>JAUDQA010000027.1:0-594540 GCA_030407065.1 Armillaria nabsnona
ATCTTTGGTTTAAAATTGTCATAGGGGGCGACGGCTCTGTCGACTAGCTGCCAGGGTACTGGCGGATCTGGGAGAGGTGGTGGTGTGGGGAAGAGCAGGAGGATATATCTGATTGGTGGCGCTGGTGGGGTGGGAGGTTGCGGTGGTTGTGCGCTGCCACCTCCGCCTCCAGGGGCTCCGCGACCGCCACTGGCGAATGGTTGGTAGCTGGGCTCATACGTTCCTGGTGGTGCCTGTCCTCTGGCGTAGGAGAATGTTCCTACTTCCGCTCGAGGGGGCACCACCAGCGGTTGGTCTGGCATTGGTGTCTGGATCTCGATTTCGGTGGTCACTTCTTCATAAGCGGGAAGCTCCTCCATGAGGGCATCTCGGTGTATGTCATTCCATAAGAAGCGGGCACTTCGCTCTGCTTCGTATTGGAGTATGTCGTCAGCTGGGAGTCCTCTCTGCTTCTTCATAAAATAATCGTTTCCGGCTTGGGATTCTCCCCAAGTCGGACTAAAAGGGAGTTCATAAGCAAAGCAATTGTAAATACTTCGGTAGTCCGACTGCCTAAGAATACTTGGTATGTCCATACTTAAATCATCAATGTTCTCTTCATAGAATTTAATTGCGTCAACCAGAGTCATTGCGGGACGCATTGGAGTCAGAGGACAGGTGCTCACGTGACGACTTGGTGGACATACTAATGATTCCGTCAAGGAGGGGGTTGGGGAATGGGGTGGCTGGGCGCAGTGGCTCGACTGTGGTCTCGGAGGTATCTGACTCGTGTGGCTGATTTCTGAATGACTGGGTGAGTCGCTCCCAGTGAGTTGCTCGAGGAGGATGGAATGGGGACCTGTGTGGTGACCTGACGTTTGCCAGCCACTTTGTGTTGGTGGATAGAGGGTGGAGGGGCCGGCAATGGGTTCTTCAACTGTTGGCGCAGGCTCTGGCGTGAGCTCCCGATTCTGTATGGGCTGATCCCACGTCCTCCAATTGATGCTTCCTGCTGGAGGAGGGGTACGGTGGTCGGGCGAGCCATGGTTGGAGGGGAAGTAGGCACTGTAGGGGATATCGACATTATCCCAAAAGTCTGCTGAGGCGATACCGGCTGCGGGTGGTGGAGTGGGGTACCTATCTGCCCAAGTATCGTAATTGGTGGTGGGGGCGACGGGTCTGATGTCGTGGCCCACGTTGAATCCCCTGATGCGCTCAGCGAATCTGGCATACATGCCAGGTGAGGGAGCTTGAGGGACGTATGGGATATACTCGGGAGAGGGTGGGATGGCGAGGATAAATGTGCGCCTTCCGGGAGAGGGAGTAGTTGCTCTTTCCGGGAGGACAAGAGGAATCGGCTCAGGAGTGACTGCTTCTTCTTCACTGACTCCTGTCCCAGCGAGCTTGTGGATTGGGATCGGGTGCCATGGTACGGGTGTGAAGATTCGGGGTGACTGCTGCTCGAGCGGGATGCCATTGATATTGTTGGTGAGAGTAGGGGTGGTAGAGATTGTGGAGGCGATGGGTGCTGTTACTCTTTGTTGCCGGACTCTATGGCGGAATCTGATGGCAAGAATGAGAACGATAGAGAGGAGAGTGGTGCTGGGGATTCCTAGTGCAATGGCGACAATGCTAGAGTCGTTGTTCTCCATGGAGGCTCTTGTTTAGAGAGATAGAAAAAAGCTTTGAGCTAATTGTTAGACCCAATGTCTAAACAAAGGTAAATAAATGGCTGTATCAAATTCGTACAGTCACTGCTAAGTCCCATGAAGTTAAGACATCAAGATTAAGGCTTTAGCGCTTAGCGAGAATGAGAGTATTTCGGTATGATTAAACGTTAGCTCAAAGCTAAGGAATATACAGCTTTGAGTACACTACTTATATACTAGAATGAGGGTCTAATAATGAGTACACCGTGTTAGAAAGTGAATAAGCAAAATACACGGTGAGCGAGATAAAACACATGCGGAGTAAGTATGACGATGTGATGACGGTGTGATGATGTGAAGATTTACGAAGGCTCCATGGAGTCGCGGATCTAAAGATAAGATAAGATAAGATAAGAGGCGCTTAGATAAAGAAATAAATAAATCATAACAATTTCAGACCTCCGGATAGACCCTTGAGCTCATTGACAGTCCAATACATGATGCACCTCGGATGAGATTTTCTCTCCATCATTGATACGAAGGCCGCTGAGTGTATTGTGTGCTATCGCAATGAGGATGGCACTGCCATCCATATTGAGTGCCACTCCATCACAAGGTCACCTTGCTCAAACCACATGCCACTACAAAAGATAGTGATAACAACCCATCTACAAAATTCTGACCATGTTCTGTCTTGAAAGTTAAGGCATTATAGCAAAGAAGCCTCGAAAGGCTCTCTCACATTGAATTTCTTTCAGGATACGGTGCTCTGTTCCAATTTGTACATCATAACCTAGACCTTGAGGTAGTTGCGATGAAGTTTTACCACAATGGTTTGATCCTGTAGCAGTCAAAAACAAATAACTGAGGTCAATTGCCAGGCCAAAAACAGAAAGAGGTGTGGTATCAACAATATGTGATTTAAACATGAGCACGAGGGCTGTGCATTGGTCATTTCCACCAGCTGATGACAATGAGCAAGATACAGGGAAAGGTAAAAGCAGAACACCAGAGGATGTGCTCCTCATTGATCGTCATGGGCTCCTGCCTTCATTGTTGTGAGAGGTGGTGAGAGACTTGATGAATCTCAGAACTTGATGGCAACCACATCCTCAATGCTTCATCAACATTGATGCATGTAGATATTCTGGCATCTGTGTGGTGGATAGAGATACAAGAGATGGTTGCACAGCCACCAGTTACATGAATCGGTAGTCTGAGGAGCCTTTCCAAGATGTAATGAGGGATTAGTGTCTCATTTAGATTCCAGCAAGCATTCCATAAGATTGAAAAAGCAGAAATTTAATGACAAATGATACCAACTCGGGCCCATTGGAGATTTGCGGTCCGATGCAAATATCTGAGTTGGCAAGTGAGATTTACATCTCCATTGAGAGGAAGATTTATGCCACTACTGCAAGTAAAGAAATATCAGGAGAGAATAAATATTTTTTAAGTTAATAGTGCAGTCATATGTGATACTAGTTTAGAGGGGGATTCCTTCAATGACCCGCTGAACAATAGCATCAACAACCAATCCAGCCAGGATGAGATTCCCAATGGTGGGTATGTGCAAGAAAAACTTCATACACTGCTTCGGCTTGTCGATATCCATCACAATGAGCTCCTTCAAAAGCATGAACGCTGAAAGTGCCACGGAAGCATAATAAGCAAATCCCTGCTCGTTGAGGTACTAACCAACCCATGATGTCAAGGCTGTGAACCCTACAGTGGTAGCGGAGCAGATCTGGATCGTGTGTCTGCCACACAGAATGGCGAGGGACTTCATGCCCTTGTACATGATTGTCCACATCGTCGCACCGAGGTAGGCAGCAGTGAGGGCGCAATAGGAGATTACACCGTCAGGTGCAAGATCAGCCCATCCCATGTAGATACCAATGTTGAACATCAAGCCCTAAGAGTGAAGGTTAGAACCAAGAATTTAATATGTATTATGAGTCTACTCACCAAAGGGATGGGTGCAAGATACATCCAGCACTTGCAAGTGGGGTACAGCACATACAATGGCCACACATACATGGAAATACGCAGGCTGTACAGACGACCAGATGCACGGAGGTGAGGGAAATTTGTGGTCTGGGGCTGGTGGTGGGGACAATGATGGTATTGGGCAGCAGTGGCAATGGCAGGGCTGTTGGTGCTTGCATAGCCATTCTCTTGGTGTCATTTGACATGTCCATGGTAGGGTATTCGAGGCACAAAGGGACGTTGCTGTTGCTGCAGTCATTGGACATTGGTGGCTCGATCTTCACCCCACTCTCTCACTCATACCCTTCCCCCCTGATTGCACATCCCACCTTCCTCCTCCCTGTCCCATAGTCATTCCCCACCCTCTTTCCTACCTCTCCGTCATCCTTGGACTGTCCCCGCCATTCCCATCATCATCGTTGTCCTATTCATTGTCATCATCTCAGTTGCTATTCTCTTCCCGTACCTGCAGATGGCACCCAATGTCGGATCCTCAAGTGTGTTTGTGGTTCTTGGCATGTGCGAATTCACCAAGCATAGGTGATTGGCCTCGATGTCAATGCAGGGGGTGCTGAGCAGGGAATGGGAGGATGGTGCTGGTTTTCAGGGTAATGGATGACAGGAAAAGTCATGGTCGTTGTCCTAGTCGATGTCCTACGCTGCAGTAGTGTTGTGCAGGCACATGCAGTGTTGCCTCATGTGAGGGCTTACATGCAAGAGTAGAGGTAAAATAGTTGCTGTCTGGGGCTCTCAGGGCCGCCAGATGAGCCAAAGGTATCTAAAATATAATAATAAGTATTGAAATCAATAAAACATACCTATCCCAAGCTGATTGGTGCACAATGCCAACGAGGGAGTGGAAGGAACAGATCAAGGATTGTGAATAGCAAGCCTATGATTTAGTTGCTGTTTCCATAAAAGGGTAATTATTTGTCTCTATTGAATTCAGATGTCATTCTTAAAATAAGGGTCCAGGCCAAGAAGTCTGCCGTAAAAGAACGAATCCTCATAAACTCGGACTCGTAACAATGCTCAGAAAACGGGAACAGCCGTAAAATGATGTCATGCCATATCAAAGCTGAATGGGTCCCAGGCCGATATACATGTAATTAACCAAAATACACTGCCACTGAAACCCAAAACCCTGCATAAGACCAAGCCTGTATACACAGGACTCAGAACTGTCACAGGGAGCCATGTGCTGTCTGTGCATCCCTTTGACTCCAAGCAACGCTTGCTTGCGATCCTGAACAGCATGCCATATATCCCTCCCAATGTCCCAGAGGATGTGCCAACCCTCAATACTGGTGATTATGACAGGTGGTTCCTCCTAACCCTCCTCAGAAAACCACAGTATGATGATAAGAAGGCATTGAAGGAACACAATGTTTGTTGGCACCAAATGCACCAAAATCCACACCACGAACCCAAAGACTGTGCAGACTTCCTGCATAGCAAGAGGGACAATGAGACCCAGCACCATCGTGCCAGTCACAATGGAGCTCCCAATAACATATATGTGAATATGTCACCAGTCGGCCCATCGGGGTTGACGATGACGATGTCAAGCCAGCCAAACCCTCTGCCTCAGTCCCACCACTGGCACCAGGCACACAGAGGGGCCTCTCCAACATCACAGCCTCTAACTCTCGCCTTGACTGGTGGATACCTGGGCTGGTATGGTCCTCCAAGCTCATTGGCATGCACTGAAGAGACTCTGTGCGTGCAGGCTAGAAATGCAACAGCGGCAACGACACTGATCACACCTACACACAACACTATACACACAAACCCTCAAGTTCTTGGGGGAATATTATGCGATAGAAGCAGATTGAAGCAAAACAACTAAACTCCCAGAATATACGATACACATGTATAGCAATAGCGCTCGTAGGGTATCTAGATCTCTCTAAGTCCAAAGGCTTTTCTAACAAGAGGAGCGACAGATGTCACTAGGCCTCAAGGCAAGGTGTACTACAATACACAACACGTTGCCACACACCAACAAAACCCTCAATAAGTCTTGTGCGACACACACAGGTGACCACAAACAACTTGAACACACCTTAAACACAACTCAAAGCTTGCGCTCTAAGCAGAAACCCTTCACAAAATGTCCACTCAAGCCACAGGATTTGAACCTATGCGCTCAAGCTTCCAAACTGATCGTAGACCCACAGGGTTCGAACCTATGCAATCCAGAGACACAATAACCAAATAAACCCCATCTGACAAGCCAAAGGGTTTGAACCTCTGCTGCTTGCGGAAATGAGAACCCTCAAGCGCGTGCTAATCAGACCACAGGGTTTGAACCTGTGCCACCTGTAACACCACGCATACAATGAAGGCCTCTGCACGAACACTAACCAGACCAAAGGGTTTGAACCTCTGCCACCTGTAGCACCACATGTCACAAGAAAACCTCAAAACTCAAGAGCACACCCGCAATGACACAAATCTCTTATTCTCAGGTTAGAGCACAGTCACCCAATCACTCAAACAGTACACAAGTCCCACGTTAGCTTTCTATGCCTCATGCGCTACTCAAGTCACTCTGATGTTATCAATAAAGGGTCTATTCTCTCGCTCGAAGCTACAAACTGATCCCAAAGCTAGAGCACTAAGCTGGAGGCTTGCACGCATCTGCAGCGGGGGTCCAAAACCTATTCACTATTACTATACTATGGTATTTATATACTACGCACTCTACATTTTAATACATCCTTAAATAGTAACTCTTGGCCTGCGGAACTTCCTTTCCTGGGTCCCGCACATGTTGCCATAATCACACCATTGCTTGGCGCTTACTCTGAGCTCCGGCTCGGGGCCAGATCCTGGTCTCTCAGTTGCGCAACATCAGTTAGCCGTGCTATCCATGTGTACTGATGTCACCTTGTATCTCCTCGGAGTTGTAGCCTAGCATGCAACTCGTCTTTATGGTAATAATATCTTCTAGTGATTTCCATGGTCTTCTAGGACTGCCAGCTTCTAGTCTAGGCCTTGCGCGCATCAGCCAAAGTCAGAGACATCGGTCTTACTTCAATTCTACACACTCTGAGGTCTAGAGCACTAGCTCCCAACATGGCAGTGCCTTGCACATCATAGATCAAGGCTATGCAAAGTGTTAATTATCTCCTGAGCTTCTCTGGTTCTATTCTTAGTGCGCATTGTCTGTGCATTGTCAGCACACTCAGTGTCAAGTGCTGGGACTTTATACTTAGTGTGACCTTTATAGTATCACTCTACAGTTAAGCCATGCGCTCCACTGGGCATCACTCAAGGTATTTCATTGCCCACACTTAGGACATTGCACTCTAAGGTATATCTCATTGCCTTGGTATCCAGGTTTTATAAAATGTATGTATTGATACATTTCGCGAAATTACACATGTGAATGCTTTCCAAGCATGTCATATCCCCCTCACTAAGATCTGGACCTTCCACAGACCTTCTCATGTACTTCAACGGGTTTACATGCGCACAAGCTACCGCGGCAATGTCTATTTTTGTCCAAGAAACTCACAAGTCATCTCACAACACTTCTGCTCTCGTACTTGTCTGAACTCGGTCCGGACATGCCAGCATGTTACATCAAGCTCATGCTTGAATTTTCCCAGTCACTGTCTCTGCTCTTCTTTTTCTTATCACCACTCGCTGCGCTATTCCTGTGTTACACGCAGGTGCGCTCTGTCTCTTATCCTGGTGTTATGCACTTGTTTTCTCTGTTTATCTCCTGCCTCCCTTCTTCTTTTTGCTACCACACTATGGACGACAGTAGCCTTGTTTACTTGCATCAAATAAAACTCGAAGCCTTCTGCAGCAACTTCCTTGGTGCCCGCACATATCCTGTGAAGTATTTCGAGTCTAGGATCCTCTACCAGGTACTAGTGGAGGAAATATGTCTTGCGCTTGAGAAGGCACACCCATACTTGGTATGTGCGCATGCTTTGTGAAGGCTGCTCACTTTTAATCTTCTCTGCTCACCTTGCATGACACCCATATTGCTACTCTGTGCAAGTTCAACCTGTACAACTGTCGTTATGGCCTTGCTCTTCGAAGCCAGATGGTTCCCTTGGTGCACCCTAGGCTGAGCATCTTCGTGATACAGTGGGTCCCCCACTGTGTTTCTCATATTTCTCTGACTATTCTCTAGTACCCGCTCAATGCTACCTTATGCCTCCTAGGTGAAGAGGAGTGCAAGGCTCATGTAGAGCACTGTATGTTAGAGTGCGAGCTCAAGCCTTTCCGTTGGCAGGCTGTCCCTCTGCCTTACTGTCTGCAGACTACCTCTTCACCCTCAAAACCTCTTCCAGTTGAGGATAGCTCTACCGCGTAGGTTCTCCTCTACTCAGTATCTTACTGCCCTAATTCTTTCTTCATATCTTCTTCCAGTACACGAGTGTCACACCCTACTATGATCAGGACACCGCAGGCTCCCAAAGAACCAAGTAAGTCCCGCTCCTTGGTTTCTTTTCTTTGTCACAACTTATCTCTATCCTTTTCAGCATTCTCTGCTCCGACCAAGAAGCAGGTTGCTGTTCTCATACCCCCACATATCTCTGCTCCGGTGAGTTATCCTTTTAACTTCTTACTCTTGTTCTCTAACCCTTCATAGGCTGCACCGCTTATGCATAAAGGTCAGCGTGAGCAGGAAGCTTCAAACATGATGCATGCTACATCTGCATGATTTCTCTAGTTGGTTGACAACTATTTCCTAGACCCCCGCAGCCGAGATCTCTGTACAGCCGCAACCTACCAGGTGTGTATGTCTTGTTATGCTGCGCGCTTTCTCTTTTTCATTGCATCTTTCTTCCTGCTGGTGTACCAATAGTTCCAGGACAAAGCCCACTAGGGCCTCCATACTCACTACTCTGGCACCTAAGTATACTCTCAAAAGCAAGGCCCCCGCTCCTTTGAACATTAAAGGTGTTGTCAAGAAGCCTGCCCTTCTTGTACTGGTGTTTTCCTCCATTAATCTCTCCATTATTTTCAATAGCAGACTTGTCTTCTGTTAGCGAGGCTGAGCCTGCATCTGATGAAGAGGATGATGCTGCTAGTGTCGAGGTCATTGGTCTTAATGTGCAAGAGGTGGAGCACAATGAAATCGAAGTCCCGCTGGTCAAGAAACCTCGTCTTACATCAATTGTCAAAGCCAGCCTGCCACCTCCTTGTGTGTATCATCCGCTGACTGGAGAGCCTCTTGCAGGAGTTTTATATGTTCCTCTTTCAGCACCTCTCAAACGCGCACCTCTTCTTCCTCCCACGGGACCGTCTTCCAAAGCCAAAGGCTGCTATGCCCACTTCTCCACCTGTCATATCTCCTCCCAAACAGGTTCATCCTTTGCGCAGTAAGCAATCTCCCCCGCATTCTAGCAAAGGTCATTGCAAGGCAAAAAGCTCTCCTGTTCCTTCTGAGGGTCTTTCCTGTGTCACACCTTCCCCCAGTCCCATGCAAACTAGTTCCCCTGTTGCGAAGGTTAATCTTCATGCATTAGAGGGTGATGACAAGGCTCTCTCATTCATGGCAGCGGATAATGTTGATAACATTATCTATGTGCAGGCATTCCACCCCCAGGTCGACTTGCAGTTCCATGAACCTCCCTTGCATCAAGCACTGGAGTACATGAAGCTGTCAATGCTCCCTCCAGCACCTGATTCTCTCACTAAGTATGCACTCTTTCTGTGACTTCAAAGAAAGCTTTATTCGTGAGTTTGAGTAAGTGCTACTCTATCAAGGGTCTCTTTTGATAGCCCTGATTTGCGGTGTCTAACTCTGTGCGGTTCTTACTCTCTATTTTGTGCTCTCTTTTCTGTCTTCCTTTCTCTATGGTTCCCTAGAAACTTCTTTACTGTGCTCTATAGTGTCTTCTCTTGTGTCTGCACATTTTGAACACCTAAACCATTGTGCATCTCCTAGTATATATCTTTTCTCACATTGGCATTACCACATCGTGACGTATACTAAAGGTTCAATCATGTTCTGACTTTGATTTTCCTCCTTTGCACAGTAGCTCTTCCTTTTGCATGGTTCCTTTCTGTTGCACAGAAATTGCAAAATTTATTGTACCTTTACAGGTAGTATAGTAATGGTAATACCTTCGGTATACCACTATATCCCCCACACTAAGAGAACTTGACTGTCCTCAGTCATAAACCAAATATTCTTGAACTCTTTTCTGTTCCTCATCTCACTCTAGGAATTTTCTCAAGTCACATCCACTACTTGCAGTCATGGCAAGAGTTGCTTGCCTCTGTGATCTCATGCTCTCATTAAGTGTGAGTCCCCAGACATTTAAATTCGCCTGGTCTTTGCACTCCTTGCTTCAATTTTATGATCACTGCCCTCCTCAAGATGGTGTTTGAAGCAGAGGTTTCCCAGGTATCTAATTCTCTCATGTTTATCAGGATAAGGTCACGTGCTACTGTAGTGAGTGAGCCACACAATGAATTGCATAAAGTAGGATATCAGTTTTGCTCTACTGATATCCCCCCCACTAAGAGCTCTTGTTCTTAGGTGGAACCTTTGCACTCTGCTCATTGCTGCGCTCTTGCTCCTTTCTTCATAGGTTTCCTTCGCTTAATTCTTTCTAGTGAATAGTGCAAAACCGGTATTCTTTTCAATGGACCTTCCTGCATATTGGCATTGTGTACACATGAAACCTCATGGTATATTGTCTCTAGCTTGGGTGTCGCACTGCATGCAGTAGGTATGATCTTGGGCATGGAATCCATCCATACTTGCTTTATATTGCGCTTGCTTGGTGCACGCTTGTCTACAAATTCATCAGATGAGGTCTCCATCACTTTACTCTTATCGCTCTATGTTTCTTTTGGTTTCTCATGTCCACAGGGATTGATGGTGAACCAGACATTGTGATTCCCATCCTCCTTATTTGGGTACCTAGAAGAAACCTTGTTCTCGCTCCTCATCTGTAGGCATTCACTCTAGAGGATCATCTGGAGGCGGATCTTCATTATGAGTTATAAACTCCATATCATCATTTTCCTGCCATAATCCTGTCATGTGTACCTGGTGCTCTTGCTCCAACTCATTTTGCAGTAGCGCGCAGATATCTTTTTGGTATTCACTCATGGCCTTCTCCAAGCTGGCCAGTCTCTTCTCGCACATGGCAGTCTGCTGTTCCATGAACTCCCTCAAGATAGCCATAAGGCCTCCCATATCTTCCTGTTTCGCAGACTGTTCCTCTACTACAGGGGAATTATGCATGGTAGTCAGAATACCTCTCACTTCATCTCTATTTCTGTCCATCGACAAAAACACTCCTTGCAACACAGTCAAGCCAGCCTCCATAACTTCTTTCAGAGTATATGGATCTGCACGCTCCCTTTTGGTTAAGCCTTTCAGCGGTGGAAGGCACTCTAGCTGTAGCTTGATAGATCTGTACAATTCCTCGGACATGGGTGCCAAGAAGGTATCAACAAGTTCTCTATTTGAATGTACTTTGCTTAGAGCAGATGCGCGCACTTGAAACTCTCTTTTGAACTCCATGAACCGACTCTTGTTAGATATCCATGCTATATCATAGCAATGGACTAATCTCTTCAATTCTTGCACCGCATCACGGTCGCTATCATGCACGCCATCATAGCAATCCAATACTTCTGACTTAAACTCTTCGTACTTGCCACCAGTGGCATATTTAGGAAGGACTTTCCACTGTTGCTCTGTCTTGATATCTGTATACAACAGCATGGCTTTCTTCTTGTCCTCCTCATCAGTCACTGCGCACTTGTCAAAGAGATCTTCAAGTCTAGAGAAGAAGTGCTCGAGCTCCTCTGGATCAGAGGAACTCTCAAATTGTGGGGCAGCCCTTTCATTCGGGCCTGGCATAGATAATGCCATTGTTGCAATTTTCTGATTGCGCAGGATTGTTAAATCCCAATGTTGGTTTGTTATAGGCTGCAAGTTCGAGTTCAAAGGCTTTCTGGCTAGCAGAGATTAATACCCATCAAGAGATTCACAACCCTTTTCACTAGTAGTCCTCTGTAACGAAGAGCGACTAGCAGGTTTGCTTTCGGAGAAGGAGATTTTTGATAGCTATAAGCGCGTTACTCTGCATGCATATGTAATTTGTTTGAATCTAGTTGTTGTTTCAGAGTTGAAACTGCTTCCCCCCTCGCGGTGGGCTCCAAATGAAGTGACTCTGTGCACGCAGGCTAGAAATGCAACAGCGTCAAAGACACTGATCACACCACACCCAACACTACACACACAAACCCTCAAGTTCTTGGGGGGATATTATGCGATAGAAGCAGATTGAAGCAAAACAACTAAACTCTCAGAATATACAATACACATGTATAGCAATAGTGCTCGTAGGGTATCTAGATCTCTCTAAGTCCAAAGGTGTTTATAACAAGAGGAGTGACAGGTGTCGCTGGGCCTCAAGGCAAGGTGTACTACAATACACAACACGTTGCCACACACCAACAAAACCCTCAATAAGTCTTGTGCGACACACACAGGTGACCACAAACAACTTGAACACACCTTAAACACAACTCAAAGCTTGCGCTCTAAGCAGAAACCCTTTACAAAATGTCCGCTCAAGCCACAGGATTTGAACCTACATGCTCAAGCTTCCAAACTGATCGTAGACCCACAGGGTTCAAACCTATGCGATCCAGAGACACAATAACTAAATAAACCCTGTCCGACAAGCCAAAGGGTTTGAACCTCTGCCGCCTGTAGGATCTCACACAACAAGAAACACCGCCCACAAGCCAAAGGGTTTGAACCTCTGCCACTTGCGGGTTGGTATACCCAACTAAGCGCATGCTAACCAGACCAAAGGGTTTGAACCTCTGCTGCCTGTAGCACTGCACGTCACAAGAAAACCTCAAAACTCAAGAGCGCATCCGCAATGACACAAATCTCTTATTCTCAGGTTAGAGCACAGTCAACCAATCACTCAAACAGTACACAAGTCCCACGTTAGCTTTCTATGCCTCATGCGCTACTCAAGTCACTCTGATGTTATCAATAAAGGGTCTATTCTCTCGCTCGAAGCTACAAACTGATCCCAAAGCTAGAGCACTAAGCTGGAGGCTTGCACGCATCTGCAGCGGGGGTCCAAAACCTATTCACTATTACTATACTATGGTATTTATATACTACGCACTCTACATTTTAATACATCCTTAAATAGTAACTCTTGGCCTGCGGAACTTCCTTTCCTGGGTCCCGCACATGTTGCCATAATCACACCATTGCTTGGCGCTTACTCTGAGCTCCGGCTCGGGGCCAGATCCTGGTCTCTCAGTTGCGCAACATCAGTTAGCCGTGCTATCCATGTGTACTGATGTCACCTTGTATCTCCTCGGAGTTGTAGCCTAGCATGCAACTCGTCTTTATGGTAATAATATCTTCTAGTGATTTCCATGGTCTTCTAGGACTGCCAGCTTCTAGTCTAGGCCTTGCGCGCATCAGCCAAAGTCAGAGACATCGGTCTTACTTCAATTCTACACACTCTGAGGTCTAGAGCACTAGCTCCCAACATGGCAGTGCCTTGCACATCATAGATCAAGGCTATGCAAAGTGTTAATTATCTCCTGAGCTTCTCTGGTTCTATTCTTAGTGCGCATTGTCTGTGCATTGTCAGCACACTCAGTGTCAAGTGCTGGGACTTTATACTTAGTGTGACCCTTATAGTATCACTCTACAGTTAAGCCATGCGCTCCACTGGGCATCACTCAAGGTATTTCATTGCCCACACTTAGGACATTGCACTCTAAGGTATATCTCATTGCCTTGGTATCCAGGTTTTATAAAATGTATGTATTGATACATTTTGCGAAATTACACATGTGAACGCTTTCCAAGCATGTCAGCGCACATCGGCCAAAGTTAGCGACATCAGTCTTATTATAATTCTAAACACTCTGAGGTCTAGAGTGCTAGCTACCGGCATGGCAGTGCCTCTTGTGTCATAGATCAAGGCTACGCAAAGTATTAATTATCTCCTGAGCTTCTCTGGTTCTATTCTTGGCATGCATTGTCTTGTGCATTGTCAGCACACTCAGTGTCAAGTGCTGAGACTTTATACTTAGTGTGACCCTTATAATACCACTCTACAGTTAAGCCATGTGCTCCACCCAACATCACTCAAGGTATTTCATTGCCCACACTTAGGACATTGTGCTCTAAGGTATATCTCATTGCCTTGGTATCCAGGTTTTATAAAATGTATGTATTGATACATTTCATGAAATTACATGTGTGAACGCTTTCCAAGCATGTCAGCACATCCAGGATATGCAATATCAAGATATCCGCAGAGGAAGCCCTGGAGTTGCCAGTGACAGTGAAGGAGATGCTGTAGCTATTATTTCTTCAGGGCTTTGCAATAATGATAACAGTGTCAGACGGACCTTTTGATATCACTAGGACCATGAGCTCGGTAGGTATCGGGTCCTCGCTCCAAGAGCAGCCTTTTCCATCGGTAGCGGCGAGCTCAGGAGATAACACTTGCTGACGTCGTTCTCGGAGTGATAAGAATTACTGGACGTGGTTTCCGTCGTCGTGGTGGAAGGAATAGAAGAGCAAGAAGAGAGACGACTGTATGGTGTCACGTCACGGCCCACCTTGCTCCCGATGGCCATGAATAATCCCATTCGTCTCATCATTGCTACCTTTTTCTGCTGCCTTACCCCTTCCAGAGAATGGACGTTTTCTACGGCGTTGAGGAGCCACGAACTATCCTTTTCTCTCTACAGACTGACATCGTGTTGACCGACAAGAATGTACTGATCCATCTCTCTTGCTTCTTCCTCACGGGCCTTTTCACACCGGAGAGAATGCCAAGCGCAAACTTGCTGGTTGTACGACGACAATATTTCCGTCAGCTCACAAAGAAGAAACCGGTGCATTGTTGTACAATCTCCATCTCTCAGCCTTACTTAAAGTTTTCTTTTATTCTTGGCCCAATGTCTTTCGTCAAAATATGACAGATTCTTGCCGGGAAGACCTACACATAAGCTTGATGATGTCTGCAAAGACATCAACGGGAATGGGCATGAATACCTATGGATCAGTCAGAGATATAATGACGCGGCTGCCATGACCTTGTATCTTCCAAGCCTCGATATATGCGCTCGTAAGTCCCCAAGCGATATATTGGAGCAAACAGCAGTGACTGAGCCATCGTTGAGGCGACTTCCTGGTGCGCTACTTGTTCAATCATTGTTTATGGCCGATCTTGACGCATTTATTAAGGTATCAAGATACACTTTCTTTAATTAGGACCAATTGTCTTCCTGGAAGAACAGAATTGATGATGGGTGGCTTTTCAAACTATCTCGGGTGCTCACCAACTGCCAGATATTCAGGCTCTCATTTCACTGGTACTCCGCCTAACTCGTCGACGATGCGTGAGGAGGTATAATATCCTCGCAACCAGACCTGTCATCTTTTCCAGGAATTTGTTGTGCTCTGCCCGACGAATCGTTTATGCAAGACTGGATTCAGTAAAAGTAGTCCTCTTGGTACGATATGTCCTCATCTCATCGCAGCACTGGGGTATGTAAGCTTTGACTCGGTCAGTCGTCCGACTGGAGTTGATAATTCTAACCAGATGTTCATTTGGGCACATGTTTCACTTACGGAGAATAACCGTTTTAAGAAGGGATGCGGGATATACCCCACTTTCTTACCTTGTGCTCGACCGACTGTTTGTAGTCCGTACCTGATGATTTATCAAATTATAATCCCATGTTGCTTTGATCATACGACACTATAGTCTTCAGAACTCGATGTCCCGACAACGCGCGCGGAATAATCGTGTGCACTGAAAGTTGGCGCAGCTCCCTCCGCTCGTACCTCTGTACTGATTTCCAAGCCCTCTTCTACGTCCGGTCTTTTGGGCGACGATGTGACCCATCCAGATCCAACACTGATTTGGGTGTCATTCTGTGAACCTGACTGATTTCTGAATCGAAGTGACGACCTCGGGGTGCTTTCGCTCCAGGAATCGTCTGGGCGTGCATGTCCCGCCGCAACATGGCCAACAAGAATTGTTGGCATAATTCCCTAGCATAGAACTGTTAGTCACGACATGGAAAAAAGACGCAGGTTGGACATACTTACTCTCATCACAACCACCAATATTTCGACGTATTCTCCGACTATCTCATTACGAACTTCGAACACCAACCAAACAATTATCATCGCAGAGTAGAGAGATGCGGACTCCACAAGCATCTCTATCACTCTCTGATATACGTGTATCCTTCCAGCAGCGCCACCCACTCGCAGGATACGATAGACAATCAGAATCGTGCACCATAGCAAGGTGGCCAAAATGAACGAGGAGTATAGCACGGCCCAGTTGACTCCGCGCTCGAAGAATAAGGCCAGGGGTGATATATTTTCGACAGATCCGAAGGCGTCGTAATAAATTACGAATCCTCTGCTGACTGTATTATTTACATTAATGCTGATAAGTTGTAAATCATTGCTTTATGAATTCAAGGACGTGCCTGTTGCCAAGATAGTACAAGCAATCGGAACAAGCACAATGCGCCATGACCGACCCCAGACAATCCAACAGCGCCATATCTAGAGATTTATGAGTACAGACTCTGCAAAAACGAATATTGAACTGCTTGCCAACGTCGCATCAGCAAGAAGTGTGTTCAGGATTCCAGCCATCCCCGCAGCCACCTGTGTCGGAGTGCTAAGATTACCGAATGCGTATGCCACCCAAAAGCTTTGCCCATTCGTGATAAAAGTAAGGATTGCAGCTATCCATTGCATGGAAAGGTCAAACCCCACTAGAAGGTACAAAAGCAGGATGACAACAAGAAGAAAATGCGACCTTCTATTATTCTGGAAGTTATCCCTTGAAGCTAGGAACCAGTCAAAGAGACGTTACACATCAGAAAAAGTGAAGAGCACAGACCAACAGCCCATATAGTGACGGCTATTATTCCCGTGTGTATCCCTTCAAAATATTGACTGACTGAAATCCGCTGGGTGAATGTGAATTCTCTTACCATACAGTAATGCTATAAGCACCGTCCCGTTGAGCTGTGTATCCAGAGCAACATAGATTTCTTTGATCTGGCTGTCGGTTAGCTCTGGCGTAGCAGTCCCGAGATTTTGTCTAACAGTCATGATGATGACTCCAAAGACAAGCGAAGGAAAGATATTACGTCTTGTTGTGGAGACGCCAGCTCGTTATATAGTAGGGCACGAGATAGAATCTGTGATGACCACGAGTACAGCCAAGGCATCACGTAAGTATTCACTATTGGACGAGGTAGTGATACTGTAATCCCGCTCTGATATTTGAGAAATTGAGCCGTTGATTAAGCTATCAATCTTTGATGGGCATAGGCGAGCAATGAGTAATTCAAGATGGAAGCAAGTGCCCGTGATGATCGTGCGAGAAAGTTCATTGAAGTCCAACTGTGCATACGCGAGATTTTGCTCCGCCATCCTGGTTCTGGGTTCAAGTTGACGTTTTTCTAACCATCTTGCAACGAAGACTATCCAAAGCAACAGGAGCACAGCCGAGAGCGAGAGGCAGGAAGAACACACTGAAGAAGCAATATTCAAAGACCTTGAACCAGTGCCAAGTCGCCAGCGGTGATAGATTTCGCCAACATTGAGAAGCATGCTGTGTTCCGGAGAGATGCGAATGAACAACCGATTGCCGTTATAAGGAGGCGGCTGCCACAAGGATAAACATTTAAACGAACCAAAATTATGAAATTAGTTGAGTGGTGCTGATTTTCCCACATTCCGAAGAGTAGCAGCAAGATTCCTGATGACATGAAAGGAACCGTCGTCAGCCAGGAGCAGTGAATTGAACGATGCATCGAGCACAGTGCCGGTTTGATCCAAGAATGCAGACGACCTCGATTGATCGGCACGCACAAACCGTCTTCTCGATTTGGACATGAACACTATTTTTGTTCGCTGCTTTCCATCGTTTATTTTCGAAGCTTTCCAATTGGAGTAGCCCCCTCATTATCATGGCCAGACAAACTTGTATCCTTGCGCATTTTTGCCAAGCTCTCGCAGGTTGCGGTTATCTGTTCCGGCAACCGTCCTGATCAGGAAGAGAGATATGACTTGAACCCTAATTACTGGTCATACAGTACTTCCATTAAGTGCGGCAGGTCATCTATAACATTGTTTTAGGATGTGATACCTGATATCAAAATGTGACGAGGTTTTGAAAGAATGTTGTTCAGGTGGAAATCGGAGATGTGTGGCGGAACTATTTGCAATCATTTTCTGACAAAACAACCGAGTACATATTGTTAGAATACGAGAGTGAAAGTAGAAGTTACCTAATAAGATATTAACTCAGACTGGCACTCGGAATGCGAGAGAACACGTCTGAGGTGCACGGGTACAACTACGAGATCTATATACTATGCAGAGACAATATGAATGTAACTAGACAGAAGGAATAGAAGAATTAAAATAAGACGAAGCGTAACTACTGTTAAGTCCATGGATATAAACGGGCGTACTTGTATCTCCAACACATATGGCGAATTTCTGACAAAAAAAAAGTACTGTAACCGTACTGTACTCCAAGTAGACGACGCGAAGACGTTATCTAGTAATGGACATTCCAGTAACGAAAAGCATCAATGCACCCAATCGTTTGACCTACTCAACATCACAGATCGTGACACCAATGATCTCCTCGAAGAGGATGTTCCGCAGCTTCCCCGACTTAAGACTAGAAAAGTCTGTCGACGTGTTGTCAATGAAAAGGCAAAAAGAACGAGCTTCAGACAGATACATCGGTAAGAGTTAAATTGAAGTGATAAAGATCGGAAGAGAAGGGGGAGAACATACGTCGCACATTCTGTCACGTTTGCTGTACAGTGCTTATCTGGTCCTGAGGTCCAGATGGTTTGAAGGTAAAATTCGTAGTAGTTCCTCATCTGAACTAGAGTTCTGCGTCCAGCTGTCAGGGGGGATTAATGAGAGCAACGAACGGAACACGGAGAGGACTTCACAAGAAGCGAGAGGGCTGAGAAGACACAGGACAATCAACATGCCAGCGGCGAGTAATGACTGGCAAGGCTCGGATAGATAGTTACGCTTTTATCAGTTCCTGGAAACAATGACAATGATGCTGGACCAACCATTGGTACTCCCCCAGGACCAGGAACATGCGGTGAGAATACCAAAGAAGCATTCTATTACATTGATCAGGCACTAGGTCCGTTGCGGGGTTGGGTTTATCCAGCTGATAGTGAACGAGTAGAACACGAAGACCGACTCTAGAAAGGAATCCTGCTATGAATCTCCACGTCAGATACATCCGTGGCATGCAGGTGGAGGAAATAGTTTGCGTGCACACACATTCCGTTGTACAAGCACCGAGAGATCATTCGCGCCAAACTAAGTGAGCGCGCTCAGTCTGAGAACTTCGTATAAGACAGAGAGGGACGCACTTTCGCTGGGGTTTGCCACAGGTCCGAAAAGAAAACAGAGGCAGATGTACTTCAAGGCTCATGATTTGTAATTAGCACACCAGCCACAAAGTAACGAACATCCACTCGTTAGCTTTCAATATGGACTTGCCCCACGACATGGAGGACTGGGAGGTGCCGGTATCCGAAATCCGGGACTGGACATATACCCTGGTGAGTACGACTGTGTATTTGAAGGGGTCGCCACTGATAGCCACATCGCAGATCGACCTCTTTGGCTTTGGAAATGTAACGGCTTTTAGGAGTAGGGCTATGGAAAACCCGTTGAGTCAGAGGGAGGCGATGATGCTGGCCTACGAGGGAGAGGTTTTGGTGAGTGAATCGAACTGAATTACAGAATTGGAGAGCTCATTGGGGACAGAATAATCATGTAGCGGTCACTGAACACGTAACAGCCTGGAGGAGTGCCATTACTGTCGCACAGAGCCATGTGTCACCTGTGCATCCCTTCGACTCGCAAAAACGCTTGCTCGCGATCTTGAACAGGCTGTACGTCCCTCACAAGGCCCCAGATGGTGCACCGACCCTCGATACTAGTGAATATGACCAGCGTTTCCTATTGACCTTCCTCGGAAAACCACGGTATGATGATAAGAAGGCGTCGAAGGAACAAAACATACGATGGCACCGCATGCGCCAAGACCCGCACCACAAACCCAAATACTGGGCGGACAGTGACTTCCTGCATAGCAAGAGGGACGACGAGACCCAGCACCATCACCCCAGTCGCGATGAACCTGCCAACAGCATATATGTGAATGTCACCGGTCGGCCCATCGGGGTTGACGACGACGATGCCAAGCCAACCGTATCCTCCGCCTCAGCCCCACCACCAGCTCCAGCGATACCAAGCGGCCTTCCCCATGCAGTCTCCTTCATTTCTCGCCTTGACTGTATACCAAACAAGCTGGTTTGAACCTCCACGCTGACGATGGTCGCTTACGGACAGCAGAGCAAGGTCTGGGCGAGCGACATCTAACGGTGAAGCAGAATTCGCAGCTATTATTTTATTCAGTTTCTTGAAATAATAACAGTGTCGGACCGACCTTTTGATATCACTAAGGCCATGTGCAAGATAGATCGCATCGGTAGGTATCGAGTCCTTGCTCTAAAAGTAGCCTTTTTCCGTCGTCGGCGGCAGCGGGCATCGTAGATAGCGCCTGTTGAGGTCTCTCTTGGTGCAGTGAGCCCCGTTGTCGTGGTGGAAGGAAGGAAAGCAGTGAGACGACTGTATGCTGTCACGGTCACAGCCTTCCTTCTTCCTACGGCCATGAATAATCCGATTCCTCTTGACATTACTCCCTCTTTCTGCTGTACCGCCCTTTCACGAGTAGTTTGGACGCTGTCTACAGTGTTGAGGAGCAACTAACAGTGCATTTGCCACTATATCAGCTTCGCTTCGTTATTGACCTTTGAGAACGTCCTGATTTCTCTAGATTCATCTATTTTGCTTCTCCTTTACTGGTTCTTTTTACCCTAACGAGAATGAAAAACGCTGGCTGCGTTTTGAATTAAATCTCTAATTCACGACTGGGTGCGTCGATGTGCGATTCCATCTTTCATCCTCCGTTAAAGCTTCTTCAGGTTTTGATATGATGATTTTTTTGTCGAAATATGGCGGCTTCCTGCTGGACGGGAAATGAGGCAGCCTCAACAATGACCATGAAGGCGTTGAAGGGCCTGGCAAGGAACGAAGCTCGGTACATGTGGATCAGCTTCAGATACAACGACACCTCTTTCAGGATTTCTTTTTTCCTCGTCGCTATCTACGCTTGTAATACCTCGGGCGATGTGTTAGATCTCTCAAGAACGAATTCAAGCAATGAAGAAGAGACCCTCGTTAAGGCGACTTTCCGGTGCGTCATCCGTTCAGTCGTTCTTCACGGCCAGTCTTGATGCATCTATCCAGATATCGAGGACAGTTTATCTAGTCTGCATGAATTGACTTCCTGGAAGAACACAGCCAACGATGAGCGGTTCTTTAGACTATCTCGAGTACTCGGCAGCTGGATGTACGTGTTCTGATGCACTTGGTGTTCTGCCAAACTCGCCGTCAATGGTGCGTGATTCAATATAACATTCTCGCAAGTCGAACTAACATCTCGTCCAGGATCCCGTATGCTATCGCACTCCGTACATACGCTCTGTTACACACTGGAATGCATATATGTCACTGCGGCCTGTATTTTGCTGCGACTCCTTGATCTTTACGCGCTTACCAGTAAATTCTACTTTGCTGACGACCTGAGCTGTAATCTTTGGTGGAAGTATGTATGCTGTTTTTGCCCTGGCCCGTCGTTTTGATCATGGAACGACGTCTCTAGTGTTCAGGAATCGCCCTACCGGCCGCCATATGCCTAACCCTTTCATCGGAGAGCTAAATCGGTGTTGCTCAGCAGCCGATTCAGTGAGTTCAATTTTTTTTTGTGTGTCATGTTGCTCAGGTCAATACCGAAAGGTCAAGTCGCCACTTCCAGCTGTCGTTGCAGGTGGGCCCCCGTGATCATTTAGATCTTGATTCAAATCATGAACCAGGTCAAGAGTGACATTGAATATTGTATACTGGTGAATCAAGCATTACCGCTTCTCGCATCCCTAGGTTGAAGACCGACAGACCTGTTGTAGTCCGTAGCTGACTATATATCAATTAAAAATCCTGTGTTTCTTCATACGACATTACAATCTACGGAATTTCATGTTCCGATGACGTGTGCGGAACAATCGTGTACACTGAGGGTTGGCGCAGCTCCCTCCACTCGTAACTCTGTACCGTCCTCCAAGCCCTCTTCTAAGTCCGGTCGTATGTTCGGAAACAACGTATGCTGTCCTCGTTCAGCACTCATTTGACTATCATTCTGCGAACTTGAATGATTTATGAACCGAATTGACGACGCTGTGGTATTATCGGTCCAGGAGTCATCTGGGCGAGCATGCCCTGCGGCAACACGCCCTACCAGAATTGTTGGCATGATTCCCTGGAGGAGACATTGTAGTTATTACAAGAGAAAAAGACGAAACGGGTTAGACATACTCTTATTGTGCCCGCCAAATCTTCGATGTAACTTTCGGCTAGCTCCTTACGAGCTTCTAACACCACAAGAACAACTAACACAGCAGAGTACAGAGATGCGGATTCTACAAGCATCTCTATCACTCTCTGATATACATGTATCCTTCCAGCAGCGCCGCCTACTCTCACAATGCGATAGATAATGAAAGTCGTACACCATAGCAAAGTGGCCAATATGAGCGAGGTGTATAGGGAATACAGCACTGACCAGCTGATGATGTTCTCGAGAAATAGGACTCGGGGTGGTACATCAGGTCCGAGAGCAATGTAACAGGTTAGGATCCCTCTGCTGACTGTGTGTACAATAGTGCTGATGAGTCGTAAATCATCAGATTCATGGATTCAAAGACGTGCCTATTGCCAAGATAGTGCAAGCAATCGGAACCAGCACAATGCGCCATGATTGCCCCCAGACAATCCAACACCGCCATATCTAGCCATTAGCCATTGATAAGCAAGAAATCCACAAAAACAAAAATTGAATTCCATGCCAAAGTAGCATCGGTAAGAATCGTGCTCAGAATTGCAGCGATCCCCGAAGTCCATGAGATCGGAGCGCCAGGAGTATACTCGAATGCCGTCCAAAAGCTTCTCCCATTAGGAATGGTAGTATATGCGATTTCTACCGCCCATTCTGCATAAAGGTCAAAAGTTGCGAGAATATACAGAAGCAGGATGACAAGAATAAGAAAACGCGGCCTTCTAGGACTCTGGAAATGGTTTCTTGAAGCTAGACATAGTAGTCAGAGACTCGGATGAGCATCAGAAAGAAATGAAAAGTATAGACCAACAGCCCATAGTGTGAAGGAGACTACTCCTGTGTATATCCCTTCGGAAAATTGGTTGACTGAACTTCTCTCGCGTAAAGTTGAATTCTCTTACCATGTCCTCCTGCACGAATCATTGCGTCGTTGAATTGCATGTCTAGATTGCGGAGAAAGTCCCTGATCTGGCTATCTGTTAGGTCTGGTATATCAATCCCGGGATATGTTCTAGTAATCATGGCGGTGACTCAGAAGACCAATGAAGGAGAGATATCACCACTCGTTACCGAGCCACCAGTCCATTATATAAGAAGTACAGTAAAAGATCAAATCTGTCATCAGGCGCAGTCAATGTATTACGCTTTCATTTTTGGCCGAGGCGGCCCGATATGAGGCAGTACGGTGCGGATTGATATCAATCGAGAAATTCAATTCAGTAGGAAGCTTCGAGATAGAAATAAGCGCCCCTTCTATTCCATAAGGAAGTAAGAAAGCCACTTGAGTTCAAACTGAAGCACTTAGAAATCACGAGACCTCGGAATTTTGTTCTGAGTTGGATGATGGGTTTCAGGAAGGCTGAGAAGCATGGAGCATGGAGCACTCAGGCAAGCAAAAACGACATGGTAGTGGAGATTCGGTAGCTGCAAAGGTAGTAGACCGAAAGTCCCTCTTCGAGGTTACAGTGCTGAACCGGTCCAGAACAGCATTTCAAAAGCAGGCTTTCGAAACGGATGGGTTGCAGGGGTCAACTATATTACGAAAGGACGAAGAAAGCCGCCGTTGGTCAGAAGCAGTCGTTGAAAGAAGGAAACAACATCAGTTTGATCAAGGTTTCCAAGGTAAAGATACCGAGCAGCACTTAAGACGTAATATCTTCTCAATTCGAACATCAGCAGTTATATTTGTAAAGACTCGCCAGGCCAGAGTCTACCTTTGTTGAACGCTCAAGCGCTTAATATCAAGTAGCTCCCTCATTATTTTGGAGACGAACGGGTTGCATGATCTTCACAGCCCAACTAGGTGTCTCCTAAGGATACGTGTTGACGTCCACTGTCATACTATAGACGCTGTAATTAAAGTCCATTTAATTCCAACTGCGCATACATGAGATTTGTTCCGCCATCCCGAGGATTCTGGGTTTAAGTAGACGGTATTCTGGCCACCCTGCAACGAAGAAAATACAAAGCAATGGAAGCAAAGCCTTGAACAAAAGGCACAAAGACCACACTGAAGAGGCGGGTTTCAAAGACCTTGAACCAGTACCAAGTCACCAGCAGACGACAGATTTTATGAACATGGAGAAGCATGTTGTGATCCGGAGAGATAGGAATGAACATCTGCCGTCATAGCAAGGAGACGCCTGCAAGGATAAAAATTTGAACCATCCAAAAATAGTTGAGCAGTGCTGATTTTCTCACACTTCGAGAGTAGTGGCAAATTTTCCAGATGAGATGAAAGGAAACCGTTGTCAGCTAGGAGCAGTGGATTGAATAATGCGTTGAGCACCATAAAATTTTAAGGACTCACTGATGGCAGAGAAATCACGCCGCCATCAGCGATCGGGTTATGGCCTGGAGGAATAACGTTGCTGTCGTACCGAGCCGCGAGCCGCCTATCCACCCATTCGATTTGCATCGCCGCGTGTTTTCATTCCTGAATGACGAGCTATATACCCCCGGCGAGGTCCCAGACGATGCGCCAATGGTTGATGCTCATGAATGCGATAGGTGGTTCTTGTTAACCCTTCTTGGAAAGCCGCACTACGATGATAGGAAAGCCTCCGAGGAGTGGAAGATACTCTGGCGTCTTGTGCAGCATGACCCATACACTGAACCTGACGACTGGGAGAATTTCCTACGCAGCAAGAGGGACAAGATGACCTAGAACCATCGTGCCAGGCGCGATGAACCGAGCAACACGATATACGACAACACCGCATCAGTCAGCCCATCGGGGTTGATGACGACGATGCCAAGCCAGCTTTACCCTCTGCTTCAACCTCACCACTGGCACGGGGCACGCCCAGCAACCTCTCCAACGTTGCGGCCTCTGCTTCTCACCCTAGATGCTGTTTATCCTGGCGCGCTCACTCCACGCTGATAGCATCCAAGGGATGTCGATATATTCACCTACGAACAGCAGGGCAGGATTTGGCGAGCAATGTCCAGCAATGAGACGGATTTTGTAGCTATTATTTTATTCAGTTTCCTCCCGTAATGATAATGGTGCCGTACCTATGTTTTGATAAGACCATGAGCAAGAAAGTCTCAATTCATCGGTGAGTATCGGGACCTCGCTCCAAGAGCAGCCTTTTCCATCGTCGGCAGCGGCGGACCTCGTAGGTAACACTTTTTAAGGATATTCTTGACGCGGTAGGAATTGCTGGTTGTGATGTCCGTCGTCGTGGTAGGAAGAAGAGAGGGAGGATGATCGTATGACGTCACGTCACGGCCTTTCTTCATCTCGACGTCCCCTTTCCTTTTGACATTACTACCTTTTTCTGCTGCACCGCCCTTTCGAGTAGCTTGGACGTTGTATAAAATGCTGAGGAACAAGTAAAGGTGCCTTCACTGTTACATACCAGTGTCATTTCGTTGTTGACCGGCGGGAGCATCCTGATTCCTTTAGATTCATCTCTTTCGCGTCTTCTCTGCTGGTTTTTTTCTTGTCGGCGAGAACGAAGGGCGCATTTATGCTGGCTCGGCTCTGAAGATGCGGCCGTCAAATCGCTGACTCACGACCGGGTGCATCGTTCGTGCATGTCCCTTATCCTATCTGAAAGCTTTCTCTAGGTCTTGACTCTGCGGACTCGATGATATCCATAAGTGCGTCAATAGGCCCTTCGGGAGCTTCAAGCTCGGTGCATACAAGTCACAGTCTAAGATAAACTTAGCAGCACCTCTCCTACAGTGTCGATATATGCACTCGTAATCACCTTTGTGATGTGCTGGACCCAAATAACGAAGTTCAAGCAATGAAACATCCACCGTCATTGAAGCGACTTCAGTCTTCCTGGTGCGTCGTCTGTTCCATCATTCTTTGAAGCCAGTATTGACTCATTTTACAGGTCTCGGCACGGCGTCTGCTGTCCGAATGAGTTGACGACGTCTTGACAAACAAATTGGCGGTGGATAGCCATGCAAACGCAATTACAGCTTTATAAAACTTCCGGTATTCTCACCATCCGTGTGCGTGCACTCTAAGGAACCTGATATTAAGCGGAATATGCCATTGCCGGTGCGTCAGTAAGATTTGCCGCTGATATTTTGTTCAAGCTCTCGTATGTTGTAGGTTTTGCAAAAGTGTTCCCCAGTATGTGCCGGAAGACATGTGTAGTATCGTGCTACTGTGGCGCCTTCATAATGATGTTTAAACAGGTTTTAATTACAAAAGTGGCCCGAGTTGGACGAAGGTATGTATATTGATTCTAATCCAGTCCATCGTACTAATAGTGTGATCAGAAGAAAAGCAAAAGTATTTTCTTTCAAGTGTTGATTGGGTCGGTCGCCTCAGATATAATCTCCCTACGAGAACTAACTATCCCATCAGACTGGTACAAGTTCGACTTACCATAGAGAATAACTGTTATTTTGCCTATTGGTATATCATCTTGCTGCTACACGCTGCATCAAATTTCACGCGTAATATTCATGTCCTTACCTCAAATCTAAGATCCAGGAGACATGTCACACCGCGGCTTGCATCGTCGGGGTGGTTGCCACGGGTTGGAGACGCTAGTCCAATCTCGGATTCACCTTAACTACTAATCACCATCCTCATACGCTGACCGTCAATGGGAACTTAGTGTCATCATTGAACTCTCGCTGGCATTCTCCTTCTGCATCTTTTTTTTTGTTCACTAACTAACTTTGAAATAGTCCTTTGAGATAAAACAAGCCCGCATCATATTTTCAGCCGGGGACTCTCTTTTTGTACTCGTCTTCATCAACGCGTCTTTATACTTTTTGCCTCTCCATATTTGCTTACATCCTCCTTAATTTTCCGTTTCGTATGGACACGTTTAACCTACCCTATGGATATTCTAAAGGTCAAGGCCTTTGTTGCTCCGCTCCTTCCAAGTCTCACATATCTGCTTAGGCCGGCCAGTATGGTACAGTGGTATTCCTCTAACTACGTCTAACGATTACTGATCGCACCTTTGCTTCTAGTTCAAACTCTACGAGCCCGCTTTATCAATCTCTCCACGCCGATGGATGTGGACCCATTCAGTACTAGTCGAGTGGGACGCCCTCCCTTAGAATTTGTCATCTGGTACTGCTGGGCTTGATGTATGAGGCTCTCAGCTATCTCTAATGGTCTCTTCTCAGGCGTTCTCATCTGAAAATTGGCTCCGTTCTGGGGTTTGGACTAAGTGTTAATTTCAGATGCCTGGACCATAACATATGTCGTTGGTTTCGTGTGCGCGCTCGCTTCATCTTTTATTTCTCGGCCGGTGTTTATAATACCAGATCTAGGTGGACTCGTGCGCCGTTTCACGCCTATTTCTTTGTCACTAAGTATGGATTGGTATCTCGGTTTTGCTCCTAGGCGCATCTTTTCTTTAATCCAATACTAGTCCCCGGTTGCTCCTTTGCTCTTTGATAATTTCCGTTTCTCTCGACCTTTCGAGTTGATATAAAAGTGTCGAATAGTCTCTCCGCACTCTCATTTCATTACCCACAGGTCTTTCGAGTATGTGACATCCACAATGTTCTCTCTTAAACAATCCATCATCACGGCATTGGCTTTATCTGTTGGCTTTGCCACTGCGCTGACCGGAGAAGGTAAATACTTCTTCTACGGTTCTGTTGCCAGCATGCTCACACCTACTCCTAGCGACTTGGTACACTCCCAACGGCGGAGTTGGGCCTGCGGTGCACCCATGCAGAACTCAGACCACATCGTCGCGCTCTCCAGCAACCGGTATGCTGGAGGGGCGCACTGTTGGAAACACATCGGCGTGCACTGTGTGTTCAATAATACCTGAATGTCTGCACTGTGCTGATATATGCTCTTAGACAAGGGAAAATTTGTAGATGCTACCATCGCGGACCTCTGCCCTGGCTGTGGTCATAATGGGATTGACCTTTCGCCATCTGCATTGGAGAAGCTCGCTCCTCTCGATGAAGGGCGTATCCAGGTGACTTGGAACTATGAGTAGACCTTTCTGTCCAATATACTCGGAGTGATTGTCGACTTTCCTCTCACTATTTGAATACTCTGTGATTTAAGCTACTAATCTATCCGCTTCTGTTAACTAAAAAGGCATGCCTTGTTTCCAGCAACCAACATCTCAAGGCGACATTACTCCTACAAGTATATTCGGTGGAAACGTCTGTCCTCACTAAGACTCCGGATATTCTACTGCGTTTCCAGAAATATACGAAAGGTGAACTTCAACATAAAACGCATTATTGGAGACCTTGTACCGGCAAGTCATCCACGACAAAGCGATCGCGTCCACTGGAGGCTTTAGGGCCTACAACAAGGACCTTGTTATCCAACGCGGTCACAGATAGCCTCTGTTCTCCTGTTCTTCGGGGTATCAGCTCCCTTCTCGGCATCCACATCGCCCTCGGGCTCGCAACCATCAGTCATCCCTGATCCACTGTGTTCCAAGTCAATATCGGCAGATAACTCGCTACCAGTCGCCATGCTTGTCGAGCGAGCTGCAGACCCAAACCGTAAGGACGAAGTGCCGTTGCTTGCTTGCCAGTCGTCATCAGGACGCGCATTCCCCGATGCGACACGTGCCACGATAAGTGTGGGTGAGATTGCCTTCATAATGGAATGTCAGTATCGATATTCTTTCACGATGATGGAATAGTGGCAAACAGTCATTGTGGTGTAGAGACTTGGTGCGTATAAAGATGCAACAACATTCATATTGATTAATATCATCCATCCTATTAAGCCAACGGCATGAAGCGAAGCGGATTCAACTAGAACCTCGATGGTTTGGCTGTAAACGCATGTACCCGTGTTGTTGTCTGTATCCTTCTTGACTGTCAGGATACGATAAATTATGAGTGTGGTGCACCAAAGTGTGGTTCCTAAGGAGAAAGAAAGGAACATCATCGTCCAGGCAGTTTGCATTGGTGTTGAAGGACCAGTAACAGTGATGTGCAAGGCTTTTTGGAATGCGAAACAACCGCAGACTACGGAGGGAAGTTGACAGTACAATAAAGCGGAAGGATTTCGAGGGTCTCACCTCCTTGAGCCAGAAGAAGTAGTATTGGTGGTATAACAAATAGCCAACGGCGGCCCCAGACAATCCAACAGCGCCAGATCTATACAACGTGTGAAGGTCAGTACACATTGAAAATGAGAATATTAGACATCATAACAGACCATGATACCGTCAGCAGTGCCAGTGTTTATACCGAACCCGACTATTGAAGCACGATATAGTTTGAAAACAGGGCCGGAGCTTTCGTTTCCTTTATCGTTAGAGTAGTAGACAGTGTAAACCCAGTCTGAGGCCACACGGACTGTGGCACAGATATACAAGAACACAATGAGGGAGACCATGATGTGCCGTTTTTTTGGTCGGCGTTGTTTACTGAAGACTATTGGAATTTTTATCATGCACCGGGTACTGAAAATTTGGGGACCAACACACATGTTGCCCACAAAGCCACTATCACGATGCAAGTATGGATACCTGTTATATCTCAACCCGCTCAGTGAACATGTATGTACATCAATTTGCATACTGACCGTGCCCGAAGACTCCCAATAGCGCCTGATTCAACTGCGCGATTAAGTAAAGTTGTCCTTCTGACATGGTGAGAATTCGGAGAGATTTGTGGATTAAAATCGATGGTCCCTCTTATGTAGCACTGATGAATGGACCTATCCCGTGGATCAGTTGTAAGTGATGGACACAGGATTACAGATAATATAATGGTGGAGAGGTGTTCTTACTAAGTAACACCGCTTCCGCCGGTGATTTCAGGGCAAAAGACCCTTTAGGAGAATGAACAAACCAATCTTCGAGCCTCCATAAACGGCATTAATCTTCTTTCTGAACAGTACGATAAACAGCTTGAGCGAACACTAATCGTTCAGAGATTTCACAGTTAAAATGGTGACATCGCAGCTTGCCTATGCTTACGTGTCCTCCAACCTGCCCCAAATTAGACAAGGCGATGCGCAGAAGATACAAGGTAAAAGATGACACTAATGAATCTATTAGTAAGTGATCCTAGAAGCTCGGCACGTAACCTTCTGACGGAGGTAATACGAGGCGAAACAGATAAAGCACAAGGGTTCAAAGACACGGCAGTAAGCAGCCGTCGCACTGGATAGTAAAATGCAAGGCTATACCTGGCTATACACGTGTAGGAGCTCATAACGGAGTGGCTGAAAACAATTCTATTTATTTGTATGGTCGCGACAAAAGTATTTGCGGGAGGTGTCTATGACTTCGATATGCACGGATCCGATGGAAAATTATGCTAGGTCCGTTATCCAGCTGATAGTAGCCCACGAGGACCGACTTTGGAAGAAATCCTGGTATAAATATCCGCGTCAGATATACTCGTAGCAAGAAAGTGAAGGAAATACTTCGCGTGCACACAAATTCCACCGTACAAGCACCAAGAGATTATTCACACCAGACTAAGAGAGAGCGCTCAGTCTCAACACTTGATATAAGGCGAACAAGGACGTACCTTGCTACGGTTTACCAGACTTCCGAAAACAAAACAAAGGCTGCCTCAGGGCTCATGATTTGTAATTACGACGGCCACAAAGTAACAAACACCAACTTGTCACCTTCCAATATCACCTCGCCTCGCGAAATGGAGGACTGGAAAGTACCAGTATCTGAAATACGCCCCTGGACCTACACCCTGGTGAGTACGATCGCGTATATGAAGGGGTCGCCACTGATCGCTACATTGATGATTGCAGATTGAGGATTTTGGTTTTGAAACGGTAGTAGCATTCAGAAATAGGGCCATCAAAAGCCCGTTAGAGGAGAGGGGTGCACTGTTGTTGGCCTGTGAGGGTGAGATCTTGGTAAGTGCGTCGAATTCGATTATAGAATTTTCTAACTCATTGGTGGCAGAGAAATCACGCGGCTGTCAGCGATCGGGTTACGGCCTGGAGGAACAAAATTATGTCGTACCGAGCCACGCGCCACCTGTGCATCCTTTCGATTCACATCGCCGTGTATTTTCATTCCTGAACGATGGGCCCTATACCCCCGGCAAAGCCCCAGATGATACGCCGACCCTCGATTCTCGTGAATATGATAGGTGGTTCCTGTTCACCCTCCTCGGAAAGCCGCATTACGACGATAGGAAGGCATCAGAGGGGCAGAAGATACTCTGGCGCCTCGTGCAGCATGACCCATACACTGAACGTGACGACTGGGAGAATTTCCTGCGCAGCAAGAGAGACGAGAGGACCCAGAACCATCGTGCCAGTCGCGATGAGCCAACCAATCACATATACAACAATATGCCATCGGTCAGCCCATTAGGGTTGACGGCGATGATGCCAAGCCAGTCGTACCCTCCGCCTTACTCTCACTCTAGGCATACCCAACGGCATCTCCGATGTCGCAGCCTCTGACTCTTGTCTTGCCTACAGGATACCCTCGCTCGTTCGGTCTGCAACTGATGGGCTTGCTCTGACAGCCGTCTACGAACAGCTGAGGAAGAATGAGAGAGCGACGTCAAGCGATGAAGCAGAATTCGTAGCTATGATTTTATTCAGTTTCCCGTAGCAATGATAACGGTGTCGGACCGACCTTTTGATATCATTAGGACCATGCGCAAGATTTCTTCTCATCGGTAGGTATCGGGTCTTCGCTCCAAGAACAGCCGTTTCTATCGGCGGTGGCGGCAGCAGGCCTCGTAGGTGACGCTTGTTGAGGACATTTTCGACGTGGTAAGACGGGCAGGGAGGCTCGAGCCCCGTCGTCGTGGTGGAAAGAAGAAAAGAAGCGAGACGACTGTGTCACGGTCACGACCTTCCATCGTCCCGACATCCATGAATAGTCCCATTCCTCTCGATATTGCTACCTTTTTCTGCTGCACAGCTGTTCCAGAGTAGCATGGCCGCCGTCTACAGCGTCGCGGAGGAAATAGCGGTATGTTTGCCGCTACATACCAGTGTCGCTTTGTTGACCAACGAGAATAGCTTGTAAATCTGTTACTTTGGCCTCTTCTCTGCTGGCCACTTTTGCGCTGGTGGTAATCCAAAGCGTAAGTATTTGATTGGGTGGTGACAACGTTGCGGCTAGCCCACGATAAAGGAAAACTCAGTGCGTCGTCGTGCATTCTCTCTCTCTTATCCTTTCTTACAGCCTTCTTCAGGTCTTGGCACAATATCTTCAGTGGAAATACGACGAATTTCTCCTGGGCCGGCCTATATGCGGACTCGATGATGACCTCGAGGGTATCAATGGACCCGGCAATACGAAGGAGCTAAGCTCAATCCAGGCTTAAATCCAACGACGCCTCTCTCATGACCTCGTACCTCCCCAGTCTCTTATACGCTCATAACCCCTATGCAAAGTTCTGGACTGCAAAGAAAGATAGAACAGCGAAAAATATACCATCGTTGTGGCGACGCCCTGGTGAATCATTCGTTCAAGTCATCTTCCAGTCGCTCTCGGGACACCATTCCCGGCGAACATGCATGCCTTCTTGATTAGGTATAATTTACTCCGAAATCGCTCGCAAATAACTGATATCTTGTCCAGGATTCTGTATATCATCGAGCTCCCTATATACACCCAGAAAAGTAACGTGGGAGCACCTGAATCCATTCGGCGACCCATTGGTGTCGCGATTTTTCTCTGATCTTCACCACAACAGTAGGTGCATCCACGAATGAGGTGGGAAGTATACACACTGGGTAGGCTCATGATAGCCAAATTGTAGCATCGAGACCTCTTATAGAATACATTTCTCCACCATCGTGACCATTTCTTTAAGTCCGAAAACCAAAAACTGGTCTTAATTCTGACAACGTGCAATCTACAACATTGACGTCTCTAATAAGCACATCGAACGGCAAGTTGCTAGTGTCCCCAGTCCTAACTCTCTGCACTATTTTCTCAGCCATTTTCCAAGTCGAGCGTTACGCGCGAAGATAGGTCCGACTCAGAACCATGGCTCGTGTCAACACTGTCACTCTTCGAACTTAGGGAACTTCTAAATTGAAGCGACGACGTTGTGGTACTTTCGCTCCAAGAGTCATCTAGACACGCATGCCCTGCTGCAATGCGGCCGACCAGAATAGTTGGCACAACTCCCTAGCAGAGACGTTGTAGTCATAAATTTTCCAAGCTGGAACAGGTTGGATGTACTTACTCTCATTGCGATCGCAAACTCTTCGGTGTAATTTCTGCTGCCTCACTACGAACTTCGAGAATGACTATCACCGCAGAATAGAGGGCTGCGGATTCCACAAGCATCTCTACCAGCCTGTGGTACACGCGCATTCCTGCAGCAATACTGCCCACTCTCAGAATCCGATAAACAATGAAAATCGTGCACCATAGCAAGGTGGCCAATACGGACGAGGAATATAGGACGCCCCAGTTGACTCCAATCTTCTCAACATATACAGCTTGGCGTGACATGTTTTCGATAGGTCTGAAAGAGGAGCAATAAGGTATGATCCCTCTGGTGGTGCCGGGCCTACCTTTGATATCACTAGGACCACGAGCAAATATCCTGTCATCGGTATATATCAGGTCCTCGCTCCAAGAGCAGCCTTTTCCGTCGGCAGCGGCGACGGGCCTCGTAGGTAACGTAGCGCTTGTTGAGGACATTCTTGACGCGGTAAGAATTACTGGCAGTGAGCCCCGTCGTCGTGGTGGGAGGAAGAGAAGAAATGAGACGAATGTACGCCGTCACAGTCACGGCCTTCCTTCGTCTTGTCCATGAATAACCCCATTCCTCTCGACATTACTACCTTTTCCTGCTGCATCGCCCTTTCACGAGTAGTTTGGACACTGTCTACAGCGTTGAGGAGCAACTAACGGTACGTTTGCCGCTATATATCAACGCTGCTTCGTTATTGACAGGTGAGAACATCCTAAATTCTGTAGAATCATCTTTTTAGCTTCTCCTTCACTGATTTTTTTACCCTAACGGGGATGAAAAGCGCATATATCCTGGCTATGCTTCAAAGATATTGTCATTGAATCTCTGATTCACGACTGGGTGCATCGATTGTGCGATTCTATCGTTCATCCTCCGTTAAAGCTTCTTCAGGTCTTGGTATGATGATGTTTTTATTGAAATATGACGGCGGCCTGCTGGACGGACAACGAGGTGGACTCGACAATGACCATGAAGGCATTGAAGGGCTTGGAAAGGAACGAAGCTCGGTACATGTGGATCAGCCTCAGATACAGCGACACCTCTTTCAGGATTTTTTCCCCCCTCGTCGCTATCTATGCTTGCAATACCTCGGGTGATGTGCTAGATCCCGAGAATGAAGTCAAGCAACGAAGAAGAGACTCTCACTAAGGCGATTTGCTGGTGCGTCATTCGTTCAATCATTCTTTACGATTAGTCTCAATGCATTTATTCAGGTATCGAGACAGTTTCTCTAGGCTGGATGAGTTGACTTCCTGGAAGAACATAGTCAACGATGAGCGGTTCTCTAAACTATCTCGAGTGCTCAACAGCTGGGTACATGTGTTCTGATCCACCTAGTGTTCTGTGGAACTCGCTGTCAACGGTGCCTGATTCGGTATAACATTCTCGTAGGTCGAACTGACATCTCGTCCAGGATGCCGTATGCTATTGCGCTCCGCATATACGTGCTCATACGCACTGTAATACACGTGTATCACTGTACCTTGTATCTACGCTGTGACTCCTTGATCTGGGCGCATTTGCCAGTAGTTTATACCTTACTGGCGACCTGAACTGTAATCTTTGGTGGAGTAATCATGTTGTTCTTGCACCGGTCCCTCATTCTAATCAAGGGACTATCCCTCTAGTGTCCTTACTGGCCACTATATACCTATTTAATCGGAGAGCCTGTAAATCGGTTTTGCTCAGCAGCCAGTTGGACGAATATGATGTTTTTTTCGCATGTTGTGTTGCTCAGGTCATTACCCAAAGGTCAGTCGCTACTCCAAGCTGTCGTTGCAGGTGGGCCCAGGTGATCGTTCAGATCTTGATTCAAATCATGAATCAGGTCAAGAGCGACATTTAATATCGTAGACTAGTGAATCAAGCATTACCGCTTCTCGCATCCCTAGGTTGAAGACCAACATGTCACGGTTCGACAGACCTGTTGTAGTCCATAGCTGACTATATATCAATTGAAAATCCCGCGTTTTTTCATACGATGTTACAATCTACGGGATTCGATATTCCGATGACGCGTGTGGAACAGTCGTGTACACTGAGGGTTGGCGCAGCTCCCTCCACTCGTAACTCTGTACCGTCCAAGCCCTCTTCTAAGTCCGGTCGCATGTGCAGAAACGACGTATCCCATCCTGGTTCAGCACTCATTTGACTGTCATTCTGTGAACTTGAATGACTTCTGAACCGAATCGACGACGCCATGGAATTATCGCTCCAGGAGTCGTCTGGGCGAGCGTGCCCTGCCGCAACGCGGCCGACCAGAATTGTTGGTATAATTCCCTGGAGGAGACATTGTAGTTACTATAAGGAAAAAAGATGAAACAGGTCAGACGTACTCTTATTGTGATCGCCAAATATTCGATGTAACTTCCGGCTAACTCATTGCGAGCTTCAAACACCACCAGAATGACTAACACAGCAGAGTACAGAGATGCGGATTCTACAAGAATCTCTATCACTCTCTGATATACATGTATCCTTCCAGCAGCGCCACCCACTCTCAAAATGCGATAGATTATGAGAGTTGTACACCATAGCATGGTGGCCAGTATGAGCGAGGAGTATAGCACCGACCAGCTGACAATATTCTCGATGAATAGGGCTCGTGGTGACTTACTTTCAAAGTAAGCGGAAGGTCCTAAAGCGGAGTAATAAGCTACGATTCCTCTGCTTACTGAGTTTACATTAGCTGGCGGGTTGTAAAATAATCGCAATTATTAATTAAAAAACCAACCTACTGCCAAGGTAGTGCAAAGAATCGGAACGAACACAATGCGCCACGATCGTCCCCAGACAATCCAACACCGCCATATCTAGGCATCCATAAGCAAGATATCGACAAAAACAAAGATTAAATCCCATGCCAAAGTAGCGTCGGCAAGAATCGTGCTCAACATTGCATCGATTCCTAGAGCCAAGAAGATCGGAGTGCCAGGAGTATACTCGAACGCCGTCCAAAAGCTTTCTCCATTAGGAAGTGTAGTATATGCGACTTCCACCGCCCATCCTTCGTAAAGGCTAAAAGTTGCGAGAATATACAGAAGCAGGATGACAAGAATAAGAAAACGTGGCCTTCGAGGACTCTGGAAATTATTTCTTGAAGCTAGACATAATAGTCAGAGACTCGGGTGAGCATCAGAAAGAAGCGAAAAGTATAGACCAACAGCCCACAATGTGACGGCGACTACTCCGGTGTATATCCCTTCGGAAAATTGGTTGACTGAACTTCTCTCGCATAAATTTGAATTCTCTTACCATGACCTCCTGCACTAATCATCGCCTCGTTGAATTGTATGTCTAGATTGTGGAGAATGTCCTTGATCTGGCTATCTGTTAGCTCTGGTATATCAGTGTCGGGATATGTTCTAGCAATCATGGTGGTAACTCCGAATACAAACGAAGGAGAGATATTGTCGAGTTTGGTTGTCCAGCCTTATATAACGAGCACCTGTGATGCAACACATAGCCAATGCATCACACTCAGGAGATGCCATCCAAAGTGCAGACTCGGACTGTCGAGATTTGAACAAATCAGATTTGGTACTCAAAATCATTTCCCGAAGAGAGAAAGTGATCCGCCGTGTCAGAGTTAGAATTGAAAGTAGCACCTGATTTCGCCGAGACGTACGGGATCGCAATTTTAGACTAATGTTTTTCTCAACTTGGCTAGCGCTAAGTCAATGGCGCAAGAAGCATCGGTACTTCATGAAATGCGGTGCATGACGCTGAGTATTGTTTCAGGATATGACGCAGATATCGAAACTGCATTATTAGTATCAAGTAGATCTGAGATATGTGTGAGGCTTAGACGCAGATCCATTCTATAATCATTTCTTGAGAAAGGTCACAATGAGAACAGTGAAGCCTCTAGCAGAGTCTGAACGAAGAGGTAGTACTTAAATGTAGCAACTTTTCGGTGTTGCGACCAGGAGTCAAAGATGTTATTTGTGAGGATAGCCAAGTCAAATTCAATATCCGGGGAAACAACTGCTGTACTCCGAGTAAACAAAGTCACAAAGTCATTGTCTAGTAATGAAAAGCACCGGTACATCCAAGCGTCGACCTATTTGACGTCACAGATCGTGATGTCAATGATCCCCTTGAAGAGGATGTCCCGCAGCTTTCCCGAGGGTATAGACTAGCGTACAAGTCCTTCGTCAGTGAAAGAGCAACGAGAACAAGCTTCAGACACATTCCTCGGCAAGAGTTACATCGAAGTGAGGGAGTTCAGAAGAGAAAGGAAAGGGGCGGACATATGTCGCACAGGTAAGGAGAATACCCTGTCACGTTGGGTAGACAGCCCTGATCTGCTCCTGGCCAGGTCCATTACAGGTAATATTCGTAGTAGTTCCTCGCTCGGACCGGGGCTTCTGCTTCCGAGTGGCAGGGAATGATGATGCTGGAAAGGCCGAAGACGGGGAGAGCAATGAGCGGGACGCCGAGAGGACCTCATGGGAAACAAAAGGGACGAGAGGACCCGGGATTATCATCACGCCGGCTGTAAGCCGTAAGCGGTGACTAGTAAGGCCATGGCCAGAAAACATAGCTATGCTTTTATCAGTGCCTTACAACGGCAATAGTACTGAAACGACCATGGATGATTCCTAGGACAAGGCACACCGAGAGAAATGTACGGTGAGAGCAACAAAGAAAAAACTGATTTCCATCGCGGTGGATTCTTTAACCGGTTGATAGCAACAGCGAGAAGGTTGCTTCTGGAAGAAATCCTGATGCAAAGGATGTTCCTATCCGAGTCAGATATTTCTCTAGCGAGCTAGTCAAAGAGTTAACTCGACTGAGGGCAAATGTTGGCGTATAGTGATCAACGCCAAACTAGGAGAGCGCTATCAGTTTGAGAGGATGGTATACTACGAAGATGCACGTACTTTGACTCTGGTTTGCCACGCGTCCAAAAAGAAAACAAAGGCTGATGCCTCAGGCCTCGTGATTTGTAATTACGACGGCCACAAAGTAACAAACACCAACTTGACACCTTCCAATATAACCTCGCCTCGCGACATGGAGGACTGAGAAGCAACTGAGAAGCACCAGTATCCGAAATACGCTCGTGGACGTATACTCTAGTGAGTACGATCGCGCATATGAAGCGGTCGCCACTGATTGCCACATCGCAGCTTGAGGTTTTGGCTTCGAGAATGTTCGAATGCTGAGGGAGAGGGCGTTGGAAAGCCCGTTAGACGAGAGGGGTGTGCTGTTGTTGGCCTGTGAGAGTGAGGTTTTAGTGAGTATATCGAACTCGATTATAGAATTTTAAGAACTCATTAGTGGCAGAGAAATCACGCAGCCGTCAGCGATCGGGTGGCGGCCTGGGGGAACAACGTCGCTGTTGCACCGAGCCATGTGCCGCCTATCCGCCCATTCGATTCACATCACCGCATGTTTTCATTCCTAAATGATGAGCTATATACCCCCCGGCGAGGTCCCAGACGATGCGCCGACCCTCGGAGCTCATGAATATGAAAGTTAGTTCCTGTTAACCCTCCTTGGGAAGCCACGCTACGATGATAGGAAAGCCTCCGAAGAGCGGAAGATACTCTGGCCCGTACACGGAACCTGACGACTGGGAAGACTTCATACGCGGCAAGGAAAACGAAAGGACCCAGAACCATCGCGCCAGTCGCGATAAACCAACGAACACTATATATGACAATACAGCATCCATCAGCCCATCGGGGTTGACGACGACGATGCCAAGCCAGTCATACCCTCCGCCTCAGTCTCACCACCAGCTGCAGGCATATCCACCAGCATCACCGACGTCGCAGCCTCCGACTCTTATCTTGCCTGCAGGATACCCTCGTCGTTCGATCCGCACCTGATGGGCTTCCGTCTACGAAGAGCAGAGGGAGAGTGGGAGAGCGACATCTAGCAATGAAGCAGAATTCGTATCTATGATTTATTCAGTTTCCTGTAGTAATGATAACAGTGTCGGACCGACCTTTTGATAGGATCATGAGCAAGTTATCTTCTCATCGGTAGGTATTGGTTCCTCGCTCCAAGAATACCCTTTTCCATCGGCGGCGGGCCTCGTAGGTAACGCTTGTTGAGGACATTCTCGACATAGTAAGAATCACTAGCAGGAGGGAGGCTCGAGCCCTGTCGTCGTGGTGGAAAGAAAGAAAGAAGTGAGATGACTGCGCCACGGTCACGGCCTTCCTTCGTCCCGACGTCCATGATCAACCTGATTAACCCCATTCCTCTCGACATCACTACCCTATTCTGCTGCACCGCTGTTCCAGAGTAGCATGGCCATCGTCTACGACGTCGCGGAGTAAATAACGGTATGTTTGCCGCGACATACCAGTGTCGTTTCTTTGTTGACCGGCGAGAACAGCTTGTAGATCTGTCTCTTTGTCTGCTGGCCACTTTCGCACTGGCGGGAATTCAAAGCGTACATATGTGACTAGGCGGTGACAACGTTGCGGCTAGCTCACGATAAAGGAAAACTCAGTGCGTCGTCATGCATTCTATCTCTCTTGTCCTTTCTTACATCCTTCTTCAGGTCTTGACACGATGTCTTTAGTCGAAAAATGACGGAACTCTCCTGAGCAGGCCTATATGCAGACTCGGCGATGACCACGAGGGTATCGATGGACCCGGAAATACGAAGGAGCCAAGCTCAGTCCAGGCTGAGATCGAACGCAGGACCTCGTACCTCACCGATCTCATATACGTTCTCAATCCCTGTGCGATGCACTGGAATCTAACGTAAGGCTAATCAGTGAAGAAGATATTATCGTTGAGGCGACGCCCCGGTCAGTCATCCATTCAATCGTCCTTTCCACCCAATCTTGACGCATTTGTCCAGGTTCCGGGACAATATCCTGAATCCTTGCTGGACACACATGCTCTAATGGACCTATTGTTCTGCCATAGAACCAAGTTTTTCGTCAACGGCGTGTGAGTAGGTATGGTATACTCGCAAACAAAGCTGATATCTCGTCCAGGGTTCTGCATATCATCGGATTCCCGTTATGAGTCCAGAAATGTAATATGTAACGTTTATATGCCACCGCGCATGCGCCCTAAATCTATTCTTTGACACTTTGATCTTGAGACTTTCCTGTCTTTGACAGCGACCCAATTTAATATTATACCGTGACTGCATCTACGAATGATGTGGAAAGTATACTGCGGGTAGTCTCTTTTGCGGATGATATATTGATATCCAAATTGTAGCGCCTAAATATTTTATGGGGTACATAGCGATTTCTTCAAACTAAGAGTTGGTTTTACTTCACACAACGTGACAATCTACAGACTTCGGCGTCTCAAAGAGGCGCGTCGAGTAACCGCATAAGTTGCAAGTATGCGTAACACCTTCCGGTCCTACCTCCGTGCACTGTCCTACAAGGTGTCCAAGACATTTTCCAAGTCAGGTGTTATGCGCATAGATCGGCCCGATTCAGATCCAGCAAGGCTGACACTCTGCTGACTTCTAAATTGAAGCGATGACGTGGTGATATTTTCGCTCCAGGAGTCATCTGGGCGCGCATGCCCTGCTGCAACGCGGCCGAACAAAATTGTTGGCATGATTCCCTGGAATAGGTATTGTAGTTATCATAAGGAGCAAAGACAAAATACTAAGTTGGACTCTACTTACTCTCGTCGCAACGGCGACCACTTCGATGTAGCCCGCGGCTCTCTCATTACGAGCTTCCAGTACCACCAGAACAACTAACACAGCAGAGTAGAGGGACGCAGATTCCACAAGCATCTCTACCACTCTCTGATATACATGCATCCTTCCAGCAGCACCCCCTACCCTCATAATACGATACACAATGAGAATCGTGCACCACAGAAAAGTGGTCAATATGAGCGAGGAGTATAGCACGTCCCATTTGACGACGTTCTCGAGGTATAAGGCCTGAGGTGACGTATTTTCGAGAGACCCGAAAGTAGCGCAGTAAGTTCCAATCCCTCTGCTAGCTACGTTTACATTAGCTGACAAGTTGTAAAATTATCGAAGTTATGAATTTAAAAACGTGCCTGCTGCCAAGGTAGTGCAAGCAATCGTAACAAGCACAACGCGCCATGACCGCCCCCAGACAATCCAACAGCGCCATATCTGGGCATCCATAAGCAAGGAATACACAAAAACAAAGATTAAATCCCATGCCAAAGTAGCATCAGCAAGTATCATGCTCAGAATTGCATCGATCCCAATGGCCAATGAGATCGAAATGCCAGGAACATACATTTACGCCGTCCAAAAGCATTTTCCATTAGGAAGGGTAGTATATGCGATTTCCAACGTCCATGCATTGTAGAGGCCAAAAGTCGCGAGAAGATATAGAAACAGGATGATAAAAATAAGACAACGAGGCCGTCCAGGACTCTGGAAGTTATTTCTTGAAGCTAGACATAGTAGTCAGAGATACGCATCAAAAAGAAGTGAAAAGTATCTACCAGCAGCCCACAATGTGGCGGCGACTACTCCGGTGTATATCCCTTCAGAAAAGTGGTCGACTGAGCTTCCCTCTCATAAATTATTGAACTCTCTTACCATGTGTTACTGCCTGAAGCATCATCTGGTTGAATTGGTTGTCAAGGTCGTGGAAAATGTACTTGATCTTGCTATCCGTTAGGTCTAGTATATTGGTCCCGGGATATGTTCTAGCGATCATGGTGGTGACTCAGAAGACCAATGAAGGGGAGATACTGTACTGTCTCTTGTTACCGAGCCACCAGTTCGCCGTATAATTAATACAGCAAAAGATCAAATCTGTGATGAGGCGCAGCGAATGTATTACGCTTTCACTAGTGGACTCGGCGGCGATAAGTAGTAACGACCGTCCGATATGAGGCAGTACGATGCGGGTTGATATCAATCGAGAACATTCAATTCAGTAGGAAGCTTCAAGATAGAAATAAGCGCCCCGTCTATTCAATAAGGAAGCAAGAAAGTCACTTGAATTCAAACTGAAGCGCTTAGAAAATCACGAGACTTCGGAATTTTGTTCTGATGAGTTGGATGATGGGTTTCAGGGAGACAGAGAAGCATGGAACACTCAGGCAAGCAAAGAACGAATGTTCAGACACGATGGTGGAGATTCGATGGCTGCAAAGGTAGTAAACCGAAAGTCCCTCTTCGAGGTTACGGTGCTGAACCGGTCCAGAATTGTATTTCAAAGCAGGCTTTCGAAACAGATGGGCTGCAGGGATAAACTATATTACGAAAAGACGACTGGGTGAAAGCCGCCGTTGGTCAGAAGCAGTGATTGAAAGAAGGAAATAACATCGGTTTGATCAAGGTTTCCAAGGACAAAGATGCCGAGCAGCACTTGAAACGTAACGTCTTCTCGATTTGGATATCAACACTTATCTCTGTATTGACTCGCCAGGCCAGAGTCCACCATCTTGGTTTTTTGAGCGCTCAAAGTCAAGTAGCTCCCATATTATTTTGCCGAGATGAACGTGTATGCGCTTTCCCGGGGCCGGTTGTATGATCTTCACAGCCCAACGAGGCGTGCCTTCTAAGTATATGTGTTGGCGTCTGGCACTGTCTACTATAGACGCTGAATTCCCTGCGAATGTCAAATGAGAAGCTGATTCAACACATCAAGCGGAGACGGAGGCTATGTCCATTCCATCTGCCATTCGGGTATCAACCTTCCGAACGAAACTCAGTATTACGTTTGACTAGTAATATCAGTTCACCACACTATGATCGCAGCTTGAGCAATCATCATCGAAGTTATGACTGGGAAATAAGTCAGCGGCGACAAGAAGTATCAGTACCGCATCAAATACTAACGAGCTATTTGGAAAGGCAGCCCCACTAGGATATAGAGAAAAGGAAAATTTGGAACAGCATTGGTGCGCCTCGTAGGTAGCACTTGTTGAGGTGTTGAGGTTGTTCTCGATGTGGTAAGAATTGCGAGCAGTGATTTTTGTCGTTGTGGTGGAAGGAAGAGAAAAAATGGGATGACGATATGCCGTCAGAGTCACGGCCCGGCCTTCCTTCGTCCCAACGTCCATGAATCATCCTCCCTATTCTTGAATCTTCTCGACATTCAAACCACCTTTTTCTGCTGTACCGCCGTTCCAGAATAGCATGGACGCTGTCTACGACGTCGGGAAGCAAGGAACAGTAGTCAGCGTTGCTTCTTTGTTGACCAGCAAGGACAAATTGTAGATCTGTCTGTCCCTTTGGTCTCTTCTTTACTGGTCGCTTTTACGCTGGTGGGCATACAACATGTTAGTATGTAGCTGGGCGATGGAAACGTTGCCGTCAGCTTGCGATAAAGAAAAACTCTGTGCGTCGTTGTGCATTCTCTCTATTATCCATTCTTCCGGCATTCTCCAGATCTTGACAATTCGTCTTTGGTAGAAATACGGAAGATTTATCCTGGGAAGGCCTATACGCAGGCCCGACAATGACCACGAGGTTATCGATGGGCACGACAATACCAAGGAACCAAGCTCAGTCCAGGCTGAGATCCAACGACGTCCCTCCCAGGATCTCATACGTCCTCGGTCTCAAATATGCTCGAAATACCTATGCGATGCTCATGCGCTAGACCCCAAAGAAAAATGGAGCAGTGAAGAATATACTATCGTTGAGGCAACGCTTCGGTCAATCATTCGTTCAATTGTTCTTTCAGCCAGCGTTAACGTATTTTGTCCATCTCTCGAGACATCATTCTCGGCGAACATGCATGCCTTCGTGAGTATGTGTGATTTGCTCGCAAATCAATCTGATATCTTGTCCATTCTTTTTTCATGTGCTCAGAAAGGTAATGTGGGAGCACCAGACCTAAATCTACTCGACGGCTACTTTTCCTTTAATTTCTATCTCGAGGGCCGGTCTATGAATGAGGTGGGAAGTATATACAGTGGGTACTAGCCGCGCATGCCAATTGGCCGTCACGATAGTCAAATTGTGGCGTCGAGATATTTTATGGGTACATTCCTCTCTCCATCACGGTCATTTCTTTCGAGTCCACAAAGTAAAGCTGGTCTTACTCCTCACGGCACTGCAATCTAGAGAATTGGCATCTCTACAAGAGGCGTCGAACAGCAAGCTGTAAGCTTGCATAGCGCCTTCCAATCCTAACTCCGTGCACCGTACTCCAAACCATTTTCCAAGTCGAGTTTTATGCGCAGAGACGGGTCCGACTCAGATCCAACGCTCATATCAAGACTGTCATTCTGCGAACTTGAGTAACTTCTGAATTGAAGCGACGACGTCGCGGTATTTTCGCTCCAGGAGTCGTCTGGGCGCGCATGTCCTGCTGCAATGCGGCCGACCAGAATCGTCGGCATAATACCCTAGCAAAGACGTTGTAGTCATTACACGAGAAGAAAGGCCAGAAGGGGTTGGGTGCACTTACCCTCATTGCAATCGCAAACTCTTCAATGTAAGCTCCAGTAGCCGCATTACGAACTTCAAACACTAGCAGGACGACTATCACTGAAGAGTAGAAAGATGCAGATTCTACAAGCATCTCTACCAGTCTGTGATACACGCGCATCCCTGCAGAAATACCGCCCACTCGCAGAATACGATGAACAATAAAAATTGTGCACCATAGCAAGGTGGCTAATATGAGCGAGGAATATAGGATGGCCCAGTTGACAAGGTTCTCGAGATATAGGGCTCGGGGTGACATATTGTCGACAGGCCCATAAGAGGAATAATAAGTTATGATCCCTCTGCTGACTGGGTTCAATACATCAGTACTCACAGATCTTAAATTAGACTATGAATGCGGAGGCATACTTATCGCCAAGGTGGTGCAAGCAATCGGAACGAGTACGACCCGCCATGTCCGACCCCAGACGATCCAGCAACGCCATATCTGGGACTTTATGAGTAAAGCAATCGCGAAAGCAAATCATGAACCCCATACCAAAGTAGCATCAGCTAGAACCGTGCTCAGAATGGCATCAATCCCCATGGTCATTAGAATTGGAGTGCCCTGATTACGCCTGGATTTGAACGCCTCCCAAAAGCACTCTCCAGCGGTGGAAAAGTAGGATACGTTCTGCGTCCATCCACAGTAAAAGTTGAAAGTCGCCAGGACATATAAAGCTAGGATAATAAGAACAAAAAGACGCCGCCTTCTATAGTTCTGGTAGTTATCTCTTGAAACTATATTCACCAGTTAGAAAAAGGAGCATCAGTAGAAGCGAAGAGGATAGACCGATAGTCCGTAAGGTGACAACGACTACTCCAGTGTATATCCCTTCAAAAACGGGTCAGTTGCCTAAAGTACCCTGCATCCCCATGCGAGTTTGAATTCGCTCACCGTGCGTTAATGCGTTGATCATAACCTCGTTGAATTGTGTATCGAGACCAACAAAAATGTCTTCAATCTCGGTGTCGGTTGGTTCTGTTCTGTTCCTGAGATATGATCCAGCGGTCATGGGAGGACTTTGAAGACAAACGAAACGGGGAAGTTGCTACATCTTGTGACCAAGTCCAGCTCGTTATATACTAATATATAGTAGTGCAGCACGAGATCAAATCTCTGCATGAGGTAGGCGGTGATAACTGACATGTGGGTTGAGACAAGTATCTATATCGAGGTCAGTTGACATGGGCGAGGAGTAAGAAACTTCAGGGCGGAAGTACCTTGATATGAAGAAGCCCGTTGAATTGAAAAGCGAAGCAAGATTTTGCGAAAGGAGATCTCAAAATTCTGTTCTACTGAGCTAGACGATGAGTTCAGGAAGACCAAGAAGCGTGGAGTACGCGATAAAGGAACAGCATGGTACTGCGAAGACGCCTGTAAAGGTAGTACTGGTAACTAAAACATACTCTTTGAGGCTTTACGAACTTCCAGTAGGCACCAAGTTCGCTAGCTTTTGTACAGACAGAAGATTGTTTCCCGAAAAGACGAAGAATGAAAGCAGCTCAGTTAGTCAGGGATGGCGATTGGAGAAAGCTCTGGGAAAGATCGTTAGTCAGGAACCAAGTCGGGTCCGCAGTTGACGCCTCTTCTCGATTTGGGCATCATCGCTATTTTTGTCCTAAACCCGGCAGACCAAATTCCGTTAACTTGCCCATCATTTTTTGAGTCTTCGAAATCAACGCTTCGTGCAGTCTATCTTGAAGCTGTCTCCTGTGCTGCTTGTTGTTGACTGCAAATCGAAGTTCTACTCGTTATAGATGCGAGGCTTGCGAGACGAGAAATAGTCCACAGTCCGCTGATACCAAGACCAGGAAGCATCTGATTCAATCTATCATACGGGAGCTGAGGTTACGTTCTTTCCATCTGTCAGTAATCAGGCACTGTTGGCCTTACGTTGTACGGGTACCTATAGTCGCGCAGTCGAGACTCGAGAGCTTGCCATATTGATAGCCGTGTGTATGGTATGCAACGCGGTATTTGTGATTCCTTCGATGGAGCACCGAAACATTTTGTATATCCATGGGCTTGTATTTTGTACTGGACTGCATAGAGGCAGATCTAGACGCTGTAGACATGATACTAGAAGAACGGATGCGACGGTAGCGATAGACCAAGTCACAGTTGACGAAGCATCACATTAGGCGCTGCACTTTCGGTCTCGCACTGTTGGGATGCTTGAGATGCAACGTTGGTGGAAACAAAACGGACTGCTTGAAGACGAAGGCAATGGGGGTACGTCCTGTATAAAGGTCTCTGATATATCGTTCAAATACGTATCAAAATGATCTAGAAGATATCGGCCACCTACGTTGGTCCATTGCGGAGGATCTATGAAGCGAAGTTGATACTGCGCCACAGGATTAGACACTACGTCCGCTGTGGGGGTTGTTTAACTAACGAGATAACCAAACTCAAAGATCGAAGAAATCCTAGCGCATAGGATGGCCCTACCCACATCGGATTTTTTCCGTGGCGACCCAGTCGAAGAGTTAACTCGCGTGCACATAATTTTGTTGTACTTGCAAGACGAGATTATTTGCGCTGAACTAAGGGAGATAACACAATCTGAGAACTGGATATGAGACGAAGAAGGACATGCTTTTGCTTTGGTTTGCCACATACATCCGAAAAGAAAAGAAAGGCTCATGACAATGTCTTCAGGGCTCATGGTTTGTAATTAGTACACCGGCGACAAGATAATGAACACTCACCTGCCAGTTTCCAATACGACCTCGCCTCACGAAATGGAGAAATGGGAAGTACCAGTATCCGAGATACGCGACCAGAGATATATCCTAGTGAGTACGATCACGTATTCCAAGGGATTGCCACTGATAGCCACATCGCAGATCGACGTCGTGTGCCTCGAGAATGCTCTGGTTCTGAGGGGAAGGGCTTTGGAAACCTTGCTGAACGAGAGGGATGCGGTCTACGAGGGAGAATCATTCGTAAGTGCATCAAACTCAATTACAAATTGGAGAGGTCATTCAGCCATCACCAACCGAGTGGCAACCTGGAGGTACTGTCATACAGAGCCACACGCCGCATGTGCATCCATTCGATTCCCATAAATGCTTGCTTGCAATCCTGAACGACAGGCCATATATCTCTCTTGAGCCTCCAGACGACGCGCCGACATTCGATGCTCGTGAATGTAACAGGTGCTTCCTATCAACCCTCCTCGTACTACCATGCTACGACGATAGGAAGGCCACAGAGAAGCGAAACATACTCTGGCACGACATGCGCCAAGACCCGCATCACGAATCCGAAGACTGGAAGGACTTCAGGCAGAGTAAGAGGAATAGCGAGAGTCAGCACTATCGCACCAGTCACGATGAACTCGCCAAAACCACATTCAATCACAGCTGGGCGGCGACTATTTTGGACGAGTCAAAATAGAATCAAAGTGCAAAATATCAGATTTTGCCTCAGTCAAAATTCGGGGAATTGCCTAATAAGGAAATATCGAAGGATTTTGCCTCGCTCAAAATCGGCATCTCGGATTTTGAATTTATCTTGACTATCCACAAATAGTCGCCCCCGAGCTGTGAATAATACAGCATCGGCCGGCCCATCGGGGTTGACGACGACAGTGCCAAACCATTCATTCCCTTTGCTTCAGCCTCGCCATCACAGGCACAACCTACAATTTTATTCAGTTCCTCGCAATGATAAGGGTGCCGGACTGACCTTTGATAGCTTCCAAAGACCATGCACAGCAAGAGAAACAACGAGATCCAGCATCGTCGCACCAGTCGCGATGAACTAACCAGTACCATATACAACAATACGACATCGGTCAGCCCACTGGGATTGACGACGACGATGCCAAGCAATTCATCCTCCTGCCTCTACCTCGCCACTATCCTGCATACCAAGTAACCCTCCAACGTCTTGGCCTTCTTCTCTCGCCTTGCCCTTGAGGTATGGATGCCTGGGTTGGTTCGATCCTCCACGTTGGATAGGAAATATCGCTAGCAACAACGAAGAGAGCTTCAGACAAGCGAGTCGTGAGTGAGAAAGTCACTATTAGTTCGTTCAGTTTGCTTGGAACAATCATAATGGTGCCGGACCTACCGTCGATATCACAAGGACCGCGAGCAAGATATCCAATTATCGGTAGGTATCGGGTATTCCAAGAGCTGAGTGTTCCATCGGCAACGGTCTACTGTCTAACGCTTGTTGAAGCATTCTCGAGGTGGTAAGATTGGCTAGCGATGAGTTCTGTTGTCGTGGAAGGAAGAGAAGAAGAGTGCCGTCACAGTCACGGCCTTCCTTCCTCCTGACGTCCATCCTGCTCAACGCCGTTGATGTATTTACATAATTCCCGCTGCATTTCCCTTCCATATCTTAACGCTGTCTACGAGCACTCATAAATCATATGTTTTCGGCGTTCGCTAAAAATTACCGATGACGTTTCGTTATTGAATATTGAATGACGAAAACATCCTGGTTACCGCAGATGCATCGCTCTTGCCTCGTCTCTGAAAACGGGTTTTTCCTCGCTAGCGAGAATTCAAAGAGCATCTATACTGACTTTTCGGCGAATGTCCTGGTGCGTCTTTCGTGAAATATCTATCACATTTCCTCTTACAGCAATTCTGTAGGTCTTGATACCATGCTTTTGGTTGAGGCCGTACAATTTCCTTCTAGGGTTTCGACTATGCAATCCACAATGACTGCGTTGATGGGCCCGGCAATATGAAGGAACCAAGCCCGATATATGTGAATCAGCGTCAGATCAAATGTCACCTCTCTCGGAATTTCGTATCTCGTTGGTCCCGGTATATGCTACCATTGCTTAGGCGGCTTCTCGGTGCTTCAATTATTCTTTGCCGTCAGTCCTAACATATATATCTAGGTATCGAGACGGTTTTTCTCTCGCTTGAATGCTAGCAGAAAACGGCCATCCAAACAGCCAGCACTGTACTCACCAGCTAGATATGCATGTTCTAATGCACCTAGACTTCTGTCGAACTCGCTGTCAACGGTGCCTGAATCGTGATTAGGTATAACATCGTCTCGTTCCGGATATCTCATGTTATTGTGCTCTGTATATGCGCTTCAATGCTTACCAGGACATATATGTCGCCAGTTGCGACACCTTGATCTCGACATTTTCCAGTAATTTCTACCCTATTTTTGAGTGGTATGGGCCTTTTTTTGGACTTGGTGGAGGTATATTTATCCTATGTTTTCGCCAGTTCCTTGTACTGACAGAAGGCAAGACAATTGCCTCAAGGCCTCGCTGGCCACGTATAAAAATTGTTATGATTTTTACCTTACTTGCTTGTCTTGTTTATCTCGCACTAGAAAGACCGTTTCGAATCAGTAGGTGATTCTTATCGAATTAGAAGTACATATTGTCCTGTAGGACATGCAATCTACAGAATTCGGCGCCTCTACTAAGAAGTGCATCTAACAACTACATAAGATCGACCTCCAGTCCTAACTCTCTATACCCTCCTCTAAGGAGTCCAAACCATTGTCCAAGTCGAGTCTTATGCGCGGAGATATGTCCGACTCATATCCAGTACCCATTTCAAGGCTGTCAGTCTCCGAACTTGAGTGATTTCTGAATCGAAGCGACAACGTGGAGCTGTTTTCGCTCCAGGAGTCGTCTGGGCGCGCATGGCCTGCTGCAATGCGGCCGACCAGAATTGTTGGCACCATTCCCTAGCAGAGACGTTGCAGTGACTTGGGAGAAAAAGGTAGAACGAGTTGGTCGTACTTACCCTTGTCGCAATCGCAAACTCTTCAATGTAAACTCCGGCAACCTCATTACGGACTTCAAACACCAGCAGGATGACTATCACAGCAGAGTAGAAAGAGGCGGATTCTACCAGCATCTCTACGAGTCTGTGATGTACGCGCATCCCTGCGGTAAGACCGCCAACTCTCAGAATACGGTAAACAATGAGAATTGTGCACCATAGCAAGGTGGCTAGTATGAGAGAGGTATATAGGACTCCCCAATGGACAGTCTGTTCGGCACATAGGATTCGGGATGACATATTTTCGACTAGTCCGAAAGAGGAGTAATAGTAAGTTATGAATCCTCTACTGACTGGGTTTACATTAGTGCTCGCAGATCGTAAATGGGGTTATGAATCTGAGGACGCACTTATTGCCAAGGTGGTGCAAGCAATCGGAACGAGTACGACATACCATGCTCGACCCCAGACGATCCAGCAACGCCATATCTAGGAATTCATCAGTAAGAATCCGCATGAGAAATCAGTTCCCATACCAAAGTAGCATCAGCAAGAACCGTGCTCAGAGTTGCATCAATCCCCAAAGCCAGTAAGATCGGAGTGTTCTGAATACGTTTAGATTTGTCCCAAAAACATACGCAGTAGAAGTTGTATGTCGCGAAGAGATACAACATCAGGATGATAAAGATAAAAATGCGCCGTGGCCTTCTATAATTCTGGTAGTTATCTCTTGAAGCTAGATGTACCAGTCAGATAGGTGAGCATTAGAAGAAAGCGAAAGATATAGACCAATAGTCCATAAGGTGATGGCGACTACTCCGGTATGTATCCCTTCGAAGAACGGTCAGTTGGCTAAAATTCCTTGCATCCTCATGCGAGTATGAATTATCTTACCATGTGTTAATGCATTTGTCAATACCTCGTTGAATTGTGTATCTAGACTAAGAAAAATGTCATCAATCTTCGTGCCGGTTAGTTCTGTCAAAGACTCGGGGCACGATGTTTCAGCCATCATGGTAAGGACTTCGAATGCAGATGAAAGAGGTAAATTGCGTCGTCAGATAGTCAAGTCCAACTCGTTATATAGTAGTATAGACCGAGGTCAAATATGTACCCGGGCGCAGCCGATGTATTCCACATTCACTATTGCATGAGATAGGCGGCGATTACTGACATGCGAGTTGAGACAAGTATCTGTATCAAGGTAGGACAGCTTGCGTATGTAACTTGAAGGAGTAAGAAATGTCAGGGTTGAAGTAAATACTTTGATGATCGGAGAAAGCCCACTGAATTAGAAAGCGAAGCAACGTACAAAAGGAGTCCTCAAAAAGTTTGTTCTATTGAGTCGGATTACGCGTTTCATGAACGCCGACAAGCATGGAGCACACTGACAAGAGAAGGACGATGTGGCATCACGAAGACGTCTGTTAAGGTTGTACTGGCGACCAAAACACGTCTTTGAGGCTTTAAGTACCGCTACACTGGTGCGTTAACTTCCAGTAGGCACTTATCTCTGGATTGAAGAAAGCTCTGGGAAAGATCGTCGCCTCAATCAAGGAGGCGAACTCGGATGCCGGACCGCATTTGATCATCGCCTCGTCTCGATTTGGACGTTAAGCTTTTAAGGTTTCAATGACTCGCCAGAATCAGATTGGGCCATTACCCTGCCCTCATACACTGCTGCGATGGATCAGTAATTTCGGGGGGTCAAATACTTTTGCGGTTTTTGATCCGGTTTTGGCCTGCAAATCCAGCACGGCAAATCCGGCATCAAACCCAGTAACATTTCTACATGTATTTAGTGTCGGTTTTACCTACAGATTTGGGTGTGAAATACTTGTACAAAAGTGTACTGTATTTGAATATGTATTTTGGCTTGTGTATTTGGGGTTGAAAACCGGTGTTCAGGATTTGAGTCTCAAATCCCGAAGGGTAAAATCCCTTCCCAAAAACTGGAGGGATTTCTTGTGGTATTTTGGGAACAAAACCCACATTTGAAATCCAATCAAAATCTGGATGTGAATACAAAGGGATTTGGATCAGGATTTGGGAGCCAAATCCTGAGAGGCACCTGCTTGAAGCCCGGGATTTGGTTCCCAAAACCCGATCCAAAACCCTTTGTATTTGGGTCAGGGTTTTGATGTTGAGGATTATGGTTTCACAGCCACTGGGCCGACGGCTATGCCGTTACATTATTTTGATTTTCGTACCGATCACTACCGTTTCTTGGCTTCGTACCACCATCACTTACGTATCTGTCCACGAATATACGTTCGTTCGAGCCATACCCGACATGTCCTTTGTGCCTGCCGACGTCTATTCCCAACATTTGATTGGATTTTGGAAGTGTGCTTTGTTCCCAAAATACCACGGGAAAACCCTCCGGGCTTTGGGAAGGGATTTCCCCTTCGGGATTTGATACTCAAATCCTGAACACCGGTTTTCAACCCCAAATACATAAGCCAAAATACATATTCAAATACAGTACACTTTTGTACAAGTATTTCACACCCAAATCTGTAGGTAAAACCGACACTAAATACATGTAGAAATGTTACTGGGTTTGATGCCGGATTTGCCGTGCTGGATTTGCAGGCCAAAACCGAATCAAAAACCGCAAAAGTATTTGACCCCCCGAAATTACTGATCCATCGCAGCAGTGATAGTGGGTTTGTGCGTATTTTTTGTTAGAATCGCGGGGCTGAACTCAAACAAAGTGAGTGGCAAGAATGGTTTACATCTGTGGCAAATGTGACATGGGGACTAACTACAAAATACCTAGCTTTATATACTACGAAATCCCCTCGGAAATAAGCTAATACATAAGTAGATCCGTACGAGAACCAAACGGTGACTAACTGTCAGCCATGAGAAGCTCGCATATCTCACATTTTTCTGCATGATATATGTAGTCCATATTGAAGTAGTCTTTGGTGCTGCTTGTTGTTGGATTTTCTACCTGGTATCGACGCGGCTGGTGAGATGAGATAAGTATAGACCGTGATCCACTGACTACTAAGACCGAGGTGAAGCTGATGCAATCTATCATTGAGGGCTGAGGTTATATCCCTTCCATCTGTCGGTAACCGGGCACGTGTACCCATAAACGTGCAGTCGAAACTCGAGAGCTCGCTATATTGACGGCCGTTTGTATAGTATGCAACACTGTACTCATGAGATTGCTTGGCGATTGATGGTAGAGCGCACTACCTTCGTGGTGAAATGGTGGCGAATCATTTCCGGACTATATGCGCGAGTCACACTTCGAGGCATATGTGGAACCAATGCCTTGGTTCTACACAATCACGAATACATATGGTAAAAGTCCAAAAAATCCCGGTAATCTTGCATCCTGTCCGAGTCAACGAAATCTAGGTCAGACCCTCCAAATTTCACTTCATGTACCAACGAAGGCGATGTTTTTGTGGTGTCGTTGACCTCACAGCCAACAATGCTGACCGCCGTGTGGTCTGCATTTGTAGGCACCATTATTCCGACATTCGCCCAACCTCCGAGCCCTCTTCTAGGTCGCGGGTAGAGATGGCCCATTCAGCACTCCTGTCGCTGTCATCTTGGTCGCTTGAACGAGCTGTGAAATGAAGCGACGACACCGTACTTCCAGTCCAAGAGCGTCTGGGCGTGCATGCCCTGCTGCAACACGACCGACCAGATTATAGGACCCCTCCAAAATACTAATCCATCGCAGCAGTGACCAGAGCCTCCGCTCGTCCCGTGTCTTCGATTAAGGCAATAACCGCATACATTTCGTACTACATATGTGGGTACCAAGGACTGTAGACTCAAAAGGGACGATTTACGATGACCACGTTGTCTCGGCGGTGTTGCGTTCCAAGGATTTTACTGCTAACGAGGCGATCTTCAATCCGGAAATAATCGTTGGGCCAGCTTTCGGCGCTTGGCACTACAAGCGTCCGAATGGCATTCTCTATCCAAATCAAGGTCCATTTGAAGGAGTGAGCGTTGATATAGGAGGAAATGCCAAGGTTCATTCAGAAATGCGTTGGCCAACTCTGAGGTTCTGAAATCCTGATACAAAAATACATGAAGAGAGATGTCGGCTCGCTATCCTTTTCTGATCAGTTTCTTATGATTAACAACAGCTTATGATTATTGCTTACAACGACTCCAAAGAAACAATTCACGCAACCTGAAATACTTTGCTGGTCCTGGGATAGGCTGAAGTCGAAACATCAAGGCACTAGAGTAACATTGTTAATAAACCAAAAAAGCCAAAGTCAAGAGAAGAGCGATGTACAAGAGGTGCTGATACATTGAATTTATACCATACGGTCCTTCGAATGGCGGCGCAGTCCGTTGCATTCCTCGTATCGGTCAAGAAGTGCTGTCAGGGTAAAAGACGTTCAGCATCGTCCTTATGTGCATACGAGCAGAAGAAAACAGAGTCTAGATACCGTTTGGAAAGCGCATTACAAAGAAAACAGAATCCACCCGCCTCTCTTCAGCAACGCAACACGGTATTGGGAGCGACGAGCCTGGACTCGGAGAGAAGAAGCGAATTCATAATGGTTTCACGAGCTTGGTGTGACTGGTACAGTGTAGCTATCTTCCGTCACGCGGCGTTCGTCGAGCACAACCTCGCAGGAGCATGCGACAGCTGGAAACACGATTCAATGTCGCGACATTTGATTATCGATAAGATTGCGACGAGAACGTTCAGAACTTGAAGAGCATCCTTCAGCTACATCCGGTGTATGTGTCTTTTGTAATCCAGAGATTTGCAGTCAATTCAATTTCATCAGAGAACAAAATATGGCCGATAAATAAGAAATCTGTAGTGGCCTCGCTCAGTACAAAAAGCAATAACAAAGGATTGCGAGAGGCGCTGAGGCACAGAGATTTCCCTATCACCTTCCTCCGAGATCAAGCCCGTGCTATAAAAGCGGGCACTGCCAGAGAGGAGAGTGTGTGTGTTAGCCTTTGGAAGGAAAATGGACGTCGAGGGCTGGAAGTCGACGGGGATCGGAGGTAAACAGAAGCTATGACATAACGGTACGGTTGTTCCCGTTTCTTTCCTTCCACCACCATGGCGGTGTTCATCACCAGCAACAGCGGCGTTCTTTGTCACCTCACCAGGTCCACTACACCACTGGTCTCTAATGGTTTTTTTCCTGCTAGCGAGAATTCAAAGCGCATGTATACTGACTTTTTGGTGAATGAACTGGTGTGTCTTTCCTGCAATATCTATCACGTATCCTCTCTTAAAGCATTCTTTAGATCTTGACACGATGCTTTTGGTCAAGGCGGGATGGTTTTCTTCTTGAGATTCGACAATGCAGTCCACAATGATCGTGTCGACGGGCCTGGTAATACGAAGGAACCAAGCCCGGTACATGTGTATCGCGTCAGATCCAATGACACCTCTCCTGCAATTTTGTATCTCGCGGCGGTCCCAGCATATGCTATCGATGTATCGTTGCTAAAGCAACTTCTCGGTGCATCATTAATCATTTATTCAATTATTCTTTGCAGTCAGTCCTAACATATTTATCTAGGTACCGAGACAGTTTCTCTGGTTTGAATGCGTCGTCATTTTTGTCGAACTCGCCGTCAACGGTGTGTGATTAGGTATAACATCATCGCAAGTAGACCTGACATCTCGTCCAGGATTTCTTATGCTATTGTGCTCCAATACATAGATGTCATCGTGCCCTGGATTTACGCTGCGACACCTTGATACGGATGCTTTCCAAGGCTTATACTTTCTTTGGTTGGGGGTTGTATACCGGTTTCCCCCTGCTCCATCGTAAAATTGAAAAGCATCAGGAATTTGTTTGGCTGGGTTATTGCTTGACAGACCATTTGTAGTCCGTAGTTGAGCGGTATCAATGTAAACGTGTATCTCCCTGTACCGAATCCGACGGGCGAGAAAATATGAGATCGTATACCTCGCAAAGTCTGAGCAATACCCTCCAGTATTAATCCCGTGTACTGCCTTCCCAGCCCTCTTCTAAGTCCGGCCTTGCGCGCGAAGATGTGTCCCATTCGGATCCAGTGCCCACTTGGCTGTCATTCTGCGAACTTGAATGTCCTCTGAATCGAAGTGATGACACTGTGGTACTTCCACTCCAGGAGTTGTCTGGGCGCGCATGCCCTGCTGCAACGCGGCCGACCAAAATTGTAGGGGCGATTGCCTAGAAGAGACGTTGTAGTCAATGACAAAGAAAATGCCGAAACGAGTAAGACGTACTCTTATCGCAATTGCTACCTCTTCAACGTAAGCTCCGGATGTCTCATTACGAACTTCGAACACCAGCAGAACAACTATCACGGCAGAGTAGAGTAATGCAGACTCTACGAGCATCTCTATCAGTCTTTGATATACACCTATCCTTCCAGCAGCACTGGCCACACTCAGAATACGATAGATAATGAGAATAGTACACCACAACAAGGTGGTCAAAATGAGCGACGAGTATAGTATAGCCCAGTTGACGATGTTCTCGAGGTATAGGGCTTTGGGCGGTATATTTTCGACAGGCCCAAAAGCAGAGTAATAAGCTACGATCCCTCTGCTGGCTAAATTTACATGCGGACTGATCAGTCATAAATTGTCGGGTTTATAAATTCAAAGGACGTGCCTATTGCCAAGGTAGTGCAGATGATTGGAACGAGTACCACACGCCATGACCGACCCCATACAATCCAACAGCGCCATATCTGGGAATCCATGAGTAAAGATTCACGCAAAAATCAATATTAAATCCCATACCAAAGTAGCATCAGCAAGAACCGTGCTCAGAATCGCATCGATCCCCACAGTCAATGTGATCGGAGTGCTGATACGGTAACATTGGTAGGCTTCCAAAAAGCTTTTCCCAGTAACGACAAAAAATGAGAGGCTCGCTGCCCATTCATCGTAAAAGTCAAAAACTGCCAGAAGATACAAAAGTAGGATGATAACAATAAGAAAGTGGGGCCATCTATAACTCTGGGAGCTATTTCTTGAGGCTAGACATATCAATCAGAGGGATTAGCATTAATAGAAGCGAAAGGAACAGACCAACAGTCCACAAGGTGACGGCAACCACTCCAGTGTGTATCCCTTCAAAAACAAGTTAGTTGACTAAAATTCCCTGAGTGTTGCCTAAGGATTCCCATACCACGTGTTAATGCACTTAGCATTACCACGTTGAATTGCGCATCTAGTTGAACAAAAATAGCTTTGATCTCGCTGCCGGTTAGCTCTGCCATAGCAGTCCTAATACTATGTGTTCTAGCGATAATGACGTGACCTCGAAGAGAACAAAGGAGGGATATTGCATCTCGTTACCGAGCGACCAGTTCTTATATACGTAGTACAGCACAAGATCAGATCTGTGATGGGGCATAGCCAATGTATTACGCCTTCACTGTTGGACTAGGCAGCAATAAGTAGCAATGATTTGTCCCGATACGAGATAATGCAGTGCGAACTGAATTCAGTTGACAACTTTCAATTCAGTACGAAGCTTCTTGATGGAAGTAAGCACCCCATCTGTTTCATAAGGATGCAAGAAAGTGCCTTGGAATCAAACAGAAGTGCGTAGAACATGAGACCACAGTAGTCGCAATGCTGTGATGAATGGAGTACGCAGGCAAGGAAAGAACGAAAAGTGGGACATGATAGCAGAGATTCAATGCTCGCAAAGGTAGTACTCGACTGCAAGTCCCTCTCCGGGGTTACGGGCGCTGAACTGGTCCAGGACTATATTTGAAAAGCAGGATTTCTAAACAGAGGTGTCGTGGGAGTCAATTATATCCAGATAAGACGGGAAAGCCGCCGTCAGTCAGAAGCAAGTAGTTGAAAGAAGGAAACAACACCGGTTTGAAATTCGATGCAAAAACAGATATGCCGATCAGCAGCTGACACGTAACGTCACCTCGATTTGGACATCAACGCTTATCTCGACAAATAGGCCTGGTCGTACGAAGGAACCCAAGACGGTGCATGTGGACGAGCATGGTCAGGCCTAATTTCACTTCTCTCGGAATTTCATATCTCATCGGCCCCAGAATATGCAGCCATTTGCTAAAGCGACTTCCCGGTGCATCCGATCATTTGTTCAATTTTTCTTTGCAGTCAGTCCTAAAATGTTTATCTAGATTTTATGGTTGCTCTGATATGGATGAGTCGTCGTCCTGGAAGAATGAAATCAAGATTCGATGATGGGTGGCCGTTCAAATTGTCACTGACTGCATACGCATGTTCTAATGCACCCGGTGTTTTGCCGAAATCACTGTTAACAGTGCGTGATTATGTATAGCATCCTCGCAAGTAGTAGACTTGATGTCTCATCTAGGGCTTCTTGATTATGCTCAACAGACCACTTGTAGACAGCAGTCGAACTCTACCAATTTGGGGGGCATCTTCCTATGCGCGAAAAATTCCGACATTGTGAAGATGTGTCCCATTCGGATCCAGCGCCTACTTGGGTGTCATTCTGCGAACTTGAATGACCTCTGAATCGAAGTGACGTCGATGTGCCACTTTCATCCCAGGAATTATCTGGTCGTGCATAGCCTGCCGCAATGCGGCCTACCAGAATTGTTGGCAAAATTCCCTATATGAGACGTAGTCGGAGAAAAGAGACAAAATGGATCGGACTACTTAGTACTTACTCTCATCGCAACTGCAAACTCTTCAATGTAAGTTCCAGCTCCCTCATTTCGAACTTCGAACACTAGAAGAACGGCTATTATGGCAGAGTAGAGAGATGCAGATTCTACAAGCACCTCTACAACTCTGTCATATGCATGCATCCCTGCAGAAATACCCCCGAGTCTTAGAATACAATAAATAATGAGAATCGTGCAGCATAACAAGGTGGCCAATATGAGCGAGGAGTATAGTACCGCCCAGTTGACAATCTTTTTGAGGTATAAAGCTTGGGGTGGTACTTTGTCGATGGGTCCAAAAGTGGAGTAATAAGTTACGATCCCTCCGCTAACCAAGTTCACCGTATTAGGGTTTGATAAAGCTATTAGTATCATAGATTCAACTGCGTACCTGTTGCCATCACGGTGCAAAGAATAGGAACGAGCACAATGAGCCACGACTGACCCCAAATAGTCCAACAACGCCGTATCTAGGATTTTATGAGTATACGCTCCTCCAAACAAACAATAAATCCCATGCCAAGGTGATGTTGGCGAGAATCGTGCTCAGAGTTGCATCGATCCCCGCAGTCAGTACTAGGATCAGGCTCGGAGTGAGGCTAATACTAGATTCGTATACCATCCAAAAAACTTTCCCATTGGTGATATATATTGAGGCATTGGTTATCCACTCGTAGCAGAAGCCGAAGGTTCCCAGAAGATACAAGAGAAGAATGATCGACTCAAGGAAATACTGCCGTCTGTGATTCTGGGGGGAATCGGGGGATTTTCTTGTAGCTGGACGTATAAGTCAGAGAGGTGCGTGCCAAAAATCGGAAAATAAACAACAAAGACCGACGGCCCACAAGGTGACAGTCACTACTCCAGTATAAATTCCTTCAGAAAAAGATTGGTTAGCAGACGATCTCCCACAGATAGACTGAATCTGTTTTACCATGTGTGAACGCGTGTATCATCACCTGGTTGAATTGCGTATCTAGGCGAATAAAGATGTCGTTGATCTGACTGTCGGTTAGCACCGGCGTAGCAGTGCCGACATATGCTGCGGCAATCATGACATAATCCAATGTCGAAGGGGAGGGGGATTATTGCCTCTTTTACGAAGCGGTGGTATAAGTAGTACAGGAAAAAGATCAAATCTGTGATGGAAGCGCGGCCAATGTATTACGCCAATAAGTAGTAATCACCTGTCCAATACGAGGTGGTTTGATAAGTATCAAGTGACAATATTCAATTCAGTAGGAAACTTCTTGACGTAAGTGAGCGCCCCGTCTGTTTCATAGCAGACCAAAAGTTCCTCTTCCTCGGAGGTCACGGGCGCTAGACTGGTCCAGAATTGTATTTCAAAAGTAGGCTTTCGAAACAGATGGATTGTGGGAGTCAATTATATCCAGATATGACGAAGAAAGCCGCCGTCAGTCAGAAGTAGTTGAAAGAAGGAAACAACACCGGTTTGACCGAGGTTTGAAACTTGATCCAAAAAACAGATATGCCGACACGTAACGTCGTCCCGATTTGGACATCGACGCTTATCTGCCTCGTCGACTCATCAGGCCAGAATCCACCATCTTATGTCATGGGCCCTCAAAGTCAAGTAGCTCCCTCATTATTTTGTCGATACGAACGTGTTTGCGCTTTCTCGCTGGCTGCGAAGGCGGACTCGGCTAGAATATCTATAGAGAGAGAAAGGGGTAGATTCGATAGAAAGACGAGGGCTCGAAGGTAAACAGAGGCTGTGGGGTAACAATACTCCCGTTTCTCTCTTCCCACCACCATCGTAGCTCACGACTAGTAACAATGTCCTCCATTACCTCGCCATTGCTATCATAGCGGTGGTCGGCCATCTCATGCCTCAAGAGCTGTTCCAATGTTATCAACGTTCGGCGTGTCGCGATAAACCATTTATCTTTCTGTAATGCAGTCTACTGTGACCACGAAGGCGCCGATGAGCCTGGTAATACGAAGGAACCAAGCACGGTACGTGTGGATCAGCGTCAGATCCAATATCCGGAATGGCACCATTTGCTTATGGAAATTAATCGGTTTGAAAAGCATCAGGATTTTAACTGGCTGGGTTATCGCCCGACAGACCGTTTGTAGTCCGTAGCTGAGCGGTATCATTAAAAGTGCATCTCCCTGTACAGTTATTGTCATACACCAGTTACAGAATCCGACGCGCGAAAGAATCCAGAATCGTATACGTCGCTAAGTCTGAGCAATACCGTCCAGTATTAATTCTGTGGACTGCCTTCCCAGCCCTCTTCTAAGTCCGGCCTTGCACGCGAAGATGTGTACCATTCAGATTCAGAGTCCACTTGACTGTCGTACTGTGAACTCGAATGACCTCTGAATCGAAGCGATGACACTGTGGTACTTCCACTCCAGGAATCGTCTGGGCGCGTATGCCCTGCTGCAACACGGCCGACCAAAATTGTAGGCGCAATTGCCTAGAAGCGACATTGTATTCCTAACACACAAAAAAAAAGATGAAACGGGCTGGACGCACTCTGATCGCAATGGCAAATTCTTCGACGTAACCTCCGGCTCCATTATTACGAACTTGGAGCACCAGCACAACAATGATCACGGCAGAGTAGAGAGATGCAGATTCTACAAGCATCTCTATCAGTCTCTGATATACTCGCATCCTTCCAGCAGCTCCGCCCATACTCAGAATACGATAGATAATGAGAATCGTGCACCACAGCAAGGTGGCCAAAATGAGTGACGAATATACCACAGCCCAGTTGACGACGTTCTCGAGGTATAAGGCTTGAGGCGGCGTATTTCCAATAGGCTCGAAAGCGGTGTAATAAGCTATGATCCCTCTACTAGCTATATTTACATTTGAATAAGTCGTAGACCATCAGGTTTATGAATTCAAAGACGTGCCTGTTGCTGAGGTAGTACAAACAATCGGAACGAGCACAACGAGCCATGACCGACCCCACACAATCCAACAGCGCCATATCTAGGAATCCGTAAGCAAAGATCACACAAAAAAATATAGATGAAATCCCATACCAAAATAGCATCAGCAAGAACTGTGCTCAGAAGTGCATCGATCCCTTGAGTCAACAGCAAGGGAGTGGCAACAGGGCTGTATTGGTATGCTTCCAAAAAGCTTTCCCCATTAGTATCGATAAAATTCAACTTCACCACTACACCCCATCCGTAGTAGAGGTTATAAGTCGCCAGACAATATAAAAGGAGGATGGTAACAATAAGAAAATGAGGTCTTCTATAGTTTCGACAATTATTTCTTGAAGCTAGACATGCCAATCAGAGGTATCAGCATCGATAAAAGTGAAGGTACAGACCAACAGTCCACAAGGTGACGGCAACCACTCCAGTGTGTATCCCTTCATAACATTGGTTGACTGAAATACGTCATATGATTTTATATTTCCTTACCATGTAGTAAAGCATTTAATATTGCTTGATTAAGTTGTCCATCTAATGAAACAAAAATAGCTTTGATCTCGCTGTTGGTTAGCTCTGGCATAGCGTCCCTAGTATTGTATGTTCTAGCGACCGTGAGATGACCTCGAAGAAAAACAAAGGAGAGATATTGCTTCTTGTTACCGAGCGACCAACTCGTTATATAAGTAGTCCAGCACAAGATCAGATCTGTGATGATGCGCAGCCAATGCATGTGTTACGACTTCACCGTTGGACTAGGCGGTGTTAAGTAGTGATGGCCTGCCTGATACGAGTGTATGGTTTCGACTGGTATCAACGGGAAATATTCAATTCAGTGGGAAAATTCGAGATCGTGGTAAGCGCCCCATCTGATGCGAGAAAGCCCCTTGAACCCAGTGAAGCATGTAGAAAATGAGAGTTCGAATTCTTGTTCTGATAAGTTGGATGATTAGTTTCAGGAAGGCTGAGAAGCACGGAGTACTCAGACATGAGAAGAATGAACATTTAGACATCATGATACTAGCGGAGATTCGATGGTACTAGACCGAAAGTCACTCTCCGAGGTTACGGCACTGCCGCTGAAGGAGTCCAGAGCTGTATTTTTAAAGGCAGGCTTTCGAAACAGATGGGTTGTAGGAGGCAATCCTTCTGCACGTCTCGCATGTGAGATCGACGACTTGGGAGGTGAATTACGAATTGAATCTATTGATGAGCGCTCAGATGGCGGTTATTGATCTTGAAGGTGGCGCCGCATATCATCATAGCTCGAGCCTCGGTTATCAGCCTGTCAGGGCTACGACCCCGGCTAAGTCAGCGGCGACCAGAAGCAATCGCTACCCCATCAAATATAGTGTGGGGTCATCGATACCAAAGCACATGAAGAGATGTTGGCTCTCGCCATCCTTCCCTTGTGAACTGGTTTCTTCTGAGCAGGTTTCTTACGAACGATATCAGTTCAATATGATGACACCTTAAGGTAGAAACGGTGTATTTGACTACGCGACCTGAACAGCCTTTGCCGGACCTTAGACCAGGCGAATATCGAGACGTCAAGGCACTAGAGCAGTATTATGAATAACCCAAAAAAGCCGAAGTCAAGAGAAAATTGACGTACAAGAGGAACCTATGCATCGGCTTCATATCATATGGTCCTGTAAATGGTGGCACAACCCGTCGTATTCCTCCTACCGGTCAAGGGGTATCGTCGGGTGCATCTTCGTGGAAAAAGAAGGCTGAGGAACCTTCAACGTCGTTCGCTTCACATTGGTAACTCGAGACGTCTCTCCCCAGGCTCAGCACGGCCATGATTTCTGACGATTTCGCTAAAGGAACCGTGGATGCCAAAGCTAAAGGAGGGCCGGTCCCTTCCCTATATATCATGAGGCCACAGGAATAGTTTGGTGTCGGAGTCCAAGAAATAGATATCCGGCAGACTGCGACAACATTTGCATAGAATCACACACAAGCAGAAGAAATCAGGGTCTATATATCGAGAGGAAAGCAGCGCAATAAAGGATACAGAACATACCTTTCTCAGCACAGTGTAGCTACATGTATCTCTGTCACGCGTCACTCGCCTAGTACTTAGGTGGAAACACGCAAGTTCTGTGTCGCAACAGGACAAGACTGCGACGAGAATATACAGATTATTCGGCATACGTACGCGTCTTTTACAATTCAGAGACTCGGATTTGTAGGCAATTCGACTGCACTAGAGAATGAAATATGTATCGCAAATTCTGCAGTGCCTTCGCTGTAGGGATGCCCACCGTACCCGTATACGGGTACGGCCGTAAAGATTACGGGAATGTGACGGGTACGGGCAGCCCGTACCCGTACCGTATGCATGGCATTGGGGAAGCCTGACGGTACGGTACGGGTTACGGTACGGCCGTACTACGGTTATACGGTTGATACGGGCCCAGTAGTAAGGTATGACGGCTAAATTCAATAATGAACATGCACTACTAGCCGTAATATGGTGGTTTACTTACGCATTGAGAGTAAGGACATGCCCTCACAGCACTCTCAACGGCGAATAGAAGGATTGACGTTCAGGAATAAAATAAGTCGGAGTCTCAAGCCTTAGCGTGGAGGTGCCGAAGATTTTTCAAAAGGAACGAAAGCCATCCAATGAACAGGACTTGTTTTCTGACGAAGCCGTACATATTCGTTCAGTATTTGGTGAAGGTTCCAACTGATGGTTCGTATTGACAGCAATCAGAGGGCAAGACAATACTCGGTACTCAGTACTCGATCACCATGATCATCCCGAGTTTCAAAGTGTCTAGGGAGCAGCCTTCTATACGACGACTAAAGTCCTTTAGCAGTATGAACAAAAACCAGGTGAAAAGCCTGTCATATTATGCATAAGCAGGGGTGCGTGCGTCGAAGTGATGCCTTGAAGAACGCACTCAACAGCGTGTATTGAGAAGAAACAATGCCCAGTATGCTGAGCGTCAAGCATAGAGTCGAGCACTTAGTTGGATGCAGGAGAAGTCGAGCCACGTCACACGTTCCTGGAGATACCCGTATTTACGGCCGTATTGCCGTATGACGCTACGGGTTATACGGGCCGATGCCGTACCGTAAAATGGTTGTTGAAAGGCCTGACGGTACAGGTACGGTACCGTATATACGGTACCCGTATCCACCGTATGTACGGGGACGGTGGGCATCCCTACTTCGCTGGTCCTCGCTCAGTTCAAAAAACAAGAAAGGATTAGGAGACTCACGAATATTTCCCTGTCACCTTTGTTCGAGGCCAAGGCTGCGCTCGTTAGAAAGGCAGGTACGTCAGAGATGAGAGGGAGACAAGTAACCTTTGGAAGGAAAATGGATGTCCATTGTCAACCGGGCTCAAAGCCGACAGAAGCCGACGGCTCGAATAGCCTGTGACGTAACGGTACGTTGTTCCCGTTTCTTCCCTTCCACCATCACCGTGCTCATCGTTGGGAACAGCGTTCTCTGTCACCTCACCATTGCTGCCACGGCGACGTATCCTGCTCGCTGATGAATAGCTGCCGATATAGCCAGAGAATGCAGCATCATGAAGCTCATTTTACTAAACGGACCTGAGTTTGCGAGAGCTTCAGGTGAGTTTTGGAACGGCGATCCCATTCTAAAAAGTAATAAAATAGAATTTGTGTAGACGCACCTCGATAGTCCTTGGATAACTACGATGTATGCGCCTAAGGCGGAGCACAGGAATGAACGGCGACCCTCCGATATGAGCCAGCTGGAGACTAGCGACGAGCTTTGGGTTAGGAGCGTAGAGCAATGGTTGGAGCGTATACTGCGGGAGGTCGTGTCGAGGATAAAAACGGCCCAGAATCGCTGTCGTCAACCCTATGGGCAGTCTGATAGTGTACCCATGAGTATGCATTTGGATGGTTTGTCGCGATAACTATGTGTCCGTACCGTGCGTTACTGAGTCATCTACGTGTCTCCTTACATAAAGGTTGACTGTCACGCGTAGGATGGCCTCTTGTAGAGTTTTTCGTCAACGCGGCGTGATTGGGAGCTTCCCTTATTTCAGTGCGTCCCGGTCTCTCGTCTTTATAATCACTCTAACATGGACTGAAGATTGAATGACAATGACCGTTGTCTATTATGAAAGAGTACTAGGCATGGTACAATGTTGTTAGGAACCTCGATAGCCGTACACCCCTTTGAGTGGCGCATGGCAGCCTAGGTAAGCCATGTTCAATACTTGCCGAAATGCCCATCTCATCGATAACTTCTCCAGGCCCGTCCCACGACCACGACCTCCCCCTCTCAAACCTCTCCAGAGTCTCCACCGAGTTCTGCACCCTAGTTATCGTCTACGACAAAATCAGAAACTCCCGCTTGGCACATCTCCCATCAAAACCGTTGTTTTGGCATCGACGAGCCAGTCAACCTCCTGGAACACTTGCGCATCCAAGACGGGTTCGACTTCCTTGACCATTCATAAGGCGGGATGCTTGGTCTGGAGTTGGATGTGCAAAGGCAGTCGGGGGGATTGCATAACTCCATGTTGACCAACTCATTGACAAATACGGGGAAGCGAAACCGCGTCAACTAGGGAGTCGATGAAGGCCTTCCGAGATGATGTACAGAAGCGGCTGGCTGTCGGCGTGGCGGATATGGAAGTATACGGCAGCGCGTTCCGCAAGAAGCGCGGATATCTCGTGGACCCGTGGTCGGAAGAGCTGGTGTACTCGACAAACCATAGATTCATCAGCAGATGTCTCGGATGTGCGTGAGTTGTACGTCTCATTATCTTTCTACATACTGATGATGCCCCTTGCAGATCCACCGGACATGGATTATCGTTGATCCTGTTCACCGTGTTTGTGTTCCGATCCTTGTGATCCATGACCACGCAGATACCGCAGAAGACTTCATCGTCGAGCTATATATCGTATAATGTGATGGTGCGATCCCTCAGCTGTTGGACTCTTAAATGAATTCGCTCTTGTTGGTTGAGATATAGCTTGTATCCAGCTAGGTATGGCGCCATTCTTTGCGTTAATGTTCGGAAAATGATGCTTGAAAAGAACCCGAATACAGAAATCGTGAAACATTCATTTAGGATCGACCTCGTGCGTTGGCTTCTAAGTCTTGCCGGACGCTTCGAAGGACGGATTCAGACATTCATGACGAGTCATAGGTTGTATGTTCAGCCAACACCACTTTGACATCGCTACGAAGGCATCAGAAGAGTCCGATAATCTGGACTATCTACGGCTTACGCTTGGCGCCCAAGCTTCGGATTTCAGTATCTACTTTCCCTCGATGCTACATTGCATGAAATCGGTCATTTCTGAATGGTACCACCAATGTCCATCCAGCCAATGATAGAGGCGGGATGGCGGCGGGGAACGCCAATCACCACCCAAGGCACTAGATCTTCGTAAAACATCTTCCTCATAACCTCATGACTGTATATTTTAGCCTGAACACCTCCATATCCTCCGCTTCAGCCTCACCACCATGGGCACAGCCTATGATTTTATTCAGTTCCTTGCAATGATAAGGGTGCCAGACCGACCTTTGATAGTTTCTTAGGACCATGCACAGCAAGAGGAACAACGAGACCCAGCACAGTCGCACCAGTTGCGATAAACCAACCAATACCATATACAACAATATCACACGGTCAGCCCATTGGGGTTGACGACGATGCCAAGAAATTCATCCCCCTGCCTCTCGCCACTAACAGGTACACCGAGTGAGTCCTCCAACATTGTGGGCTTCTCTCACCTTGCGCTTGTGTTTTGGATGCCTGGGTTGGTTCGATCCTCCGCGCCAATAGACAGGAAATACCGCTAGCAACAACGGAGTTTAGAGTTTAGAAAACCGGTATGCGGTCCCAATAAGGAACACCGGGGTTCTGTGCCGCCACGAAACGTGTCACAGACCATAGCCACATCGTGCCGCTGTGATATCTACCAGCTGCCAACTGGAAGCATCTCACGGGTTTAATGCAGCTACAGGGACCAAGGCGAACGGATCAATTGAAGCTCTCACTGACCAGTCTTGAATCAGTACTTCACGGCCCATCTCACAAAATGTGTACTCATACAATTAGAGCGGTGCGTACCATAGTGATAGAGGAGGTACATACACAGGCGCAGCCCTGAATATCTCTAATACATGATGTACGTATTGCACTAATCGAGAGTCCAGTGATGGCAATTGTAAGAAGCATGCTAAACGGTCCTCATCATCTAGGCGATCCCATGTATCCCTAAGCATGGGACATGCAGCATGGGCATCGGCAAGAAAGAGACCATGCAGCTCAGCCAATCCTGGAGCAATGGTGCAACGGAGAAGGCAGTGAATCTCATTCTCCACGGCAATCTTGCAGAAACGGCACAATCGCTACTCCCGTGGGATCCTGGGACGATAACACTCTGACCAACGCAAGACTTCGACGACAAGGACATGAGAAGACAAGAAGAGACGTGTGAGAGCCTTACGATGTGCAGGAATCAAAACGGAGAGGTAAGCACGACGAGCTAATGTCATCCGTCGGGGCTGCAAACCAGGTACTCCTGGAATATACCTCATCGAGAGTCGGAGGATGGCGCCCTTAACCTTTGTATTTATCTCGTCATTGATACTGTCCAAGCAGGCATCCTCCACCGCAGCGATCAAATCAGTGACTATAGGCTCTGAAAGGGTATCATAATCAATATGAACGGTGGGGGCCAGGCGAGCCAGGACTCGCTGCATATCTCCGAACCAGGAAGGCCGACGACTACGCCGTAATGCAAGTGACTGCTGTAAAGCGAGATAGGCATAGTGATCTTCAGGCAGGCTTAGCAGATATCGAAGATATCGCAGAGCTAGGATGAGACGCCGATAATACAGGGGAATCACACCTATCAATGTTCTGGGTCAGGGAGTGACACCCACAGGTATATATTCAAAAAACCAACCTGTGTCGGCATGAATAAATGCAAGCACGGTCTTGGAGTGCACTCCAAGAAGATGACGAAGAAAAGTGCTGGAGGTATGACGAAGTTCCTCCGAGACTGCAATGTCGACATCAAGGACGATCTCACAACCGGCAATGAGGTGTGGGTCAACTTTTGCCATATACAGTGATAAGCCTTCTTTCACGGGGAGGGATCCTACACGGTTCTCGATGCGAGAAAAGATGACGTCCTTTGTGACCCTGGCAAGGGAAGCCTTCACCTTATAATGTTTATCGTACATGTAAGGACATGAGGAATCGAAGCGAATCCCAATGAACTTGTACTCTGTGACATAGGAGAGTGGTTCACCAGTTACGGTAAGTGAGGGGATTGCTTCTGGTAAGAGGGCGAGGGATGTCCACAAATGAGTTTTTGGGACTGAAATCTTCATAAAGTTCAGACGGCACCAGCGATCAAGATGATCGACTGCGTGCTGCAACCTTTGGGGAGAAAACGACATGAGTGCAACATCATCGGCATGTTCGACGTGGGAAATATGAACTCCATTCCAAATGACATCATAGGGATGGTCAGGAATGACAAAGTCAGAGAAATAGATGTTCCAAAGGGTAGGTGATAAGGAATCTCCAGCAAGAACACCCAACGCAGAGGTGAATATGTTGGAACAGGAATCACCCACTTTGACGACGTATTCCATCTCTCTGTACATGTGACGGTTCCAATCAAAGATAGGGCCACCGACCCCGAGACGTCGCATCTTGAGCCATAAGGTGGAGAGGTCCGTAGAAGGGAATGCATTTTCAAGGTCGACAAAGGCGACATAGAGAATACGACCTTGTGCGTGTGCCTGGTCAATTGCAGTGCGCAGAATGAAGGAGTTGTTATGCGTTCGGTTTCCCACAGATTCGGTAGGTATCGGGTACTCCGAATCCGTTCTAAGAGCTGAGTGTTCCGTCGGCGGCGGTCTACTGTCTAATGATTGTTGAAGCATTCTTAAGGTGGACCATGGTAAGATTTGCTAGTGGTGAGTTCTGTTGTCGTGGAGGGAAGAGAAAAAGTGTATGCCATCACAGTCACAGCCTTCCCTCCTGCTGACGTCCATCCCGCTCAATGCTGTTGATGTATTTAATTCCCGCCGCGTTTCCCCTCCATACTTGGATGCTGTCTACGACATGAAGAACACTCATGAAGGAATGGTGTTTTTATCGCTACATACCGATGGCACTTCGTTATTGAATGACGAGAACATCCTGGTTGCTGTAGATCCATCACTCTTGCCTCGTCTCTGTTCTTTTTTTTCTTCCCTGGCGAGAATTCCAAGTGCACGTTTACTGAATTTTCGGCGAGTGACCCGGTGTGTCTTTCGTACAATCTCTTTCACGTATCCACTCTTAAAGCATTCTTTAGGTCTTAACACGATGCTTTTGGTTGATGTGGGACGATTTCCTTCTAGAGATTCGACTATGCAGTCGACAATAACCGCGTCGATGGGCGTGACAATACGAAGGAACCAAGGACACGTCAGTATGTGTGGATCGGCGTCAGATCTAACGTCCGGAATTTCGTATCTCGTCGGTCCCGGTATATGCTACCGTTACTAAAGCAACTTCTCCGTGCCTTATCCGTTCAATTATTCTTTGCAGTCAGTCCTAACACATTTATATAGGTATCGAGACAGCTTCCCTGGTCTGAATATGTCGTCCTGGCAGAACTGTTGAGATTTGGTTTTCACGGCTTTAACGCCACTTTATATTTATACCTATTTACCGCTTACTTTATACATTGACATTTGGTACCTATTGTTACTGGACTCCGAACCCCCACTGTCCCTATACTGTACGACAGAATATACCGTCCTTCGAGTCCACTACGCTGCCCTCCCGAACCACCAGAGCCTAAATTCCAACAAGAACAGGATCGACGACGAGCACCCATTCAAACGGCCTCCACTGTACTCACCAGCCGAGGTTCAAATGCACCTATATTCTTGTCGAACTCGCTGCCAACGGTGTGTGATTAAGTATAACTTCCTCGCAAGTAAACCTGACATCTCGTCCAGGATTTCTTATGCTATTGGGCTCCATATATGGGCTCCAATATAGACGCTTTCCAGCGGTTATACCTTCTTTGGGGGGGTATATATCCCAGGTTTCCTTTACTTTGATTGAGTCAGTTGTCTCACAGACTATATTTCGGTATGGGAAGTAACTGCCTAAGCCTATAGATTCATATGGGCACAGATTTACTTACGGAGAATAATCGGTTTGAAAAGCATCAGGATTTGAACTGACTAAGTCATCGCTCGACAGACCGTTTGTAGTCCGTTAAGCGGCCAGTGCATCTCCATACACCCCAGTCTACAAAATCCGACGCGCGAAAAATATCCGACGTCGCGGTCGCCAAATCTGAGCAATGCCCTCTAGTCTTAACTCTCTGTACTTCCTTCCAAGCCCTCTTCCAAGTCCTGCCTTGCGCGCGAAGATGTGTCCCATTCTGATCCTGCACTCACTCGGCTGTCATTCTGTGAACTTGAATGATTTCTGAATTGAAGTGACGACATTGTGGTATTTCCACTCCAGAAGTCGTCTGGGCGCGCGTGCCCTGCTGCAATGCGGCCGATTATAATCGTAGGCACGATTCCCTAGAAGAGATGTTGTGGTCATTAGAAGGAAAATGTTGAAACCGGTTAGACATACTTACTCTTATCGCAATCGCTAACTCTTGGATGTAAACTACAACAGCTTCATTACGAATTTCGAACACCAGCAGAACGACTACCACGGCGGAGTAGAGAGCGGCAGATTCTACAAGGACCTCTATCACTCTGTGATATACACGCATCCCTGCAGCAACGCCTCCACTCAGTGTCAGAATGCGATAAATGATGAGAATCGTGCACCACAGCAAGGTGACCAGTATGAGCGAGGAGTATAGCACAGACCAGCTGATGATATTCTCGAGGAATGAGGCACCGTATGGCATGATAGATCCGAAAGTCATGTTATGAGCTACGATCCCTCTGCTGGCTGTTTACATAGTACTGATAAGTCGTGAATCATTAGGTTCGTAAATTCAAAGATATACCTGTTGCTAAGGTAGTGCAGGCAATCGGAATGACAACAACCCGCCATGACCGACCCCAGACAATCCAGCAGCGCCATATCTAGGAATTCATAAGCAAAGACTCGAAAAAAAGGAAGATTAGATCCATGCCAAACTAGCATCAGCAAGAATCGTGCTTATAATTGCATCGAGACCCCCGCTCAATAGGATCGGAGTGGGGCCACTACTGTTAGATGTGTATACCTCCCAAAATGGTTTCTCGTTAATTATGATAAAAAACGAGCTGTACAGTTCCCATCCACGGTAAAAGTTGAGGCTCGCAAGAGCATACAAAATCAGGACGATAAAAACAAGAAACCGTGGCCTTCCATAATTCTCGCAGTTCTTTCTTGAAGCTAGGCATACCAGTCAGAGAAATGAGCATTTAAGGAAGCAAGAAGTATAGACCAACAGCCCACAGGGCGGCGAATACTACTCCACTATGTATGCCTTCAGTGGATTGATTGACTGAAATTCCTTCGTGTGAATTTAAATTCTCTTACCATGCGTTAATGCATTAAGCATCACCTCGTTGAATTGTGTATCTAGACGATCAAAGATATCTTTGATCTGGCTATCGGTAAGCTCGGAGATAGCAGCCTCAGGATATGCCTTAGCGATCATTGCGGTGACTCAGAAGACCAACGAAGGAGGGATATCACCTCTTGTTACCCAGCCCCCCGTTCGTTATATAAGTAGTACAGCAAAAGATCAAATCTGCGATGGAGGCGGAGCCAATGTATTACGCCTTCACTATTGGATGACGCGGCGATAAGTAGTAATGACTTGTCGGCGGATTGATATCAGTTGACAATATTCAATTCAGTAGGAAACTTCTTGATGGAAGTGAGCGCCCCATCTGTTTCATAAGGATGCAAGGAAGCCCCTTGAATTCAAACTGAAGCGCGTAGAACATGAGACCTCAGACCAGAAAAAAAAACCGAACAAAGTTCGGACATGATAGCGGAGATTCGATGGCTGCAAAGGTAGTAGACTGAAAGTCCCTCCTCAAGGTTACGGGTGCTAAACTGGTCCAGAACAGCATTTGAAAAGCATACTTTCGAAACAGATGGGTTGTAGGAGTCAATTGTATCCAGATAGGACGAAGAAAGCCGCCGCCGCCGGTCAGTCCAACGCCGTTTTGATCGAGGTTTGAAATTTTATCCAAAAACAGATATGCCGAACACGTAATGTCGACTCGATTTGGACATCAACGCTTATTTGCACTGACGAATCGACTCATCAGGCCAGAATCCACCATCTTGTGTTATAGTCTCCATTGCTATCATAGCGGCGGCCAGTCATATCCTGCCTCAAGAGCTGCCGACATCGAGGAATCCACTATCCAGAGCGTGCATCATCCAGCTTATTTTGCTAAACGCACCTTCAGCTTTTCTTGGGCTTGCGACGGCTTCGAGATGAGTTTTTGAACAGTTTTCGCTATATACCGATGACACTTCGTTATTGAATGGTGGAACATCCTGGTTGCTGTAGATCCATCACTCTTGCCTCATCTCTAATGGTCTTTTCCTCGCTAGCGAGAATTCAAAGCGCATGTATACTGACTCTTCGACGAGTGATTGGCGAGTGACCTGGTGCGTCTGTCGTGCAATCTCTATTAGCACGTATCTTCTCTTAAAGCATTCTTAAAGTCTTGACGCAATGCTTTTGGTCGAGGCCAGACGGTTTTCTTCTAGAGATTCGACTATGCAGTCCACAATGACTGCGTAGATGGGCCTGATAATACGAAGGAACCAAGGACACGTCGGTACGTACAGATCAGCGTCGGATCCAATGTCCGGAATTTCACATCTCGTTGGTCCCGGTATATGCTACCGTTGCTAAAGCAACTTTGTCATGCGTCATTTGTTCAATCACTCTTTGCAGTCAGTTCTAACACATTTATCTAGGTATCGAGACAGTTTCTCTGGTCAGAATACGTCGTCCTAGCAGAACAGAACCGGCGACAAGTGGCCATTCAAACGGCCTCCACTGTACTCACCAGCCGAGGTTCAAATGCACCTATATTTTTGTCGAACTCGCTGTCAACGGTGTGTGATTAGGTATAACATTCTCGCAAGTAGACCTTACATCTCGTCCAGGATTTCTTACGCTATTGTGCTCCAATACAGACCGGAACACATAGATGCCATCGTGCCCTGGATTTACACTGTGATGCCTTGATATCGATGCTTTCCAGTGCTTATACTTTCTTCGGTTGGGTATGTATGCCGGTTTTCCCCTTCTCCATCGTAAATTTGGAAAACATCAAGAATTTATCTGACTGAGTTATCGCTTGACAAACCGTTCGTAGTCCGTAGTTGAGCAGTATCAATTTAAAGGTGTATCTCCCTGTACCAAATCCGATGTGCGAAAAAATCCAAGATCGTATACGTCGCCAAATCTGCAAGACCCTCTCTAGTATTAATTATGTGTACTGCCTTCCAAGCCCTCTTCCAAGTCCGGCCTTGCAAGCGAAGATGTGTCCCATTCAGATCCAGCGCCCACTTGGCTGTCATTCTGCGAACTCGAATGACTTCTGAATCAAAGCGATGACACTGTGGTACTTTCACTCCAGGAGTCATCTGGACGCGCATGCCCTGCTGCAACGCGGCCGACCAAAATTGTAGGTACGATTGCCTAGAACAGATGTTATAGTTACGACAAAGAAAAAGTCGAAGTAAGAAAGACATACTCTTATCGTAATCCAAAAGACTTCAGCGTACTTTCCAGCTTCATCATTACGAACCTGGAGCACCAGCAGAACAACTATCACGGCAGAGCAGAGTAATGCAGACTCTACTAGCATTTCTATCAGTCTCTGATATACACGCGTCCGTCCAGCAGCTCCGCCCACTCTCACAATGCGATAGATGATGAGGATCGTGCACCACAGCAAGGTAGTCATATTGAGCGAGGAGTATAGCACAGCCCAGTCGACGACGTTCCTGAGATATAAGGCTTGAGGTGGCGCATTTTCGAGAGACCCGAAAGCAGTGTAATAAGTTGCAATCCCTCTGCTAGCTATGTTTACATTTGAATAAGCTGTAGACCATAGGATTTAGGAGTTCAAACTTATACGTGCCTGTTGCCAAGAGAGTACAAGCAATCGGAACAAGTACAACGAGCCATGACCGACTCCATACAGACCAGCAGCGCCATATCTGGGAATTCGTCAGTTAGGATTCACGCGAAAAATAATATTAAATCCCTTACCAAAGTAGCATCCGCAAGGACCGTGCTCAGAATCGCATCGATCCCTATAGTCAATGAGATCGCAACGCCAATACGGTAAGATTGGTATGCTTCTGCGAAACGTTTTCCAGTAGCGCTAAAATATGAGGTGTTCGTTGCCCATTGGCAGTAAAAGTTGAAAGTCGCCAGAAGGTACAAAAGGATGATGATACCACAAAAAATTTGCGGCTGTCTATAAATTTCGCCCTCTTTTCTTGAAGCTAGACATACCGGTCAGGATAGATCTAGCATGGAAAGAAGCAAACGGTATAGACCAACAGTCCACAAGGTGACGGCAACCACTCCAGTGTGTATTCCTTACAAATGAATCAGCCGGCTGAAAAGAACTCCCTGCGCACGAGTATAAATTTGAATTCTCATACCATGTGCCAATGCGTTTAGTATTACCACATTGAATCGCGTATTTAGTGCAACAAAAATAGCCTTGATCTCGCTGTCGGTTAGCTCTGGCATAGCAGTCCTAGTACTATATGTTCTAGCGACCATGAGGTGACCTCGAAGACAAACAAAGGAGGGATATTGGCTCTTTTTACCGAGGGACCAGTTCATTATATTAGTACAGCACAAGATCAGATCTGTGATGGGGCACGGCCAATGTATTACACCTTTACTGTTGGACTAGGTGGCAATAAGTAGCAATGACTTGTCCCGATACGAGATAATGCAGGGTGGACTGTTCAATTGACAATATTCAACTCAGTAGGAAGCTTCTTGATGGAACTAAGTGGCCCATCTGTTTGATAAGGATGCAAGAAAGCGCCTTGGATTCAAACAGAAGCGCGTAGAACATTGCATGAGACCTCAAAGTTTTTTCTGGATGACGGGTTTCACTAGTCGGGACGCTGAGTCGAACGGAACATTCAGGCAAGAAAAGAACGAACATTTGGACATGATAGCAAAATTCAATGGCCGCAATGGTAGTAGACCGCAAGTCCCTCAGACTCCCTCTTTGAGGTTACGGGCGCTAAACTGGTCCAGAATTGCATTTGAAAAGCAGGCTTTCGAAACAGATGGGTTGTAGGAGTCAATTATCCAGATAAGAGGAAGAAAGTCACCGTCAGTCAGAAGTAGTTGAAAGATAGATAGATAGATAGATAGATAGATAACCGGACAAGGTCTCAAAAGGAATGCCGGGGTTCTGTGCCGCCACCGAACGTGTCACAGACCGCAGCCCTTCATACCGCTGTGACACCCTCAGTTGCTAGCCAAGGACATCTCACGGATTTAAAGTGATGTAGGAACAAGGGAACAAACATTTCAAAGAACCAGCAAGCCAACCGGTCATGCCATACGCAATTATGGGCATATATGTCACACGTCAATCAAAAATTCCCGTATCACCTCAATATCGTCGTTGAGAGACCTCGAACAGACAGCTTCGATGCTAGCGATGACAGACCATACTGATAGGATAGAAAGACCATGTCGGTTGAGAATAATGGACGGAGGCAGCCGGAAAAAGACGCGCTGTAAATCTCCGAACCAAGAAGATAAACCAGTTGCACGAAGAGCGATCGATTCGTGCAGGGCGAGCGCTGTGAGGTGGTCATCCGACAACCTGGCGAGATAACGAAGATACATACCGTAAGGCGAGAATGATGCGGCGAAAATGCAGAGGCATGATACCTAAGAATCATTTGATTAGGGAACGAACAAGTACCATCATAATGAATCTCACCCTTCTCTGTATGTAAAAAAGCCACTCCAGTCTTGGGGCGGACACTAAGCAGGTGACGGAGAAACGTTAACGAGACTTGGAGCAGTTCCCCGATCAATGAAACAACACCAATTTGACCAAGGTTTGAAATTTGTTCCAAAAACAGATATGCCGATCCGTAACATCGCCTCGATTTGGACATCAACGCTTCACTACAGAGGCTCGTGCGTTTTTAATAGCCTAAAACGGAACCTTAAATGGTTTCAATTTCAGCTTCAGTTTTCACGCCCTTGTTTTGCTCGCTGTAAAACGAAAAGGTACCTTAAGTTCTTTGTTCTATAGGGAGACAATTTTTTCATACCGTTTTACTGATGGCATTTTCAGGACCGAGAAAGGCATTACTAAATCAAGACCATTTAAAGCACCATTTTTTACCAGCTAAAATGTGCTGGCCTCGGCTGTGCTTATCTCGACATATCGGTCAGGAGAGATTAGCATCGAAAGAAGCGAACGGTATAGACCAACAGTCCACAACGTGACGGCGACCACTCCAGTGTATATCCCTTCCAAAAATAAATCACTTAACTGAAAAGCGTTTCTTGAACGCGACTATAACTTGAATTCTCATACCATGTATTGATCCATATAGCACTACCACGTTGAATCGTATATCTAGGTCAACGAAAATGGCTTTGATCTGGCTGTCGGTTAGCTCCGACATGGCAGTCCTAGTTTCTAGCGATAATGAGGTGACCGCAAAGGCAAACAAAGGGGGGATATTGCCGCTTGTTTACCGAGCGACCAACTCGTTATATAAGTAGTCCAGCAAAAGATCAGATCTGTGATGAGGCGCAGCCAATCCATGCGTTACAACTTCACTGTTGGACTAGGTGGCGTTAAGCAGTGATGACCTGTCTGATATGAGCGTATGGTTTCGACAGGTATCAATGGGAAATATTCAATTCAGTGGGAAACTTCGAGATCGTGGTAAGCGCCTCATCTGATGCGAGAAAGCCCCTTGAGCCCACACTGAAGCGCGTAGAAAATGAGACTTCGAATTCTTGTTCTGATGAGTTGGATGATTAATTTCAGGAAGGCTGAGAAGCACGGAGTACTCAAGCATGAGAAGAATGAACATTTGGACATCATGATACTAGCGAAGATTCGATGGTAGTAGACCGAAAGTGACTCTCCGAGGTTATGGCACTGCCGCTGAACGGGTCCAGAACTGCATTTTAAAGGCGTGCTTTCGATTCGGAACACATGGATTGTAGGAGGCAATCCTTCTGCATGTCTCGCATGTGAGAACGTGAGAGAACAGGCTATCGTTCTCGACGACTTGAGAGGTGAATTACGAATTGCATCCATTGATGAGCGCTCGGATGGCGGTTATTGATCTTGAAGGTGGCACCGCATATCATCGTACACCTATATAGCCCAGTAATGAATGTAAATTAGCACGGTCGAGACGGCCGGATCAAACCAATAACAGCCATCAAAGTCGGCAAATTAGCGGTACTGCAATAAAACTTGAATAAAGGCCCAACAAAACACCTGTCCCGCACCCGTCGCTGTACGGGATAACATAAGCTACTAACTCTGACATATGTCGGGGACTGTCCCCACCTAAGCAGCGTGCGCCCCGCCTCCCGTACTATTGTCATCTAAATTCGGCAAACCCTGGCGGGATTCGGAGTAAATATTCTGGGAAGGCACGGCTTCCATGAATGATGTCACTGAGATGTCATCCCGCGTTCCGAAGGCACCTGCCGACATGCCGCCTTCACTGGCATCACCTCTTTCCTGCTGTCCCCGCCGTTTCCGTGTTTCTTAATTAAATAAAATCGTAAAAAATGCAAGAAAATCGAATTCAATTGTTTGAATCCAGGATTAATATCTGGCATATCTCACTTCGAAAATAAGATGTGTATATCATTTATATTGACAGATATAGAGTGATGGTATATATATATATTTACATTTTAGAGCCCTATATCATCCAAGAACATACCAAGATAATCGCGACATTGTCCCTGAATCTACTCAATGCCATCCTCATTCTCTGCACTGTTGTCACTGTCATCAGAATCCTCGGCAGAGTGGCTTCTACTGATATCAGGGAGCTTTGCTCCCTTTCTTGCATGCTTTTGACCTCGTGTGTGATCATCTTTGTTCTTGCGCTTCTTCAGCTTATGGGAGCCTCCTTTATCAGACCGCTCCTTTCTCTTCTTCCCCACAATCTCGCCATTTCCCTCATGGCTAAGGATAGATTCGGTGAGCTCTTCCATCTCAGTTTCATCAAGCCTTGTCCATCGGCATGTGGTAGTCTGGAGAGCATGTCGAAGCAATCTCAGTTGGGGGACAGTGCAGATATTTGATGGAGTTCTGAACAGAATTTGTTCCAGCCATCCGATCAATTTAACACCATAACGTATCACGATGTTCTTCTCATAATTTTGATAGTTCATGTTTGCACCTTTGACATGTGTTATTGCCTCGGGATAACAATTAAAAATGGCTGAATGTTGATAATATGAAACATACCAAGTCCTTCAGAAATTAGTTGGGTTATATCCTTTCTGATGCTACTTTGATCCTTGTGTGCCTCGAAAATTGGGATGATAAAAGGAATACTCAGTTTCAAAATGATACTCACTGTGATCTACAGTACAGCTGAATTGTTCAAACTGTTGAACAAAATCTGTTGGGTCGACCTTGACAATGGTTGATAGAAAAGCAGTCGATCCAGGGATTTGGAGCAAGGAAGGTGGCATGGTATCATCCACGGATCCTCGAGAAAGAACGGAAAAATCACGAGCACCAGTCCGATGGCCTAGACCAATGAGCTATAAATAGATATTACTTAAGATTCATGTAGCAAGACCATGTGAAGACTTACCGCTGATGAGCCTAGACTTCCGTGGCAACGGCAACACCAACTTGGAATGAGATTGGGTAATTAATGTAGTAGCATGGCAATCAAGGTGATCATGTGTGCGAGTGGGTTCGGGGCACCTCCATGCAGTAAATCAATTCCTCTATACGCAAGTATACACTGTGACTTTAAGTCTGCGAAGTAGTACTGCTTGGTAGTCGAGTACTAGATGCAATGGCTATAAGCCGGTAGGGAGCTCTTGAAGTGAGAGGGAATGAAGACAGGTATGACATGAATACCATGAATCTGTATGAGAAAATGTGCGACAAGACTAGAAAACGTCGCTGGACATTAATCTGGGCGGGGTGAACGACAGTAGAGAGACTAAACAGTCGGCAATAGTCTATGGGCGAATGAGGCAATGAGAAAACGTAGTGGAGATGGCAAGTGTCGAGAGAAAACGTGGGGCTACAAAAACTAGTGGTGCTGCTGATCCTATATGGTGCGATAATGTTGAAGTCAATGTTGAAACTGGTCTGGTACTGAAATGATCCTATCCTATGTCAAACTAACCTTCAAGTCCACTCGAGGGACTGATACTATACAAAAACTGGCTGAAACTGGTCCTATACTGATCCTAAGTCTGCTTGGAGACTACCCAAGTGGGTGACGATAACGATGGTGAACGTGAAACTGTAAAAACTCCAATGGTGTGAAAGTGAAATGATGACGGCCTATAAAAGATAACGGAGACGAGGTAGAGCACAGTGATCACGTATTGGCACAATATGAGCATGTACCAATAGTGTTAAGAGCGAAGAGCGAATGTCGAGAGACTCTTCACAGTTAAAAACCGTGGAATAACTCTGGTGAGCTCAAGAGTTGTCATGCAATCGAGAATATGCTGGGTAAATGGTATATTGCTGTAGAATGGCGAATAAATGTGGTTACTGGCGATAGACTAGAGTGTGATGAGAATTGACGTAGACTAGTCAACTAGAGATGAACTGCACTCGCAACTACATTTTCTAACTAGTTTTTATACTACAAGTACTATTTTATAAATAGAGTAAAAACGTGAGACTTAGTCAGGCTGTAAGGCTTTGTCCTTGTGGAAATCGTGGGGAACGTATGGTATTTTGTCTTCTAAAGTAACAGCAACTTGTCGATGTTGCCACGTATAGGTGCGAACTGTGTGGTTTCATTGAGCAGCGAGCGGATCATTAAGTGCTGTTTAGCTGCGGATTACTGAGCTTCAGTGGTCATGCTGAGGAGTATGTGCAGGGCTACGTTTTCTTGAGACCTTGGCGAAGTAACAGCCTTAGTAAACACAGTCTGTAGTTGCCATGTGCTCGAAATATCTTGGATGGATGAGTGGCTGCAGCAATCACATCATTTCATTAAGCGATTAATTGGCGCTTCCATGAGGCTATGAAAAGTGATGCAATAATTCCGTTTTAGGACAATTTGTGATTGAAGGAGCCTTGTCAGGATGGGATATTGCAATTATGATGTGTGGCAAGATGGGATGGATAACAAAGCTCGTGAGGAGTAGTTGCTGTAGGGTGAAAGTGGTATTGCCATGTGTGGAATTATTGGTTTACTGAGAGGCTGTTGGAGGGCTAATAGCGTTAATTAGCAGATAAAATCCGTGAATTCTGAGCATACAGAGCCTGGAGGCTCATCACCACAGATTCGATCAAGTCTGCTGTATGACAGTAATCATTCGTGGCACTCTTGTGCGATATCCGAGCTCCTTGCTGCTTGTCAAGATGCTTCGCATATATCTCCTCCTTGAGACTCTGTATTTCTTCCTCTGTTAACTCGTCACATCTTGGGTCTGTCTTTGCTAATTCCTGAAGCTGCTCAAACCTAAGTTTCGCTCCCATTGGTTTTCCTGAACATTGGCAGTATCAGTACAATCTGTGCTCTCAGATATAATAAACAGCCTACCTTCATTGTTCTCCTTAGTCTGATACAAGATCTTTGCTTGTAAATCAGAGACTGCACGGTGATTCTTATATCTTCCAGCACTCCCAGCAATGCATAAAACATCCTTGAACTTCTTCCCATGCTTCGAGGAAATCTCTTCGAGCTGTTCTGTTAGACTCAAACTCTAGTCAAGAGTAGATAATGGCTGTCTCGTGTTTGGGCAGTCACCGCTAAGTCTCTTATTGACAGGAGCTCAAGGCTAGGCACTAGTTCTGAGCTTTTGAGATTAGATAACGCAGTTTGATATAGATTAAATGTTGGCTCGAAGCTGGGGTATATACAGCGAGAGCTATGCCTTAAATACTGTGAGTGAGAGTCTATACATAAGTTGTCCATGAGAGATAGAATCCATAGCATGCAATAGCGAAGCAATAAGGTGCAATGTCGAGCAATAGCATGTGTTCATGAAGCAGCTGCTCAGTTGCTCCTATGATAAACGGTCTGGGCGGCCCGGTGAGATAAGATAAAGGTAAAAAGTGAATAAATCATAACATTTTCTAGATGTTCTTCCATGCTCTTGGTTAGATCATTGGCAAATGCTTCCTTCTTTTCCCTCACTAGCCTTTTCTTTACCGCCGCACTTGAGACCTCAGTGACTGGAAAACACCGACTGGCTACTTCACGGTGCACTCTCATGGGAGCTAATGGATGTGTCGGATTCTTGGCTGCCCAAGATGTGGGCTCAATAACTTTGCCTGATGCGGCATGCAAAGCAGCAGGTGTGATGGAAAGCTCGCCATCCAAGTCTGGGTTTGGTGAGCATTGGGGTAGAGGCGATGGTGAGTTAGGTGATACAGTGTTGAGAACGCAACCCCTAGGATTGACATTCGCAGGGGAATGGTGAGTAGCTAGAGAATCTGAGCTCAACTCAAGCTCATCATTGGTGATAATGTTGAGAAAGTTGTCCAGAGCATTGAGGCCATAGTCAAAGCCAAGTGCATTTGTCTGTGGGGGTACTGGAAAGCGGGGATCGTCTCTTCCATTTAACAGGCTGGTGAGAGAGACGGGACTAGCAGAAAAGCTCGGAGAGCATGTTTCTACCACTAACCGCACCGTGTTGGTGTTTGTGGCATCCGCAAAAGGCATCCTTTCATGTGTAGGCGTTGTAAATGGTGGGTGAGTATTTTTCGAAGGGATTTGAGTTGAGGAACGGGATTCCACAGTCATCTTTTGCAGCAGGGCAGTGGACGGTAGTATAGCATGTCTTCAATGCGTTAAAAAATTCCTAGACAAGGAAATATACACAAAGAATCCTGCCGCAACTGACATACACATATTAAACACCGTTGAGGATTTTTTTAATACCAAAATCGAGACTTCCCTGTCTTTAACCTGATAATGAGGCTGTAAAGTGAACTCCATTTTCCTTAAATGACCAATAGACACTGACATCGGCAACATTTAGATAAATTATGTCATGAAATTGGGAGCAATTTCTATGTTCAAAAATTTTACAAGGAGACAGACCGGTCAACAGATGAACATTATAAAAAGCCCAGTCGTGCGATTCTGCCTTTCTTCACCTGTCATCTAATAGGTAACATTTCTCCCTCTGACTATGTCTTCCCGCTGTCTCTACCGTATGTTCTCGCATTCTTTGTCTTATAGCTTTGCTGACGCTGCTTTAGTGAGTCCAACTGCTCACAGTTCCCCTGGAATGAAACAATCCAAAATGAACAACAAACCAATTTCTCGCTGTGAGTGCTTATTCTATCTCTCAATCTCATTTTTCTAAGTATTCACCTTAGTGCAATCTGTCTCCATCACTTCTGAGTCAACACTGTCCCTCTCTGATCTTGAGGATGGCATGGCTGGAATGGTCTCTATTGTTCTGACAGACAGTGATGGCAAGCCTGAGATTTTTTCAGACGCAGAGGACCACAGATGGCATGCAAACACTGGCCATCATACCTCCCCTCTTTCTCCACTAAAACAGCATGTCACCCAGCCATTTCCACTGTCTCAGCGAGGAAATTCATCCTCCTCAGCTTGTTACCATCGCTTGGCAGCTAATAGCTCCTGTCAATCACCATCCCCAGCATCTCACCATCCACCCACTGCATCCTCTCGTCATCCTCCCCCCATCTATGCTCCTCTGTCATCCGATAAATCCACGCAGCCTGGGCTGCGGGAAGCAACACCCGCTACTTCAGGAGGCCTCAGAGCTACTCCGAGCCGCAAGCAAAAATTCTATGTCATTACAAACGGTCAAACTATGGGTGTATTCACTCAGTGGTATGCTCAATTATTGGAAGATGGTATTGATATTGATGTGAGTTCATTTGTTGCTAGGAATCTTGTTCATCAGTTGGTTGACAAATTCCCTTCATATACCCAGGATGCCTTCTCTCCAACCCTCGAAGCAGCTCTACAGAGGTGGAATGAATGTTGGATGATGGACCAAATCGGCCATGATGATGAGTTGGGCCACATGGGAAGTGGGGGAGTAAAGGGTATGGGACTGGAGGTTGTCCCCACGTTTTATTATATCATTGTTAAGGGAAAGGTCCCTCATGTCACCTCCTTCCTGTAAGTTATCATCTCATCATATTATTTCATTGTCTCATGCTTCCTCTTACAGTGATGATGCTATTGCTAATGCAGGAAACCACCCCTACCATGAAGTCTTTGTCATCAGAGATGAGCTTACTGCCCTGAAATTCTTATCTGACAAGCTTCGCGACGATGAGGTTCTGAGAGCTGATTTCTAGACTCATTATGTGGGTTCCCCACTCTTTTTCCACTCTTGCGATGGGTGAGGCCAGTGAGCAGTTGCCAAAGACCCCGTCTTTGAGAATAGAAACTTCTTTACCGTGTTTGAATTTTTTCAAACAAAATTTGTGCGCTGTTGAAGTTTGAGACCACTGTTTTTTGGTAATAATTCAAACAGATTTCATTAAGGTGTATGTGGAGCTAGTAAGCACTAGAATTTGAACATGTTCTGTGGCGTATTTATTGTGGTACATGGGAGCTAGAAGTGATGTTACTTATTTGTGAGTTTTTATTGAAGTGTCGACAGTTCACGTAATAAATTTATCAGAGTACATGAAACACTGTCACATATTTATTGAAGTAAACAGGCTATGTAGCACTAGTATGACTGAGCTTCAACTTTTCGGCTGTAAGACGCTTGCTATCTAGTGGATAATCCTCGGGGTGGTGGAGATGACCCCTTCGCTGCGGTCATTCAGGCATAGCATCAATGTCATCGGCATATAGGTCCATGAAATTTCTGACAAGTGTCAGTTATGGTCTCATGAGGTGGCAAGTGTATATGTACTCACATGGAGTGCTGCATTTCAGCCTTGTGTTGTAGCTGTGCCCGATGTCTTAAGCATAGTCAGCATTGTATACAATATTAAAATAAATGAGCATACTTTTTGTGGTAAGTAGCCTGTGCTACCTTATTCTTTGCATGGATAGCATCCTGCTCTTCTGGTGGCAAGGACTTTATTGCTTCGCATTTTCTAACAGCTACTGAGTATTAATAAGTAGAACTGGGAAATAAACAACTCACACTCGCATCCGTTCGACTGCTTTTTTTTGCCTCACCTCGCAATGTGAGGCGTCATATCTCTGTTCATACTTGCGCTGTAACTCATGCTGAGCTCGCGGTACCTGCTCCTGAGGTTCAGAAGAATTCCCTGCAACCATATCAGTCAAAATATATTTGAACTTTGAAAGTTAGAATGAATTTTGGACATACCAGGCATCTTCAGAAGGCGGTTACGAGCTAGAGTTATTTATCTGCATGTCCAGATCATTGGCCAGGTGATCCGGCCATGCAGATAATCAAGGCAAATTTCACAAATCGGCTTACATAGCGAGTTCCCCAGTACAATATCTCAAAACCTTGAGGGAGGGTGTTTCCTAGGTACAATCTACTTAAGAAAATTCTATCTACTATCTGGAACATAGACCTTTTTTTTTCTGATTTTTCTCTGCAAGAGAACCCACACTATGGATTGACGAAGGTAAGGGAATACTGACTTGATGGAATACTGACTTCGATCGCAAAAGTTGATCATATCTCCAACGCATATCCTGTACACTGTGCTATTACTCATTCATAATATCATTTTTGAAAGAAGTAAAGGAAGTAAAACTATAATTGAACCGCAAAATTGTACAAGAATACAATAAAATCCACGTTTTAAATGTGCCCTAATGATGCGAACCCTTCCTCCCATATTTTCTCTCTCCTGTGCTCACCTGCAATGCTTTCCACCCACGAACCCCACTCCTCCAAATCCTTGTCCGAGCGGTAACTGTTGTCTACCCACCGAAAAAGGCCCGCCGCAGAGAACTGGGTGAATGAGTAACGAGTTTCACCTAAAATGAGTATGTTAATAGAAAGAAATAATAAGGATAATGATGGTGTACCTTCATGAATAGGGACATTGGAATGTTCAAGGAGCGCAGATGGAATGAAGATGAGAGTTCTGAAAGGGAACTCGATAACCAGCTTCAAATCCCAGACAACAAGGTGGCCGCCCTTGGTGTGATCAAAGTCCCCAATTGCAAAGATAGGGCATACACCCGGCCCCAAGTTGAGATGGTCGCGATGGCGATGGGTTGTCATACCTCCAATGTTGAGAGTACACAAAGCAAAGACACTGTGCTCACAATCAAAGATCCGGGAGAGATATGGGTGCGCATCAGTTAGATCATCGAGTAAACGCCGGTAATGTTTCCATAGTTCTGGATGGATGGCAGCAAATGCTTCTATACGTAGTTAGGATACAAAGAAAATGTAAGACAGAGATGAGAACATACTGTTGATGAACTGGACAACACGTTGCACTGCCCAGTTTGAGAGAAGTTCTTCCATTACGGATTCATTGTTCACGGTGAAGAGACTCTGTGCACGCAAGCTAGAAATGCAACAGCATTGATGTCACTGATCACACCCACACCCAACACTACACACACAAACCCTCAACTTTGTGGGGGATTCTGATGCGATAGAAGCAGAATGAATTAGAACAACGGGACTCTCAGAATATACGATACACGCATATAGTGATAGCGTGCGGTACTTATCTAAATCTCTCAAAGTCCAAAGGCTTTTAATAACAAGAGGAGCGACGTTCATCACTGGGCCTCAAGGCAAGGTGCAATACAATACACGCAATGTCGAGAGACATACACAAAACCCTCAATAAGTCTTGAGTGACATGCGGGGTGACCTCAAACGACTCAAAACACACTACACATGACTCAAAGCTTTGCGCTCTAAGCAGAAACACTTCACAAAACCATCCACTAAGGCCACAGGGTTCAAACCTATGCACTCGAGCTTCCAAACCAATCGTAGATCCACAGGGTTCTAACCTATGCGATCCAGAGACACAAAGACCTTATAACACTGTCCGACAAGCCAAAGGGTTTGAACCTCTGCCACCTGTAGTGCCTGGCATCACAAGAAACCCTTAAAGCACAAGAGCGCGTCCTCAATAACACTAGCTCTTCTTCTCAGGCTAGAGCACAAGTCTCCCAACCAATTAACAGTCACACAAGTGCCGCGTTAGCCTTCTTCACCTCGCACGCAACTCAATTCACTCAGTATGATATCAATTCCAGGTATATTCTCTCGCTTGAAGTTACAAACCAATCCCAAAGCTATAGCGCTAAGCTGAAAGCTTGCGTGTGACTACAACGGGGGTCTGAAACTTGTACACTACGGTTACACTGCGCTATTTATCTATTCTATGTTCTACAAATTAGTACAACCATATATAGTATTATTTCGGCTGGGGGCTCACTCGTCTGCGTCCTGCGCATGTCACAATTATCATGCCATAGCTTGGCGCTGACTCAGGAGTCCAGCCTGGGGCCAGATCCTGTTGCCGAGCGTCGCGACATTGGTTAGCAGTGCTATACCACGTGTATTGGCATCGGCTACTACCTCCTCGGAGTTGCAGCCTAGTGCACGACTCTCATTTCTCTTCATAATGTTTTTTCAGGGAATTCTCTGGTCAGGAAGGCAACTAGTTTCTTGTCTGGGCCTTGTGCGCTTCAGCCAAAGTCAGTGACTTTGGGTTTTACTCCCAATTCTGACATCATACAGTCTAGAGCTCTAAGCGCCGGGGCATCCGTGCTGTGTGCATCATAGATCAATGTTGCGTGAAGTTATTAATTAATCTCACAAGCATGTCCTGCTATATTCACAGCGCATGCATGTCATGCCTTGTCAGAGCACTCAGTGTCAAGTACTGAGACTTTATACCTAGTACAGCCTTTCCAGTACCGTTCTCAGGTTAAGTCATGCACTCCACCCAGCTTTACTCTGTCGATTCTATTACCGGCATTATCATCCATGCACTCTGTGGTGTTTCTTGGTTCCTTAGTATCTAAACACTGTAGCATGTATTCCTTAGTAGGAATTGCAAAATTACATGCGTGAACACTTGCAAAGCATGTCAACGGTGTTACACAAGTTTCCAGGCCTTGTTTGACCCCCGCCAAATGAAATACCGGTAGAGACAAACCCATACTCACCACATCTGTGATGGGTATATGCCGCATTCAAAGAGAGCAACTTCTCCGCTCTCTCAAATGCCTTGATTGTTTCCTTGCTGACTTCGTCGAACTCCTCGGGGTGTCCTACATTGTACATGATAACTCGGCCTTGGTTGTTGATGATGCGCAGTGGTTTGCTGTGAACAGTTAGTATAGCATTTAGAAGAATAGTAAGCATACGCACCTCCCGCCACGTTCAATTAATTTCATGCTATGATCTCGCAGCAACTCCTCCAACGTATAATCCTGAACATCCTGCCTTCTTGGATCACGAGGTCCTGCATATCCTTGTCGTCATGCAGGCTCAAACTGTGTGGCTAGAATTGAGGAGGCTGCTACACATTTGAGGGCAACCTGCTTCACCGGAAGACCCATAGTTTCTTGAACTTGGTGGTGAGCTTCGCGGTGTTGAATACGAAACTTCTGGTGAGATTTGAAACTCTTGTGCTGTCGACCGTGGAGATGCTCTGGGATGGGGGTGGCACTAGAGCTTGACACGGGCTGTGGTGATGGCTTCGAAGGATTCGGACTTGAGAGTGGAATCGGTTGGAGTGCGACATCTGATGTGCATTCGGCGGTGGGCTGCGGTAGTTGAAGGGCTAAGTCATTAATATCTACATCAACCATGTACTCCTCGATATCTTCCCACCACTTGAAGACTGAGCCAGAATGTGTGATACCTAAATCAAGCATAGAATTAGCATTGGGTGCATTGCTCGCTGCTCCAAAGTCAGAGATGCGGGCCATGTGATGCATGGCTGCCCCAGGGTCGGGAATGCCAAGCATGCAAGTGGAAGTGTGGTACTCACCGTACCCATCCATCAGTGTTGCAACCATCCGGTGTAAGTGCGTCGTTTAATACTGAGCATTGATAGGTCATCGCGGAGCATGGGTGGCCGATGGAAGGTGGAAAGCGGAGTGATGGAAAGCCATGTCACTTCCAGGCACACACCCGGGCTGAGTTACATATGATCACATGGCTCTGATGCCATCCGCGGACCTTGTTGAAGTTCAATACATTCAGTTGCGATAACTATGCCTCCAACACGTACTTCCCAAACACACAATAATATGCATTCTATATGAGCAACTTCTTCCTCATCTCGTGTTCGAATGAGTGTTGATTCATCCCAACCCTCAGTGAATTCCAAGGCCCATAGCTGTTGTACAATTCTGAAACAAAAAACTGCAAATTTGCAGAATTATCAGAACCGTCAGCAAGGTAAGGTTCAAATGTGCATGTTAAGTTTACAAACCTTTTCTGATTTTTGCTCAAACATCTCACTCAGGCACAAGCTCAGTGCCTGCATGATACTCATACCCAGCTTTTCAATCCTGATGATGATGATCCCAACTGGGAAACGCAAAATCAAATAATGGAAAGCCAAATTGAAATGGATTGTGGGCATCTTGAGGCTGTCTTAGCTGGAAAGGAAGCTCTGGAAATTAGCCATGCTGGTGGAGAGTTAAAGGATATCTGGCATCAACTCTACGATGGTATGACACAATTGGAGCTTGTACCTGGAGACATTTTGTAAGTGGGTTCAATCACTTTAATTCTTTAACTGACAAACTACTGTTAGACATCATGATACCCGAACCAGGAGGAATCGGACACAGAATCGAAGTGATGCATTTGATGCAATCATGGAGCCTCTGACAAGCGCTTACATGGCATGGCATCTGGAAAGGCCTGAGGAAGGCTGCATTATTATTGAGCATGGCCCAGCTCCATTGAGCAGGAAGACTAGAGACATGGGGGTCATGCATGTCTTAGACTTATTCTGTTTGTCTCTTTTTATTATTTCTATTCCATATTTTCATTTGAGTTCTAGGCTGTTTTTATACTACTGCACAGCAATTCACTGATGCTGATTGCATTCCCACTGTTCTTATGAGGCAGGGTGTTATTCTGTGTGCCTCATACTCTCCCGAGCTCTTGATATCGGTCTGAACAATGGAAGTATTCCATAACGCCCATCTCCGATGTCCCCGGTTGTCTCTCCAGGCTTTTCTTCACATACTGTGCGATTTGAATAGTATTGCATATGAGCCATACATGCATCAACAATTCACAATATGTTACGATCTTTATGTTGCAATTCTCAAGAGAGTGGAGCACCATATCAATCAAGTGTTATGTCATGATGCTGCGGATTATCGTCTTCAGAATGCCTGTGCGGCATGCACCCTCTCTCTCAGGGATGAGCCAGGAACACCGATCCACCCACATTATTGCATGGATGGAAATAATTCCCTCAAGAGGCTCCAAAGGCAAGACAATGAAAATCAGGAGAGCTCTCAAGAAAGAATGGACAATCGTGATGGGCATGGGGATTATTTCCTATCCCAAGATGAGGTAAATGCATGGTCAAAGGAAGCTATTGGGAATACAATTGTGACAGATGTGAAGGATACAGAAGGAAATCCATGTGCAGACCGATGGGAAAACTGTTAGACCCGACCTCGGGAATGACAAGCAAGCATAAACACAAGGGTTGTCTCGTGTTCGGACAATACCCAAGGGATCGCGTTGTTGTCTTAGACCACAAAGGAAGTGGATAACGCTTAGTGTCTCAGCAAGTGAGGAAGAGTAAGAAGTCGATATATAGAAACTTAGCTCAAAGCTAAGGTTAGAAGATACAAGGTTACGCTACTTATATACGATAGCTGAGTCTGAATAACATAACCACTGTCCATGTGGTTCTGGGGCGATAGAAGCATATAGTTGTCAGTCGCATTGAAGTCGTTTGATATAGTCGTGGCAACCGGTCTGGGTGCCTAAAGATAAGATGAGATAAGATAAGATAAGGCGCAAAAAAGTGAAAATCGTAACATTACCCCCTCGTTAAAGGCAGGCGTCCTGACTGCTGATGTTGTACATAGATGGCAAGGTATCAGGTCATCCTGACACCTTGTTATCTATGTCCAGGTTGTACTAAGGCTCAGTTTCCCAGTTGGGGGGGTTCGTTGGGATGTTATTATTGTCCCAATATTCGTTTAAGAGTCTCTCCCAAAGTTCTTCGTCTGGGTTTTTTACCCATTTCTGCTTTCCGTCTAGCCGCTGGGCGAGGTACCATACGTCTCCATTGCTGGTGTATTCGTGCTCGAGGATCATGGTAACGTGCTTGTTTTCGTCAGTGGTTACGATTTTGGGTAGGTCAACTCGTCGAGCATGGCTGACTTTGTCTTTGTACTCCTCTATCATTTCTTGCGCGTGTTCCATTTCTGTGTCTCGTACCCACGAGTTATGCTCACGTGTCCATCTTTTCCATTTGACGTAATAGTCTGTGACTGTCTGATATTTTTTCCCTTTCTTGGCTCAGACCTTGTGCATCCTGGAGTCAAGCACTTCTTCCACCTCGTATTCTTCCTCATCTTTGATGAGGTCAGGAGGCAGTGGAGGTGGTAATTCCTGATTAGGGAATGCCGGCAGGGTGTATGGGGTCAACAGTTTCTCATTGAAGCATGGGTGAATCTTCCAATGAGTTGGTAGCTTGAGCTTGTAGGCAGAAGCTCCGACTTTGTCTAAGATTAGGAAGGGACTGACTCACTTGTCGTCCAGCTTCTTCTTTGGTCACGAGAGATGCAGGTTAGTCGCATCGAGCCAGATGCGGTCTCCGACTTGGTAATCGTGAGCAGCGCGCTTCTTCTTGTCATATTGGGTCTTCATACAGGAAGTGGCTTCTTTGAGTGGCTTCTGAGTCTCTTTGTGGATGGCAGTCATGTTATCGACAAAGGCTTCGGCAGTAGGATTTGTGAATGGGGATGATTGAGGAGAATCGGGGAGGATTCTCGGGTGTCAGCCGTACAATACCATGAACGGGCTTTTGCCAGTCGCGCTATGGATTCGATTATTATGCGCAAACTCAGCAAGCGGGAGCCAATCGCTCCAGACAGTTTGTTGGTGGTTGATGAAGATTCATAAGTACTTTTCAACTTCCTGGTTGACTCGTTCCGTCTGTCCATTGATCTGTGGATGGAACGCTGTGGAGGCGTTCGGGGTGATATCGAGCATTTGGTATAGTTCCTTCATGAACTTGGATACAAACTGCGGTCCCCGGTCAGAGATGATGACCTGTGGCATGCCGTGTCGGGCATATACGTGGTCTCAGAGGATTTGGGCCCATCCTTCTGCGGAGAGTTCTACGTTGCAAGCAACAGGGATGATGGCCTTGGAGAATTGGTCAACGACGATTAGGAGGGCATCGTATCCATTGGAGTCAGGTAGTCTGGTGATCATGTCTACCGATATATGAGTCCATGGTCCAATGGGGACCGTGTTTGGGTGTAGCGGCGCTGCCTTTGCTTGGGTGCCGCTCTTCGTTTGTTGACATGTTTCGCAGCCTCTGACATACACCTCGACGTCTTTCTTCATTTTCGGCCACCAGTATTCTCTGAGTACTAGCTCCTTGGTCTTCTCAATTCCTGGATGTCCGGCTAGGACATGGTTGTGGCTCTGGGCAATGATCTCTCCATGGAGCGATCTCTTTTTGGGGACATAGATACGCCCGTCGTACTGGAGGAGACCGCCTTGGCAGCTGATTCCTTGTTCATGGTTGAGGGACGTGGCAATGCCTTTGTCTCATAACTCTTCCTGTCTGGTTGCTTCTTTGATTTGTCGATGTACGCTGTCTGTAGTTGGCATGATCAGGGCGCGGAAGTGCGCGGCTTTGAGAATGGTGATATCATGGTTGTCCTTTTTTCCTTGATCGTGATCATTGCGTCAGGATAGAAGATTGGCTTTGACGTTGAGGGCGCCGGGTTTGTGATGGAGCGTGAAGTGGTACTCGGCCAATTCAGTGACCCATCGTGCTTGTCATCAGTTCAACTTCTGAGGAAGGTGGAAATACTGGAGGTTTTGATGATCCATCCAGATTTCCACATTCTTGGCTGCGCCCATCAGGTAATAGTGCCATTTGGAGAGTGCGAGCATGATTGCAAGCAGCTCCTTGTCATATATCTTGTAGTTCCATTCCATGGCGGATAGCACTTTTGACATGAAGGCTACTGGATGCCAGACTCCATTCTGCCTTTGGCTGAGCACAGTGCCAACAGCGCCTTTGCTCGCATCTGCCTCTACTCAGAAGGGGTCCTCATTTGTCGGGATGGCGAGAATAACGTCCTCAGCCATGCATTTCTTCAATTCTTGGAAGGCCTTGTCCTGTGCCTCTCCCCATGTCCATTCGGCATTTCCGGTGAGCTGTGTGAGCGCTCGTACTACCTTGGAGTACATCTTGATGAACTTTTGGTAAAAGTTTGTGAAGCCCAAGAAGGACTGCAATTCCTTCTTTCGTCAGGGTACTGGCCACTCTGCAATTCCTGCGATCTTGACAGGGTCCATGCGGATGGAGTTTTTGCTGATGATCACGCCGAGATACTTGGTCTCTAGTACTTCAAATTCGCACTTCTCCACTTTGAGGAAAAGTTTGTTCTCACATAAACACTGAAGAACACACTTCACAATCTGCCGGTGCTCGTTCAGGTCCTTGCTGAAGATCAGGATGTCGTCAAGGTAGATGGTAACCTTGCCCTTGCCAATGAGATCACGAAAGATGTCGTTCATCATCCATTGGAATGTTGCGGGCGAGTTGGTGAGTCCGAAGAACATGACGGTTGGTTCAAACAACCCTTAGTTGGTTTGGAATGCCGCCTTCTCTTCGTCGCCTTCTTTGATTTGTACATTGTTATACCCCCAGCGGACATCGAGTTTAGTGAAGTACTTAGTGCCACGTAGTTTGTTGATGAGTTCGGAAATGAGCGGGAGGGGATATCAGTTCTTGATCATCATTTCGTTCAGCTTCCGATAGTCCTGGATGGGACGGAGTGTACCATCCTTCTTAACAAAGAAGAAGGGGGAAGCGAAGGGGGACTTGGAGGCGCGAATGTGCCTGGATTCCAAGTTCTTGTCGAGGAACGTGTCGAGTTGTTCCTGTTTGTGTCAGTTTAAGGGGTACACCTTGCAGTCTAAGGTGGACTTCATGTTAGGGACTAGCTTGATGGCGTGGTCCCATGGCTTTCGGTCAGGTAATTTGTCGAAGTTCTCCTTGGAGAACAGGTCACGCAAGGAATGATAATGGGTGGGAACCATTTCTTTGAAGGTTTTCTTTGGCTTTTCCGCATTGGCGGCAGCAGCCAACTCGTTGGCATGGTGCATGGCACGAATAACAAGCTCTTCTTCTATTCAGACGGCGAGGATGGTATCACCCTCCTCGAGTTCTTTGTCCCATCGGTCATCGGGGTCTGCATCAGGTAGTTCGATGTGATTTCGGATGCATTGACAACGCCTGAAGATGATGTTGCTGGTTTTCCAGTTGATACTCAGGTTGTGGCACTTGAGCCAGTCATTCCCGAGGTATAGGTCTTTCTTCCCTAGGTTCGTGACTGCGAGGTCGATGTGTTCACTGTGTCCTCCGATGGTCATTCGGAGTTCCACGACACTGATGATGTCCCCTCCTTGATTTTGGGTTCCGTCGGCGTTGTAGATGGGGATGGGGGTGGCAATCTTTTGGGTGTCTAGGTTGTGTTTGGCTACAAAGGAGCTGTTGATCATGCTGTTGGTGCACCCGCTGTCCACGAGTGCCTTGGTCGTCGGCACCTGGGCTCCAGTGCACAGGTTCAGTTGGACTTCAAGGAGGAAGTCGTCGGTGTCAGTCTCGTGTTGTCGAATGTATCAGATTGGTTCGCGAAGTTCATAGAGGCATTCCCTGGTGGATTCACCTTCCTGTTGTAGTTCGACGAGGAGCTCGTTTGTGAGTTCCCTGAGTCAGTCAGTGTGCATCCATATGCACAGTGCAGCATGAGTGGCTATGTCGTTCCGCGCTTCCAGGACAGCTCGTAGCGTCCAGTCAACCTCAAAGGGCTTCATCCATCAGTGAGGGACCTCCTGAACCTTCGCATTAGCCATGAGGGGCATAACTACCATCGGTGAGATCATCTCAACCCCCTTGTTAGGGAGCGTCTTTGTAATCAGGGTTGGGGACTCAGGAGGAGTCGGGAGCGTGATAGGGGCACGTGTCAGTGTCACAATCGGACTTCCTTTTGTCAGCCACCGCTGATAGGCGGTATCATCTTCTTCGTCAGGAACTTTGATCATAGTTACCTGAGGCCCCCTATTCACTGCCTGGGTGCTAGCAGCTTCCTGTCCTGCGGCTGTCTTTGTCAGGGCTGTTGTGTATCCAACATTTCTTGTCGCATGAGTTTCACTACTTTGCTCCGGATCGGAAGCTGGTCGGGATTCAGAAGGGTCATCCTTGGTGGCGACAGGTCGCTCCGGGATAACGGGCTTTGATATCATCTCACCCTGCGCCTCTGGTCTCGAGCCGCTCTGGACCATTACCGGGATCGTAGCTCGGGAGGGTGAAGCCTTCGCGCTCCTGTGCCTGGTCTGCTTGTCATTGTTCTGCATCACGTGGGGCTTTGTTACCAGGCGAGGTTTCGCCGAGGCTATTCCCTCTAAACTGCCCATGAGGCAGGAGCCCCGTGAAGTCACTTCACGGTCGTGCAAAGCCGCATAAGATCCTTCGCCATCGTGCGAAGCGGTCTTGTCAAAGTCAGTGCTAGGTGCTTCGTTTGTCCCCTCTGGTTGGGCATTCGTCACTGCGGCGGTTCCACTAGGGAAGGGCCTCGACTGGTGCTTCACCATTGAGAGGGTGTCATTATGGTGGATGACTTGTCGTCTGCCACTTTCGCTCATGATGAGCTACTCGTCAAACGTTTAGCCGGTTGCGCAAGCCTGGGGACGGCGGCCCCGGTGTCTAGATCAGAGTCAGTCATGTCCTGAAGGACGTTGTATCAGTTCGTCGATTCTAATACTGGTGGTGTCAAAGTAGAAGTCGTAAAAGCCTGCCCCAAGCGTGGGGTCGGGGTATATTCGAATGCGCTGTAATTAAATTGTCTGTGTATAAAAGAGAAGTGTCAGACTGGCCGATGGGAGAAGAGAGCACACCAGTATTTAAGTTCTTGGTCATCGCAGCAGAATCATGTGCTCGACGACCTATCCTTTTACCTCCTCGACCTTGGTGTCTGGAGCGAGTAGTTCTTCAACCGCTGCCACTGCACGTACCTCTGCCTTCTTTCTCTTTGGGCAGTCCTTGCTGATGTGCCCTTTGTCGTGGCATAGGAAGCAGAGCCCTTGGCTCATATGCTTCACCCGGTCTATGTCCATCTGTTTCCCCTGTCCTCCATACGTTGTCCATCTTCCTGTAGAGTCTCAGCTTTTCCCGTCGGCTGTCGTGTTGCCTGTCGAGGAACTTGACACGCCCCCTGTAGGCTTGCTACTGGGGGCGGTAAGCTGTTTCTGGTGTGACTGCGCGTGCTTCTCATTGCGGGGCTCAATCCCATGCGTCTGGTCGAAGACATACTTCTTCTGACATTCTTCGTACATGATGAGGATACGTGCTTTCCATTCGGAGTACGTCTTCGGGATGTTATAGCCGGTGTTTGCGATGAAGGAGGTGTACTGTGGGGGAATTCTGGTGCGTACTGCTTTTACCAGTACTCCGCGCTCGCTCTGGTCATCGAGTCATCGTGCCAGTTTGGCTTCGAGTTCCAGCTTCTGAAAGTAGACGGCGGCGGGGAGGTTGCCCATCTAGAGCTGGTTCATGCACTGCTCGTATACTTCTTCAATGGCGGGGTCATGGAACTGTTCGTTGATCGCTTCTACGAAGGCCTCCCACCCTGGGTATCGGTATTGGGCGGTGACATTGTCATAGCCTCTGCTTACCCAGAACTCCTCTTGTCGGTGGACCCACCAGTCTTGGGCAGGTCTATCAAAGTGGGAGGCGGCAAAGCCTACGAGTAGGGAGGGTATTCCATGGAAGTATTGGCGGAATACTTCAAAGTACGCGATGCAGTCTCCTACGAAGCAGTCGATGTCATTGTGCTCTCCTTTGAAGAGGCACAGGGGTCGGATTAAAATGGGTTTGACTCCCGCGAACGGAGGGTCTTCATCTTTGTCCCATGCTCTGACAGGAGCAGGGTAGTCATTGGGAGGTTCCCAATTCGGGGGCCTCAGTACTGAGTACATGTCGCTGCGGTCTCAGTGGTTCCTTAGATGATTTGGAATTATTGGCGCTGCCTGTCGTTCTCTGTCAGGTGCCTTTCCTTTCCCAGCCTTCAGATTTTCTAGCTGACTGGTCAGCTGATTGTTCTCATTGCGCAGCTGGGCCATTTGGTCGTACAGCTGCTGCATCCTTTCCTTCATCATTGGCTGGGAGGGTCCAGGAGCATACTGTCCTGCTCCCGTCCCATCCCATCCTCCTTCCATCTCTCCTGCGCCTCCCATTAGCCAGCTTCCTGCAAACCTCAAGTAAAACCCGGGGTATCGCGACTGCTCCCATGTAACAAGAGGTGAGTTGGGTAGAGGTTGGGGAAAAGGGGGCAGCTCGTAGTCTAGCCCCCAGAAGGTTTCGTCGTCGTAGTTGAACTGATCAAAGATCGTCCGGGACGTCTTGTAGGAGTCGTTCCTCGAGTTGGTCTGCCAGGACGAGGAGGTCAGCGGCCAGCTGGAGTTGTTCCGCACTGGTTCAGGGTCGTAGGGAGCTGAGGGAGTCGCCAGGGGTGGCTGGGTAGAGGGTTTGGTTTCTGTTGGCGTGAATTCGTGCTGCGATCTGGTTTGCCATTCCTCCACCACGGAGTTTGTCCTCTTGGTAGACGGTGAGGTAGAAGTCCATGGAGGACCTGGGGAAGAGGGGGAGGGCCCCTCTATTGTCAACGTCTCTTCTCCTGATCTCCCAGGCCTCTGATCATTCTGGTCCGAAGATCTCTCGATCGACATTGGAGAGTTCGGGCCACTCGTAGTCAGGGCCCTCAGGATTGAAGGGGTCGTGGGCCACTTGGTGGCGTTGGTCGACGTGGACCCGGAATCCATATCGAAAGACGATGTCGGGCTCATCAGGGTTGCTGGTGGTATCGGAGTCGCTGTCCTCCTCCGGGAATCGGCCATATTCTTGTGGCTCGATTCTGGGGAAGGGTGTCGTGCTCGTGGCATTGCCAATCTCGAGCCTGGCTCTCCTGGGAACACCCATCTGGAGATGTTGGGTGGGGAGATCAAGTAGCCCCCTAGCGAAGTAGTGGGGCACTGGGTCATCGGAGGGGTTGGCCTCCAGTTGTTCTGGGTGGTGAACGAAGTCACTCCATTGTTGGGCCTCAGCGGGGAAGTTTAGGTCCAAGGCGACCACCTCGCAGTTGCAGGGTAGCTCTGCCCATGGGTCTGGGTTTGTAACCCATAGGTCCCCGAGTGTTGTCAGGGCATCTGGTATGGGTTCAGGACTGGGGGTTCGCAGAACATTGCTGAGCCCCGGGGTCGCGTTTCTGGGTTCTGGTGTCTCCCAACTCATGACGTACTCATCAGAGGAGACAGTGGTTCAGATGGTGGCCGTGGACCTCCTATGGGTGCGGCGGCTGGTCGTCGTCATTGTTGAGTGGAGATTCAGGGTTGTCCAGTCCACTCCAGCTCCTGTCTGGGTGTAGGGGAGGACATAATGATCTGGGAAGGGTGTGTGTCGGAAGTTGGTGTTTGGGGTTCGGATTGGGGCTAAAAGCCCGAGTCAGTGGAGTTGTTGTCTGATTTGTTTCTCATATGTGAGAAAGATGAGGGCGGTGATGAAGAATACTAGGACAACACCGACGATAGCGGTGCCGATTGCAATGGTTTGGATTTTGGTCAAGTCGGTGTACATCTATCGTCTGTTGGGGAACCAACAGTGATTTTCTCTGACGATGCAGATGAAAAGTTCAATGATTAGGGCGGCGAGGTTGTTGGGGTTGACACCCTCGGGGAGTTCTGGTACGGGTGGGGTTTCTTTTGGTGTTGGGAGCATAAAGTTCTTCTGTCGGCTAGTGATGAGAAGAAGGTAGAAAGCTTTGAGCTAATTGTTAGACCCGACCTTGGGAATGACAAGCAAGCATAAACACAAGAGTTGTCTCGCGTTCAGACAATACTCAAGGGATCGCGTTGTTGTCTTAGATCATGAAGGAAGCGGATAACACTTAGTGTCTCAGCAAGTGAGGAAGAGTAAGAAGTCGGTATATAGAAACTTAGCTCAAAGCTAAGGTTAGAAGATACAAGGTTACGCTACTTATATACGATAGCTGAGTCTGAATAACATAACCACTGTCCATGCGGTTCTGGGGTGATAGAAGCGTATAGCTGTCAGTTGCATTGAAGTCGTTCAATATAGTTGTGGCGACCGGTCCGGGCGCCTAAAGATAACATAAAATAAGATAAGCACCAAAGATAAGATAAGATAAGGCACAAAAAAGTGAAAATTGTAACAAAAACATGAAGAATGACATGAACTCAAGCATGTGGGGGGTGTTTGATGAGACCAGGGTTTTCGTGTCTCTGTGCAGGCATGGTTTCCTTTTATTGGCTACAAATATGGTACAAAGTGGAGAGCTGTAAGTCTTTGATCTTGGCTTTCATGTATTTTATTGAAGACTTTTTAGAGCCAAGTATCCGCTGGCAATCACAAATAAGATCATCAAAGGGCTGGGCCAAGATTTGACATGTGGCTATGATGTTGGGTGCAAATTTGGCATGACTATTGCGAAGTCTCCATTAGGTGTTCTGGCCACTGAGCAAAATCACACTACTGTTGTTGGTGCATTTCATAGGCATGCCCACTGTCGGATCTGCCAAATATGCAATCTGCCATTGTACACAGATGGGCAAGGCTTGACTGATCATGAGGAATGCAAGCGTTACTTTTCAGAGTCAAATGCACTAGCATCCAGTACCCGTTATGCCAGCTGTTTTCACCACATGCAGGCTATTGTCCAATGGATGAAGCACAAAGATCGTGTTGATACCTATTCGAGGCTCAGTAAGTATCTCAGGTCTATCCATCTTTTAATGACTTTCATTATTTTAATCAGGTAAATTTCTATGTGACAACTATCGACAGGCCCTATCAATTATGGCAACAATTCCGGTGTTACAAGACACTATAATCAAATTGAATATTTCGAGTAGCAAATGCTTTCCTCAGTGGCTTGCTGAAGAGCTGGCCTATCTGAAAAACCAGAAGCAAGATCCACCAGAAGAGATATTGGAGATGGAATATTACTCCCGACTAGTGGCATACTATCATATTGAGTACATAATATTTTTCAGATGCCATATCAATATTTTATTAACACTTTGTATAGAGATAATATCCGCAAGATGAGAGATATATGGATCAACAATAATGCCTCAAATATTAGCGAGCAAGACAACACAGCACGGATTGAAACGGCTCGACGTCAGCTTCTTGAGAGACAGGACAAGGCTCTCGACCGTGTTCAGGATATGGAACGTGTCATGAACATAACAACACGTTGGACTGTTGGATCTGAGAAGTGGGCTGAGGCTGAGAAATTGGTCGCAACCAAGGTATATTGACAATGTCTTGATCGCTTGGAAGGTGCCTTGGTATCTCAACTTTTTGAATTGACTAAAATGAATAGATCGGGCATGGGTAAGCAGGATTACTTGTTTTTAGAGCCACCCCAATGATCGGATTCTAGGATACAAGGCACACAGGCACATCAGGAAAGCTCTTAAAGCCCGGTCTCACACTATTCGAGGCCTTGTTGATCGCTATAATGCTGCAGCAAAAGTGCTGGAGCCACCTTGACCTATGCTAAAATGGGAGAATGTCATCGCATACACCTTCCTATCAGAGTTCGACCTACTGAAGGACACAAGGGAGGATATTCATGAAAAGCCATGGGCTAATAGTGCCGTCTGAGAAGCGAGTGATGCCTATTACTGGATCATACGTGCTCAAGAGGAAGTTCACCGGCTAAATATCAAAATCCGCCGGTTTGTAACAAAAATCAAGGCCGAAGAAAAATACCTTCGATGAGCAGTAGATGAACTCAAGGTGAACAATCCTTCTCTGTCATACCAGGTCAAGAAGTACCATCTTGAATGAGCCCAGTTTGATGATATTCATATGCGGTGTTTTCATGCTCTCGCCTGGCATCCTTCCTTTTCTGGAAGCCTTAAACCAGGCAAGGTGGCTGATAGTTGTCAGCGGGAGGAGCTGGGATTATCAGCCTTGAATGATGCTACTGATCACCATGAAGGTGATACTAACATCAGTGATGAAGAAGAAGAAGAGGGTGAGGAGGTGGCAGAAACTCAGAAACAACAGGATATTGAGAGCATCATGACAGCTTTCTCAGATTAGACTGATATTTTGGTGCCTGTAATGAGTCTCAGGAATTTAATTTGATTTTCTTGCATTTTTTATGATTTTATTTAATTAAGAAACACGGAAACGGCGGGGACAGCAGGAAAGAGGTGATGCCAGTGAAGGCGGCATGTCGGCAGGTGCCTTCGGAACGCGGGATGACATCTCAGTGACATCATTCATGGAAGCCGTGCCTTCCCAGAATATTTACTCCGAATCCCGCCAGGGTTTGCCGAATTTAGATGACAATAGTACGGGAGGCGGGGCGCACGCTGCTTAGGTGGGGACAGTCCCCGACATATGTCAGAGTTAGTAGCTTATGTTATCCCGTACAGCGACGGGTGCGGGACAGGTGTTTTGTTGGGCCTTTATTCAAGTTTTATTGCAGTACCGCTAATTTGCTGACTTTGATGGCTGTTATTGGTTTGATCCGGCCGTCTCGACTGTGCTAATTTACATTCATTACTGGGCTATATAGGTGTCATCGTAGCTTGAGCCTCGGTTATCAGCTTGTCAGGGCTACGACCCTGGCTAAGTCAGTGCCAACCAGAAGCAATCAGTGCGGTACATGGCAGTACCCCATCAAATGTAGTGTGGGGTCATTGATACCAAAATACATGAAGAGATGTTGGCTCTTGCTATCCCTTTCCTTGTGAACTGGTTTCTTCTGATTGGGTTTCTTACGAACGATAACAGCAATATGATGACACCTTACGGTAGAAACGTTGTATTTGACTACGTGACCTGAACAGCCTTTGCCAGACCTTAGATCAGGCGAATGTCAAAACGTCAAGACGCTAGAGCAGTATTGTGAATAACCCAAAAAATCCGAAATCAAAAGAAGATTAATGCACAAGAGGAGCCTATGCATCGACTCCGTATTATATGGTCCCGTGAATGGTGGTGCAACCTGTTGTATTCCTAGTGTCTGTCGATGGGTGCCATCGGGTGCATCTTCATGGCAAAAGATGGTCAAGGAACCTTGAGCATCGTTCTCTTCCACTATAGGCCCCAGAACGGGTTTTAATCAACCGGTCGACAGGTGAAGATAACTGATCACCTGGAAGCCAAGTGCATACCAGGTTACCATGGACCAGGTTGCGCTGACAGGTGGCTAACAGGTTTCTCGCAGGTCACCTGGTATGCAGGTTTGAATAACTTGGTGTACATAATTATATATCATCACTCCCTTTTCCGACAAACTTCTGCCATCCCAGCCACAACTGTTTATGTTCTTCTTCAGCTATTGCCCACTGCTTCAAATCTGCATTATCCATCCAATTCGCAAGCCTTTCAAGCTTGTCCAATGCCTTGCGAGCCTCTTGCAACCCAGATCGCAACTCTCAAGAATTTAGTCGTACATTGAATGATGAGCGATACATCTCCAGCTCATCAAAGATGCGTGTCATGCTATTGGACAGATCAATGTCCGTGGTCATGAAGTCCCATGTGGTCGGCCCAATATATTGCCTGTCCACCTTGGAATCACCGATCTGTGTATTTCCGGGAGCTGCTGGTACCCATGGCAAAGACGTTAACTCCATATCAAGCATTGACATGACTGCTGGTATGTCCTCAGGCTTATACACTCTAAAGCAATGTGGCTTAGGGGGAAGCTCCAGAGGCAACAATGAATTCAAAGTAGACGCACTGCTTTCCGGTTTTCCGATTTTGGATGGCATCCTTCATAATAGTCCAAAACTATCTCTTCTTTTGGGGCAATATCCTCCGAGATGGGACTAGAGCATTAAGAGCATCAGCATAGTCAATGTCTGTCATGGCAGTTGATAGAGAGAGCAATGCTATACCCCCTGAGCTAGTTGTGATCAGTAGCCAAACAATTAAAATATTAATTATATAGTAGGATCGTAGTAGGAGCGTTGAATATTGTTACTACGATCTATGAGCACCATCTGGCCTCCTGATGTAGGTACTCGTCCGACAAGGCACTGCACGCAGGTCATATCAACTACTTCCATCAATCCCATTTTGGTATAGAAAGACCAGCCCAGTGTGTTTGTTGCATCCACCATGCACTGCTGAATAACTGCAAGAAGAAGTACTTGTGGTTCATCCAAACCAAGGTCCATTGTTGCTGGTATACGTATGACTATTATATTCTGAAGCTGGCCATAAAACGTCTTCATGTAGTATGATGGTGCCAACCTTGGCCTTCTGGCATTTTTATCCACTAGAACATCATACTAGATAAAGGAATTATCAACCATGAGAAGACAAACTCTTTCAGAACATACCCAGATGAAAGTAGCATCTCGCCGATCCTCTGGAAGATTGGCCTCCAGACTTGAAGCATACATATCATCTCCACCCTCCAACTGTTGAACTTTGCTCCACTGTTCCGCATTTTCTATCTTAAAATGGCGGCGAACAATATGCAGACGCTGGGATAGTTGGTATCTTGTCGCCAAATGAATCACAATCTTATCCACAACTGATTTGGTGATGGTAGCAGATGATCACCTTGGTGGAAACAGAACACATGTATTATCTATATAATGTTTGTCAGCTATTTCGCTCATTCATAGGATCATATTTCTTACATCCAGATACCGCATATGCATTCTGTGGGATATCATCACATTTGCGTTGCAGGGATATTAAATTAGCACAGGCATGTTGAATCTTTATCTGAGAGAGATGAGCGACGGAAATAATATGCTTATCAATAGATGCAAATGGATAATGCCGGCTTCAAATAGCAGGCTGAAGAAGCCCACAAAAATGTTCCATAGGAAATGCCCAGTATGCCCAAACAGGTCCTGAAGCCTCAATGTTGTCGGCCACATGTAGCAGTGCATGAATATTGAGAGTACACATTGAGAGACGTTCTGGAGAATACTGATAATATATGCTGAAGATGTTGAGGACAAGCAGAGATTTGGATATACAGAAGGCTCACCGTTCATATTCCTCAACCCAATCAATGAAACCTTGGCACACGGTGGCCACTTCATCACGTGAAATTTCGAATTGAAGGCAAATGTTCACCAGCTTCACCAGTGCAATGAAGTGGTTGAAATATGCAGCATTGTCAAACTTGCGAGACAGGAGAACTGGTGCAATATATAGCAACCAGAAGCACCACGAGTCAGCGGTGCAAGCAGTTTTGTTGGTCGCCATATTTGGTGGACGTTGTCCAAAGGCTCCTGGTATTGTCGAGCCAGCTGTGGCAGTGCCTTGACCAATAGCATCCCAGACATCGCTGGGAAATTGATAAGATTCGGTACCTTCATCTAACCCCTTGAATTGGCCCGTCCAGAGCAGGGTTAGCAGAGTCAGCACATTCTCAAAGACGAGGTGCATGAAGTTGTGTGGAAAACTCTGGGTAAATGAGATTGACGACAAGGAAGAAAGAATTGAGGTCCCTTTGATACCATATTTCTTGCTGATGTCATTCGAGGCAGTCGGACTTGCCTGAAATTGAACTTCCTGGGCTTGTTGAAGAATCTCCCTATCTGTTCAAAGTGGCAGATTTGCCGGATTATACTCTGCGACCATGCTAGGATCAGCATGTACAGCTGGATGATGTGAGCGGTCGAGAGGAACATAGAGTGTATGCGCACAAGGATTCCCAGGATCACCGATCCCAGTAATGTTGCATGAACGACAAGGGCGAAAGCCATTGTGACCCTTGAAATGCATCACCATAGACATAGCCGGCATGTCCCCGAATATCAGAATGAGGTATGCCCTGAGCAGGAATGCCTCCCCACTAGCAGCATCGAATGCTGGTACTCCAACAGCCAGTAGCAACAGCTCCTCAACTGCAGGCCAAAAGAAGGAATCAAAGTCATGAGGTTTCTTGGGGCCAGGAATAACACCGAAGCAAAGGATGAAATCGATCAGGAAGCGTATGTCGGGAGGGAGATCATAGTTGAAGAGAATGAGGGGCCAACATGTCTGCTTGCGTCTGCAGAAGGGTGCAAACCCATCGGTGGACATCCCTAGAGCAATGTCATGGTGGTCGCTGAAGTGTTTGTGCCCCAGCCTCTCACCGTTGACATGGACATACTCAGAGCATAGTTGGCAATAATGCTGCGAATCCATGACATCCTTGATAACCTTGGGATCATGCTCGTATTCCCCCCAATAGCGCATCTTCTCAGCCATCTCCTTGTTCTGATAAAAAGTGACCAGTCGTGGGATTATAGGTATGTATGTGAACTGTTTGTGAGGGCGCTTGTTTGTGCCAGTGGTGTACCGTGGTTCATTGCAGTAGGGACAGTGGTCATTGTTGGCATTTGGACCAGTGAAGGCGCAACACGAATTCACGCAGCAGTCATATTTCCGAGGTTCAAAACCGGCAAGAAACTGGGCTCGGCTCTTAATGGATTTGATTGAGGGAATGTCCTTGTCAGGGAATACAAAGGAGAGAGCCTCATAGCTCTGGCGAGTGAGATGGTGTTCTGTTTTATAGGCAAACAAGCGCATCCAATAGACATCATCCTCAGGCAGATCTTCACCTACAGCGAAATGAGGATGATGAGATAAATGAACCATTTCAATGCCATACCTGATTCAGCAAGTGCTTGCTCAAAGGACTCATTGAGTGTGTCCCAGATCGGAATGTCATCATTGCTGTCTTCGCCTGATGAAAATGCTTCTTCGTCTGAGTTGTCTTCCTGCTCTTCCTCGCCATCTTCATCACCAGATGATTCATCGTCCTCTACAATGGTGCGGTAATATCTTGGTTGTGCGACGGTGATGTTAGGTGCTTGCCCGTCAACATCCAGACGGCTGATGGCCTCTTCTAAATCCACCATACCTTCATCATCAGTGTTAGCATTGGTGTCAGAGTGGAGGTTGACGTCTATATCAGGAACCTGTAAAGTACTGATGCTTGATTCTGGGTCCAGTCTTGCTGGCGGAGACTCTGTTGGCAACGGGAGTGAGGTAGGAGTCAGATTGGATGGGCTGGCAGTATTTGCAATGATAGGTAAGGCCTGAATACGCTTGATTCCAGTAGTAGAAGCTGGTTTGAGAGGCTTAAACCTGAGCCATCGGTCCTTGAGAGCTTGCGCTGCCAAGATATGGGGGGAGGCCTTGCCTGAACGATGTCGTTGAATTTGGCACTTCGAAAGTAATGTGTTGCAACCGCAAGTACAAGGAAATTTGTCAGTCATATTGCCAGCTATCGAGAAAGTACAGAAAAGCAGAATGTGGTACAGTGCATAACTCTGGCATAAACTGGACGTGGAGTCAGCAAGGTGTAAGGATCACATGATATCTGCGGATAAGTACATACCTAGTAATTCCAACTTCAAACCAATCATTGACCAGCAACCACTTTGTTCTCCTCTCTCACTACACAGCTGTACCATGGCCCAAACTGCCGCTCGCAACACCTCCAAGGCGCCTGCTACAGGTGGCCAAAGAGTGACCCCCGCAAAGACAACCCCTGCACAAAAGAAGCAGGCAGCCAGCGATGCTGCCAAAAGGGCAAAAAAGGGGGTGACCACAACTAGGACAACGAACAAATCGAAATCGGCTTCAGATCACTCTCAAGAGACACCTACTCACCGTAAAGAGGGTAGCGGACAACACCGTGCTGTCCTGCATCCATCATCCATGGTAAACGGCGCCACCAATGCATCCTTGAACTCTGGGCCAGCCAACGCAGCAAGCATGGAGGTTGACATCGATGATGATCCAGCGGCAGAGGCGATGAGGCTGAAAGGTGAGTATAAGCATGGCTTAGCGCTGATATTCACTGATGTACATACTGGTTGACATGCTACAGCTCAACTGGCAGAGGCCCTTGAGCAGGTAAAAGCAGTCACAGCTGCAAGTGCAGCTCAAGAGGACCCTGCTGAAACCATCCAAGAGCTTAAGAAACCCAAAGGCGAAGCAGGAGACAAGAGATGAGGTTTTATCTTGAAGGAGGCCATGGGGTTGGAGGATGACGTGGCGATGTACAAGAAGATCATGGTGAGAGTCAAGAGTGACCGTCATGGTTACAGTGTACGTGTGCGCTGGCTAATTCCGCGCTTTCTCCTTTAGGCCAGGGTCAAGACCAACGCCATCAAGGCAGGCATTGACTTCAAGCGTGAATATAAGAATCAAAACAAGGAGACCCTCGGAAAGGTATTCAAGGCAGTGGGTACTGTTTCTCTTCAGCTATATGATTCTCATATCCATGATATACAGTCCCGAACCGCTATGCCCAACGATACAGACCGTGAGAAGGAATTGGCCGCATACCTGACTTGAAAGCGCTTCCCTGTCGACTGGGCACAGGCCGAGATTGTTAAGCAATTCATTCGGAACAACAGGAAGCATGCCAGGAAGAACGGACGCCTTCCTAAGACAGGTAGCGACGACACTGAGGAGGATCTAGAAGAATTCCCAAATGTTGATATTGATGAGAGCAATTAAATGGTGATGGTCTTGTGCCCGCCCTAGTACTGCTGTCTATTTTTCTGCTTATCCATGTAGTAGTATCTGCCTGATGTTTTATGGCTTCCTTAATAGACTCACTGGTTTTCCGAGTCAATGAATCACTGGTGAACCAGGTTATCAATGAAGATCAATGCTATCAATTCTTACTGGATAAACAGGTGACTAAAAAACCCGGCAACCAGGTTTCAGAAACCTGGATAATCATGACCTGGTAATAACCTGAAATCCAGGTGACCAAAGTGCTAAAATTTAGCTGGACAAAACCGAGCTAAAACGGACACATTACAGGTGATAACCACCTGTTCTACATCACCCGATGTCCGAGTGATTGCACTGGAAAGCAAGCTATCGCAACCCGCTCACCAAGTGACCACCCCATGGATACCAGGTGGTCAACCGAGTCACGGTCACCCGCTACGCGGCCTCTAGTGTTTGCATTGATAGCTCAAGACGTCTCCGTTTCCCAGCAGGGTCATGATTTCTAACGACGTTGCTACAGGAGACGTGGACGTCAAAGGCCTGAAGGTGAAGGAGCTTCATGCGCATATACACTTGAACCTTTCCCTATATACGACGAGACGAGGAGGACAATTTGAGGCTGGAGTCCAAGAAATAGATATGGGTCCAGTGCAAAATCCTGTGACAAACTTTATCAGATTACGTGCATACAAGACATTGAGGATATCAAAATACCATTGATACGTCCAGCAGAAATGCATACAAGCAGAAGAAAAGAGGATCTAGACATTGTTAATAAAGCAGTATAAGAAAAGACAGAACGCACCCGTCTCCAGAACAGTGTAGTTATTGTCCGCCATGCGTCATTTGTCGAGTACATCCTCGCAGAACCTGATACAGAGCTTGATACATCTGGAAACGCGAAGGTTCAGTGTCACGACAGGATATAACTGCGACGAGAACATACAAAAAAGTGTCACTCAGCCACGTCCTTTACAATCCAGAGATTGTAGTCGATTCAATTGCGCTAGAAAACAAAATATTGCCGATAAAGAAGAAGATCTGCAGTACCTTCGTTCAGTACAAAAAGCAACAACAAAATAATTGGATTGAAAGATGCATGGATATCTCCTTGTCATTTTCTTCTGAGATCAAGCCAGTGCCACATGTAAAGGTGGGCACCGTCAGAGCAGAGAGAGACAGCCTTCGGAAGGAGTATCATCGGCAAGGATATCTGAGACGATTCGAAGTCGGTGACGGGTCGGAGATAAACGGAGGCTATGATGTAAGGTACTCCCGTTTCTTTCCTTCCACCACCATCGCAGTGCTCATCGTTGGCAACAGTGTCCTTCATCACCTCACCATTACTGCCACAACGGCCATTTCCTGCCTGCTGATCAAGAGCTACCAACATAGAGAAACCCAGAATGCAGCAACATCGTTAAGCTAAACGTAACTTCTGTTTTTTCTTGGGCGTGCGCAATATTCGGGGTGAGTTTTGGAACAGCGTTCTCATTCTAAAATGTAATAAAACAGAATTTTTGTAGGTACACTTCAATGGCCCTCGCATAGCTACGATGTATATGCATAAGGCGAGCACAGGAATGAACGGCGGCTGGAAATCCTAGTGACGAGCTTGGGGCGCGTAGAGCAATGATTGGGGCGAATACTGCGGGAGGTTGTGTCGAGGGTACGAATGGCCCATCATCGCTGTCGTCAACCCCAATGGCAGTATGATAGCGTACCCTTGAGTGTGCTTTTGGATGGTTCACCGCGGTGACTGTGTCCATACCGTGCGTACTTACTCATCTACGTGTCTCCTTAAAGACTGACTATCATGCGTAGGATGGTCTTTTCGAGAGTTTCTTGTCAACACGACATGATTAGAGCCCTCACGGCCCTACCGCTCTTCCCTTGGTCGACTGCGAAGCATACGAGTGGGACATCAACATAATGGCCGAACCTCTGCCGACTCAGCTGGGGACCGTGGCGACGACCTTGGAGCTAGGAGCGTGGAGCGTGGAGCAGTGGTTGCACCGTATATCACGGGGCATCTTGTCGAGGATATGAATGACCATCATCGCTATCGTTGACCCTGATAGGCCATGTGATAGCGTGTTATTGCGCCGTTTATCGCGAACAGCGATGCAATGGCAGGTCCTGTCAGCCTTTGATCCTGTGGAATTTCACCATTTGGATCATTGAATAGGGTGCCAGTGAAGCTCCACGATATCAACTTTAGGTGCGTTGCTATAAGCTAGTCAGCTCCCTATAGCCTTCCTGATTCACAATTCAGCCTAGCTTCAGCTTCAGCCCCCGGTCCCGAACTTTGCAGTTGTGATTTTGTAGGTCTACCCGCCATTCATTTCGTCAAAGTATCGCCAAGACATCCCCATCGTGATTGCTCACAGATGGGGGCCGTGGATGTCTCGTCCGGGGATTACCTACGACCTTTCCCGATTGCTTTTCAGATATTCATGTCCTCAATAGACACATTTGCTCTTGAATGTAGAGAAGAACTATGTGTTCATACTGTGCATACTATAGTTTATTTATCTACACGTCTCCTTAAAAGCTGAAACACCGACTGCCAGGCCTGGATGGTCTCTTCGAGAGTGTTTCGGCAACTCTGCGTGATTGGGAGCTTTCATTATTTCTGTCCGTCCCCGGTTCCTCATCTTTATTCTCACTCTAACGTTGACTGAAGATTGAATGGCGACGATTGCTGTCAATTGTGAAAGAGTACTAGGCATGGTACAATGCTGTTAGGAACCTTGATAGCCATACACCCCTTTGAGTGGTGCACGGCAGCCCAGGTAAGTCATTCAATACTTGCCGAAATGCCCATCTCATCAATAACTTCTCCAGGCCCCTCTCACGACTACCTCCTCCCCCTCTCAGACCTCTCCACCGAGTTCTGCACCCCAGTTATCGTCTACCACCAAATCAGAAACTCCCGCTTGACACATCTCCCATCGAAATCGCCATTCTGGCCTATCAATCTCTTCATCAATGGACTAGTCAACCTCTGTAGGCACTTGCGTATCCAAGACAGGTTCGGTCACTCAAGATGCAGGAGGCTGGGTCTGGAGGTGAATGTGCAACAGGGGTTGCACCGCTCCATGTTGACCAATTTGTTGACAAATACAGGGAAGCAAAACCACATCAACTAGGGAGTCGATGAAGGCCTTCCGAGATGATGTACAGAAGCGGCTGGCTGTCGGTGTGGCGGATATGGAAGTATACGGCAGCGTGTTCCGCAAGAAGCACGGTTGTCTCGTGGACCCATGGCCGGAAGAGCTGGCATACTCGACAAACCATGAATTCATCAGCAGATATCTTGGATATGCGTGGGTTGCACGTCTCATTATCTTTCTATATGCTGATGATACCCCTTGCAGATCCACCGGACATGGATTATCGTTGATCCTGTTCACCGTGTTTGTGTTCCGATTCTTGTAATCAATGACCAAGCAGATACCGGAGAAGACTTCATCGTCGAGCTATATATCGTATAATGTGATGGTGCGATCCCTCAGCTGTTGGACTCTTAAATGAGTTCGCTCTTTGTTGGTTGAGATATAGCTTTTATCCAGCTATGTATGGTGCCATTCTTTGCGTTAATGTTCGGAAAATGATACTTGAAAAGAACCCGAATACAGAAAACATGAAACATTCATTTAGGATCGACCTCGTGCCTTGGCTTCTAAGTCTCGCCGGACGCTTCGAAGGACGGATTCAGCCATTCATGATGAATCATAGGTTGTATGTTCAACCAACACCACTTTGACATCGCTACGAAGGCATCAGAAGAGTCTGACAGTCTGGACTATCCATGGCTAACGCTTGGCGCCAAAGCTTCAAAGTTCAGTATCTATGTTCTCTCGATGCTATGTTGCATGGAATCGGTCATTTCTGAATAGTATCACCAATGACCATCCAGCCAATGACGGAGGCGGGATGGCAGCGGGGAATACCAATCACCACCTAATGCACTAGATCTTCGTAAAACATCTTCCTCATAGCCTCATGACTGCATATGTCAGCCCAAATGAGCCCATTCATTGGCAGCAGTGGTCGGAGGAGGTTGACGCCGTGATGAGGGACTATTTTCGACTGATGCTAGCTTGCTCGGTTCCCCGCATCATGAAAACATACCAGTGAATGACGCTTAACAGTTCCTGACCGTGTCATACGCGTCATCCGTTCCCCCCACTCGAACAAGGACACTCATACTACACTTGTCTTCTCATTTCTACTCCATGGCTGATCCCCAGAGAAAGCGACACGGAAAGCTATAAAAGAGGGATTAAACCAGCAGGTATTATTCTCAAGCCCTCACAACTATAGAGCTTGTTCATCTCATTTACTTTACTATGTTCACTCAGATCTCTTTCGCTGCTCTCCTCGCTGTACCTCTCCTTGCGAGCGGTGCGGTCATTCCTGTTGTCCTTCCCCGTGATGATATTACGGGCAGGCAGGTTATTACCATCTCCCTGACCATTCCCATTCTTCCCATCCTTCGCCGCGACAATGGGGCTGTTGTCATGGGCAGACAGGTCGTTACGATCTCCCCGACTCTTCCTATTGCACTTGCAGCGCCTGTTGCACCTATTGCGCTGACCACGCCGATTGCACCTGTAGCGCCTCTCGCACCCATTGCACCTGTAGCGCCTCTCGCACCCATTGCACCTATTGCTCCGACCGCGCCCATTGCACCCATTGCCCCGACCGCACCTATTGCCCCTGTAGCTCCTGTTGCCCGCAGGCAGGTTATTATGATCTCTCCGGTCCTTTCTGGCATCCTTCCCCACGACAATGGTGCTGTTTTCATGGGCAGGCAAGCAGTTCCCGCTCCTGTTGCGCCTATTGCTCCGACCACACCTATTGCGCTGCTTGCACCCATCGCACCGATTGCCCCGACCGCTCCCATTGCCCCAGTTGCACCTCTCACACCTATTGCACCAGTTGCTCCGACCGCACCTATCGCCCCTGTTGCGCCTCTTGCACCTATAGCACCCATTGCTCCGACCGCTCCCATTGCGCCTCTCGCACCTATTGCACCCATTGCCCCGACTGCACCCATTGCACCCATTGCTCCTGTAGCTCCTGTTGCACACAGGCAGGTTATTACGGGCTCCCCGGTTATCTCCCCAGTCCTTCCCCATGGAGAATGATTTTGTTAGTAACACTGTCTTTCAAGTTGATTATGCACTCACATTTTATTAAAACAGAAGAGCCATTGGCCTTCAAGGGACTAGAGAAAGTTTTGCGAATCAGAGTGTTTTAGTGAACAAGTAAATAGATTGAGAAAAAAATATTGCTGGATAGTAGCAAATATGCCAATGACTATCAAATCTTTCGAGTTTCCTGTCGTTTGGAGTTTCCTACACTGACGTTTTTCATGAAGACGCCGCTATTATGATGACCTTCATCGTCTGCAGGCTTTTCAGTTCACACATGCATGTGCAGGACAGCAGAGGAACTTGAGAGTTTTCGAGGAGATGGGATACGCAATTTTTAACAGCCGCATGCGAACGTCTTAGCGGTCGTCAATCGAGTTTATTGTGGAGCCGTAGTACATTGTCTCACTTGAGCCTGTACATCAGTCTTCGAAAATCGAGTTGAGATGGGGCTACAAGTCAGTGGCAACAACGACAGCACCTTATCAAAAGCGGTGTCAAACCCTCTTCTGTTTCAGTACTGACAGTACATGATACTTGTTATTGAACTGGATCCATTGTGGGCACCGATGTAGAACCAGCATCAAGTGGAGATTCGGGATATGACAAAGATACAACTAGGTACATGTAGGAAAAGTCCTCAGCGCCTTCAGACAATAATGATACATGTCCTCCTAAGAGAGCTCATCGCGTGGCTGAGTAATAGACGTTCGGATATGTTGAACTATAATACACCCATTCATCCTCACAGTCATATCCCCAGGTCGTGCTGTCAACAATCTCCTCGAAGAGCATGCAGATGAACTGCTCCACACTTCCCTCAAGGGTATAAGACTAGAAAAAAGCTCCTTGTTAACTTGAATGAACAATCAAAGAGAGAAAACTTCGGATACACACCTTGGCAAGAGTTGGATTTATCATGGGCCAAGCAATGGTCCTTGCAGTCTGCGAGGTAAGATGAATAAAGAGAAAACCTAGATGGTGAAAAAACGCACGCGTAGCAATCCCATCAGTCACCTTGTCGACATACCCACAGGAGAATGGGTCACGCCTGCCAGGCTTCCAGCCTTTCCAGTCATATCCATGGACGAAAGCAGGCTCCCAGTTGCACTCGTTGTAGAGCCATTGAGAGGGACGCACACAGGCTGTCCAAACCCAATCAGAATTGGAAGAGAAGAGAAGAAAGAAGGCAAATGTACATCACCTAGGCAAGGATAGTATTCTAGGACGTTTGTTGGACAATGCTTGTCCGTTCCTGACCAGGTCCAAGAAGGCTTCCAGGGAGCATAAGAACCATAGTAATCCCTTCCTTGGATGGTTGTGTTTTCTGCTACCGGCAGATGCTGCCGGAAAGGCTGGGACGATGAGAGCAGTGAGAGGGACGAGCACGACGAGTGAGAAGCGCATAGTGATGAACGAGTTAGGGAGAATAGTGGACAGTAAGTTGATGGAAGAGGGTGGGGAGTCTGTCTATATCTGGAGAATGTAATCCTCTTTTTGCAGCCTCTTTATATGTCCATGCCACAATACGCAGGTGACTAGTGAGTACTGATACCATAGGGATATCAAGGCTCGTTAGGATACACGGCTCGACGCATCTAAACTCCCAATACAAAACTGCGGGTACATGAAGATTCCTCCTTGCTGAATCAGTTTTCATACAATTAACAACAGTTTGGGAATATTCCTTACGGTGAAAGGCAGACCATATAGCTCACTACACAACTCGGACACTTCGCTGACTGTCGAGGCTCAATGTCGCCGCCGATGTTGGAGGTAAACAAAGGCTGCAGGTGACGTAACAATACGTGGTTCCTGAGGCCGGCCGACCGGCCCGTGCTCTGTTACTGTCCTTCCAGTGTCCACCCAGGACCACCATCATTGTGGTGCTCATCTCTGGCAGCAATAATCGCTATCACCTTGCCATTGCTACCACAACGGTCCTCTCCTGCATGCTGATTAAGAGCTGCTGATATCAAGGGTGTCAGAGGGTGTATCATCAGGCTTATTTTGCCAAATATACTTTTTGTTTTTCCTTGGGCTTGCGAGACCTTCAAGGTACCAGTAAGTTTTGAACGGTGTTTTTATTCTGAAATGGAATAAAACAGGATTTCTGTAGCTACGCGCCGACGGTCCTACCGTTCTTCCCTTTCTTAGTCAACTACGAACGGCGGCCCTCTGCTAGGAACTCTGGCAACAACCTTGGGACTAGGAGCATGGAGCAATGGCTGTAGCACATACCATGAGACATCTTGCGCATAGGATCTCTTCGAGAGTTTCTCATCACCGCGGCGTGATTGGGAGCTTCCATTATTTCAGTGCGCCCCAGTCTTCCATCTTTTTTCTCACTCTAAAGTTGATTCAAGATTGAATGACGATGACTGCTGTCTATTGTAAAGGCAAAGAGCACCAGGCATGGTACAATGTTGTTAGCGACTTCGATAACCTTACACCCCTTTGAGTGGCACACGGCAGCCCAGGTAAGTCATTCAATACTTGCCAAATTGCCTGTCTCATCGATAACTTTTCCAGGTCCATCCCATGACTACCTTCTCCCCCTCTCAGAGTTCTGTATCCCAGTTATCGTCTACGACCAAATCAGAAATTCTCACTTGACACATCTCCCATCAATACCGTTGTTTTGATGGATATAGGGAAACAGAACCGTGTCAACTTGGGAGTCGAGTAAGGCCTTCCCCGGATGGTATACAGAAAGGGCTGGCTGTCGGCATGGCGGATGGGCAGGTACTCAGGGTGTTCCACAAGAAGCACGGATGTCTCGTGGACCCGTCACCGCAAGAGCTGGTGTACTCGACAAACCATGGATTCATCAGCGGACATCTCAGATGTGCGTGAGTTGTATGTCTCATTATCTTTCTATATGCTGATGATGCCCCTTGCAGATCTACCGGACATGGATTATCATTGATCCTGTTCACCGTGTTTGTGTTTCGACCTTTGTGATCAATGGGCGAGTGGATACCGCTGATGACTTCGTCATCGAGCCGACATATCCTACAGGCGTGGTGGTACAAATCACTCAGTCGTTGGACTCTTAAAAGAGTTCGCTCTTGTTCTTTGAGACATGACTTGTATCCAGCTAGGTATGTTGCCATTCTTTGCATCGCTAGTTTACCAGAAAATGATGCATGAAAAGTACCCGAATACAGAAATTGTGAAACGTTCATTTAGGATCGACCTCATGCCTTGACTTCTAAGTCTTGCCCAGACGCTTCGAAGGACGGATTCAGCCATTCATGACGAGTTATAGGTTGTATGTTCACCCAACACCACTTCAGCATCACTATCAAGGCATCAGAAGAGTCCGACAATCTGGATTATGCATGGCTTATGTTTGATACCAAAGCTTCAGATTACAGTATCTCCTTTCTCTCGACGCTACATTGCACAGAATTGGTCTCTTCCGAATAGGACCACCATCCAGCGATTCACAGGCGAGGAATATCAATCACTACCCAATGCACAAGGTCTTCCTAACACATCTTTCCAATAACCTTGTGACTGTCTATGTTTGCCAGAACGAGCCCATTCACTGGTCGGAGAATGCTGACGCCGTGATATGGGACTATTTTTGACTGATGCTAACTTGCTCGGTTCCCCGTCATAAAAACATACCAGTGAACAACGCTTAAAGATTCCTGACCACGTCATACATGTCATTTGTTCCTCTCGCTCAACCTGGGCACTCATGCTGCACTTGTCTTTTCGTCTCTACTCCATGGCTGATGCTCTGGGAGGACGACACGGACAGCTATAAAAGAGGGATTAAACAAGCAGGTATTCTCAAGCCTTCACAACTGTAAAGCTTGTTCATCTCACATCACCATGTTTCCTCAGATCTCTTTCACTGCTCTCCTGGCTCTACCTCTCTTCACCAGTGGTGCAGTTATCCCTGTCGTCCTCCCCCATGATGATATTGCGTGCAGGCAGATTACGATCTCCCCAGGCCTTCCACCCCTTACCTGCAATAACGGTGCTATTCTTAAGGGCAGGCAGACTCTTACAATCCCTCCGATCCTTCCCTGTATTCCTCTCTTTCCCGCTCCTCCTGCTCCTGTTGCACCTCCTGCACCGGTTGCACCGGTTGCCCCTCCCGCACCGGTTGCCCCTCCTGCACCTGTTGCGCCCGTTGCCCCTTCCGTGCCTATTGCGCTTGTAGCACCGGTTGCACCTCCCGCACCTGTAGCACCGGTTGCTCCTGTCGCGCCACCCGCACCTGTAGCACCTGTAGCACCTGTAGCACCTCCTGCACCCATTGCACTGGTTGCTCCTCCTGCACCTGTGGCGCCTGTAGCACCTGTTGCGCCACCCGCGCCTATTGCACCGGTCACTCCTGTCACGCCACCCATGCCTGTAGCACCTCCTGCACCTATTGCACTGGTTGCACCTCCTGCACCTGTCACGCCTGTTGCTCCTCCTGCACCTATTGCACCGGTTGCACCCACCACACCTATTGCACCTGTCGTGCCTCTCACACCTATTGCACGTAGCTCTGACTGCACCGGTTGCACCCCCTGCACCTATTGCACCAGTCGCTCCGGCCGCACCTATTGCTCCTGTTGCCCCGACCGCACCGGTCGCGCCTGTAGCACCCGCTGCGCTCCATGACAAATCAAGTGTTATTACGGGCAGGCAGGTCATTACGGGCTCCCCAGTTATCTCTCCGGTCCTTCCCCATGGACAGTGATTATGTTAGTAACATTGTCTTTCAAGTTAATTATACGCTCACATTTTATTCAAGGCCTCTAAAGGACTCGCAAATCAGAGTGTTGTAGTAGACAAGTAAATAGGTCGAAAATTTGATAGTGCATAGTAGCAAATACCAATGATTATCAAACTTTTCGAACTTTCCTGTCGTTCGATAAGTACAACGACACCTCTTCCAGTGGTCCTTTTCTCCTCTGTTGCAATGTGTACACTCGTAACCCACTCGGCAATGTGCTAAATCCCAAGAGTGAATTGTCATATCGCATTGCTTCCTCTCGTTACTGTTTGATCCCTGTTTCATTTCAGAACTGGACAAATGTCTAAGCTTTGATTGAGTCAGTCATCTCATGAAAGTTTGAACTCTTATCTCCTTACAGATGTCGGGAACTAGCTTTCCTATAGGTTCATAAAGGTTCCTTCTCCTACACGGACACCCGGAATCCGTGTGCCAATAATCCGAAGTCGTATATATGCTTCTTAACTCTGTGCACTGCTCTTCAATCCCTCTTCTAAGTCCGGTCTTTCGTGTGAAGATGTGGTGCTCATTTCATTGTCATTCTGAGAACTTGAGTGACTTCTGAATCGAAGTGACGAGGTCGCGATGCTCTCGCTCCAGGAGTCATCCGGACGCGCATGCCCTGCTGCGACGTGGCTGACCAAAATTGTAGGCACGATTCCCTAGTAGTTGTAGAAGAGACGTTGTAGTCGTGACAATGAAAAAAGATGAAATAGGTTGTATGTACTCTTATCGCAATGGCAAATTCTTCGATGTAAGCTCCGGCTATCTCATCACGAACTTCGAACACCAATAAGACGATTATCACAGCAGAGTAGAGAGATGCAGATTCTACAAGCATCTCTATCACGCGATGATACACGCGCATCGCTGCAACAACACCACCCAATCTCAGAATATGATACACAATAAGAATCGTGCACCACAGAAAGGTTGCCAATATAAGCAAGGAATATAGGATGGCCCAGTTGACAACATTCTTGATGTATAGGGCTCGGGGTGACATATTTTCAGGTCGAAAAGTCTCGTAAAAAGCTACGATCCCTCTGCTGACTGGATAACATTAGTGTTGATAAGTCGTGAAATTATCAGGCCAGTGATTAAAAGTTGTACTCATTGCCAAGGTACTGCAAATGATCAGAACAAGCACAACGCGCCACGACCGACCCCAGACAATCCAACAGTGCCATATCTATAGGACTTCATAAACCAAGACTCCTCCAAAAGAAATAATAAATCCCTTACCAAGGTAGCATCAGCAAGAAATGTGCTCAGAACTGCATCTATTCCCCCAGTCAATGTGATCGGAGCGCCAGGACTAAATTCATATGCCGTCCAAAATGTTTTATCATTTCTGATAAACATTGAACAAACAATTGTCCATTCATAGTAGAGGCCCACGGTCACCAGAAGATACAGAAGAAGGATAAGAACAAGGTGTCTGTCATTCTGGGTTTTTCTCTTCGAGGCTGGTTATGAGTCAGAGAGAAGAACGTCAAAGGGAATGAAATGTATATAGTACCAATGCTAGCCCACAAGGTGACAGCCATTACACCGGTGTAAATTCCTTCAGGAAAATGGTTTGATTGGTCACCTCCCTAGATGAATTTGATCCCTTCTCACCGTGTAATGAGGCATGTAGCATTACCCTGTTAAACTCTGAGTCTAGATTAAGAAAAATGTCCTTGATCTGGCTGTCACTTAGATCTGGTACAACGGTCCCGGGATATGTCGCGGCGATCATGACCGTGAGGAGCCAGCGAAGACAGGGAGGAGGGAATATTGCTTCCTATTGCCGAGCCATCAGCTTATTATATAGTAGATTGAAATGCTGCAGGGTCAGACCAAATCCGTGATGATGCAACGTGCAGGCAATGCCAATACATTCAACTCAATTATTAACCGACGGGGCTGTGATAATGGCTTGTTCTAGCATCTAATGTGCGGATCAATTCTTCAATGGCACTGAAAAGTAAAAAGAAATTTCAAGTATTAGCACCTCATTTGTTTCATAAGGATCGCGGGTAAAAGTCCATCGATTGGAATTCGAACCGAGGCGCGCACAAAATAACGCCTCAAAATTTGTTCTGATGAGCGGAGTGGTGAGTTTGAGCCTTTCAGGGGTATCCGAGAAGCATGGGACACTGGGACAAGAAGAACGAAAATCTAGGCGCGATCTCGTGGCAATATCGGGGAGACAGCGGCTGCAAAAGTAGTTGACCGAAATTCTTGTAATTTCTGATTACAGAAGAGGGACCATTGGCAAATGCTGGACCGGGCCGCAGTTGACCATGTCTTCTCGATTTGGACATCAACGCTTTGGCAATTCTATTTTTGTTCTGACTCGCATGGTGTCCTAATCTTTTTCTTTGAGCCTTAAAAGAGAGGTAACTCCCTGTTATATGGTATAGGTGTGCATGGGTGCGCTTTCTAGAGGCTTTCCGTCTCTTGCTGCTTTGCCATTTATCAGACATTTCAGACCTGCCTGTGTAAAATGTGTTACTATCAAGTGGAGCATGACGCTATGCTTATCCCAGTTGCCAGTCAGGCACATGCTCATGAGGCTCAATAGATACCGATGGAAATACGCTCGTCATAGTACTCATTTGTTACGCAGCCTTCTTCGTGAAGATTGCGACACACTACTGGAAATCCTTCATCGATGATCACCTGCAGCTGCGATTGGATTTTTTGCATGCACTGCAAGTACAGACTGGGAGTGGACCCCTTAATTTTCAAGTCTCGACAAGATGGAGAGCAGGAAGAGATAGTGCTTGGATGGTTGTGTTTTACAGTGTTTCTTTCAAGCTGCCAGCAGGACTCGAGAAAAACCAGGTCAAAATCCATTCAGAGGTCAAAAAGATACATATGGAAAATGTCCTACTAAAAAGTACAATAATCGTACATGTCCGATGTCCGAGTCAAGATAAGCTTCACGTTGCCTAGTAATAGACATTCCAATACGAAGAACTATAATACATCCAATCGTCGACCCAGTCATCCTCACAGTCATCTTCCCAGGTCGTGATACCGATGATCTCCTTGAAGAGCTTGCAGATGAACTGCTCCGCAGCTTCCTCGAGAGTATAGACTAGAAAGAAAAGCCCTTGGTCAGTAAACGACCAGAGAGTGGCTTCAGATATGCACCCTGGCAGGAGTTACAGTTGTCATGGGCCAAGCAAAGGTCCTTGCAGTCTGTGAGGTGATATAAGTAAACAGAAACCCTACACGATGAAAGAAGGCACACGTACCAATCTCATAGGTCACCTTGTCGACATACCCACAGGAGAATGGGTCACGTTTGCCGGGCTTCCAGCCCTTCCAGTCATACCTATCGACGAACACAGGCTCCCATTGACATTTATTGTATGGCCACTGAGAAGGGCACTTGAATCCACACACAGGCTGTTCGGAAGTTAATCATAATCAGAAGAAAAGCGAGGAGAAGATAGGAAACGTACATCATCCAGGCAAGGACAGTATTCTGGGACATCTTTTGGACAGTGCTTGTCCGTACCTGGCCAGGTCCACAATGGCTTCCAGGGAGCATAAGAGCCGTTATAGTTCCTCCCTTGGATGGTAGTGCTTTCTGCTACCGGCTGGCAAGCGGTAATGGTACCGGAGAGGCCGGGAACGGTGAGAGCAGCGAGAGGGACGATCACGGTGAGTGAGAAGCGCATGATGAAGAACGAGTAAGATGTGAGAATGAGTGGTACAGAAGTAGATAGACGAGGGTGGAGAGTCGATCTGAAGAATGTAGCCCTCTTTTTGCAGCCTCTTTATACATTTTCGCACATCCCTGCTTCGATACACAGGTGGAAGGTGAAGCATTCAGACTAAGACAAAACCCGACATGAGGTCGGGAGGCATGTGGCAATGAAATGCAGCGCAAAATTCATTTTCAAGGGCCAAGTCTTGAAAGAATCCTGCGTTGAGTGGTGATATCCTGGTTGGATGGAGAGCGCGAATGTGACCTGTGTTGTGGTGAGAAATGATACACCACTTATGGTCGAGCCAAGGACAACCAATTCAATCACTTTGGCTCGGCGATGGTCATCCCGTGGATTCGTCAATCGTCGTTCAATGTGATCTTTCCCATAAAGACAAGAACAAGCCAGAGCCTCCACTCGTTCCGTGTATTCGATCAAGTGGGTGTTTTGTACTGCATATATGGATACCAAGAACCGTCGATTCAAAAGGGACGATCGGCAATAGTCACGCTGGCTCGGCAGTGTCGCGTTCCAAAGGATTTTATGGGTATGACATCGTCGACCGGGGCGGTCTTGAATCAGGAAAGAGCCGCTTTCGATGCTTGGCACCATAAACGAGGGTCACCGCATACCGTTCCTTGCACACACACCTTCTTTTCTAATCAGTTTTCTTACAATTAACAACAATTTAAGGTTATTCTTACAATATGAAAGAAAACAGTGTAGTTCGCTATGCGACCTGAGATCTTGCTGATCTTAGGCTTAGGCCTCGGTCGACGTTGAGCTACTACAGCAGTATTGTGAGTGATTGAAACCAAATCAAGAGAAGAGTCACGCACCAGAGAGACCTATACATCTACCTAGCTTATTTTTCAGATAGGTTGACATGATACGGGTCGTCCTCTAGATGATGTCTGATCCCAGAGGTATGGCCTGTTTTTAAACACCAAACGGACACACAGAAACCCCCCCCTCAGCCATGTTCTTCGCAGTCCACCTCATCACAGACACTGCATGCAATGTCTTCTATTCGACGAGAAATTACAGGGTCGAACCTTCATGGGCCTATCAAATATTTAAAATTATTGTCCAACAAGACTCGTTGTATCACACCTGGATACTTTGCCGAAGTGGGCCGTTGTGAGCACGGCAGGTACGAGTCTGAAGAAGCCGTCGTAATCCTTCTCATCTGCGGTACTGATATTCGTAGTCTCGACTCTCGACTTCATTGTCTCCTTTATATAATTGAAGTGCTTGAAGCAGCCTCTTGATCCCCTTAACATTCCCTTTGTCATAATCGGAGTGTATCTGAAAGATTTTTCTTGGTGACATCGCCATTCAGAACGACATTATCGAGGATTTATGCAAGATCTATGCCTACCATGTGTCAAGTACATTTCTCACAAGAAACAGATGTACTCACAGTACTAATCCCTCCTTGTTTTATCAACTGTTTTGCCTTCACAAACTTCAAAGTACTCAGTCATGGGAGGTTTATCCACATTGATGAAGATCAAGTCAAAGTTAAGCAAAATCTAAGTGCAGTTGAAAACTTTGCAAGGGTTTAAAGTGCAGGACCAATGATCATCTCAACTTGAGAGGTTAAACCAATAAGTGCAATATTTTCAGAGGTGACCTGGGCTGATTTACGTCTCTGAATGCAAGATAATGACCACCCAATATTACCTTGATATTGAGTTCGCAAAGTAATCACTGGAGTTCAAGAGAGATGGCCTTTTCATCCTTGGGAAGTGCTATTGACAGAGATATAGATGAGTATCTACAGATAACTGTTATAAAGACAGGTCAACTGATGCAAGTACAATGCTCACCATGTAAGTGTCCCAATCTCAAGGATTTTTTGGCTCCAAGAGATCAGTTCAATGCTGAGCACAGCACTGAAGGATATCTCTGTCCATAGTCCATGAGCGTCGCTGTTGTGGAGAGTAGCATGAGAACGTTGTCTTATTTCTGGGAAGAATTTTCTGGTAGCTTTCATCATCGAAATTTGATATTCATGTGGAAAATATTATGATACAAATCAATATATAAAACAGATAAAACAGGCGAGATTGTGGGAGGGGGCCAGTGTGCGCACTGGTAGGCATTCTACTATTCATAGATGGCAACAGTAGATCATCTACTACACAGCCGGCGAAATTCAGCACATGAAGGCTATGCAAAGCTGTGGAAAACAGAATTTTTTTGGTATTAAGACAGGGATGTTGTCGACGGCAGCAGGAAATTGTTAGTGGCATCAGGCGAGCATGCGGTGGGTAGCATCATGCTACTCTGTGTTGTATATAAACCAGACCCCATATTGGTGGCTGTGGCATGGGCTAGCGATGAGGGAGGGGGAGAGATAGGGATCGGCGGCACCATCAAGCGTCACAGGGAGCTGGCAAAGAGAAACGGCAGCCACCATCAGATTGCCAGGTATTGAAAACAGAGGCAGAGGTCAGACGGTAGTTGTACGGTCAATAGAGGGTGAAGGATGCAGCGAGGATGGGCATCCAAGTGTCGTCATTGTCATCATCGGTGATGATAACGTTGGAGAGGAAAACGGGCCAGATATCCGTCATCCCCCATATCGAAAATGGGGGATGCAAGGAGATGGGGGATATTTCCGACCTGGGGTGGGCAGTAAAGACTGATGTTGGTATCGAGCAGGGGTGGCAGCGGCGGGGCCATTGGTGCTCACATAGCTGTTGTCTTGGTGTTGTCCACCACATACTGAGGTGTAGAATCAACACCCAGATGGGTGTTTTTGTCGCTGCCTTCAATGGACGTTGGGGGTTTGATCTTGGTCCTATCCTCCTGCTCACACCATTCCACCCTCCTGCATCTTCTCCAGGATATTCTCCTCCCACTGTGCCCATGCCCTACCTTCCTTCATATGGCTAAAATGTTCTCGGGCCCTCCCTGGACCTCTCATCATCATCGTCCTCGTCGCTCTGTTCATCTTTGTCCCCGTCCCCATTGTTGAATGCTCGTTCCTATTCCGTGCTTGCAGAAGGCACCTGATTTCAGATTCTCCACTTAGTCTGTAGTCAGTTCTGTGTTCAAAATTACCGTGCGTGGGCGATTGGCCCAGATGTCGATCCAGGGGGTGCTGGATGGGTAATAGATGGGGATGGTGTCGGTTTCGAGGTAATGGCTGGTGAAGCATCGTCGTTGCCATAGTCCTAGTTGATGGCGGTCGTGAGTGGTCACCGCTTGAGTGTCGCATGCGGTGCTGCCTCGTGTGAGGGCTTATGCACAAGATGAGGGTGAGATGGTCACTATCTGGGGCTCTTGGGGGCCGCCAGATGTGCCAAAAAGACCTAAATAAAATAGAAATAAGTAAGGATATAAATGAAACATACCTCTAATTTTGCACACCAATGCTTGGGATATTGGTGCGCAACGCCAGTGTGGTACGGAGAATCAGATCAAGGATGGAGCAATGAGATTGGAGCAAGTGCTAGTGTATTTGGCTCTATTATTTGTGAAAGATAACTATTGCCATAAAAGGTGCATTATTTGTCGCTGTTGAATTCTAAGGTAAAACTTAAAATGCAGGGTCCAGGTTCAAAATGTGGCATAAAAGAACAAATCCTCGTTTTACTCGGACTCGTAACTGAGGCATGTACTTGATCGACATTTTAGTTCAAGTCAGACCTTGGAACTCATCCGTAGGCACTAGTTTCGGTTGCAGGATTGGAATGTATGACACATTGATCATCATCCGAACAAAAAACACAATCTTCAGGGCTGAAAACCCAGATGTCTTGCCCTCGATAATGATTCTCCGACTTCGTGTTCTTGCACCCTATGTAACATGGTTGGCATGGCGAGAACAGAAAAATGCAGGAGGAACACACCTAATAATCAGCATCCACTTCTTCAGCACATTCATACATATGCTATTGCCTCTTGAGATAAATCTCATGCCGATACGAGTTCATGTGTTGACGACTGGGAAAGGAGAGAGGATCTAATGATGTTATATGGAAAGGCTCTGCAACCAGGGACAGAAAACATACTCTGGCTACTCTCTGTATGATGATGAGCCAATGCCAGCTGGAAAACGAGGCGCTTGACGGGCAGAAGTGGGCCTCCATGTTAGGATGGGCAAGCTGACACCCAGGTGCAGATCCTGTACACACTATATAGATATCGCCCTTCATTGGGAGAGCAGTGATCTCATCGTCACATACGTTGGGCCAAAATAAGAGAAATGGCCCGAGAAAAAGAATCTGTATAATGATTTTCCTCAGTTCGAGAAAGCGACAGAAAGACAGAAGACGATATACCCTTCCTTCTTCAAAATGCCAGAATGTTAGCTCGGGCCATGTGCATGAGAGCTACAAAGGTAGCAGCAGGAAGAAAGCTGAGCAGAGGAGATATGAGCTGTTGCAGATGTCGAGGTTGAGGTAAAGAGGGAGATTGTAGGGATTTTCATCATCTCTCGTCATCCTCGAGACTCAGCACTTACTCAGCTTTGATTGTACTTATTGTTCCATTACCATATATATTCATTACCTTAGTATATATACGACGTCTTGTACTCTAGTAGGACCAGCTTGGACTTAACGAGAGTTGTTCTAGTTCTCTCGCGTGACACTAAGCTTCTCTCCACAAGTTCTCTTTGTGTAGCGACACTTGGTTTCGGTCACCTGGTGTTACATTTTTTGAACTTTTTTACTCTCTAGCTTTTTTTTCTATACTTGTTTCTTTGGCGACTCCTACGGTCTGATCAACCAGAATGGCTGCCAATGTTTCCAACAACGTTCACGTATGGACTCTCCGCTCGAGAGTCATCACCATGACAACGACAACATCGTCTCTGCTGACCTATGCGCAGGTTGTTGCTACCAGCATGCCGAATATGTCTAGGGAGATTGGTGCGTCGTCAAACTCTCCTCTTACTCCTGTTTCACTCACTACCTCCCCTGGAGCCACGGCTGCTGGCAGCATTAGCACCGGTGGTGATATTCCCGTGGTCCAGGAAGCTCCTGCTTCTAGGCAGTCGAGGTCATCGAGTCCTATCTCTGGCATTGTCAGGGACACCGACTCCACTCCCGTCTTAGGACGGTCGAGGCGTCATGATGAAGCTCCCGTGAAGGATGAACGGTTGAGCGTCTCCACCCCTGCTGGTATCGACGAGCAGATGGAGCGTGAGGATGTATATTTTGTCAAGGTTGAGCATGATGCTCTGCCCAACGTTTCCTTAGGGGGTGCATATAGGCGCTGGTCTTTACCAGGCATGGCGCAGGAGGTGATCAATGTTGTGTGCAACATTGATGGGGCCAATTTCATTATTCCCCATCGTCGACGCATGGCATCCCATTCACCACCACGTACACCAGCTACTTTAGTGAATAAACCTTTCTTTTTTCCCCATGACTTTGACTGTGCCTCAAGCGATGAGGAGGAAATGAATCATGATCTTGTTGCAACACCTAGTCATGATACAAGGATACGTGAGGAGGAGGTTACTCCTCATTTAAGCTTCGATGTGCCTGATAATTCGGAGGAGAGATTCATGCAGGTCTTCTATGACCACATGTCCCTGGATGAGGTGCAGGGCTTCATTGATAGGGTGACTCATAAGTATGAGACACAGAATACGCCTGGATTCAATAGCTCAGTGGAGCGAACACATTCGCATATGGCCTCACTGATGAGATCAGGATCTATTGATTGTCATGCCGCAGGCCTAGATGGTGAACTAGAGTCTGGAGGGCACGCTGACACTTCCAATGATAGGATTCCCTATGTGAAAAAGGGGAAATGGGCTGTTCACATCGAGGACATTGAAGATGATGACGATGTTGAATGGCGCAAGGCTCAGATGGCAGCTGATGAGCAGCTTGCTAAGGAAATAGAGGCTGCTGAGCAAGAGGCTGCCCGTAAGCATAAGGAAGCGGAAGATCGCCTCGCACGCTATATTGAGGATGCTTGGCGAGCTCGCAGCAAAGCTTCTTCCACTGGTCGGTCGCTGAACATCAGGGCTGACATTGTTGCACGTGCAGCTAATAGGGAACGCAGTAGGGTGGTACAGCAAGTTCCAGTGCAGTCCAGCCGTGCTTCAAACCAGCTTCCTCGGGATAGCTTTGTCTATAAGACATTGTTGGGCTCAAAGGCTTTAGATATGAAATCAAGGACACGTACTTCACAAACCCCTTCAGACTCTCGAACTCCTGTGGGATCGGGCTATGACTCTGAGGCTACCATCTCTGAACCCTCTTCTGTGTACTCCTCAGATTCGGATTCAACTAAGAGGCATAAACGGGAGAAGAAGAAGCGATACAAGAAACAGAGGGCTCACGGCAAACGAGAACTGGGCAATGAGAAAGTCGTTTTGCCTGAGAAATATGATGGCTCCCCGAAGTTTGATGTTGACACGCTTGGAGAGTGTTCACATGTGTAATTTCGCGAAATGTATCAATACATACATTTTATAAAACCTGGATGCCAAGGCAATGAGATATACCTTAGAGCACAATGTCCTAAGTGTGGGCAATGAAATACCTTGAGTGATATTCAGTGGAGCGCATGGCTTAACTGTAGAGTGATACTATAAGGGTCACACTAAGTATAAAGTCCCAGCACTTGACACTGAGTATGCCGACAATGCACAGACAACGCGCGCTAAGAATAGAACCAGAGAAGCTCAGGAGATAATTAATATTTCACATAGCCTTGATCTATGACGCGCAAGGCACTGCCATGCCAGGAGCTAGCACTCTAGACCTCAGAATGTATAGAATTGCAGTAAGACCGAAGTTCCTGACTTCGGCCGACGCGCGCGAGGTCTAGACAAGGAGCACGTTGCCCTCACTACAATAGAATTCCCTATGAGAATACTAGGAAGTGAAATGAGAGTCGCGGGGTAGGCTATGACTCCAAGGATATGGTAACCGATGTCGTGCAACTGAGAGACCAGGATCTGGCCCCAAGCCGGAGCTCTAAGTAAGCGCCAAGCAATGGCGTGATTATGGCAACATGTGCGGGACCCAGGAAAGGAAGTTCCGCAGGCCAAGAGTTACTATTTAAGGATGTATTAAAATGTAGAGCACGTAGTATATAAATACTGTAGTATAGTAATAGTGTAAAGGTTTCGGACCCCTGCTGTAGACGCGCGCAAGCCTCCAGCTTAGCGCTCTACCTTTGGGATCAGTTTGTAGCTTCGAGCAAGAGAATAGACCCTTTATTGATAACATCAGAGTGCCTTGAGTAGCGCGCGAGGCTTAGAAAGCTAACGCGGGACTTGTGTATTGTTTGAGTGATTGGTTCACTGTGCTCTAACCTGAGAATAAGAGATTTGTGTCATTGCGGACGCGCTCTTGAGTTTTGAGGTTTTCTTGTGGCGCGCGGTGCTACAGGCGGCAGAGGTTCAAACCCTTTGGTCTGATTAGCACGCGCTTAGTTGGGTATACCATCCTGCAAGTGGCAGAGGTTCAAATCCTTTGGTCTGGTTAGTATTCGTGCAGAGGCCTTCATTGTATGCGCGGTGTTACAGGCAGCACAGGTTCAAACCCTGTGGTCTGATTAGCACGTGCTTGAGGGTTCTCATTTCTGCAAGCAGCAGAGGTTCAAACCCTTTGGCTTGCCGGACGGGGTTTATTTGGTTATTGTGTCTCTGGATCGCACGGGTTCGAACCCTGTGGGTCTATGATCGGTTTGGAAGCTTGAGCACGTAGGTTCAAATCCTGTGGCTTGAGTGGCCATTTTGTGAAGGGTTTCTGCTTAGAGCGCGAAGCTTTGAGTCATGTGTAGTGTGTTTTGAGTTGTTTGAGGTCACCCTGCGTGTTGCTCGAGACTTATTGAGGGTTTTGTTGGTGTGTGGTGACGAGTTGTATATTGTAGTACACCTTGCCTTGAGGCCCGGCGACATCTGTTGCTCCTCTTGTTATAAAAGCCTTTGGACTTAGAGAGATCTAGATACCCTACAAGCGCGATTGCTATACATGTGTATCGTATATTCTGAGAGTTTAGTTGTTTTGCTTCAATCTGCTTCTATCGCATAATATCCCCCCAAGAACTTGAGGGTTTGTGTGTGTAGTGTTGGGTGTGGTGTGATCAGTGTCTTCGACGCTGTTGCATTTCTAGCCTGCGTGCACAGAGTCTCTTCATTTGGAGCCCACCACGAGGGGGGAAAGCAGTTTCAACTGTGAAACAACAACTAGATTCAAACGAACTACATATGCACGCAGAGTAATGCGCTTATAGCTATCAACAATCTCCTTCTCCGAAAGCAAATCTGCTAGTCGCTCTTCATTACAGAGGACTACTAGTGAAAAGGGTTGTGAATCTCTTGACGGGCATTAATCTCTGCTAGCCAGAAAGCCTTTGAACTCGAACTCGCAGCCTATAACAAACCAACACTGGGATTTTAACGATCCCGCGCAATCAGAAAATTGCAACAATGGCATTAGCTATGCCAGGCCCAAATGAAAGGGCCGCCCCACGATTTGAGAGTTTCTCTGATCCAGAGGAGCTCGAGCGCTTCTTCTCTAGACTTGAAGATCTCTTTGACAAGTGCGCAGTGACTGATGAGGAGGACAAGAAGAAAGCCGCGCTGTCATATACAGATATCAAGACAGAGCGACAGTGGAAAGTCCTTCCTAAATATGCCGCTGGTGGCAAGTACGAAGAGTTTAAGTCAGAAGTATTGGATTGCTATGATGGCGTGCATGATAGCGACTGTGATGCGGTGCAAGAATTGAAGAGATTAGTCCATTGCTATGATATAGCACGGATATCTAACAAGAGTCGGTTCATGGAGTTCAAAAGAGAGTTTCAAGTGCGCGCATCTGCTCTAAGCAAAGTACTTTCAAATAGAGAACTCGTTGATACCTTCTTGGCACCCATGTCCGAGGAATTGTACAGATCTATCAAGCTACAGCTAGAGTGCCTTCCACCGCTGAAAGGCTTAACCAAAAGGGAGCGCGCGGATCCGTATACTCTGAAAGAAGTTATGGAGGCTGGCTTGACTGTGTTGCAAGGAGTGTTTTCGTCGATGGACAGAAATAGAGATGAAGTGAGAGGTATTCTGACTACCACGCATAATTCCCCTGCAGTAGAGGAACAGTCTGTGAAACAGGAAGATATGGGAGGCCTTATGGCTATCATGAGGGAGTTCATGGAACAGCAGACTTCCATGGGCGAGAAGAGACTGGCCAGCTTAGAGAAGGCCATGAGTGACTACCAAAAAGATATATGCACGCTACTGCAAAATGAGTGTGAGCAAGAGCGCCAGGTGCATATGACAGGATTATGGCAGGAAAATGATAATATGGAGTTTATGACTCGTAGCGAAGATCCACCTCCAGATGATCCTCTAGAGCGAATGCCTACAGATGAGGAGCGAGAACAAGGTTTCTTCTAGGTACTCAAATAAGGAGGAGGGGAATCACGATGTCTGGTTCACCATCAATCCCTGTGGACAAGAGAAACCAAAAGAAACATAGAGAGATAAGAGTAAAGTGATGGAGACCTCATCTGATGAATTTGTAGACAAGCGCGCACCAAGCGAGCGCAATATAAAGCGAGTATGGATGGATTCCATGCCCAAGATCATACCTACTGCGCGCAGTGCGACTCCTGAGCTAGAGACAAAATACCGTGAGGTTTCAGGTGTAAACAACGCCGATACGCGGGAAGGTCCATTGAAATGATACAGGGCTGTCAGAGAGGAAAAGAGGCAGACACCGCACGGACGACGCACCCAGTCGCTGCTCAGCATTTCAAGTGCAATATCTCCGGCGCGGTGCAGACAGCATATACGCGCATTTCATTCTTGTCAAGGTAAAAAGACACCGCAGAGAAGAAGCAATGGAGACGGATCTACAGGTTCTCGACGGTTGATGACAAGCGGGACTGGTATGTAGCAGCAAACGTACTCCTACTTGTTCCTCAGTGTTGCAAATAGCGCCGAGGCTACTCTGGAGAGGCGGTGCAGTGGAACAAGAGAGCAATGTCGAGAGAACGGGATTATTGAAATTCATAGACGTCAGGTCAAAGGAAGGCTGTGGCCGTGACGGCATACAGTCGCCTTACGTCTTTCCTTCCTTCCACCAACGTGGCTTGCTAGTATTCTTACCACGATGACCTCAACAAGTGTTACCTGCGAGACTCGTTATTGCCAACGATGGAAATGGCTGCTCTTGAAGTGAGGACCCGATACCTACCGATTCGGATGAGAAGATATCTTGCGCATGGTCCTATCAAAAGGTCGGTCTGACACCATCATCATTACTACAAGAAACTGAATAAAAGCATAGCTACGAATTCTGCCTCATCGCTGGCTGTCGCTTCCCCGATCTTCCTCTCCTGTTCGTAGGCAGCCATTGGAGCAAGCCAATCAGCTTGGAGGAGCGAACATGCTAAGATATCTGAGAAACGGAGGCTGCAACATTGGAGATGGTGCTGGATGTATTCCGTGCCAGTGGTGACGTGGATGCAAATGGTACGAATGGTTTGGCGTCATCGTCATCGTCAACCCCGATGGGCTGATCGATGCTGTATTGTTGTATACTGTATTGGTCGGTTCATCGCGACTAGCGCGAGGATGCTGGGTCTCTTTGTTTCTCTTGCTGTGCACGGTCCTAGGAAGCTACCACAGATCAGTCCAGTGTTGTTGTTATTGCAAGGAACTGAATAAAATCATAGGCTGTGCCCGTGGTGGTGAGGCCGAAGCGGAAGATACGGAGGGTTTAGCACTGTCGTCGCCAACCCCGATGGGTTGACTGATGCTGTATCATTGTATATGGTGTTGGTTATTTCATCGTGACTGGTGCGATGGTGCTGGATCCTCTTGTCCCTCTTGCTGCGCAGGAAGTCTTCCCAGTCTTCGGGTTTGTGGTGCGGGTCTTGGCGCATGTTGTGCCGGGGTATGTTTTGCTCCTCTGTGGCCTTCCTATCATTGTAGCATGATTTTCGGAGGTGGGTTGATAGAGCATTGAGGGTCAGCGTGTCGTCTAGGGCCTCGTGAGGGATAGGGCCTGTCATTCGGGATTGCAAGCAATTGTTGAGTTGAATAGGTGGATATGCAGCGCGCGGTTCGGTCCTCCAGAGAATTTGCTCCTCCAGCGATCCGTGACCGCTACATCATTGTTCTGTTCCCAATGAGCTCTCCAAAATTTCAATCGGGTTCGATGCACTCACTAAAACCTCTCCCTCGTAGGCCAGCGACATCGCATCCCTCTCGTTAGAGGTGCCCAAAGTCTTCTCCCTCAGCATCAGAACGTCTCCAAATCCGAAGGCATTGATCTGCGACGTGGCGACTCCTCCATGTATGCGATCGTACTCACAAACGTATAGATCCATTCGCGAATCTCGGATACGGGTACCTGACTCTCCTCCATTTCATGAAGCGAAGTCGTATTGGAAGTCGGCAGGTGAGTGTTCGTTACTTTGTGGTCGGTGTACTAATTACAATCTCCGGCCCTGAAGACATTGTCATGAGCCTTTATTTTCTTTTCGAGCGGCAAACCACCGTAAAGGTACGTCCTTCTTCGTCTCACATCCAGTTCTCATACTGAGGCTATCTCCCTTAGTTCAACATGAATAATCTCTTGCAAGTACGACGAAAAATTCTGTGCACGCGAGTTAACTCTTCGAGTAGCTCATCACGAAAAACTCTGATACAGGTAGGGCCATCCTTTGCGCTAGGATTTCTTCGAGCTTCGAGCTTCTCTCTCTCGCTATCAGAAGATTAAACAGACTCCCTCAACGGACGTAGTGTCTAATCCTGTGGCGCGATATCAACCTCGCTTCATGCGTCCGCCGCAATGGACCAAGGTAGGTGGCCAATATTTTCTAGATTGCTTTGATACGTATCTGAACGATATATTCGAGACCTCTATATGGGTGGTTCTACGACGTACTCTCACTACCTTCGTCTCCAAGCAACCCGTTTTGTATTCCACCAACATTGCGTCTCAAGCATTCCAACAGCGCGAGACCGAAAATGCAGCACCTAACGCAACGCTTCGTCAACTGCGACGCAGTCTTTCGCTACTGTCGACTCCGACCGCGGAGAAGGACAATGGCTTCACTCACTTCCGTTCTTCTAGTATCATGTCTACAGCGTCTAGATTTGTCTGTGCAATCCAGTACAAAATACAACCCATGGACACACAAAATGTTTAGGTGCTTCATCGAAAGAACCTGAAATACCGTGTTGCATACCATAATCATGACCGTCAATACGGCCAGCTCCCGAGTCTCGGCGGCGCGATTATGGGTACGTCGTACAACGTAAGACCGACAGTGCCTGATTATTGACAGATGGAAAGAACATAATCTCAATGCCCGTATGATGGCCAGATTAAACCAGGTTCTCCTCAGTCTTGGTATCAGTGGACTGCGGTCTATTCCTTATCTCGCAAGGTTTGTGGCTATAACGAGGAGAACAATCAACTTGCAGTCAATAACAAGCAGTACAGGAGACAGCTTCAAGACAGACTGCAGGAAAACGCACATAAATTCATTATTAGCTGTTCATTTCGAAGACTCTATAAGTGATGGCGCGCGGGGTAACGGAATTTGGTCTGGCGCGTTTAGTCGACAAAAATAGCGGTGATGACCAAATCGAGAAGAGGCGTCAACTGCGGTCCAGCGTGCGACTTCGTTCCTGACTAACTTTCCCAGAGCTCTCTCCAATCGCCATCCTTGAGTAACTGAGCTGCTTCCATTCTTCGTCTTGTCGGGAAACATTTTTCTGTCTGTTCGAAGCTAACGAAGAGTCTACTGGAAGCGCTTGTTTTAGTCATCAGTACTACATTTACAAGCGTCTCCGCAGTACCATGTCGTTCTTTTCTTGTCAGTATGGTCCGCACTTCTCGGTCTTCTTCATCCTCCAACTCAATACAACAAATTTTCGAGGTCTCTTTCGCACGCTCCTTCGGTCAAACTTCAAGGGATTTCTCGGGCTTTCTCATATCATCATGGTACTCGCTTTGATTCAGCAAGTCAAATATTCAGCGCTAGCAATGATGTCTTCGGATCCCGGCTAGCATTCATGCACTTTTCATCCTCGTCAGGGTAAAAAGGACAAGTAGAGAAACAAAGAAGGTGGATATACAGGAATCAAGATGTTCTTGCCGATCAACAAGAAGCAACACTGGTATCCATCATCCAGAAAGAAAACTTCGAGGTCTCAAGATCTTCTGAAACAGATGGAGCGCTCATTTCCATCAAGAAGTTTCCTACTGAATTGAATATTGTCAGTTGAATTCAGTCCGCACTGCATTACTACTGATCGCCGCCTAGTCAAACAGTGCAGGCGTAATACATTGGCTGCACCCCATCACAGGTATGATCCTGTACCGTACTACTTATATAACGAACTGGTAGCTCGGTAACAAGATGCAATATCCCTCCTTTGTTTGTCTTCGAGGTCACCTCATGATCGCTAGAACGTATAGTACCAGGACTATATCAGAGCTAACCGACAGCCAGATCAACGATGTTCTTGTTGATCTGGATAGATCGCTCAATGGAATGATGATCAAAGCATTAACACATGGTATGGTGATTCGAATTTATACAAAGGCTCAAGGGTTTTTAGTGAACTAATCTTTTGAAGGGATTTACACTGGAGTGGTAGCCGTTGCCTTGTGGGCTTCTGGTCTGTATTTTTCACTTCGTTAGATGCCAATCTCTCTGATTGATATGTCTAATAGCTTCAAGAAATAGCTGCCAGGATCATCGAAGGCCGCATTTTCTTGCTGTTATCATCCTCCTTATGTATTTTCTGACGACTTTCGGCCTCTACACCGAATGGGTTTCGGTAATCTCATGTTTTATCACGAATGGAAATGGCTTCCCGATGGCATGCACATTCGGTGGTCCCAGCACTCCGATCATATTGACTATGGGGATAAGCGCACTTCTGACCACCGCTCTTGCTGATACCACTTTGGTATGGGCCCGGTGTTCAATATTTGCTTTTGCAGAGTCCTTGCTCATGAATTCTAGATATGGCGCTGTTGGGTTGTCTGGGGTCTGTCATGGCGCCCTGTGCTCGTTCCAATTGCTTGCACCACCTTGGCAATAAGTATGTCTTATAGTCTGATTTATGATCTGTGAGCACTAATGTAAACCAAGTCAGCAGGGGGATCCTAATTTATTGCAGTTCATTTGAATCACCCCGAGCCTTATATTTCGAGAACATTGGAGTCAACTGGAGCGTCCTATATTCTTCGCTCATATTGACCACCTTGTTATGGTGCACAACCTTCATTGTTTATCGTATTTTGAAAGTGGGCGGTATTGCTGCCGGAATGCGCGTGTATCACAGAATCGTAGAGATACTTGTAGAATCCACGTCTCTCTACGCTTCAGTGATAGTCGTCCTGCTGGTGTGCGAAGTTCGCAACGAGTCTCCCGGAGCTTACATTGTAGAGCTTGCGATCGCGATGAGAGTGAGTGCCTCCAAATCATTCTGGCCTTTCTTCCCGTGTAATGACTACAACGTCTTTGCTAGGGTATTATGCCGACGATTCTGGTCGGCCGCATTGCAGCAGGACATGCGCGCCCAGACGACTCCTGGAGTGAAAATACCGCGACATCGTCACTTCAATTCAGAAGTTACTCAAGTTCGCAGAGTGACAGTCTTGACATGAGCGTTGGATACGAATCGGACCCATCTCCGCGCATAAAACTCGACTTGGAAAATGGCTTAGATCACAGTGCACGGAGTTAGGACTAGAGGGCACTATGCAAGCTTACAACTTGCTGCTCGACGCCTGTTGTAGAGACGCCAATTCTGTAGATTGCGATGTCGTGAGAAGTAAGATAAGGCTTCATTTGTAGGCCCGAAAGAAATGGTCGTGATGGTGGAAGAGATGTATCCCATAAAATATCTCGATGCTACAATTTGGCTATCATGCACGGCTACCCACTGTACATACTTTCCACCTCGCTCATGGACGCAACAGTTGTCGAGGTAGAAATGAAAGGAAAGTCGTCGTCGAGTAGATTCAGGATTCCTTTTCTGAACGCATGGGAACTCGATGATATACAGAATCCTGGACAGGATACCAGCTTTGTTTGGAGCAAATCATACCTACTCACGAAGGCATGTGTGTTTGCTAAAGACACTGCTCAAGACTTGGACAAATGTGTCAAGACTGGCTGGAAAGGACGATTGAACGGATGACTGACCGAGGCGTCACCTCAACAATGATATTTTCTTGACTGTTTGACCTTACGTTAGAGTCTAGGGCATCGAACAGGGATTAAGAGCGTATGTGAGATCGGGGAGGTACGAGGTCCTGCGTTCGATCTCAGCCTGGACTGAGCTTGGTTCCTTCGAATCGTCGGGCGCCATCGATACCCTCGTGGTCATCGTCGAGTCCGCATATAGGCCTGCCCAGGAGAAATTCGTCGTTTTTCGACTAAAGATATCGTGCTAAGACCTGAAGAAGGACGTAAGAAAGGATGAGAGAGATAGAATGCACGACGACGCACTGAGTTTTGCTTTATCGTGAGCTAGCCGCAACATTGTTACCACCCAGTCATATATTGACGCTTGGAATTCCCCCCAGTGCGAAAGTGGCCAGCAGAGAAGAGGCCAAAGAAACAGATCTACAAGCTGTTCTCGCCGGTCAACAGAGAAACAACACTGGTATGTCGCGGCAAACATACCGTTATTTACTCCGCGACGTCGTAGACGGTGGCCATGCTACGCTGGAACAGCGGGGCAGCAGAAAATGGTAGTGATGTCGAGAGGAATCAGGTTAATCAGGTTAATCATGGACGTCGGGACGAAGGAAGGCCGTGACCGTGACGCAGTCGTCTCACTTCTTTCCTTCTTTCCACCACAACGACGGGGCTCGAGCCTCCCTCCTGCCAGTGATTCTTACTATGTCGAGAATGTCCTCAACAAGCGTTACCTACGAGGCCCGCCGATGGAAAAGGCTGTTCTTGGAGTGAGGACTCGATACCTACCGATGAGAAGATAACTTGCGTATGGTCCTATCAAAAGGTCGGTACAACACCATTATCATTACTACAAGAAACTTAATAAAATCATAGCTACGAATTCTGCTTCATTGCTGGATGTCGCTTTCCCAAACTTCCTTTGCTGTTGGTAGACGGCTACCAGAGCAAGCCCATCAGTTGCGGACCGAACAAGCGAGGGTATCCTGCAAGCAAGACAAGAGTCGGAGGCTGCGACATCGGAGATGCTGGTGGATATACCTGCAGTTGATGGTGAGACTGAGGCAGATGGTACGACTGGGCTTGGTATCGTCGTTGTCAACCCCGATAGGTTGATGAATGCTGTATTGTCATATATAGTGTTTGTTGGTTCATCGCGACTGGCGTGATGGTTCTGGGTTCTTTCGTTTTTCTTGCTGCGTATGAAGTCTTCCCAGTTGTCAGGTTCCATGTACGGGTCGTGGTGCACGAGGCGCCAGAGTATCTTCCGCTCTTCGGAGGCTTTCCTATCATCGTGGCGTGGCTTCCCAAGGAGGGTTAACAGGAGCCACCTTTCATATTCATGAGCCCTGAGGGTCGGCGCATCGTCTGGGACCTTTCCGGGGGGTATATAGCTCATCATTTAGGAATGAAAACACGCGGTGATGCGAATCGAATGGGTGGATATGCGGCGCGTGACTTGGTACAACAGCGACGTTGTTCCTCCAAGCCGTAACCCGATTGCTAATGGCGGTGTGATTTCTCTGCCACTGTTGAGTTCTTAAAATTCTATAATCGAGTTCGATATACTTACTAATACCTCACCCTCACAGGCCAACAACAGCACACCCCTCTCGTCTAACGGGCTTTCAAACGCCCTCTCCCTCAGCATTCAACCATTCTCGAAGCCAAAAACTCAAGCTGCAATGTGGCGATCAGTGGCGACCCCTTCATATACGCGATCGTACCCACTAGAGTACGCGTCCACAAGCATATTTCGGATACTGGTACTTCCCAGTCTTCCATGCCGCGAGGCGAGGTTATATTGGAAGGTGACAAGTCGGTGTTTGTTACTTTGTGGCCGTCGGAATTACAAATCATGAGGTCTGAGGCCCGAGGCATCAGCCTTTGTTTTCTTTTTGGACGTGTGGCAAACCAGAGTCAAAGTACGTGCATCTTCGTCTTATATCATCCTCTCACACTGAGCGCGCTCTCCTAGTTTGGCGTCGATCACAGTACGACAACATTTGCCCTCAGTCGATTTAACTCTTTGACTAGCTCGCCAGAGAAATATCTGACTCGGATAGGTACATCCTTTGCATCAGGATTTCTTCCAGAAGCAGCCTTCTCGCTGTTGCTATCAACCGGTTACAGAATCCACCGTGATGGAAATCAGTTCTTTCTTTGTTGCTCTCACCGTACATTTCTCTCGGTGTGCCTTGTCCTAGGAATCATCCATGGTCGTTTCAGTACTATTGCCGTTGTAAGGCACTGATAAAAGCATAGCTATGTTTTCTGGCCATGGCCTTGCTAGTCACCGCTTACGGCTTACAGCCGGCGTGATGATAATCCCGGGTCCTCTCGTCCCTTTTGTTTCCCATGAGGTCCTCTCGGCGTCCCGCTCATTGCTCTCCCGTCTTCGGCCTTTCCAGCATCATCATTCCCTGCCACTCGGAAGCAGAAGCCCCGGTCCGAGCGAGGAACTACTACGAATATTACCTGAAATGGACCTGGCCAGGAGCAGATCAGGGCTGTCTAGCCAACGTGACAGGGTATTCTCCTTACCTGTGCGACATATGTCCGCCCCTTTCCTTTCTCTTCTGAACTCCATCACTTCGATGTAACTCTTGCCAAGGTATGTGTCTGAAGCTTGTTCTCGTTGCCCTTTCACTGACGAAGGACTTGTACTCTAGTCTATGCCCTCGGGAAAGCAGCGGGACTTCTTCTTCAAGGGGATCATTGACATCACGATCTGTGACGTCAAGTAGGTCGACGATTGGATGTACCGGTGCTTTTCATTACTAGACAATGACTTAGTGGCTTTGTTTACTCGGAGTACAGCAGTTGTTTCCCCGGATATTGAATTTGACTTGGCTATCCTCACGAATAACGTCTTTGACTCCTGGTCGCAACACCGAAAAGTTAGCACATTTAAGTACTACCTCTTGTCGCTCAGACTCTCTGCTAGAATCTTCATTGTTCTCACTGTAACCTTTGTCAAGAAATGATTTAGAATGGTTCTGCGTCTAAGCTCTCAGATCTACTTGATACTTAATGCAGTCTCGATATCTGCATCATATCCTGAAACAATACTCAGTGTCATGCACCACATTTCATGAAGTACCGATGCTTCTTGCGGCGTTGACTTAGCGCTAGCCAAGTTGAAAAAAACATCAGTTTCGATCCCGTGCGTCTCGGAAAATTAGGGGCTACTTTCAATTCTAACTCTGACAGACGGCGGATTCTTACTCTCTTCCGGAGATGATTTTGGGTACCAAATCTGATTTGTTCAAATCTCGATAGTCCGAGATGCATTTTGGATGACATAGTGAAACACTGCATCTCCAGCGTGTGATGCACCGGCCGTGCGTCGCATCACTGGTGCCCTACTATATAACGAGGCAGGCTGGACAACCAAACTTAGCAACATCCCTCCTTCGTTTGTATTCGGAGTTACCACTATGATTGCGAGAACATATCCCGGGACTGATATACCAGAGCTAACAGATGCTCAAATCAAGGACATTTTCCGCAACCTAGACATGCTATTCCACTCGACGATGATTCGTGCAGGGGGACATGGTAAGAGAATTCAAATTCACATCAGGGAAGTTCAGTCAACCAAATTTCTGAAGGGATATACACCGGAGTAGTCGCCGTCACATTGTGGGCTGTTGGTCTATACTTTTCACTTCTTTCTGATGCTCACCAAAGTCTCTGACTACTATGACTAGCTTCAAGAAATGATTTCCGGAGTCGTGGAAGCCCGCGTTTTCTTATTCTTGTCATCCTGCTTCTGTATATTCTCGCAACTTTTGACCTTTACGGAGGATGGGCGGTGGAAAGTGCACGTGCTACTATTCATAATGGGAAAAGCTTTTGGACGATGTTCGAGTATAATCCTGGCTCTCCGATCATCTTGGCTTTAGGGATGGATGCAATTTTGAGCGCGATTCTTGCAGATGCTACTTTGGTATGGAATTTACTATTTGTCTTTGTGGATTTTATGCTTACGAATGGCTAGATATGGCGGTGTTGGATTGTCTGGGGACGATCATGGCGCATTGTGCTCGTTCCGATTCTTTGCGCTACCTTGGCAGCAGGTTGGTTTTTAATTCATAATCTCGATAATTTTACAACTCGTCAGCTAATGTAAACCCAGTAAGCAGAGGAATCGTAGCTTATTATGACGCTTTTTCACCTGGCGAAAGTAAGTCACCACTAGCCCTATTCTTCGAGAATACTGTCAGCTGGTCGGTGCTATACTCCTCGCTCATATTGGCTACATTGCTATGGTGTACGACTCTCATTATCTATCGCATTTTGAGAGTGGGTGGCGCTGCTGGAAGAATACATGCTTATCAGAGAGTGATAGAGATGCTTGTAGAATCCGCATCTCTGTACTCTGCTGTGTTAGTTGTTCTTGTGGTGTTAGAAGCCCGTAACGAGTTAACCGCAAAATACATCCAAGCTCTGGCGAGCGCAATAAGAGTAAGTCTAACCTGCTTCGTTTTTTTTACCTTGTAATGATTACAATGTCTCCTCCAGGGAATTGTGCCAACAATTCTGGTCGGCCGTGTTGCGGCAGGGCATGCTCGCCCAGACGACTCCTGGACCGATAATACCACGGCGTCGTCAATTCGGTTCAGAAATCGTTCAAGTTCGCAGAATGACAGTCAAATGAGTACTGAACCAGGACGGGATATGTCGTTTCCGCACATACGACCGGACTTAGAAGAGGGCTTGGAGGACGGTACAGAGTTACGAGTGGAGGGAGCTGCGCCAACCATCAGTGTACACGATTGTTCTGCACGCATCATCGGAACATCGAATTACGTAGATTGTAGTGTCGTATGAAGAAACACGGGATTTTCAATTGATATATAGTCAGCTACGGACTACAACAGGTCTGTCGAATCGTGATATGTTGGTCATCAACCTAGGGATGCGGGAAGCGGTAATGCTTGATTCACCAGTATATGATATTCAATGTCACTCTTGACCTGGTTCATGATTTGAATCAAGATCTAAACGATCGCCTGGGCCCACCTGCAACGACGGCTTGAAGTAGCGACTTGACCTTTGGGTAATGACCCGAGCAACACAACACGCAAAAAAAACATCATACTCACCCAATCGGCTGCTGAGCAACACCGATTTACACGCTCTCCGATTAAAAGGCTAGGTATATAGTAGCCGGTAAGGACATAGAGGGATGGTCCCTTGATTAGAACGAGGGACCAGGGCAAGAACAACATATGTAATTACTCCACAAAAAATAACAGTTCAGGTTGCCAGTAAGGTAGAAACTACTGGCAAACGCGCCCAGATCAAGAAGTCGCAGCGTAGATACAAGGCACAGTGATACACATGCATTCCAGTGTGTGTTAGCGCGTATATGCGACTCTGCGGTGATAGTCGTTCTCAAAGTTCGTAGTGAGGCAGCGGAAATTTATATCGAAGAGTTTGCGATCGCGATGAGAGTAAGTACATCCAACCTGTTCCAGCTTGGAAATTTTATGACTACAACGTCTCTGCTAGGGAGTTGTGCCAACTATTCTGGTCGGCCGCATTGCAGCAGGGCATACACGTCTGGATGACTCTTGGAGCGAAAGTACCACGACGTCGTCGTTTCAATTTAGAAGTTCCCTAAGTTCGAAGAGTGACAGTGTTGACACGAGCCGTGGTTCTGGTAACAGTCGACTTGGAAAATGGCTGAGAGGATAGTGCAGAGAGTTAGGACTGGGGGACGCTATTATAGCAACTTGCCGTTCGACGTGCCTATTAAAGACGCAATTTTGTAGATTGCCCGTCGTCAGAATTAAGACCAGTTTTTGGTTTTCGGACTCAAAAGCAATGATCATGATGGCGGAGAAATGTATCCCATAAGAGGTCTCGACGCTACAATTTGGCTATCATGAGCCTACGCAGTGTATATACTTCCCACCTCATTCGTGGACACGCCTACTGTTGAGGTGATGATCTGAGAAAAATCGCGACACCAATGGGTCGCCGAATAGATTCAGGTGCCCCCACATTACTTTTCTGGGTGTATATAGGGAGCTCGATGATATACAGAATCCTGGATAAGATATCAATCATTTGCGAGCGAATTTGGAGGAAATTATACCTAATCACGAAGGCATGCATGTTTGCCAAGAACGGTGTCTCGAGAGCAGCTGAAAGAAGACTTGAAGGAATGATTCACCAGGGTGTCGCCACAACGATGGTATATTTTTCGCTGTTCTATATTTATTTGCAGTCCAGAACTTTGCATAGGGATTATGAGCATATGAGAGACCGGGCAGGTACGAGGTCATGGGAGAGGCGTCGTTGGATTTCAGCCTGGATTGAGCTTGGCTCCTTCGTATTGCCGGGTCCATCGATACCCTCGAGGTCATCATCGAGTCCACATATAGGCCGGCCTAGGAGAAATTCGTCGTATTTCCACTGAAGATATTGTGCCAAGACTTGAAGAAGGCTGTAAGAAAGGATAAGAGAGAGAGAATGCATGACGACGCACTGAGTTTTCCTTCATCATGGGGCAGCCGCAATGTTGTCACCGCCCAGTCACATATTATGCTTTGAATACCCACCAGTGCGAAAGTGGCCAGTGGAGAAGAAGCCAGAGTGACAGATTTACAAGCTATTCTCGCTGGTCAACAAAGCGACACTGGTCTGTAGCGGCAAACATACCGTTATTTCCTCCGCGACGCTGTAGATGGCAGCCATGCTACTCTGGAACAGCGGTGCAGCAGAAAAAGGTAGCAATGTCGAGAGGAATGGGGTTAATCATGGACGTCAGGATGAAGGAAGGTCGTGACCGTGTCACAGTCATCTCACTTCTTTTCTTCTTTCCACCACGACGACGGGGCCCGAGCCTCCCTGCCTGTCTTACCACGTCGAAAATGTCCTCAACAAGCGTCACCTACGAGGCCTGCTGCCGCCATCGCCGATAGAAACGGCTGTTCTTGGAGCGAAGACCCGATACCTACCGATGAGAAGAAATCTTGCGCATGGTCCTAATGATATCAAAAGGTCGGTCCGACATCGTTATCATTGCTACGGGAAACTGAATAAAATCATAGCTACGAATTCTGCTTCATCGCTTGACGTCGCTCTCTCATTCTTCCTCAGCTGTTCGTAGGCGGCTGTCAGAGCAAGCCCATCAGTTGTGGACCGAACGAGCAAGGGTATCCTGCAGGCAAGACAAGAGTCAGAGGCTGCGACATCGGAGATGCCGTTGGGTATGCCTGCAGCTGATGGTGAGAGTGAGAGTAAGGCGGAGGGTACGACTGGCTTGGCATCGTCGTCGTCGACCCCCAATGGGCTGACCGATGGCATATTGTTGTATATGTGATTGGTTGGCTCATCGTGACTGGCATGATGGTGCTGGGTCCTCTCGTCTCTCTTGCTGCGCAGGAAATTCTCCCAGTCGTCAGGTTCAGTGTACGGGTCATGCTGCATGAGGCGCCAGAGTATCTTCCGCCCCTCTGATGCCTTCCTATCGTCGTAATGCGGCTTTCCGAGGAGGGTTAACAGGAACCACCTATCATATTCACGAGAATCGAGGGTCGGCGTATCGTCTGGGGCTTTGCCGGGGGTATAGGGCTCATCGTTCAGGAATGAAAATACGCGGCGATGCTCATCGAAAGGATGCACAGGCGGCACGTGGCTCGGTACGACAGTAATCTTGTTCCTCCAGGCCGTAACCCGATCGCTGACAGCCGCGTGATTTCTCTGCCACCAATGAGTTAGAAAATTCTATAATTGAATTCGATGCGCTTACCAAGACCTCACCCTCACAGGCCAACAACAGTGCACCCCTCTCCTCTAACGGGCTTTCGATGGCCCTATTTCTGAATGCTACTACCGTTTCAAAACCAAAAACCTCAATCTGCAATGTGGCGATCAGTGGCGACCCCTTCATATACGCGATCGTACTCACCAGGGTGTAGGTCCAGGAGCGTATTTCAGATACTGGTACTTTCCAGTCCTCCATTTCGCGAGGCGAGGTGATATTGGAAGGTGACAAGTTGGTGTTTGTTACTTTGTGGCCGTCGTAATTACAAATCATGAGCCCTGAGGCAGCCTTTGTTTTGTTTTCGGAAGTCTGGTAAACCGTAGCAAGGTACGTCCTTGTTCGCTTTATATCAAGTGTTGAGACTGAGCGCTCTCTCTTAGTCTGGTGTGAATGATCTCTTGGTGCTTGTACGGTGGAATTTGTGTGCACGCGAAGTATTTCCTCCACTTTCTTGCTACGAGTATATCTGACGCGGATATTTATACCAGGATTTCTTCCAAAGTCGGTCCTCGTGGGCTACTATCAGCTGGATAACGGACCTAGCATAATTTTCCATCGGATCCGTACATATCGAAGTCATAGACACCTCCCGCAAATACTTTTGTCGCAACCATACAAATAAATATAATTGTTTTCAGCCGCTCCGTTATGAGCTCCTACACGTGTATAGCCAGGTATAGCCTTGCATTTTACCATCCAGTGCGACGGCTGCTTACTGCCGTGACTTTGAACCCTTGTGCTTTATCTGTTTCGCCTCGTATTACCTCCGTCAGAAGGTTACGTGCCGAGCTTCTAGGATCAATTACTAATAGATTCATTAGTGTCATCTTTTACCTTGTATCTTCTGCGCATCGCCTTGTCTAATTTGGGGCAGGTTGGACGACACATAAGTACAGGCAAGCTGCGACGTCACCCTTTTAACTGTGAAATCTCTGAACGATTAGTGTTCGCTTAAGCTGTTTATCGTACTGTTCGGAAAGAAGACTAATGCCGTTTACGGAGGCTCGAAGATTGGTTTGTTCATTCTCCTAAAGGGTCTTTTGCCCTGAAATTACCGGCGGAAGCGGTGTTACTTAGTAAGAACACCTCTCCACCATTATATTATCTGTAATCCTGTGCCCATCACTTATAACTGATCCGCGGGATAGGTCCATTCATCAGTGCTACATAAGAGGGACCATCGATTTTAATCCACAAATCTCTCCGAATCCTCACCATGTCAGAAGGACAATACTTAATCGCCCAGTTGAATCAGGCGCTATTGGGAGTCTTCGGGCACGGTCAGTATGCAAATTGATGTACACACACGTTCACTGAGCGGGTCGAGATACAACAGGTATCCATACTTGCATCGTGATAGTGGCTTTGTGGGCAACATGTGTGTTGGTCCCCGTTTTTTCAGTATCCGCCCATGATAAATTTCTCAATAGTCTTCAGTAAACAATGCCAATCCAGAAACCGACACATCATGGTCTCCCTTATTGTGTTTTTGTATATCTGGGCCACAATTTATGTGGCCTCAGACTGGGTTTACGCTATCTACTACTCTAACAATAAAGGAAACGAAAGCTCCGGCCTTGTTTTCAAACTATACCGTGCATCGATAGTTGGGTTCGGTATAAACACAGGCACTGCTGACGGTATCACGGTCTGTTGTGATGTCTAGTATTCCCATTTTCAATGTATACTTACCTTCACACGTTGTATAGATCTGGCGCTGTTGGATTGTCTGGGGCCGCCGTTGGCCATTTGTTATACCACCAATACTACTTCTTCTGGCTCAAGGAGGTGAGACCTGGAAATCCTTCCGCTTTATTGTACTGTCAACTTCCCTCCGTAGTCTGCGGTTGTTTCGCATTCCAAAAAGCCTTGCACGTCACTGTTACTAGTCCTTCAACACCAATGCAAACTGCCTGGATGATGATGTTCCTTTCTTTCTCCTTAGGAACCACACTTTGGTGCACCACATTCATAATTTATCGTATCCTGACAGTCAAGAAGGATACAGACGACAACACGGGTACATGCGTTTACAGCCGAACCATCGAGGTTCTAGTTGAATCCGCTTCGCTTCATGCCGTTGGCTTAATAGGATGGATGATATTAATCAATATGAATGTCGTTGCATCTTTATACGCACCAAGTCTCTACACCACAATGACTGTTTGCCACTATTCCATCATCGTGAAAGAATATCGATACTGACATTCCATTATGAAGGCAATCTCACCCACACTTATCGTGGCACGTGTCGCATCGGGGAATGCGCGTCCTGATGACGACTGGCAAGCAAGCAACGGCGCTTCGTCCTTACGGTTTGGGTCTGCAGCTCGCTCGACAAGCATGACGACTGGTAGCGAGTTATCTGCCGATATTGACTTGGAACACAGTGGATCAGGGATGACTGATGGTTGCGAGCCTGAGGGCGATGTGGATGCCGAGAAGGGAGCTGACACCCCGAAGAACAGGAGAACGGAGGCTATCTGTGACCGCGTTGGATAACAAGGTCCTTGTTGTAGGACCTAAAGCCTCCAATGGACGCGATCGCTTTGTCGTGGATGACTTGCCGGTACAAGGTCTCCAATAATGCGTTTTATGTTGAAGTTCATCTTTCGTATATTTCTGGAAACGCAGTAGAATATCCGGAGTCTTAGTGAGGACAGACGTTTCCACTGAATATACTTGTAGGAGTAATGTCGCCTTGAGATGTTGGTTGCTGGAAACAAGGCATGCCTTTTTAGTTAACAGAAGCGGATAGATTAGTAGCTTAAATCACAGAGTATTCAAATAGTGAGAGGAAACTCAACAATCACTCCGAGTATTTTGAACGGAAAGGTCTACTCGTAGTTCCAAGTGACCTGGATACGCCCGTCATCAAGAGGAGCGAGCTTCTCGAATGCAGAGGGCGAAAGGTCAATCCCATTACAGTCGACTCTGTAATAACCCATACCTCTATAAGGACATACACCCCCATAACCCATAGGTTTGTCCGTCTACCAAAGTACAAATTACCCTCAAATTCCTCTCTTTAAACCCATAATCTCTCATAACCCATAGCGCCGAGTGGGAACGGAGGGGTATGGGTTATTACAGAGTCGACTGTATGACCACAGCCAGGGCAGAGGTCGCCGATGGTAGCGTCTACAACCTTGCCCTTGTCTGAGAGCATACATCAGCACAGTGCCAGAGACATTCATGTAGCATTGAACGTACAGTGCATGCCGATGTGCTTCCAACAGTGCGCCCCTCCAGCATACTGGTTGCTGGAGAGCGCGACAATGTGGTCCGAGTTCTGCATGGGTGCACCGCAGGCCCCAACTCCGCCGTTGGGAGTGTACCAAGTCGCTAGGAGTAGGTGTGAGCATGCTGGCAACAGAACCGTAGAAGAAGTATTTACCTTCTCCGGTCAGCACAGTGGCAAAGCCAACAGATAAAGCCAATGCCGTGATGATGGATTGTTTAAGAGAGAACATTGTGGATGTTACGTACTCGAAAGACCTGTGGGTAATGAAATGAGAGTGCGGAGAGACTATTTGACACTTTTATATCAACTCAAAAGGTCGAGAGAAACGGAAATTATCGGGGAGCAAAGGACCAACCGGGGATTAGTATTGGATTAGAGAAAAGATGCGCCTAAGAGCAAAACCGAGATACCAATCCATACATAGTGACAAGAAATAGGCGTGAAACGGCGCACGAGTCCACCTAGATCTGGTATTATAAACACCGGCCGAGAAATAAAAGATGAAGCGAGCACGCACACGATAACAACAACAAGTGTTATAGTCCAGCTATCTGAAATGAACACTTAGTCCAAACCCCAGAACAGAGCCAATTTTCAGATGAGAACACCTGAGCAGAGACATTAGAGATAGCTGAGAGCCTCATACATCAAGCCCAGCAGTACCAGATGACAAATTCTGAAGGGAGGGCATCCCACTCGACTAGTACTGAATGGGTCCACATCCATCGGCGCGGAGAGATTGATAAAGCAGGCTCGTAGAGTTTGAACTAGAAGCAAAGGCACGATCGGCGATCGTTAGGTGTAGTTAGAGGAATACCGCTGTACCATATTGGCCGGCCTAAGCAGATATGTGAGACTTGTAAGGAGTGGAGCAACAAAGGCCTTGACCTTTAGAATATCCATAGGGTAGGTTAAACGTGTCCGTACGAAACGGAAAATTAAGGAGGGTGTAAGCAAATATGGAGAGGCAAAAAGTATAAAGACACGTTGATGAAGACGAGTACAAAAAGAGAGTCCCCAGCTGAAAATATGATGCGGGCTTGTTTTATCTCAAATGACTATTTCAAAGGTAGTTAGTGAACAAAAAAAAGATGCAGACGGAGAATGCCAGCGAGAGTTCAATGATGACACTAAGTTCCCATTGATGGTCGGCGTATGAGGATGGTGGTTAGTGGTTAAGGTGAATCAGAGATTGGACTAGCGTCTCCAACCAGTGGCAACCACCCCGACGATGCAAGCCACAGTGTGACATGTCTCCTGAATCTTAGATTTGAGGTAAGGACATGAATATTATGCGTGAAATTTGATGCAGTGTGTAGCAGCAAGATGATATACCAATAGGCAAAATAACAGTTATTCTCTATGGCAAGTCGAACTTGTACCAGTCTGGCAGGACAGTTAGTTCTCGTAGGGAGATTATATCTGACCCGGCTGACCCAATCAACGCTTGAAGGAAAATACTTTTGCTTTTCTTCTCACTGCATGATGGCTTTAATAAATGAGGCTTAAATATCAAGTTTGAACAATATTTATTTTTATCATATTTGTGCCTAAAATAGGTAAAAGCTTTTTCTAGTATCTTTTCTATATTTGTGAAAATTGTCTCAAAACTGCATAAAATCTCAAATATTGAGAAGATATTTAACTTATTTCTTCAATATATTAGGCAAGAAAATGACTGAAAATAAATATTGTTCAGATTCAATATTCAAGGCTCAATTATTGAGACCACCATGCAGTGTCTGGTCACACTATTAGTACGATGGACTGGATTAGAATCAATATACATACCTTCGTCCAACTTGGGCCACTTTTGTAATTAAAACCTGTTTAAACATCATTATGAAGATACCACAGCAGCACGATTGTTACGATTTATTCATTTTCCTTATCTAAGCGCCTCTTATCTTATCTTATCTTCGGCGCTTATCTTATCTCATCTTTAGATCCGTGACTCCACGGAGCCTTCGTAAATCTTCACATCATCACACCGTCATCGCATTGTCATACTTACTCCAGACTCACTCCGCGTGTGTTTTATCTCACTCACCGTGTAATTCGCTTATTCACTTTCTAACACGGTGTACCCATTATTAGACCCTCGTTCTAGTATATAAGTAGTGTACTCAAAGCTGTATATTCCCTAGCTTTGAGCTAATGTCTAATCATACCGAAACATTCCACTTCTCGCTAAGCGCTAAAGCCTTAGTCTTGACACTTGAACTCTCTGGGACTTAACAGTGATTGTACGAACACGATACAACTGTGTATTTACCCTTGTTCAGACGTCGGGTCTAACAATTAGCTCAAAGCTTTTCTTTAGATCTCTAAAACAGATCTTCCATGTCTAACGGTACCGCTCAGGATTTAGCCATCACACTTGGCATCCCCAGCGCCACCCTTGTTACCCTCGCTCTCATTCTCGCGCTCAGGACTCTTTGCAGGCTGCCACGAAGAATTGAGGCACCCCACATAACCCCCACAGTCACTACTACCCCAACCCTCTCCAGCGATGTCGATGCCATTCCGCTCAAGCAGCAGCCACCCCGAATCTTCGCACCCATACCATGCTGACCGATCCCACTCGACGAGCTCACTCGGGGAGGGGTCACAGAAGAAGAAGAAGTCGTTCCTCAGTCGACTTCTCCCGTCATCCCGGAAAGATCAGCTGCTCCCCCTGCCGGAAGAGCTACGTTCATCCACCCCGCCATCCCTCCCTCACCCGAATATATCCCCTATGTCCCTCAAACCCCCTCTCCCGGCACATACGCCCGATTCGCCGCACGAGTCGGGGGATTCGACGTGGGCCGCGACACCAGACCCGTCGCCCCCGTCACCAATTACAATACTTGGGCAGATAGGCACCCCACTCCACCACCCGCAGCCGGTATCCCTTCCGAGCTCTTTTGGGATAATGTCGATATCCCCTACAGCGCCTACTTCCTCAGCCCCCGTCCAGAGTCGCCAGAGCACCGATCCCCTCCCCCGTCCAGATATACCCAGTACAGGCACTGGGACCAGCACATCCAGAATCGGCCGTACTCCCCGGAGCCTGTTGAGGGACCCGTCGCCGGTCCCTCCAGTCACCGATATCCCCCAGCCCGCCGAGGCCAGCGGAGCTGGGACACGCACTGGCAACGACTCGCCCGATGCTTCCAAGACCAGCAGCAGCAGCAACTTGAGTCGAGTGCCACAGAGACCGTCGTCGAGCCACAGCGTCCGCCCCGACCCTCCACCCTGTACCCAATCATCACGGTCGATGGAAGGCGTCAGTCGCCCACCGAGTCGTCGGGCGAGCGTACGCCCCAGCCCCCCTCCGATGAGTCTGGCAGACGCAATTAGGTTTTATGAGGATACGATTAATGACCCGAATATGGTAATACCGGCTGCTTTAAGACAATCTAACTACGAGGACATCTTTACTTACTTTGCTTATGAACTCCCTTTTGACCGGACCTGGGGACAATCCCAGGCCGGGAACGACTATTTTATGAAAAGAAACAGAGGACTCCCAGCTGACGACATACTCCAATACGAAGCAGAGCGAAACACTTGCTTCCTATGGAACAATATACATCGAGACGCTCCCATGGAGGAGTTTCCCGAATACGAAGAAGAAGCGACCGAGATCGAAGCCCAGGAGCCAGCAGAAACATCCTTCACAGGATCAACTGGGGCCTTTTCCTATACTAGGGAGCCAGCATCGCTGGCAGCTTACCAGACTGGCTACATACCATTCAACCAGCCATGGAGCTCCCGCTGGAGGAGGCGGCGGTGCACAGCCACCACAACCTCCCGCTGCACCAATACCACCAGTAAGGTACACACTCCCGCTCTTTCCCGCACTGCCACCTCTCCCAGATCCACCAGTACCCTGGCAACTAGTCGACGGAGCCATCGCCCCCTATGACGAGTTTAAACCAAAACTCCTCAAAGAGGTTGACGACTTCACAGGTGATTCTACCGACATCACCCGATTCTTCCTAAAGTGCGAACTGCACTTTGAAGTGTTCAACCGACACTTCCGCCACCCCCCTCATAAAGTCCTCTTCTGCGTCTCTCGACTTGCAGGAGACGCCGAGACATGGTGGGAGTTAGGCACGCAAGTAATAGGGAGGGATCAAGCGATGGGAGCTCAGCTCTACCCATCTTACGATGATTTCAAAAGGGAGCTCCGCAAGAGGTTCTGGAAGGATGCCGATGCACAGCTAAAGTACGCGAAGTGGGAGAAGCTTAGGCAGTCAGAGAACAAGGACGGCGACAAGTTCTTCCAAGAGTTTGAAGAACTAGCCTACCATGCCGGAGTACGCGACAACGAGCAAGTCATGCTCCATCAAATCAAGAAGGCCGCCCGCCAATCAAGTAAAAATACTATATACTCGGCTGACGCAGAAGTGCCAACCATGTACGAAGGCTGGAAGACTCGCCTCCTCCGCATCGACTACAACTGGCACCTAAGACAGGCAGAAGGATCTACGGTGACACCCTCGAAACCACAGCCACAGAAGACGACCACACCTGCTAAGGGTGGTCAACCAGCAGTTCCTACACCATCAACGAAGACAGCGACTGGGACGACTTACGGGGGGCGCGGCGCGCCAATGGATGTTGACGCAGCCAGGGCAGCGTCAGTATGCTTTCGTTGTGGCAAAAAGGGCCACTTCAAGCGCGACTGCCCCAATGCGCCCAAATCACGGGAGGAGAAATTACGACGCGCCAATGCATATTGGGATTCCCAGGAAACGCCGCTCGCCTCAATTGAAGAAGTAAAAGAGAGCGCCAAGAAGTAAATGATTCGACTTACTCGGCAAAGGACTTAGTTTTAGCTGGTACGCCTATCGCGACTTATCAATGTACTTATATACCTGTTGTAGTTACCCCCCGCGCATTTGAATATACCCGTGACTTCGCAATCAGACCAGAAACTAAGCAAGAATCAACACTCTATCCCAGGCCCGGATGTCGCGGTAGTTAGACTACCGGCGACTAAACGTTCGACAAGTAACCCATTGCGGGTGAAAGCATCGGACGATAAGTCACCTACCATAGTGACACCCCTTATAACGGCGTCGTTACCACCTAGCAACTTCATTGAAGTGTGCGCCAGGGTGCAGACGCGACTGGAGGGGACAGACGAGGCACTTAGTGCCGACTCTGCTAATGCCGTCTCACACGACTGTGAGGCGTCTCTACGGAGCCCCAGCCTCGCTGGCGGTTTAGAGGGAATAGCTACGGCGAAACCTCCTCTGGTAAAAGAGATCTTCGTAAGGCTGCCAAAGTCTAAATCCCTTATACACCAAGGGGCTTTGGGATCAGCCATAAGCGCCCAGGAGACGGCCAACCAGAAAGCTGCAGGACAGGAAGCTGCTAGCGCCCAGGCATTGCAAAGGGGGCATCAGGTAGCTTTCATTGAAGAAGTACCTGACGATGAGGACATTACCAGTTTCATGATGAACAAGAAGGCTAATTTATCCCCTTTAGAAACTGCGGTGACCTCGCCAATGGTAGTCGAACCTTCACAGGTCGGCGCGAAGGCTAGAGAGGCCCTGCAACTCTCGCGCACTTACATTAGTGGCAAGACTTACGGCGAGTGGTGGCTCAAACCATTCAGAGCTGAATGGACTCTGCGCGGCGTAGTACAAGCCAAGACAGAGGCGGAGGCGAAGGCGATCTTAAGGAATTGGATTCATAAGACGCGCACAGGAGAAGTAGTCGACATGATGCTTGAGGCAATAAAGGGGATGGAACGGAGCAACGCACTCGAATGGCTCGAAGAACTGCGACAGCCAAAACGATAAATCAGCGCATTGAGTAATGAAGGGAAGGACCTGGTTCTCCCCGTCGAAATCGGGATACCAGGAACTCTTACCTGAATTGCTACAAAGGCGTTGGTGGACAGCGGGTGCACCAGCAGTGCTATTAATAAAACGTTCGTCGAAAAGTACAACATCCCGACTCACACCACAGCCGTGCCAATCCCGGTCTATAATGCTGACGGAACCAAGAACCAAGGAGGATCAATTACCAAATACGCTGAGATCAGTCTTAAAATTGGAGATCATTCGGAACGAATAGATCTAGCCGTAACAGATCTCGATGATAAGCAGATCTTCCTTGGCCATGATTGGTTAGCCCAGCACAATCCGATCATCAATTGGAAGACAGGAGGATTAACGTTTGCATGGTGCGAATGCCGCAAAAACCCATTTGTACTACCCGATGCCGATCCTGACGACAGGTGGGACGAAGAGCTGGAGGAGGGAGATACAATTCTTGCAATAGACTTCACGCGGGCTATACTCATACACGCTCATTACACCAATGACTTAGCTGCCACGGCCAACGCAGACAAGAAAGCGAAAACGTTCGAAGAAATGGTCCCAGAATGGTGTCGGGATTTCAGCAATCTATTTGACAAAGATAGTTTCGATGAACTTCCCGAACCAAAGATGTGGGACCACGCAATCGAGCTTATTCCAAACGCGAACGCCAATCTCGACTGCAAGGTCTACCCTCTCAATCGGAACGAACAGGCTGAACTCGACAAGTTCCTAGACGAGAACCTCTCAAGTGGACGAATAAGGCCCTCCAAGTCGCCCATGGCTTCGCCTTTCTTCTTCGTCAAAAAGAAGGATGGCAAGCTACGACCAGTACAAGATTACCGTAAGCTCAACGAGATGACAATTAAAAATCGATACCCACTTCCACTCATCTCGGAGCTGATGGATAAACTACGAGGTGCCAAGTACTTTTCCAAACTTGATGTTCGATGGGGATACAACAATGTGTGCATTAAGACTGGCAACGAGTGGAAGGCGGCATTCAGAACTAATCGAGGGTTATTCGAACCTACGGTTATGTTCTTCAGGCTTACCAATTCACCCGCCACCTTCCAGTGGATGATGAATGACATTTTCAAAAACCTCATTGCATCAGGCGCCGTCACCGTCTACCTCGATGATATCTTAATCATGTCCAAAACCAAGGCAGAACACCGTCGCATTACGCGTGAGGTTCTCAAGGTCTTACGAGAGAACAAGCTATTCCTTAAAGCGGAAAAATGCGAGTTCGAGACCTTGGAAACCGAGTACCTTGGTGTTATCATCAGTGAGGGAAGCATTCGCATGGACCCAGTCAAAATCGCAGGAATAGCGGAGTGGCCCGTTCCAACCAAGAAGAAGCAGCTTCAGTTGTTCCTAGGCTTTACCAACTTCTACAGACGTTTCATTAAAGGGTATAGCAAAGTCGTCAAGCCTATGACACAGCTAACAGGAAACGATCCGTGGAAGTGGGGAAAAGCACAGCAGAACACATTCGAAGAATTGAAGAGACTACTGGCCGAAGAAGTGGTACTGGCAATACCCACAGAAGGAGGCAAGTTCCGCGTAGAGGCGGATGCAAGCGAGGGAGCGATTGGTGCTGTATTATCGCAAGAGCAGGATGGAAAATGGCGCCCAGTCGCATTTCTGTCCAAATCCCTCACAGTTATGGAACGGAATTACGAAATTTACAACAAAGAACTGCTGGCCATCATGCTAGCCCTGGACGAGTGGAGACACTACCTGATGGGAGCGGCGCAGGACTTCGAGATATGGACAGATCATCAGAATCTGCAATATTTCCGAAAGCCCCAGAAACTCAACCGATGTCAAGCGCATTGGGTAACTGAGCTCGCCGAGTACCATTTCTCGCTACATCACAAGCCAGGGACAGCAAACAAGAAAGCCGACTTACTCAGTCGATGAGCAGATCACGAGCAAGGACAAGAGGACAACAATGAGGTTATCGTCCTCAAACCCGAGCACTTCCAGGCGATGGTCATGCCCACAATCAAGGAAGTCCATATCAAAATCAAGCAAGCCACGCTTGACCACCACCAATGGGACAAGAACGTATCCACGTCTCTCAACCATGACCGAGGGATGTCTCTAGATAACGGTTTGATCTTCTATGATCACCGTATCTATATTCCCCAAGATCATGCGTTACGAGGGGAAATCATCACGATGCATCACGACCATAGGACAGTGGGACACCCTGGCATTGAGAAGACCAAAGAACTCGTCTTACGAGAAGACTGGTGGCCCAGGATGAAGAAAGACATAGAGGCCTATGTCCGTGCTTGCGAGACGTGCCAACGAACCAAGTCAAGCACTCAAGCAAAAGCGGCGCCTCTCCATCCAAATGCCATACCCTCCTGACCATGGACTCATATTTCCGTCGACATGGTCACTGGTTTACCAAAGTGCAACGGTCAAGACGCTATCTTAATGATCGTCGATCGATTCTCTAAGGAAATCATACCGATAGCATGTACAACAGAGCTGTCATCAGAAGGGTGGGCCAAAATCTTACGCGACGAAGTCTATGCCAAGCATGGAATGCCTCAGGTAGTCATCTCTGACCGAGGCTCCGTGTTTGTCTCCAAGTTCATGAAAGACCTCTATGACTTGTTACAGATCAAGGCAAACGTATCCACCACCTATCACCCACAGACAGATGGACAGACAGAACGCGTCAATCAAGAGGTTGAAAAATACCTTCGCATCTTTGTCAACCATCTCCAAGACGATTGGGTAGAATGGCTTTCTCTCATGGCTTTTGCTCATAACAACCGCATCCACTCCGCTACGGGCAAAAGCCCCTTCGAGGTTAACTACGGCTATAACGCTGACCTCCTCCCCGGCGCAAAACCCCGAGCACCCTTCAGAACACCGGCCTCAACCACATTCGTTTCACAGATGCAGAAAATCCACGCTGAAGCAAAGCAAGCTCTGGAAAAAGCCACCGACCAAATGAAAGCCCAGTACAATAAAAAGAAGCGACCTGCAATCGAGTATCAAGTAGGAGACAAGGTCTGGCTCGACACGACCAACCTTTCTTTACCACGTCCAAAAAAGAAACTCGCAGACAAACAAACAGGTCCCTTCCCAATCATCGCAAAGGTCGGAGCATCAGCGTACAAACTGAAGCTCCCGCTGGGCTGGCGCATTCATCCAGTATTCAACGAATCACTCCTTACCCCATACGTACCACCCGCATTCCCAAACCAAGAACAGCCACCTGCGCCGCCGCCAGATCTCATCGACGGCGAAGAACATTATGAAGTCGAGCAAGTCCTCGACCATAGAGAGCGTAAAGTCAGGGGAAAAGCAGGGGAACCAGCTCATTGGGTCACGGACTACTTTGTCAAATGGAAGGGCTATGGAACAGAGTCAAACAGCTGGGTAAAAGAAAACAACATGGCCTCGGATGAGCTAATAGATGATTATCTCGCCGAGCGATTAAACAGAACAGACGCGCCACAATTCAAAGACTGGCAATCTTACACAGACCCATTCACGGGATGAAAAGTCTGGTACGACCAAGAACTACTCTGGGACACCTTTGGTGGGCGCGACAGCCCTTCACAAGATACCAAAGGACCGGATGAAGCAACAGAATTCCCTTGAAAAGGGGAGACCAAGTCTACTAGCAGTTGGGACACCTGCCCTAAAGGGGGGGGTAATGTTATGATTTATTCATTTTTCTTATCTAAGTGCCTCTTATCTTATCTTATCTTCGGTGCTTATCTTATCTCATCTTTAGATCCGCGACTCCACGGAGCCTTCGTAAATCTTCACATCATCACACCGTCATCGCATTGTCATACTTACTCCAGACTCACTCCGCGTGTGTTTTATCTCACTCACCGTGTAATTCGCTTATTCACTTTCTAACACGGTGTACCCATTATTAGACCCTCGTTCTAGTATATAAGTAGTGTACTCAAAGCTGTATATTCCCTAGCTTTGAGCTAACGTTTAATCATACCGAAACATTCCACTTCTCGCTAAGCGCTAAAGCCTTAGTCTTGACACTTGAACTCTCTGGGACTTAACAGTGATTGTACGAACACGATACAACTGTGTATTTACCCTTGTTCAGACGTCGGGTCTAACAACGATGCTACACATGTCTGCCGGCACGTACTGGGGGACACTTTTGCGGAACCTACAACATACGAGAGCTTGAACAAAATATCAGCGGCAAAATCTTACTCAGGCACCGGCAATGGCATATTCCGCTTAATATCAGGTTCATTAGAGTGCGTGCACACGGATGGTGAGAATAATGAAGATTTTGCGTCATCAACTCATTCGGACAGTAGATGCCGTGCCGATACCTGTAGAAATGAGTCAATACTGGCTTCAAAGAATGATGGAACGGACGACGCACCAGGAAGACTGAAGTCACTTCAATGAAGGGATGTTTCATTGCTTGGGCTTCGCTCTTTGGGTCCAGCACATCACAAAGGTGGTTACGAGTGCATATATCAACGCTGTGGGAGAGATGCTGCTAAGTTTATCTTAGGCTGTGACTTGTATGCACCGAGCTTGAAGCTCCCGAAGAGCCTATTGACGCATTTAGTGTTGTGAAAGGCCGGGCTTCAAGCCTTAAGCCCGGCCCAGCCCAGCCTGACCCAGCCCTGAAAAGCCCAGCCTGCTAGTAAGGCTTGCTCAAGGCTCGGGCTGAGGCTTTGCTTAAGGAAAGCCTTAAGCCCTAGGCCGAAGCCTTGGGCTTGTGTTGTAAATATAACAGTGGGAGGCTTGCAGTAGGTAAATATACTGAATTGTTAGCTACTAGAGCTCGGAATGAGCTCCTTAAATACTACAGAATGTATCTAGAATCTTCTACTAAAGTACCTAAATATATCAAAGTATCGTGACAAATGAGTAAGCCGAATGTTCGGGAATCTTCCGGCATCAGCTTGAAGTTGTAAATCCCAACAGCTTGAGAGGTGGTTAATATTCATTCTTAAAGTCAATTCTCATGAATGTAACACACCTCAATATTATCTGATAGTTTCATTTACCATGCTTTCGCAATAGAGCTTATCTAAATGCAAGATGTCATTGATCGAGAGTGGTTATGATGTCATCGCGACATGTTTTCTTCACAGTGACAAGTCCAATTAAACGAAAATGGCTTCGTAGATGCTCAGTGTGATTCAATACATAGTATATTAGACTCGCAAAGTGATATCTGAATGGATACTAACATATAATGACTCCAATGAGCCAATATATATTTTGAGTCAGAAGCCTGGGCTTGAGCCTGAGCCCGGCCTGAGCCTTGTAAGGCTTGGGCTCAAGGCTCAGGCTCACGAATGTACTGAGCCTGAGCCTGCTCAAGCCCGGCCTGAGCCTCAAAAGCCCGGCCCAGCCCAGCCTTTCACAACACTAGACGCATTTATGGATATCATCGATGTTGGGATTTACAACTTCAAGCTGATGCCGGAAGATTCCCGAACATTCGGCTTACTCATTTGTCACGATACTTTGATATATTTAGGTACTTTAGTAGAAGATTCTAGATACATTCTGTAGTATTTAAGGAGCTCATTCCGAGCTCTAGTAGCTAACAATTCAGTATATTTACCTACTGCAAGCCTCCCACTGTTATATTTACAACAATCGAGTCCGCAGAGTCAAGACCTAGAGAAAGCTTTTAGATAGGATAAGGGACATGCACGAACGACGCACCCGGTCGTGAGTCAGCGATTTGACGGCCGCATCTTCAGAGCCGAGCCAGCATAAATGCGCCCTTTGTTCTCGCCGACAAGAAAAAAACCAGCAGAGAAGATGTGAAAGAGATGGATCTAAAGGAATCAGGATGCTCTTACCAGTCAACAACAAAATGACACTGGTATGCCACAGTGAAGGCACCTTTACTTGTTCATCAGCACTTTATACAGCGTCCAAGCTACTCGAAAGGGCGGTGCAGCAGAAAAAGGTAAGAGGACAGGGGTCGTCGAGACGAAGAAAGGCCGTGATGTGATGTCATACGATCATCCTCCCTCTCTTCTTCCTACCATGACGACGGACATCACAACCAGCAATTCCTACCGCGTCAAGAATATCCTTAACAAGTGTTACCTACGAGGTCCGCCGCTGCCGATGATGGAAAAGGCTGCTCTTGGAGCGAGGTCCTGATACTCAACGATGAATTGAGACTTTCTTGCTCGTGGTCTTATCAAAACGTAGGTACGGCACCATTATCATTATGGCAGGAAACTGAATAAAACAATAGCTACAAAATCCGTCTCATTGCTGGACATTGCTCGCCAAAACCTGCCCTGCTGTTCGTAGGTGAATATATCGACATCCCTTGGATGCTATCAGCGTGGAGTGAGCGTGCCAGGATATACAGCATCTAGGGTGAGAAGCAGAGGCTGCAACGTTGGAGAGGTTACTGGGCGTGCCCCGTGCCAGTGGTGAGGTTGAAGCAGAGGGTAAAGCTGGCTTGGCATCGTCATCGTCAACCCCGATGGGCTAACTGATGCGGTGTTGTCGTATATCGTGTTGGTCGGTTCATCGCGCTTGGCATGATGGTTCTGGGTCATCTTGTCCTTCTTGCTGCACAGGAAATCCTCCCAGTCGTCAGGTTCAGTGTACGGGTCATGCTGCACGATACGCCAGAGTATCCTCCAAGGCTTTCCTATCATCGTAGCACAGCTTTCCAAGAAAGGTTAACAAGAACCACCTATTGTATTCATGAGCATCAACCGTTGGCGCATCATCTGGGACCACGCCGGGGGTATATAGCTCGACATTCAGGAATGAAAACACGCGGCGATGCGAATCGAATAGGTGGATAGGCGGCCCACAGCTCGGTGCGACAGTGACGTTGTTCCTCCAGGCCGTAACCTGATAGCTGACGGCGGCGTGATTTCTCTGCCATCAGTGAGTTCTTTAAAATTTGTAATCGAGTTCGATATACTCATCAAAACCGCACCCTCACAGACAAATAGTCCTTCCCTCTCGTTCAGTGGGTTTTCCATAGTCCTATCCCTGAAATTCATTACATTTTCAAAGCCAGAGGTTGATCTGCGATGTGGCAATCAGCGGCAACTCCTTCGTTTACGCGATCTCACTCACTAGCACGTAGGTCTAGTCGCGTATCTCGGATATTGGTACTTCTGGTCCTCCATGTTGCTGAGCGAATTTATATCGGAAGTTAACCAGTGGGTGTTTGTCATTTTGTGACTGTTGGACGAAGATATGAGCCTCTGTTTGTTTTCAGACGTCTGGTAAACTATAGTAAAGTACGTCTTTCTTCGCCTCATATCAAATGTTGAGACTGACCGATCTTTCTTAGTTTGTAACGAATGATTTCTTGGTGCTTGAACGGCCGAATGTGTCGATCTATTTCTCCACTTGCTTGCTGTGGGTATGTCTGACACAGATATTCATACTAGGATTTCAAAGTAGGTCCTCGTGGTCTACTATTAGCTGGATAAACCCACCCCCGCAACGGACCTAGCATCTAATTAGTACAATAGGATGCTTCTTGGCTGTTCTCGCCATGTGCTCCTGGTCCTAGAGGACTATCAATGGTTCGTCAGCACCATTATCGCTGTTGCAAGGATGTTATGGATTTCACCTATCCGTTGACTCGGTGCATGAGTCAAGACATGCCCATACTCGGCCTTCTCGGTCTTAACAGTGACTCGCTGGTATCTTCTATTATGTTCCGTTACTTTCTCGATTCTTCATACTAATACTAGAATATTAGGGAACATTGTAGAATAATAATGACTTGAACCTTCCCTTAGCATATAAACTCGTAGATAAATTGTATTAGGGATCTCTCAATCTAACTTTACCCATCTTCGAATGTCCACTTAACTGTGTGATTTAAGCATTCCTGATCGGTTACGCCTAGCGCTTGCCAATCAACTGCTTCCCAACTACGCCTAGCACTTGTTGGAAACCCTGTTAGTTATGCCTAGCACTTGCTGACACCCCGTTAACTACGCCTAGCACTTGTTAGCACCCATATCGGATCCCTCTTGGTGGTTGGAACTCGGCTTTCGGACATCCTCGCTCACGACTCGGGTTTTACTTCAGTATTCATTACCTCGTGTATTACTTGGAATACTCTGATTCTTAACAAAGGAACTGATAAAAGCATAACTATCTTTGTTGGCCTCGCTATCCATTGGCCTGGCGTGATCATTGTCCTGGGTCTTCTCGGCCTTCTTGCTTCCCACAAAGTCCTTTCAGCGTCCCGCTCGTTGCTCTCATCAATCCGGGCTTTTCCGGCGCCATCGACAGTTACTGTCTGATAGGTTTTTGAGTGGATCTACGATGTGTGGAGAGCTGTAGTAAAATTCACCTTGAAGCTATCTTCAAGAAGGCCGCCTGCCTTGGATAACGCATGGACAATATCTTCTTCGACGGTGATGGTCGATCCGTTCAGATCCAAGCGATGAACTACGAATACCACCTGGAAACCGGCTTGGACCTTCCCTTGCCTGTGTGACGCGTGTCCACCCCTTGTCTCTTCCGCTGTTACTCTTGCCGCGATGATGACAGCAAGGCTCATGTCCTGTTGTATTGGAATGGTTCCAGTGACCTGCAAGCGTTGCAATCTGAGGATTTTCACCAGGTTTTCCGCAACCTACCCACACCTTTTTCATCACCCTCGTGGGCCGCTCACACGGGTTTCGATGTGACACTGCTTCTGCTCCAGAGTCCAGACAGGCGATGTTGATATTATATGAGCTTTTGCAAAGCATGCTTACACTGTTTTCAGCGCATTTGTCACTCCCTCCCCGGATTTAACCTGCACTCATAATAAAACATAGGGTTTCTCATTGTCTTCTATCTCTACTCCACGAGAGCCGTGCGATCAAAATGATACGAGCCGCCGAAACACAGGAATTACGAACAAAATAGCGTTCATGTCCAAATCAAGAAAATATCAACTACGGCCCGTGCGTGCCGAGCAATCTTTGAGTCCTCTGAGTTCTTAAATCAAACTGACATGGTGCTCAACGCATCATTCAATCCACTGCTCCTAGCTGACAGCGGTTCCTTTCATCTCATCTGGAAATTTTGCCGCTACTCTTCGAAGTGTGAGAAATCCGCACCGCTCAACTAATTTTGGATGGTTTAAATTTTTATCCTTGCAGGCGTCTCCGTCCTATGACGGCAGATGTTCATTCCTATCTCTCCGGAACACAGCCTGCTTCTCCATGTTCATAAAATCTATTGTCTGCTGGTGACTTGGTACTGGTTCAAGGTCTTTGAAAACCGCTTCAGCATGGTCTTTGTGCCTTTCGTTCTCAGCTTTGCTTCCATTGCTTTGTATCTTTGTTGCAAAGTAGCCAGAATACCGTCTACTTGAACCCAGAACCCTCGGGATGGCGGAACAAATCTCACGTATGCGCAGTTGGAATTCAATGGACTTCGATTACAGCGTCTATAGTATGGCAGTGGACGTCAACACGTATCCTTACGAGACACACCTAGTTGGGGCTGTGAAGATCATGCAACCGGCCCCGGGAAAGCACTCAACAAAGGTAGCTCTGGCCTGGCGAGTCTTTACAAAAATAAGCGTTGACATTCAAATTGAGAAGATATTACATCTTAAGTGCTGGTCGGTATCTTTACCCTTGGAAACCTTGATCAAGCCGATGTTGTTTCCTTCTTTCAACCACTGCTTCTTACCAACGGCGGCTTTCTTCGTCCTTTCGTAATATAGTTGACCCCTGCAACACATCCGTTTCGAAAGCCTGCTTTTGAAATGCAGTTCTGGACCGGTTCAGCAATGTAACCTCGAAGAGGGACTTTCAGCCTACTACCTTTACAGCCATCGAATCTCCACTATGATGTCTGAATGTTCGTTCTTTGCTTGCCTGAGTGCTCCGTGCTTCTCAGCCTTCCTGAAACCCATCATCCAACTCATCAGAACAAAATTCCGAGGTCTCGTGATTTTCGAAACGGTCCAGTTTCAATTCAAGTGACTTTCTTGCTTCCTTATGAAACAGACGGGGCGCTCATTTCTATCTTGAAGCTTCCTACTGAATTGAATATTCTCGATTGATATTAACCCGCATCGTACTGCCTCATATCGGGCAGGTCGTTACTACTTATCGCCGCCGAGTCCACTAGCGAAAGCATAATACATTAGCTGCGCCTGATCACAGATTTGATCTTTTGCTGTACTTCTTATATAAAGGACCGGTGGCTCGGTAACAAGTGACAAATTTCTCTCCTTCATTGGTCTTCTGAGTCACCACCATGATCGCTAGAACATATCCCGGGACCGATATACCAGAGCTAACGGATAGCCAGATCAAGGACATTTTCCACGATCTTGACATGCAATTTAACGAGGTAGTGCTTCAGGCAGTAACACATGGTAATAGAATTTTAATTTATGAGAGGGAAGTTCAGTCAACCAATTTCTGAAGGGATATACACCGGAGTGGTAGCCGTCACATTGTGGGCCGTTGGTCTATACTTTTCACTTCTTTTTGATGCGTATCTCTGACTACTATGTCTAGCTTCAAGAAATAACATCCAGAGTCCTGGACGGCCGCGTTTTCTTATTCTTGTCATCCTGCTTCTGTATATTCTCGCGACTTTTAGCCTTTACGAAGGATGGGCGCTGGAAATCGCATATATCACCCTTCCTAATGGGGAAAGCTTTTGGACGGCGTTCAAGTATACTCCTGGCACTCCGATCTTCTTGACCCAAGGAGTCGATGCAATTCTGAGCACGATTCTTGCTGATACTACTTTGGCATGGGATTCAATATTTGTCTTTTTGTATTCCTTGCTCATGAATGTCTAGATATGGCGCTGTTGGATTGTCTGGGGGCGGTCATGGCGCATTGTGCTTGTTCCGATTGCTTGCACTACCTTGGCAGCAGGCACGTTTTTTAATTCATAATTCCAATGATTTTACAAATCGTCAGCTAATGTAAACCTAGTAAGCAGAGGGATCGAGACTTATAAATCCACTTTCGCCGGAACTGCCGCAATTAATTCACCCTCAACAGGCAGATTCTTCGACAATGTTGTCAACTGGGCTGTGCTATACTCCTCGCTCATATTGGCCACATTTCTTTGGTGCACGATTCTCATTGTGTATCGTATTATGAGGGTGGGGGGTGCTGCTGGAAGGATGCATGTATATCAGAGAGTGATAGAGATGCTTGTGGAATCCGCGTTCCTCTACTCTGCTGTGTTAGTAGTTCTGGTGGTACTGGAAGCTCGTAATGAGAGAGCCGCGGACTACATCGAAGGGGTCGCCGCTGCGACGAGAGTAAGTGGAGTCCAACTTAGTGTTTTATCTTTGCTCCTTATGATAACTACAATACTTATTCCAGGGAATCATGCCAACAATTCTGGTCGGCCGCGTTGCAGCAGGGCATGCGCGCCCAGATGACTCTTGGAGCGAACATACCACGGCGTCGTCAATTCAGTTCAGAAATCATTCGAGTTCGCAGAATGACACGCTTCAATTTAGAAGTCACTCAAGTTCGCAGAGTGTCAGCCTTGCTGGATCTGAATCGGGTCGATCTACGCGCATAACACCTGACTTGGAAAATGCCTTGGACACCTTGGAGGATAGTGCACGGAGGTAGGATCGGAGGGTGTTACGCATACTTGCAACTTATGCGATTGCTCGACGCGCCTCTTTGAGACGCTGAAGTCTGTAGGCTGCCGCGTTGTGTGAAGTAAGACCCACTCTTAGTTTGAAAGAAATTGTTATGTACCGCATTAAATATTTAGGTGCTACGATTTGGCTATCATCCGCAGAAGAGACTACCCACAGTATACTTTCCACATCATTCATGGATGTAGTCACGGTATAATATTAACTTGGGTCGCTGTCAAAGACGGGAAAGTCTCAAGATCAATGCTAAAGTGTCAAAGAGTAGATTTAAGGCGCATGCGCAGTGGCATATATACGTTACATATTATATTTCTGGGCTCATAACGGGAATCCGATGATATGCAGAACCCTGGACGAGATATCAGCGTTGTTTGCGAGTATACCACACCTACTCACACGCCGTTGACGAGAAACTTGGTTCTATGGCAGAATAATAGGTCCATTAGAGCATGCGTTTCCAGCAAGGACTTAGGACATTGTCCCGGGACCTGGACAAATGCGTCAAGACTGGCTGGAAAGGACGATTGAACGGATGACTGACCGAGGCGTCGCCTCAACGATATCTTCTTCATTAATTAGCCTTACGTTAGAGTCCAGTGCATTGCACAGGGATTGAGAACGTATATGAGATCGGGGAGGTACGAGGTCCTGCATTCGTTCTCAGCCTGGACTGAGCTTGGATCCTTCATATTGTCGGGCCCATCGATACCCTCGTGGTCATCGTCGAGTCCGCATATAGGCCTGCTCAGGAGAGTTCCGTCATTTTTCGACTAAAGACATCGTGTCAAGACCTGACTCGGAAGAAGGATGTAAGAAAGGACAAGAGAGATAGAATGCATGACGACACACTGAGATTTCCTTTATCGTGAGCTAGCCGCAACGTTATCACCGCCTAGTCACATATTTAAGCTTTGAATTCCCGCAAGTGCGAAAGTGGCCAGCAGAGAAGAGGCCAAAGAGACAGATCTACAAGCTGTTCTCGCCAGTTAACAAAGAAACGACATTGGTATGTCACGGCAAACATACCGTTATTTACTCCGCGACGTCGTAGACGATGGCCATGCTACGCTGGAACAGCGGTGCAGCAGAAAAGGGTATTGATGTCGAGAGGAATGGGGTTAATGAGGTTAATCATGGACGTCGGGACGAAGGAAGGCCGTGACCGTGACGCAGTCGTCTCACTTCTTTCCTTCTTTCCACCACGACGACGGGGCTCGAGCCTCCCTCCTGCCAGTGGTTCTTACTATGTCGAGAATGTCCTCAACAAGCGTTACCTACGAGGCCCGCCGCCGCCACCGCCAATGGAAAAGGCTGTTCTTGGAGTGAGGACCCGATACCTACCGATGAGAAGATATCTTGCATATGGTCCGATCAAAAGGTTGGTATGACACCATTATCATTACTACAAGAAACTTAATGAAATCATAGCTACGAATTCTGCTTCATTGCTGGATGCCGATCTCCCAATCTTTCTCTGCTGTTCGTAGACGGCCATCAGAGCAAGCCCATCAGTTGCGGACCGAACGAGCGAAGGTATTCTGCAGGCAAGACAAGAGTCGGAGGTTGCAACGTCGGAGATGCTGGTGGTGAAACTGAGGCAGATGGTACGATTGGCTTGGCATCGTCGTCGTCAACCCCGATGGGCTGATGGATGCTGTATTGTCATATATAGTGTTCGTTGGTTTATCGCGACTGGCACGATGGTTCTGGGTCCTTTCGTTTTTCTTGCCTTGTATGAAGTTTTCCCAGTCGTCAGGTTCCGTGTACGGGTCATGGTGGGTGAGACGCCAGAGTATCTTCCGCTCCTCTGATGCCTTCCTATCGTCGTAATGCGGCTTTCCGAGGAGGGTTAACGGGAACCACCTATCATATTCACAACCATCGAGGTTGGGGTGTCATCTGGCGCCTCGCTGGCGGTATAGGTCTTGTCGTTCAGTAATGAAAATACATGGCGATGCAAATCGAATGGGCGGATATGCGGCGCGTGGCTTAGTACAACAGCGACGTTGTTCCCCCAGGCCGTAACCTGATCGCTAACGGCCGCGTGATTTCTCTGCCACTAATGAGTTCTTAAAATTCTATAATCGAGTTCGATATACTCACTAATATCTCACCCTCACAGGCCAACAGCAGCACACCCCTCTCGTCTAACGGGCTTTCAAACGCCCTCTCTCTCAGCATTCGACCATTCTCGAAGCCAAAAACCTCAAGCTGCAATATGGCGATCAGTGGCGACCCCTTCATATACGCGATCGTACCCACTAGAGTACGCGTCCACGAGCGTATTTCGGATACTGGTACTTCCCAGTCCTCCATGTCGCGAGGCGAGGTTATATTGGAGGTGTTTGTTACTTTGTGGCCGTCGTACTTACAAATCATGAGGCCTGAGGCCCGAGGCATCAGCCTTTGTTTTCTTTTTGGACGTGTGGCAAACCAGAGTCAAAGTGCGTGCATCTTCGTCTTATATCATCCTCTCACACTGAGCGCGCTCTCCTAGTTTGGCGTTGATCACTGTATGACAACATTTGCCCTCAGTCGAGTTAACTCTTTGACTAGCTCGCCAGAGAAATATCTGACTCGGATAGGAACATCCTTTGCATCAGGATTTCTTCCAGAATCAGCGTTCCCGCTGTCGCTATCAACAGGTTAAAGAATCCACCGCAATGGAAATCAGTTCTTTCTTTGTTGCTCTCATCGTGCATTTCTCTTGGTGTGCATGGTCCTAGGAACTATTCATGGTCGGTCCAATACCATTATTATTGTTGTAAGGCACTGATAAAAGCATAGCTATGTTTTCTGGCCTCGCTAGTCACCCCTTACAGCCGGCGTGATGATAATCCCGGGTCTTCTCGTCCCTCTCGCTTCCCACGAGGTCCTCTCAGCGTCCCGCTCATTGCTCTCGCCGTCTTCGGCCTTTCCAACACCATCGATCCCTGTCACTTGGAAGCAGAAGCCCTGGTCCGAGCGAGGAACTACTACGAATCTTACCTGTAAACCGTCTTGGACCTGGTCAGGAACAGATAAGGACTGTCTAGCCAACGTGACAGAGTATTTCCTTACCTGTGCGACGTATATCCATCCCTTTCCTTTCTCTTCCGAACACCATCGTGTCCATGCAACTCCTGCCAGGATATGCGTCTGAAGCTAGTTCTCTTTGGCCTTTCTTGACGAAGGACTTTTCCCTCTAGTCTATACCCTCGAGAAAGCTGCGGGACATCCTCTTCAAGGGGATCATTGACATCACGATCTATGACGTCGAGTAGGTCGACGATTGGATGTACCGGTGCTTTTCATTACTAGACAATGGCTTTGTGACTTTGTGACTTTGTTTACTTGGAGTACAGTACGCTTACTTACTGTATTTTTTGTAAGAACTTTGCCATACATACTCAGCTGTACCTATGTAACCGTAGAATATATTTCACTTCGCCGTTTTGTCAGAATGCGTTTAGAAATGGTTCCGCTACACATATCCCCCCGCTGAACAACTTTCTTTTAGAACTCCATCACGTTTCGATATAAGCATCATATCCTGAAACAATCTTATGGATGACCTACCGCATTTTATGTAAGTACTGATGTCTCTTATGGCCAGTGATTTAGGTCCGGGTCATAGCCTTTTTCCTGATCTGGACGAGTGCTTGTAACCGATAGCTGCAACATGCGGGAAGCAACGATGGTGTAGTAGTGTACTTAGCAGAAGATTCATAAATAATGTCAATGTCAATGTATTGTCCTAAGCTCTATTGCGGTGGACTAGTATCACTAGTCGAGCATGGTTTGAGCTCCGTAGTTTCTAATCTAGGCTATCTACTATCTCAGGCCCAAATGGCGAAGATAGTATCGCAATAGCATCCTCCGTAATAGGTTAAATCATCTACCCCTTTAGTCCTAGCATTACTGTATCGTATCCTATTTCTCACAAACCCGGCGTCTATACTACTTAAATAGACAGTCAACAAGCGGTATAAGCGACATACCTTGATGGGCATTGAAGATCACGCACCTGAAAAAATGGGCAACAATATATGTTAATCTGGACGAGACAATGAGGGAACTACTCCAATGTGGAGGCTTTGAACATAAGGGACGGATCTTCGGCAAGTCAAAAACAAAAATAGCGTTCATGCCCAAATCGGGAAGGCATCAAATTGATCAAAACTACGGTCCCGCGTAGCTCCAAGTCTTCGTTCTTGGATCAATCCGCTGTTGTGCTGGAGGCTGCCTTCAGTTCACTCGTACTGACTGGCGACGGATCCTTTCGTCTTATCAGGAAATTTTGCCGAGTACTACATTGAACTGTTCGAACTTCGAAAGCTACTAGTAGCTTTTTCGAAGAATTTCAAGGAAGTGCTTAGTGCAGCAGCCCACACAGCAGCCCTCTCAGTGCCTCAACCACTTAATCTCAGTCTATTTTAACTATTATCCTTGTAGCCCTCTCCTCGCCACCATGGCAACATGGCACATGCAGCACAGCCTGCTTCTCAACGTTCCTGAAATCCATCATCCGCTGGCAACTTGTTACTGGAGCAGCATTCTCAAGGTCTTCGAATACCGCTTCTTCAGCTTGGCCTTCCTACCTTTTGCTCTCGGCTTCACTTCCTTTGTTTTGGGTAGACTTCGTTACAAGGTAGCCAGAAAACTGTCAACCTAAATCCAGACCCTTCGGGATGGCAGATCAGAATCTCGTGTACACGCCGTTAGAATTCAATAGACTTTCTCGTATGATCATCATAAAACAGATGGGGTACTTGCTTCCATCTTAAAGTCTTCATCACTCGCCTATGCCCATCAAAATTTGATATCCCAATCTCCATCTCAATTATCAGAACGTCTCCACGTCTAATAATGAATAGTACCCGACACTTTGGCTGTACCTTGCATCGCCAAAATGTTTATCTCCCCTCCTTCTACTATATAACAGGCTGGTGTCTCGGCAGCAGGACGTAATATCCTTTCTTCACTTGTCTTTGGAGTCATTATCATGACTGCTACGCTAGAGCTAACCGACAGTCCTGAAATCAAAGATATCATTGCTGCTCTGGATACACAATTCGACAATGTAATGCTTACTGTATTCCTATATGGTAAGAAAATTCAAATTCACACATTGGATCCGGGATTTCAGTCAAACAATATTTTGAAGGGATACACATGGGAGTGATAGCCGTCACATTGTGGGCTGTTGGTCTGTGTTCTTTACTTCATTCGATCTGCATTTTCTGACTGATATAGTTAGCTTCAAGGAATAACTTCTCAACTTCCGGAACACCGTGGTTCCTTATTTTTATCATCCTGCTTTTGTATCTTCTGGCAGCTTTGAACATCTACAACTCCTGGGCACAGGTTATCGTATCATTCATCCCTAGTAATGGGAAATCCATTTGGGAAGGATTTGGATCTAGCCAAATGTCCATTCCATTCAAATTGAGTATAGAGATTGATGCAATTCTTAGCGCTGTTCTTGCTGATGCTACTTTGGCATGGATTCGATAATTGTTTTTGCATGACTCTTTGCTTACTGGTTTCTACTAGATATGGCGCTGTTGGATTGTCTGGGGTCGGTCATGGCATGTCATACTCGTTCCAATTGCTTGCACCTCATTGGCAATAGGCATGTATTTGAATTCATAAACCCTATGATATAGAACTTATCACCACTTATATAAACCTAGCCAGCAGAGGGATCGCAGCCTATTACACTGCTTTCGGACCTAACGCACCACCTCAAGCCCTATTCTTGGAGAAAATCGTCAGCTGGTCCATTCTATACTCCTCGCTCATATTGGCCACTTTGCTATGGTGCACGATTCTCATCATTTATCGTATTTGGCGAGTGGGTGCAGCTGCTGGAAGGATGCATGTATATCAGAGATTGATAGAGATGCTGGTGGAATCCGCATCCCTCTACTCTGCGATGATAGTTGTTATGATGGTGTTCCAAGTTTGTAATGAGGTAGCCGGAGAGTACATTGAAGCGTTAGCGGTTGCAATGAGAGTAAGCATGTCCAACCTGCTTTGTCTTTTTGCCATGTCATGAGTTATGACTGACAGCTCTCTTCTAGGGAATCATTCCAACAATTCTAGTAGGCCGCGTTGCAGCAGGACATGCACGCCCTGACAATTCCTGGAGTGAAAGCACCATGGTGTCATCACTTCGATTCCAAAATCACTTGAGTTCACAGAATGACAGCCAAATGAGTGCTGGACCTGGATGGGACATGCCATCTCCACGCATAAGACCAGACTTAGAAGAGGGCTTGGAGGACTGAGCAGAATTAGGGATGGAGGATCTTCCCCAAAATTGTGACGTATACAGTCATCCAACACACCCTCTCAGCAGAATGTCAAATTCTGTCAATTGATTTGTTGTGTGAAGGAAGAGGGACTTATAATTTGGTAGTGATCAGCTCGGACTCTGCCCCCCCCTCTCCCAAAAGAGAAGCAGCCACACTTTTGTGGGGAATACACCCCACCAGATATCTCTAATGATTGATAATATTCAAATAACCAGTCTTCTTCCTATAATTGATTAGACCATCTATTTCATACGAATAATAATTATGGTAGTGTTCATTCCAATTGCTTGCACCACCTTGGCAATAGGTATGGCATCTTTGAATACATAACCCCAATGATTTTATGACTTATCCATCAGCAAAATCAAGAAGTGGTCTTTTGCATCTTTTGCATCTTGCACAAGACTGAAAAGATGGCAAAGACAAAAGACCAAGGCTCTTTATCAAGTAAGGTACATATTCCTGTCAAGAAGGATTTTGTCTTGGCAAGATCTACTACTTGCCATCTTTTGTTTCTTTTTCTTTCGTGCTCCAAATTTGAATGACTTTATAGGACATGGAAAAAATGATATATTGATTTCTATCTACCACAATCAACTATAATGCTAACACTATGACTATCTCTACCTCAGAAATAGTACTAGAAAATGAGACCATGCTATACAGACCTACCACCACTGCTTCAGATTCAGTATTATGAAGACAATTGGCTATTAATCCTGGGCAAATATTGTACAAGGCATGGGTGGGTCCAATTCCTGCTGAGGATAGATGTAAGAGGGATAAGAGTGGCATGATTTAGACAATACGGCTGTGCTAGGAATATATCAGTATATCAGATTGTCAGAAGAATGTACCACAGCAGAGTTTCCTGCAGGCTGGAATAATGTGCACCATTGATGAGCCTCCAGGCTTTGTGTGCTCTGAAATCATGGACACCACTTACAATTTATTGCCTATCTCCCTTATATGGGCTTTCAGTAAACCAAACATTGCAAGTCCAGCACAGGTCGAATCATATTAAATCTCCCACTCCACATGAACTTTCACTTCAATATCTATGAGTCATTGTGCCTCAAGGCACATTGATTGCCAATCCTTCCACAGTAAATTAAAAATGCACCATTATTCTAGGCCTTCACACGAGGATGGAGCCATATGGTCATGCGACTACATGTATGCTAGGCAAGGCTATGGATTCTCAAGATACATATGGATGCATCTTATTTTGTTAGGACTTTAGTAAGGATTAGTGATATGTTAACTATGGATGATTAAGTAGTCAGTAAATTAGTAACTTTCTGTAGTCTAGTTAACTACGTGAACTTTTAATATGCAATGCACAGTAGGATAACACATAGCATAGTGAACTATGGTTACAAATAGTTCACTATGCTGAAGAGACTCTGTGCGTGCAGGCTGGAAATGCAACAGCATCGAAGACACTGATCACACCCACACCCAACACTACACACACAAACCCTCAAGTTCTTGGGGGGATATTATGTGATAGAAGCAGATTGAAGCAAAACAACTAAACTCTCAGAATATATGATACACATGTATAGCAATAGCGCTCATAGGTTATCTAGATCTCTCTAAGTCCAAAGGCTTTTATAACAAGAGGAGTGACAGATGTCGCCGGGCCTCAAGGCAAGGTGTACTACAATACACTACATGTCACCACACACCAACAAAACCCTCAATAAGTCTCGCGCGACACACACAGGTGACTACAAAGAACTTAAACACACCCTAAACATGGCTCAAAGCTTGTGCTCTAAGCAGAAACCCTTCACAAAACATCCACTCAAGCCACAGTATTTGAACCTACATGCTCAAGCTTCCAAACTGATCATAGACCCACAGGGTTCGAACCTATGCGATCCAGAGACACAATAACCAAATAAACCCCATCCGACAAGCCAAAGGGCTTGAACCTCTGCCACTTGCGGAAATGAGAACCCTCAAGCGTGTGCTAATCAGACCACAAGGTTTGAACCTGTGCTGCCTGTAACACCGCACATACAATGAAGGCCTCTGCACAAATACTAACCAGACCAAAGGGTTTGAACCTCTGCTGCCTGTAGTATCTTGCACAACAAGAAATGCCCCCCACAAGCCAAAGGGTTTGAACCTCTGCCACTTGCGGGATGGTATACCCAACTAAGCGTGTGCTAATCAGACCAAAGGGTTTGAACCTCTGCCACCTGTAGCACCGCGCATCACAAGAAAACCTCAAAACTCAAGAGCATGTTTGCAATGACACAAATCTCTTATTCTCAGGTTAAAGCGCAGTCAACCAATCACTCAAACAGTACACAAGTCCCGTGTTAGCTTTCTATGCCTCACACGCTACTCAAGTCACTCTGATGTTATCAATAAAGGGTCTATTCTCTCACTCGAAGCTACAAACTGATCCCAAAGCTAGAGCGCTAAGCTGGAGGCTTGCGTGCATCTACAGTGGGGGTCCGAAACTTTTACACTATTACTATACTACAGTATTTATATACTATGCGCTCTACATTTTAATACATCCTCAAATAGTAACTCTTGGCCTGCAGAACTTCCTTTCCTGGGTGCCGCACATGTTGCCATAATCACGCCATTGCTTGGCACTTACTCCAAGCTCTGGCTCGGGGCCAGATCCTGGTCTCTCAGTTGCACAACATCAGTTAGCTGCGCTATCCACGGGTACTGATGTCACCTTGTATCTCCTCGGAGTTGTAGCCTAGCGCACAACTCGTCTTTATGGTAATAATATCTTCTAGTGATTTCCATGGTCTTCTAGGACCACCAGCTTCTAGTCTAGGCCTAGCATGCATTGGCCGAAGTCAGAGACATCGGTCTTACTTCAATTCTACACACTCTGAGGTCTAGAGCGCTAGCTCCCGGCATGGCAGTGCCTTGCACATCATAGATCAAGGCTATGCAAAGTATTAATTATCTCCTGAGCTTCTCTGGTTCTATTCTTAGTGCACTGATGAGCCTCCAGGCTCTGTACACTCAGAATTCGTGGATTTTAACTGCTAATAAATGCTATGGTCCCTGCAACAGCCTTTCAGTAAACCAATAATTCCACACACAGCAATACCACTTTCATCCTACAGCAACCACTCCTCATGTGCTTTGTTATCCATCCCATCTCGTTATGCATCATAATTGCTGTATTCCTCACGGCAAGGCACCTTTGATCGCAAATCATCCTAAAACAGAATTATCGCATCACTTCCCATAGCCTCATGGAAGCGCCAATCAATCACTTAATGAAATGACGTGATTGCCATGGCCACTCATCCATCCAAGATATTTTGAGCACATGGCAACTACAGACTGCATTTTACTAAGGCTGTTACCTCGCCAAGACCTTGAAATGACATAGACCCAAGCATGCACCTCAGCATAAAAGCCATACCTCACCAGTCAGCAGCTAAACAGCACCTAATGATCTGTTCATTGCTCAATAAAACCATACGGGCTCGCACCCATACATGCAACGTTGACAAGCTGCTGTTACTTCAGAAGTCAAACGACCATATGTTTCCTATGGATTTTACTAAGCCATGGCCTTACAGCCTGACTAAGTCATGCATGATTACTCTATTTATAATTTCGTACTTGTAGTATAAAAACTAGCTAGAAAAATGTAGCTAGGGAGAGCAGTTCATCTCTAGTTGACCAGTCTATGTCAATTCTCATCACACTCTAGTCTATCGCCAGTAACCATGTTTATTTGCCATTCTATGGCAATATACCATTTACCCCAGCATATTCTCGATTGCATGTCAACTCTTGAGCTCACCAGAGTTATTCCATGGTTTTTAACTGGGAAGAGCCTTTTGACACTCGCTCTTCACTCTTAACACTATTGGTGCACGCTCATATTGTGCCAATACGTGATCACTGCACTATACCTCGCCCACATTATCTTTTATAGGCCATCATCGTTTTACTTTCACACCATTGGAGTTTTTACAGTTTCACTTTCGCCATCGTTATCATCACCCACTTGGGTAGTCTCCAAGTAGACTTAGGATCAGTTTAGGACCAGTTTCAGCAAGTTTTGTATAGTATCAGTCCCTCAAGTGGACTTGAAGGTTAGTTTGACATAGGATAGGATCGTTTCAGCACCAGACCAGTTTCGACATCAACTTCGACATTATCGCACTGTATAGGAACAGTAGCACCACTAGTTTTCGTAGCCCCACATTTTCTCTCGACACTCCACCCTCAGCACCTCGTTCCATGTTTTCTTTTGACACACGTTGTCTCCACTATGTTTTCTCATCGCCTTGTTTGCCCATAGACTATTGCCAACCGTTTAGTCTCTCTCACTGCATGGAGAATCCAATATCTTGGCTTAGAATATTTAATTCTATAACTATTTATTTTTTCAATATGTTGGCCTGAAATATTGAGAGATTATTTTGAATATTATTCTGATATTCTTGTTTATTGAAAAAATATTGGAAATTTCTCAGATATCACAAATATATTGAAAATATTATCTTAATATTTCAGGCTAACATATTGAAAAAATAAATAGTTATAGAATTCAATATTCTAAGCTAAGATATTGGATTCTCCATGCAGTGTCTACTATCATTCACCCTGCTCTGATTAACGTCCAGCGACGTTTTCTAGTCTTGTCGTACGTTTTCTAAGACGGACTCATAGTATTCATGTCATACCCGCTTCCGTTCCCTCTCATTTCGAGAGACCCCTACCGGCTTATAGCCATTGCATCTAGTACTTGACTACCAAGCAGTACTACTTTGCAGACTTAAAGTCGCAGTGTATACTTGTGTATAGAGGAATTGATTTACTGCACAGAGGTGCCCCAAACCCACTTGCACACACAATCGCCTTGATTGCCGTGCTACTACATTAATTACCCAATCTCGTTCCGAGTTGGTATTGCCATTGCCATGGAAGTCTAGACTCATCATTTCTGGAGCCCACCATGAGGGGATCAGTTCACATCCCAGATCAATTCTTTGATCGCATTTATATATGCCTATCACTTTTAATTCGCCCTTCATAGTGAGCATATACTTGCTGCAAACCCGAATTCTTCACCATTTCATGAAAATTCGAACGTAAAACACCTTACATCCCAGTCCAGGGCAGAGGACTCCGAAATACCTCTGCACACCTTCAGTTACAAGAATTGACAGCCCATTTAGCATCGTCTGAAGCATCTTCTTTGACGCTCGCTATAGAAACCCCATTACCAGAATCCTCTCATAGTCCCATTCCCGGGTCTTTCATTGAATCACCCACATCCCTGTTCCCAGAAGAACTAGACATCTCTACCGGAGAGAATCTATTGTTTTCTGAACCAGAAGATGCTGAAGAAACCGAAGTTACTGCAGAACTCTTTGGTTCAAACTATGGAACAGCTCCAGGCACCCCGTATTCCGGACATGCATTTGGAGGTTTTTGCGTAGAATCCACTTCGTTCACCAATTACTGACAAGAAGAATCCGTTGAATCTAGCGACGAATTAGTACCAGACACCGCTACCACCATAAACTTTGATATCAAGGACGAGTCCTTCGAACAAAGTATCCCTTTTGACCCACTGACAGAGGCATCTACCTCTTACTTTCCCATTTTCCCTGTTTTACCACCAGTCAACCTGAATCAACAACCAGCTCCTGTAGCGCAACCAGATGCACAACCACCAGTTCAGCCCCCAGTCCAACCACCCATACAACCAACAGTCTTGGCCGCAGCATCTATGCCTTTCCGAAAGGAGAAGAGCACTCCAAATATCATCGACGAAATTAGTCCAGGACACAAATTGATGCATTATATCAGTGATATTGAAGGCCTCTTCTCTCGGCATCGTATTACAGATAACGCAGAAAGGAAGAAGTGGTTTATCTACTATCCTGGTCTCGTTATTTCTGAGTTTTGAGAAAGCTTGCCCGAATATAGTGATGCTGCAAAGACCTACGACAATTTCAAAGATGCCATAGTCACTCAGTATCCCAACGCCAGTACCATGCATAAATACGAGAGACATGACCTTGAGCGCGTTATCAGAAAATACGCGTGAGAAGTTGATAATCTCACAGACCTAGGAGCATTCTATTGGGAGTTCTATCCCAAAGTAAAGCATTTGGTGACGAATAATTGTTTGTCGGACCACGAGACCGGCAATATGTTCAGCAAAGGCTTTCCTAATCACGTTTGGGATGCCATTGCCTGTCGACTCCAGATCAAATTACCAGACCATCATCCAGCAGATCCTTACGACCTCAGCGATATTTATGCAGCCGCTCAGTTCATTCTACAAGGCACAAATAAGGGCGAAAGCACGCTTAGCAGCATGCCCACTCATAGTTTTCATGACACTGCTCCAGCTAGACCATCCGAGATACTGTATCCCATTCCAGTTCCACAGCCTCAGCCTACCATTCGCGTTAAAGAGGAACCTGTGGAACCACAAGTTAAAATGGAGCATATCAACCAGCTCATTAAACTTGGCGAGACATTATTACAGTTGAATTTGAATGATCGATTCCAGAAAGCTCAGCAACGCTCATTTCTGTCTGGTCCACCGCAGCAAAGCAGTTATGCCAACGCATCAACTGGTCAGAATTGCAGTTTCTGTGGAGAAATTGGACATTTCATTAGAGAATGCCTTAAAATCAAGGAGATGATTAAAGAAGGAAAATGCAGGCACAATATAGATGGGAAAATTGTCCTATCTACTGGCACTTGGGTTCCTAGAGGTCTCCAAGGCACTTGGCTTAAAGATCGCATTGAGGAATGGCACCGTCAAAATCCAGGCCAAATCAGCATCATCAATCAGATGATGAACGCTATTGTTGAGCCAGTTCCACATCTTAGCCGGCAACATTCATCACCAGTTAATGCAGATGCTCAGTCACTCAGCACGCCTGTTTCTGGGATTGATGCGCATCAACACCTCGAGGTGCTCATTGCCAAATCTGAAGCTATTGGAAAAGAAATTCAGGGCATCAAAAAGTTCATGCATGTTGCCGAAGAAGACTCTGCTAGTCCGAATACCACAGATACTATGGATACTATGCTTCGCCAAGTCATAGTCAAAGTACCACGCCTTAAACGTGGACCACCCAAGAAGGCAGTTCCTGCAGCAAAAGCGGAAGCCACTGACATGCTTTGCAAGCGTTCATGTGTGTAATTTTGCAATTCCTACTAAGGAATACATACTACAGTGTCTAGATACTAAGGAACCAAGAAACACCACAGAGCGCATGAATGATAATGCCGGTAATAGAATCAACAGAGTAAAGCTGGGTGGAGCGCATGACTTAACCTGAGAACGGTACTGGAAAGGCTGTACTAGGTAGAAAGTCTCAGTACTTGACACTGAGTGCTCTGACAAGGCATGACACGCGCATGCTGTGAATATAGCAGGACACGCTGGTGAGATTAATTAACAACTTCGCACAACATTGATCTATGACACGCACGGCATGGATGCCCCAGCGCTTAGAGCTCTAGACTGTATGATGTCAGAATTAGGAGTAAGACCCGAAGTCACTGACTTCGGCCGAAGCGCGCAAGGCCCAGACAAGAAACTAGTTGCCTTCCTGACCAGAGAATTCCCTGAAAGAACATTATGAAGAGAAATGAGAGTCACGCGCTAGGCTACAACTCTGAGGAGGTAGTAGCCGACGCCAATACATGTGGTATAACACTGCTAACCGATGTCGTGACGTTCGGCAATAGGATCTGGCCCCGGGTTGGACTCCTGAGTCAGCGCCAAGCTATGGCATGATAATTGCAACATGTGTGGGACCCAGATGAGTGAGCCCCGCAGCTGAAATAATACTATATATGGTTGTACTAATTTGTAGAACGTAGAATAGATAAATAGTGCAGTGTAACCGTAGTGTACAAGTTTCGGACCCCCATTGTAGTCGCGTGCAAGCTTTCAGCTTAGCGCTATAGCTTTGGGATTAGTTTGTAACTTCGAGTGAGAGAATATACCTGGAATTGATATCATACTGAGTGAATTGAGTTGTGCACGAGGCAAAGAAAGCTAACACGGCACTTGTGTGCCTGTTAATTGATTGGGAGACTTGCGCTCTAGCCTGAGAAGAAGAGCTAGTGTTATTGAGGATGCGCTCTTGTGCTTTGAGGGTTTCTTGTGATGTGAGGCACTACAGGTGGCAGAGGTTCAAACCCTTTGGCTTGTCGGATGGTGTTATAAGGTTTTTGTGTCTCTGGATCGCATAGGTTAGAACCCTGTGGATCTACGATCGGCTTGGAAGCTTGAGCACATAGGTTTGAATCCTGTGGCTTTGGTGGACGGTTTTGTGAAGTGTTTCTGCTTAGAGCACGAAGCTTTGAGTCGTGTGTAGTGTGCTTTGAGTCATTTGAGGTCACCCCGCATGTCGTTTGAGACTTATTGAGGGTTTGTGTACGTCTCTCGATGCTGCATGTATTGTATTGCACCTTGCCTTGAGGCCCAGCGATGAACGTCGCTCCTCTTGTTATTAAATGCCTTCGGACTTTGAGAGATTTAGATAAGTACCATGCACTACCGCTATACGCATGCATCGTATATTCTGAGAGTCCCATTGTTCTAATTCATTCTGCTTCTATCGCATCAGAATCCCCCACGAACTTGAGGGTTTGTGTGTGTAGTGTTGGGTGTGGGTGTGATCAGTGTCTTCAACACTGTTGCATTTCTAGCTTGTGCACACAGAGTCTCTTCACCGCTGTTCCGCAAGAACCTACTAAGACAGGAGGTCGACAAACTTGTACTAGTTGGAAGGCCACTGAAGAAGCCATGCTTGATGACGAGGAAGAAGTTGCCATACCCCAGATACGCGATCACTTCAATCAAGATCTTACCCCAGACTATGATGGCATGCCCAACTTAGTTGAATATTCAGATGACGAAGAAGATATTGCCATACCATCCCAGACCAAGAAAGACAACAAAGTTGCCACAGCTATCATTGAGTCCTATTCTCCATGACAATTCGAGAAATCCAAGACAGTAGTCCATGGCAATGATCAGGATATTCATTCTAAATTTCCGTCTTATGCACCACCAGTTACTCAGCGACACGATTTATCCAAAAATACTACGGCATTACCTGAGCAGGTGCCAGTCAAGGAGCATGTAGCTCAGCTCATCCCTGAAGATATTCATCCATTTGCTGCAGCAAGGCCAGCCAATTATGCACCACCAGCAGTTCGTAATGCAGGTGCAAAGCCAGATATCTGCAAGTGTCCCAAAGACAATGAACCTGCTTATAGGATGTGGGCACCGATAGAAGGCTCGCATGTTGTGTGAGAAGTCTACAAGCATGCGCTTGACTCCACAATCATGTTGTCACATCAAGAGCTCTATTCCTTATCACCAGCAATCAGGGAAATGATTAAGGAGGATAACACAAAGTGCAAAGTACCAAATACCATGGAACAGTTCCAAAAGGAGGTAGCTTTACTGTTTACTGGACCCAAAACCGTAGAGATCATGGTAAAGGTGCCAGAAAACTATGAAAACAGCAAAACTTCCACTCTTTTATACAGCATGCCGGATAATTTCATGCAGACTTTTGAGCAGACCAGTAATGCTCAGAAGGAACCACTGGCAGGATTGTCAGTCGTCCCAGACCCGTATGAAGCTCGCATCAAGAAAGGGGAGAAGATCGGACCCTTGAAATGCACAGCAGATTCCATTTCATTAAGATCCATCATCCCAGTGGTGGATCATCAGCTCAAAGTCGAGTGCATCATTGATTCTGGATCACAAGTGATCTCCATGTCGGAAGCCATGTGCTTACACTTGGGGTTGATCTATGATCCTACGGTTATATTGGAAATGCAGTCAGCCAATGGAACTACGAATTATTCCTTGGGTCTAGCATGAAATGTTGCATTTTTGTTTGGAGATATCATGCTATACCTTCAAGTTCACATCATTTGGCAATCAGCCTATGATATCTTGCTCAGCAGACCATTCGACATGTTAACTCAAAGCATTGTTCGCAATTATTCGGACAAAAATCAGACCATTATCATTCATGATCCAAATACCGGCAAGACCACCACTATCCCAACGATTCTTCGTGGTCATCCCCACATCCTTAACCACATCCAATTTTCTTGGGAAAATTGACTAGAAGAACCCAGTGATAATATAGAGGAGATCACCCTTGTCATTGAATTAGACGCGAATCAAGAACCTAAAATTATTGCCTACATGGCATCTACTTCCGAATTTGACTCAGAAAAAGCTTCCACTCAATATTTATCGGCTTGCGACCCTAATAAATTCCCTATCCAATCCACTACATTTACACAATCACTATGGTCGACCAAAACCATGTACAGTTCCACCCCATATGCCGAATTCTCTTTACCAACAGATCACGAACAAATGTTACCGTTATATTCTATTCTGACTCAGATTCCTCAAGATTTATCAGATTTCAGTTCCATTTCCCAGCCTCGAGATTACATGTATTGTCTATATGGTTCTAATATTATTGGAGATCAATCCTATGAGCCATGGTTCTCTAAGAAAGTCTCGGTTTTTGCAGGCAAGAAGTACAAGCCAGTAGCTTTAAAGATGAAGCCCGTACTTGCAACCTTGCCTGATAAATTCTGTATCATTTGCAATATTCACGGAGACCCATTGGCTGATATACCTACATTATCTCCAACACCACCACCTTTCATTCCCACCGAATGTTATACCCAAGAATGCAAGGAGTACATCGACTCCATCCATAACGATGGTTTCCTCTGGCCAGAAGAAATGAAGCTCATGCATCACTTCATGATGGTTCAGGAGAAAGCATTTGCATGGGAGGATTCAGAACGAGGCAGTTATCGTAAAGATTTCTTCCCTCCAATCAATATTCCCATTGTCGAACACACCCCTTGGGTACTATGAAATATTCCTATACCTCCAGGCATTTACACAGAAGTTTGCCATATGATCAAGACAAAAATTGACGCAGGTGTTTATGAGCCTTCAAATTCTTCCTACCGCTCGAGATGGTTTACGGTTTTAAAGAAAGATGGCAAAAGTCTCCACATAGTTCACAGTCTAGAACCGTTGAACGAAGTTACGATTGCTCATTCTGGATTACCACTGGCAACAGATCCTCTCGCAGAACATTTTGCAGGTCGTGCATGCAGCGCTACTCTAGACTTATTTGTTGGATATGATGAACATCTATTGGCAGAGTCGTCTCACGACCTCACCACCTTCCAGACTCCTTATGGAGCACTTCGACTTGTTACCTTACCCATGGGTTCGACAAATTCCATACTAATATTCCATGACGACGTTACCTTCATTCTACAACCCAAAATCCCAGAGTTCACCATCCCTTACATTGATGACGTTCCAGTTCGGGGACCAGAAACTCGATACGAAATCATAGGAGGCTATAAAACCATTCCTCTTAATACCGGCATTCATTGTTTTGTTTGGGAACATTTCCAAAACCTAAACAGAATTGTCCAACGCATGAAATATTGTGGAGGCACGTTTTCAGGCAAGAAAGCCTACCTTTGTTGCGCAGAAATTACCGTGCTAGGTCACAGATGCACATATTCTGGCCGACTACCTTTTGAAAGTATTGTTGTGTCAATACTGCGATGGGGACCTTGTATTGATGTCTCTGACACGTGTGCCTTCATTGGTACCGTTGGAGTCCTACAAATATTCATTGATAATTTCACGACCCGAGCTCTACCTATTACCAAGCTATTCAGAAAAGATGTTCCCTTCAAATTCAAATCAGCAGAGATTGCCACACAAGAAGATCTTAAAGATGCAGTTAGAGTCAGCCCAGCATTAAGACCCCTCAGTTACATGTCAACTGGAGCTGTTATACTTGCAGTTGATACAGGACCTGCTGCAGTTGGATACTATCTAGCACAGTGCGACCCTGTCAATCCAAAAATTTGATATTTTGCTAGATTCGGTTCAATCATGCTTAATGAATGTGAGTGCGGATATTCTCAAGCCAAGAAAGAGATATTTGGCCTTTACCATGCTTTAGGAGATTGCAAAATCTATCTTATTGGTCTTCCTACATTTATTGTTGAAGTTGATGCGAGTGCTATCAAAGGAATGCTCAAGAACCGTGATATTGCACCCTCAGCAGCAGTTAATTGATGGATTATTGGTATTCTATCCTTTCATTTCATTCTAGTCCACGTACCAGGCTCCAAGCATGGTCCAGATGGATTATCGTGATGCCCACCCCAACTAGGAGATCCTCCTCCGCCTAAAGATGGCATGGAAGACTTCTTACACACTCATTACGGGCTTATGCATTTTATTAATTCGACTTCACCTATGGTCAATTCACCAATCAAGTTAATTCAAGTTCTACAACAAGAAGTTGCTGTAGAATCCACGGAAATCATGCCTTACTCGACAGTTCCTCGTACAGCAAAGCAAAAATGTCTAGATGAACAGCTACTGCACCTATTGCCGTGGCATCTATATCTCAAGAGACCGGCAGGATTTGACAATATCGCATATGCAAAATTAATGAAATATGCCGTTCATTTCTTCGAGAAACAAGGAAAGCTATGGTGCAAAAATGTAGATGGGAGACATCAGCTCATCCTATTTCCTGACTGTCGCATTCAAGTGATGACGTCTTGTCACAATGACGTTGCTCACAAGGGCTTCTATGTGACACACACGCTAATCAAAGAACGTTATTGGTGGCCGGATATGAAGTATGATATTTCCTGGTTCGTAAGGTCGTGTCATCTATGCCAAATCCGTCAAACCCAACAAATCTATATCCTGCCTACTGTCGCTCTTCCCGCTCCCTTGTTTTCCAAGATGTATATGGACACCATGATGATGCCAGTTTCAGGACAATACCATTACATCGTCCAAGGCAGATGTTCACTCAGTCATTATCCAGAATTTCGTTGCTTGCACAAAGAAACAGCATGAACACTAGGAGAATGGATTTTCAAGGATATCCTATGCTGATGGGGATCCTTAGTCGAGATCGTTACCGACAACGGATCTGCCTTTGTTGCCGCAATCAATTATTTGAGCAAGAAATACCATATCAATCACATTCTTATCTCTGGTTATAACTCTGGAGCCAATGGAATTGCTGAAAGACCACACTTCGACATCCATCAAGGACTGTTTAAGGCATCCAATGGTGATCAAAAGAAGTGGAGTCAAAATGCCTATTCCATATTTTGGGCAGACCGAATAACGATCAGGAGATGCATGGGTTGCTCACCGTATTTTGCTGCAACCAGGATGGAATCCCTTCTTCCAATGGACATAGTCAAATCTACATGGTTAATGCCGCCACCAGACAATATCATCAGTACCATGTCATTAATCGTGCACTGAGCTATTAGTCTTCAAAAATGTTCTCAAGATCTCGAGCGTTTGAAGTCTAAAGTCTATGAAGCCAGAAGAAATGCCACAGTTAAATTCGAAAAGGACCACAAATACTCTATTAGAGACTTCAACTTCCAGAAAGGAGATTTAGTTTTGATGCGCAACACACAGATAGAGAAGGCTCTAAAACGTAAAATGCATGCCAGATATTTGGGCCCCTTAGTGATCTTGGGGAGAAATAAAGGCAGCGCATATCTCCTTTGTGAATTAGACGGTTTGACCTTTGCAAGACCAGTTGCCGCATTCAGACTATTGCCGTACTTCGCCAGAAAGAAGATTGACATACTGGATATCAATGCGATCATTGACGTACCACCCGCACAGATCAATGATCTCTTTGCATCATCAGATGATGGTACGCTCGACGAACTTCCAGACCATGAGGAAGCGCATAATGAAGCTGAACTTGCTTAATTTTCACTTGACACATTGGCGAAAACCAAAATTTTATAAAATAATTGGGCTCCATTTGGAGCCCCTACACATTCATTCATAGCTAAAATATTCTGACCGGTATATCCATACCAGTCCCCTGACATTCTTTCAAAATATACCCCTGTGAGAATGTCCATACAAAATTAAATACAACCACCTAGACCATGGCAACTCTAGTAACGACCACAATGACTGGAACCTGCCTTGTTCTGCCAGTTTCCTCCATACTTGCCGGGAACACCGTCCTGGTACTCAACAGTTTGCTGAGCAGGCAAAGTCCAGCTATCTTTGCCTGAAGGACAGGCGGCTTCACCACAATTGCCCCAGCCACAACAAGTACAAAGGTCGGGTACAGCATCTGGAGTCTCCAGGTTAGAGTCACAGTTATTATGATCACAATACCACCCAGCACATTCCTTAATGTACTGGGCAGCCTCAGCTTTACCTTTACCCTTCCTATCATCCTTCTTGCCCTTGTTCTTTGACCGGTTCTTCTTGCCATGGCCATGACCTGAACATTGGTACTTCTTCCTCCACCAAGGAACATAGTGTTGAAGGATATCCGTATGTTATACCCTTATCTTACCTTTTGATCGTCACTTGTTCTTACTTACCTTATATATATAACTCCTGTCCTTTCTCGATCACCTATATAGCCTAGCTGTAGATACCTGGATACCTCAGTCGTTTCACCTACGCTGTGCCCAACTGAGGTATGTATACCGTTACTGTGCTTATTACTATATTACTCACACTCGTTTGTAGATTCATACTTATATTCTTCTGTTAATAGGTTTTGTGGCCCCATTGCCTATAACTCAGTCAAGAAGAATACGCAGCAGATTTTCAACTCAACTTACCACTTTACTCATGATACCCACTACCACACCACGGTCCTCACTACCACTATTACACCCCTAAATGATGTCGTCAACATCAGGAGTTACAATCCTCCCCAACACAAGTAGCCATTTTAATGGGAAGAACTACACCTCCTGGAAGCTTCAGATAACCAAACTGCTGAAGAGTAAAGGCCTCTGGGGATACATTGAAGGTACCACAACTTGCCCTACTGCCCCCAGAACTACCACAACCACACCTACAACTACACCGTTACCACCGGATCCTACCCCCATCTATTCTTCCTCTCCTTCCTATGACAAATGGGTTTTCCATGACCAGCTTGCTCATTCCCACATCATTCTCAATGTCCTTGACCCTATCAGACTAGGGGTTAAGACTGATGGAACAGCGAAAGAATGCTGGGATTCTATCATCGCTGAGCATGCGAAGAAGACCAATATGGCCCTCTCAGAAGCTGAAGCATCACTGAATGGAGCAAAGTTCAATGGTAACAGCAACATCGACACTCATGTTGCTGACTTATGCACAAAGCGACACGCTGTAAATGATCTTCATACCACAGCACTCAGTGACCAGGAATTCAAGGGAATCATTATTCGTTCCATAATCTCTACAGACCACTGGATGCCCATTCTCCCGAGTTTGTATCAGATGCCCACTTCCAGTGACGTTATCTCTCACCTCCAGACCCATGCGGGGACTCTCCGTGCCATGGGGAAAGGACCATCCCAATCTCAGGCACTTGCGGCTGGAGCCCCTCCAACTTGCGGGTGTCGCAACCCCGATTGCAAGGCCTGCAATAAGACCCAACACACGACGGAGAATTGTTATTGGCCAGGTGGTGGAAAGGAGGGTCAATTTCCTCCTAATTTCGGCCAACCTTGATGTGCAAACCAAGCCACCACAAATAATACGGCCGATACCACTAGGCATTTTGTTCTTGCTGCACGTGTGACTACCGTCAAAGTTGATCAGGATGAAGATGGTCTTGTAATTCAGGATGGCAGTACGGGTGAGAGGATATATGAGTGGAATGGTACTCGCTCTTTCTGGTGATGGGAGGAGTCTGATAATGATTCTGAGTCTGCATTGAGTGCTGAATTTTCGGAGTGGAGTTCTACTTTTGGGAGTGAGAGAGACTCTTTCACTGATTACTCAGATGTGGGGGATGAAACGGACCTTGACATGCCGCTACTCACAGCCTTCAGTGAGGATGAGGATGAGGATGAGGATGAACATGAGGACAATGAGATGCCACCCCTGGTTGACCCTGACTTTGATGAGGATGAAGATGAAGGGATGGGGCAATTCACCTGTGAGGCAGACCCCGCCGGAACAGCCTTTGTAACCACTACATTCAAAGGGCGTACCCCATCCATACGTTGACCTTCATGGACTCTGGCGCCAGCGATTACTTCTTTCGCAACTGTGAAGACTTTACTGAATACACACCAGTGGCTTTCCACACAGGCTCGTCTGCCATGGAAGGAAAGGGGACTTTTGAGATCCTTGGCCAAGGAACCGCGACGAAGACATTCAGGCTTGATGGGAAGGATGTCAAGCTAACTTTCAAGAACACATTGCACTCACCATCCTTGGCAGCCAATCTTATCTCAGTGAGCACCCTAGACAAGGCCGGGTTATCCACCGTATTCTCCAATGGTCGAGCTGCTGTTCACAATAGGTCTGGCAAAGAAGTTTTCATAGGGCAAGGCTCTGATGGCATGTATGTCCTGGATGCCGCGCCTACACCCCAAGCTATGTCTTCATGATCGTCCCCTACTCCGCTATGCAACTGGCATTGCCATTTCATTCATATGAGTCCTATGAAAATTGAAGAAATGGCATCAAAGAAACTCGTGGATGGGTTAAACATCACCTCTGATCCTCTCCAGGGCAGGTGTGAGAATTTTATCCTTGCGTGACATGCTCGGTGTCCGTTTGACAAACCAATGGACCCCAACATTGACCCTCTAGAGTTGGTGGTGATGGATTTGTGGGGACCATCTCGAACTGCATCTCCCAGCGGGAAGACCTATATGATGATCTTCGTGGATAGCAGGACATCCTTCAAGGCGGGGGAGTTCCTGGCAGACAAAGCGGATGACACAACCGTGGCTGCATTTGACAGGTACAGACACATGGCAGAGACCCAGACTGGGTGGAAAGTCAAGCGAGTACGGGCTGATCGGGCTTTTGCGGGGGCAAAGTGGGCCCAATATTGTACTGAGCACAGTATCCTGCTCGAGTTAACAGCACCCCATTCCTCAGCTCAGAACGGACTGGCTGAGTGTGCATTACGCACTACAATGGAGGACACGCGCACCCTCTTGAGCGACTCTGGGCTTGCAGACCGTTACTGGGCTGAGGCGGCATCTATGTCGATCTTTACATGGAATTTGGCACCTTCGAGTCGTCACCCCGGAGTGGTACCAGCAGAGGCTTTCTTGAAGCATCGTCAGGACATCTCATTCCTTCATGTGTTTGGGTTGACTTGCTGGGTGAAGAAACCCACATCTGGCAGTGTTTTGGTGGATGGCGGCAGCAAACTAGAGGATCAATTGAAGAAGTGCATATTTTTAGGTTATGCAGGGTCCAACTACCATGTGCTCGATCAATCAGGCCATGTGTTTGTTTCTTGTGATGTCATTTTTGATGAGGGCCCTGCTCACCGAACTATGAGTGTGGGGGAGACAGAGGATGAACCTCCACTCAATACTTCGGCTACCTCAGCTTCGTCATCCTCTCCAGCGACTCCACCAGCTACTTCGCCAACTGAACCCACACCTACAGTTCCTACTGAGCCAACTCTCTGCCGATCAACACACTTGGCACATCCCAGTACTGATGCTACCGAGTCCTTGCTGTCCGAACAATGAGAAGCTGAGGCTCGTGCAAGCGGAAAAGACTGGGCAACAAACAGTAAACAGCCATGCGCGTCTATGGCCTCTGGCAACTCACCCAACCCATATATCCCACAAAACTATCAAGATGCACTACGTGTTGATGGAGAACATTGGAAAGCAGCAATGGACATGGAATACCAGATGGACATGACGAAACATACATGGGACCTCGTCAATAGGCTGGAGGGAGTTAACGTGATGGATTGCAAGTGGGTTTTCGGCATGAAGTGGGATGGGGATGGTAATTGGCTCAGGGACAAGGTGAGGCTCGTTGGGAAGGGGTATACCCAGCAATATGGGCTCAACTATAACGACACCTGGGCCACTGTAACTCGTCTCGAATCTGTCCGAATGTCTGCCACTGTTGCCGCAAAGCTTGACCTCATTCTCTGGCAAGTGGATTTTGTCTCTGCCTATCTTAACAGCAAAACAAAGGAGGACATCTACATGGGGCAGCCTCCTGGATATGTTGTTGAGGGGCAAGAGGAGAAGGTGTGCAAACTCGTCCATACTATTTATAGAACCATGCAGGGAGGCCATGACTGGTTTGAAACACTTGGGAAGACATACAAGGACCTTGGTTACCACACATCGAGGGCAGATCCTTGCATCAGGACGATTGGCCAGCCTGGTGGTGAGTACACTATCATGGATACTTACACTGACAATGTATGGGGAGCATCGTCAAGTGCACAGGAGGCTAGTTGATGCAAGAAGGAACTAGAAGAGAAGTGGGAGCTTACGGATGTGGGGGAGAACCATTATTTTCTGGGGATGAAGATTGACCAAGACCTCGAGGCCGGCACTATCATGTTCTCACAGCGCCCATACTGGGAGAACGTCTTTCTAGACTTCAACCTTGGATACTTGCAACTGCGATCCATGCCATTACCTGTTGGCAGAGCACTCGATACTTCGCAGTCGCCAACAATGCAGGCAGAGAAAGATGAGATGGAGCGTTACCCATACCGACGACTATTGGGCCACATCATGTGGGGACAGCTTGCAACTCGGCCAGACTTATGTTTTCCTGTGAGCTTACTCGCTCGCTTCCAATCTAACCCTGGCTTGGAACATTGGAAGGCGTTGCTGCATGTCCTTGGATATGTGAAGGGAACCATGGATCTTGGTATCGTCCTCTCATGCGACCAACCCTTAACTCCCATTGGATTCATAGATGCAGATTATGGTGGTTGTCATGACACTGCTTGTTCGACCTCAGGGTATGTGTTCACCATGGCAGGTGGACCGATTTGTTGGAGTTCCAAGCGCCAAGCCACTGTAGCCCTCTCCACTGTCGAGGCCGAATATGTCTCACTCACTCATGCAGCGCAACAGATGATGTGGATCTTGTCATGTGTTAGACTCAAACTCCGATTTAAGAGTAGATAACGGCTGTCTCGCGTTCGGGCAGTTACCGCTAAGTCTCTTACGACAAAAGGAGTTAAGACTAGGAACTAGCACTCAGCAGGATTAGATAACGGAGTTTGATATAGATTAAACTTTAGCTTGAAGCTGGAGTATGTACAGTGAGAGCGACTACTTAAATACTGGAAGTGAAGGTCTATGCATAGGGCATCTGTGAGAGAAAGAACTCGAGCATGCAATGTCGATGTGATAGTTGACATAGCATATGATGTAGCATGGGAGAACGTATGGTCTCCTGTTTGGTTGCCCCTATATGCGGTCCGACCGGTCCGGTGAGATAAGATAAAGGAAAAAAGTGAATAAATTGTACCATTACCCCCTTCTTAAGGCAGGCATCCCGACTGCTGTTAAGGTATCTCCTGTGGCTCCCCGGGCGATTTAGTGTCCATTGATGGGTCATTGTGTCCACCCAGCCAGTCGTAGTCTCCGTTGTCGAAGCGCTTGTCGTGCCATTTGTAGTACCATAATTTTTCCCCCATGACCGGATTTGTGTAACACTGTAGAGGTTGAGTTGTTACTGCATTAATGTTTTCGTGTAGGAATTCTTCGACTAGTTCATCGGCGTCCATATCGTTTTCCCGTACCCAACTGTTTGATTCAGGTCCATATCCCTTCCATTTGACAAAGTAGTCTGTGACTCTATTTGATGGTTCTCCCTGTCTTCCTCTGACAGTTCGTTGCCTGCTGTCCAGGATCTTTTCAACCTCGTAATGTTCTTTGCTGTCAATAAGGTCTGGTGGCAGTGGAGGTGGTTGCCCTTGATTAGGGAAGGCAGGGGGAATGTATGGAGTGAGTAACGACTCATTGAAAGTGGGATGAATTTTCCAGTTGGCAGGTAACTTTAGCATGTATGCTGATGTGCCCTTCTTGTTTTTGATCTCGAAGGGGCCCGTTTGTTTGTCGTCGAGTTTCTTTTTTGGTCGAGGGAGATGGAGATTGGTCGTGTCTAGCCAGACCTTGTCTCCTATCGCATACTCGACGGCTGCGTGTTTCGACTTGTCGTACTGTGCTTTCATCTGTGACGCAGCCTTCTCGAGCGACTTCTGGGCGGTAGAATGGATTTCCTGCATTTTGGAGACGAACGTGTCAGAGGAGGGGGTACGGAAGGGAGCATTGGACTTTGTGCTGGGTAAGATGGTGGGGTGGTAGCCATAATTGATTTTGAATGGACTCTTGCCTGTGGATGAATGAGTGCAATTATTATGCGCAAAGGCGGCGAGGGAGAGCCACTCCGCCCAGTCATTCTGGAGATGATTAATGAACATCTGAAGGTACTTCTCAATTTCTTGGTTAACCCATTCGGTTTGTCTGTCCGTCTGGGGATGGTAAGCGGTCGAGGTGTTTCCTTTGATCTGAAGGAGGTTGTAGAGGTCTTTCATAAATTTGGATACAAATACGGTGCCTCTGTCTGAGATGACTACTTGAGGCATTCCATGCTTGGCATACACTTCGTCGCATAGAATTTTTGCCCACCCTTCGGATGATAGTTCAGTGGAGCATGTGACCGGAATGATTTCCTTGGAGAAACGGTCAACGATTACGAGGATAGCATCGTGGCCATTGCTTTTGGGTAGACCAGTAACCATGTCCACTGATATATGCGTCCAGGGTCAAGATGGTATCTTGTTCAGATGGAGCGGAGCTGCTTTGGCCTGATTGCTGCTCTTCACTCATTGGCAGGTTTCACAGGCTCAAACATAGGCCTTGATGTCCTTTTTCATTTTTGGCCACCAGAACTCTCATAGTACAAGCTCCTTGTTCTTTTTGATGCCTGGGTGGCCAGCGGTGATGTGATCGTGTGACCGCACAATGATTTCTCCTTGAAGGGCATGATCTCGGGGAAGATAGATTCTATTGTCATACTGGATAAGACCATTATCCATTTTCATGCCTTGGTCATGATTGAGAGAGCTGGTGACCGCATTGTCCCAAAGGTGAGCATTTTGGGTAGCAGTTTTTATGCTTTGATGGGTTTCTTCGACTGTCAGCATGATCATGGCACGGAAATGTTCAGGGGATAGGACTATTACTTGATCGTTGTTGTCCTATCCCTGGTCGTGATCAGCCCGTCTAGATAAGAGGTCTGCCTTTTTATTGGCGGTGCTGGCTTTGTGGTGGAGGGTGAAATGATATTCCGTGAGCTCGGTAATCCACCGAGCTTGTCGACGGTTGACTTTCTGAGGTTTTCAGAAATACTGGAGATTTTGATGATCAGTCCAGATTTTGAAATCCGCATAGGCCCCCATAAGATAGTGCCTCCACTCTTCAAGGGCGAGCATGATGGCTAGAAGTTCCTTGTCATAGATCTCGTAGTTACGTTCGGTAACTGATAGAGACTTTGACAGGAATGATACAGGTCTCCATTTGCCGTCCTGTTCTTGAGAGAGGACTGCGCCAATGGCTCCTTCACTAGCGTCTGCTTCTACTCAGAATTTCCCCTCATTCATTGGTATTGCAAGTACCACATCCTCTGCTAATTGCTTCTTTAGCTGTTTGAAGGCATCCTGTTGGGCTTTACCCCACTTCCATGTGTCACTCCCCGTGAGTTGGGTCATGGGCTTCACAATTTTACTGTAATTTTTTATGAAGCGTTGGTAGAAGTTGGTGAAGCCTAAAAAGGATTGGAGTTCCTTCTTTTTGGTGGGTGCCAGCCAATCAAGGATGCCTTTGATCTTTATGGGATCCATGCGGATACTGCCTTCGCTGATGATGACGCCCAAGTATTCCATTTCCAAGACCTCAAACTTGCATTTTTCGGCTTTCAGGAATAGTTTGTGCTTTTGTAGGGTCGTCAAGACTTCTCACGCAATACAACGATGTTCCTCTTTAGTTTTTGACATGATGAGGATGTCATCGAGGTAAATGGTCACTTTTCCCGACACAATGAGGTCTTTGAAGATATCGTTCATCATCCATTGGAAGGTGGCTGGGGAGTTTGTAAGACCAAAGAACATAACCGTGGGTTCGAACAAGCCGTGGTTAGTTCTGAAGGCCGCTTTCCATTCATCGCCGGTTTTAATGCAAATGTTATTGTACCCCCAGTGAACATCGAGTTTGGAGAAGTATTTGGCACCGCGCAGCTTATCCATGAGTTCTGAGATTAATGGGAGTGGATAATGATTTTTAATCGTCATCTCATTGAGTTTCCAATAATCCTGGACAGGTCTTAGCTTTCCATCCTTCTTCTTGACGAAGAAGAATGGTGAGGCCATGGGTGACTTGGAAGGGTGTATCCTGCCACTAGACAAGTTCTCGTCAAGAAACTTGTCGAGCTCTTCTTGTTCCACTCGGTTAAGTGGGTATACCTTGCAGTCGAGATTGGTGTTGGCGTTTGGAATCAGTTCGATGGCATGGTCCCATGGTTTAGGTTCAGGGAGTTCATCGAAGTTCTCTTTGTCAAAGAGATCTCGGAAGTCCCTACACCATTCAGGAACCATTTCTTTGAACGTTTTGGCTTTCTTTTCTGCGTTCGCCTTTGCTGCTAGGTCATTGGCCACGTGCCACATTGCTCTGATGTGAATAGCTTCTTCAAAGCTTATCGCCAGAATAGTCTCCCCCTCTTCGAGCTCCTCGTCCCACTTATCATATGGATCCGCATCTGGTAACGGTATTGGAATATGACGGCACTGGCATTGGGCAAATGTTATTTTTCCGGTCTGCCAATTGATCAGTGGATTGTGCCTGGCTAACCAATCATGTCCCAAGAATATGTCGCAGTCTTTCAAATCAGTGATAGCGAGGTTGAGGTGTTCGGCGTGATCTCCGATAATGATGTGTACTTCCACAAAGGCGGTGATCTGCCCAGCGCTGTTTTTTGATCCGTCTGCATTATAAACGGTGATGGGTGCTGCAGTTGCTTGACTAGGGATGTTATGTTCCTCGACAAAGGTCCGGCTGATGGCGCTACTGGTGCAACCACTGTCGATTAGAGCCAACGAGGCGATAGAGGTATGATTTTCTAGGGTCTCAACTCGAACGTCAGTGGTTAAGGCCTTATCGTTCCTGCTTAGCTGACAAATGTAGCGTCTAGGTTGCTGTAGTTCCTCCATCCATTCCAGCGCATTGATGTGTGTAGCTCCTCATAAGCCTTCCAGCAATTCGTCAACTACTTCCTCCGCTCGTGCCTTGTGAATCCAGTTTCTCAAGATAGCTTTTGCTTCTGCCTTCGTTTTGGCTTCCTTAATCCCCCACAATGTCCATTCAGCACCGAACGGCTTGAGCCACTCGGATGGGACCTTCTCAGCCTTCGCACCATAACTCTTTGGTTCGTCTACCATCGGCTGGGTCACCTCAGGTGCTACAAGGGGTTTTTGGTTAGTCTGAGTTCGTCTGAAGCTTGTGTCATCTTCGTCATCTGGAATCTCCTCCAACTGTACCTGATGCCCCCTTTTTACCGCCTGGGCGCTAGCAGCTTCCTGTCCTTTGGCCGCCTTGGTCGGGGCCATTGCACATCTAACGGTTCTTGGTCCTGAGTCAGCTACGGTGGGATGGAAGGTGCGTTTCTCAGAGGTGCCGTCTCTCTGGATGACAGTAGGCATTGCCAAGGTCCCTTCAGACGGCGAAAAGTCATGCAAGCCGTGGCTGACTTTGCCAGTTTCCTCTGAGCCCTCAATTGGGTCCCTCGTTGCTTTCGGCGTCCCAGGCCAGCTCCTGGAGCAATTACCCTGTAGCCGACTCTTGTTCTTTGTCAAAGCCTCTGACCCTGTCAGAGATTTACACTTCAATGTCCTCGCGTGAAACTCTGTTACTAGGGGAGGTTTCACCGAGGCTACTTCCTCTAAACTGCCCGCGAAGCGGGAGCCCCGTGGAGTTACATTGCCATCGTGCAAAGCCGCCTGAGATTCCTCACGGTCGTATGAGGCCCTCTCATCAGAGTCTGCATTAAATGCTCGCTCTGCCCCCTCCGGTCGGGCATTCATTACTATGGCAGTCCCAAAGGAGGGCCTCAACTGATGCTCCACCGTTGAGAGGGGTATCGCTATGGTGGGCGATTCGTCATTCCCAGCTTTCACTCATAATGAGTTACTTGCCAAATGCTTAGCCAGTTGCGCAGTCCTGGGGTCGGCGGCCCCAACTGCCTGTTTCGATTCTTCCTTAGGTTTTGGTCCGGTAGCGAAGTCGCAAATGGGTATATTTGAATGCGTATGTTCAACTACAAAAGTACAATAAGCCTGACTAGTGGGCGACAAGGGCATACCGGATGAAACTAGGTCCTTGGCCAAGTCAGTTGAATTGTTTACTGCTTGGCCTCCTCTTTTACCTCCTCGATCTTTGAATCAGTCTTCTCCTCCGTAGCGTGATGATCCCAATAGTAATTGAGTTGTCGTATTGCCTCTTCCCTCGTCTTCAGGGACTTGGGGCAATCCCGTTTGAAGTGTCCGATTTCGCCGCATCAGAAACACTTCACCTTGGCACGTACTGTGTCGATTTCCATTGGCGATCCCTGTCCACCGTATACTGTGCCAGTTCCCATCTTCTTTTCCAGGATGCTGCTCTGCTGCTGTTGATTTCCTTTTGATGAAGTATTCGTCTTCACCTGCTGCTTCCATTCTGTTAACTTGGCTCCTGCCCCCGACTCCGCCTTCCGTGTTTGCCAATTATGATTGATCCGGAGTATCCATCATTTCCATTCTTGGTAGGTGATTGGGATGTCTCCATCTGACATATAGATGGTGTCTTTGGCGGAGGATCGGCATGCCTTTTTAACTTGTGCCATCATCATCTGGTCAATCCCGATAACACCTGCTTCAAACGCGAGTGACTCAAATTGTTGGAAGAATAGATCGCCATCGGCGAAGTTACTCTGTCGAAGTCTCTCCCACTGTGCGAACTTTATTTCGGCATTGGCATCCTTCCAGAATCGTCGCCTAACCTCTTCAACGAACTGCTCGTAAGCCAGATACAGCTGGTCCCTGTTAATGTTCCTTCCCAGTTCCCTCGCACATAGTTCCTACCAGACTTGAGCATCTTTGTGGAAGCATGAGGCGCAAAAGATGACCTTATGAGGATGGTCATGGAAGAACTGATTGTAAGAGGAGAAGTACATGTTGCACTGTGAGAAGAACCGAGCGATGTCGTTGGAGTCGCCATGGAAATCCTCAGGTACCTTGACCATTTCAGGCTTTAGTGCCACCCATGGTCCTTGATTAGTGGCTGTGAGGATCCATGGATTAGGTGGGTCGGGTGGCTTGGGCGGTGATGGGAAGTGAGGAGGGGCCCACCTCTGAGGAATGGTGGGTGGTACTGGCGGCCCGTTCGGTCCGGGTGGTCCGGTCGGAGGTTGAGGTTTATCCGGCGGTTGGGGTTGGTTGGATGGTCCTGCGCCTTCGGTAGCAGCGGCAAAAAGTCTAGAGGGACCCTGTGACCCAGGTGGTCCATATCCCCAAGGGTACATGTAACTTGGCATTGCATATGCATAGCTTGGTTCTGCGTATGCATAACTTGACATGGTATTGTACACGTAGGGTGATACAACAGCCTGTTGCGGCAGTACTGGGGGTTCGTCCGCCATTGGTTCGGGGGCATCCTCAAAAGGAGGAAGATCGATCTGTGGTCATTGATAACGAGCGGGGATCTGAACCAGGTTATTCGGGTGGATCATATTGTAAGCCTGGCAAGTGAAATGCCTGGCTTCCTCCTTTAGGATGTAATCGAGATTATGGAAGGCGTAATTGAGTCCTGCGGGCGTCCTGGCCCAGTCCGGATCTGCTACTAGTTCTTTAAGGAAATGATTAAATAAGTCGAGAAGAGGGGCACGAAGAAGTATTTCAGGGGTCTCGACCATTTTACCCATCGATAGAAGGTACAGGGCCCTGGGGATCATCATCGGGGTGATCGGTCGGGGAATTGTCGGGGATCTGCGGAGTTGGGACTGGGGATGGGGATGGGCTTCCATGTCCAATAATTCCATTGAGGTACGCCTCAGTGGGGAGTTTCTCAGTGCTGGTGTCGGTGCTGTCAGCGGAGTAGTAGACAGTTTCCCCTCGACTATCGACTCCAACGTGGGGGTTGTGTTCATCAACTTCTCTGAACGCGACTGCCCACTCTCGCTCTGCTTGTCTTCTTTCTCTGCTGAATACGCTCTGTGGCTCGTCGCTGCTCTCGGAAGATTCAGTTGGCCACCGATCTCCTGGTCCCCTTCCCACTTCTGTTCCTTCAGCAATGAAGATTCGTCGTTGTGGAATGTTGAGCCTGTTGGTCGATCAGTGTTCGAACTCTGGCGATGAATTTCTTGGTGGGGTGGGAGGTTGCTCGGTGATTTGTACAGGCTGATCCCAATATCCAGGGGCAGCATAGCGATTGAGCTCTGGTGAGAGACTGGGGACTGGGACAACGGGAGGTTCAGGGCGCTGCTCTGTTGCTGGCTCTCTTGCCTGATAGGGATTACCATGTCAAGGGAAGAAAGCCGTGTAGGGGAGGTTGGCATTGGTCCAGAGGAGGCTAAGCTCAGATGCAGTTGGTGAATCTGCTGCGGGAGTCCTAGGACAACAGCGGGTAGGTTGCTCAGTAACTGGGGAGCCTCACAGGCCTGCCTCTCCCAGTCCGAGTCGAACGAGGTACCTTGCCAAGTCTGCGGCAGTGACGGGAGGAATGGGTCGTGCTGGACGGGGGGTATTTCTGGCACTTGAGTGATGGGATGAGTCTGGAGATAGTTGGATAAAGGGGAGCCTTGCTCCGGCAGTAGCTCCATCGCCTCTTTCCTGAACACCGACTTCCACCTCCCTAGAAAGGTTCTCTTGGTTTCCCCGGTGGAAGCGAGGGTACTCGTCAAGTGTCGATGCTCTGCATGAGGATATGGGTGTCCTGTGATGGACTGCTGGTGGCTACCATGGGAGGACATCGAGATCGAGAGAGTGGAGGGAATGGTCACTGTGTTGATTGTTGTGGGGGTGGGGGTATATCCCAAGGCAGAAAAGGATAGCAAGTACGAGGGTTGTAATAAAAATGGCAAGGCTTACACCAAGAATGGCTGCTGTTAGGACTATTTCGAGGATGGCCCACATGTAGGCTCCTGGGTGAGGAGCAAGGTGAAGCTTCAAGCTAATTGTTAGACTCAAACTCCGATTTAAGAGTAGATAATGGCTGTCTCGCGTTCGGGCAGTCACCGCTAAGTCTCTTATGACAAAAGGAGTTAAGACTAGGAACTAGCACTCAGCAGGATTAGATAACGGAGTTTGATATAGATTAAACTTTAGCTTGAAGCTGGAGTATGTACAGTGAGAGCGACTACTTAAATACTGGAAGTGAAGGTCTATGCATAGGGCGTCTGTGAGAGAAAGAACTCGAGCACGCAATGTCGACGTGATAGTTGACATAGCATATGACGTAGCATGGGAGAATGTATGGTCTCCTGTTTGGTTGCCCCTATACGCGGTCCAACCAGTCTGGTGAGATAAGATAAGGAAAAAAGTGAATAAATCATAACATCATGGATGGATGAAATCAAGCTTCCCCAGCCACGACCAGGTATTCTGTATGGTGACAACCAGGGAGCTGTCGCACTGACAACCAATACACGATCCCACCAGAAAGTCAAACACATCCGCATACGCAAACATTTTATTTGAGAACTGGTCAACGGTGGGGAGCTTTGAGTTGACTTTATTCATGGAAATGTCAATCCTGCAGACATGTTCACCAAGCCCTTACCTTGGGATACTCATCATAGCTACCTCGACATGCTGAGCATCATCCCAGTGGACTGATATGGATATGGGGGAGTGTTGGAGGATATCCGTATGTTATACCCTTATCTTACCTTTTGATTGTCGCTTGTTCTTACTTACCTTATATATATAACTCCTGTCCTTTCTCGATCACCTATATAGCCTAGCTGTAGATACCCGGATACCTCAGTCGTTTCACCTATGCTGTGCCCAACTGAGGTATGTATACCGTTACTGTGCTTATTACTATATTACTCACACTTGTTCATAGATTCATACTTATATTCTTCTGTTAATACATAGGTGTTGCAAGAAGAAGACATAGCTTGATTGTCAGTCCTCATCTTGGCCGCAGTACTAGCCTCGGCTTCTTCCTGAACGTGCGCCTCATCGAGTTTAACCATAACAAGACGGTAATGCTGGACAAGGACGTGGCAAAGCTTCAAGTGCAAATAGAGGTCACGAGTGTTGGACTCCAACTAATTGTAGAAAGAGTCCTTTGTCTTCACCAGCAAGGCTACAGATTCCCCTTGAGGAGTGAATTGTTGGTAATTCATTCCAACAAATTGTGCCGCATTATGGACGATGGATTCCATATGAGGATCATCACCAATATCAGTTGAAAGTTCTGTAAACACATGGAATTAGTAACCGCAGACCAGGAAAAGCGGAAAACAAGAACTTACTAGCTCCATAAGGGTCGGCGTCAATGAGCTCATCAATAATATCGAGGATGTTTTGATTGTCCTCTGGATGAGGGTCCTTGAACAGCATCAGAAGGATTTGCCGGTCAGGAAGGCCTCCAATGCAGCGACGAGTAATGGATTTACTGCAACCATGGCAGACCGACAACAACCCAGCAAAAGTACACTTGGTGCCTGCAAGAATGCAAGGCCCGTAAGGACATACAGCCTTAGATTCATGTCAATACAAGAGAAAACGTAGATTTAAGAAGAAAATGTACCTTGGCAGAATGAGCAGGACAGCGATGAGCAGGATGACTCAGAGTGCCCAAACAGTAGGTGCAGAATGAGTCGCCATAGCAGAGGTCAGCCTTGTTGAAAGATCGGCGATACAGATCGGTGATCTTCTCACCAATCTCCATGGCATCCTTGAGGGTACCTTCTTTCTTGGCAAATTGCTTGATGAAGGTGCTGGAAGGAGCGGCAATTGGAGATGGCATCTAGATCATACGAATCGAGCTAACGCAACTCTACATTATTAATTGATTTGAAGCACGTACCACCCAATCTGCAGAAGACACGGTAGAAGGAGACATGGCACGAGCATCCCTAACAGGAGTTTCCTCCTCCAATACCAGGTCAGCATCCAGCAAGGCAGAAACAGACGTAGCGTCCAGAGACAAAGACGCGGTCTGAACTTCCTTGGAAGGAGCGACGTTGGGAGTAAATGGAGTGGAAGACATCTGAATATCGTCATCGATACGGTAATGCAAGGGAGGGAGAACCTCCAAAGCATCCAAGATTTGGTTGCCGGAGATGGAGTATCAACCACCGACAGACAGCTTGAGACAGTTGGACTCAATCTTGAGCATGGTATCCCAAGTCTCACGGAAATTGAACTTGGAAACCCAGCCATCGACAACAGCCTCGAAAGTCTTGAAGAATTCTTCCTTAAGAGTGGATGGGTAGTGCACCTCGATAAGGCACTATTCCATGTCAATCAGCGAATGAAAACTCATACAAGAGTATGGCAATTTACCTTGACATGTACTGCCTCATCAAAATAGGTGGTCAAGCGCAATAACAGCACATTAGGCTCAAGAACGTCGTGCAGAACGGCATCAGCACACTTGATGAGAGAGATAAGAGAAGGAATAGCTTGAGCAGCAGAAGTAGACATTGCGATTCAGTAAAATGTGATGATTCTGAGGACACAAAGATGAGAAAATGTTCCCTTTATATGAAAACTCAGAGAACAAGTCACCTCATCGCATTTACGTGAAAATTCCTATTGAGCTTGGATCATACGTTTGACGGAATCCAACACGGAATCCAACCGCATGTTGGCAACTTTCAAAACTCAGTGGCATTCACTTTCAAATTACGAGTCTTCAAATCTCGGTTTAAATCTTTTCAGCCTTGGCCGGCAAAGATTTAAAAAGTTTAGGGGGGAGAGACATGGTCCCCATGTTGTTCATAGGACAAAAACACGCATTCTTTTCAACATGACATTTTCGCGCAAAAAGTAACGAAATCATGAAAGAAACAACCCTTCAATTCACAAAATACCCCATGAAAAATCACAAAAATATCATTTCTAATGACAAAAATACTGTGCTCCACCGTTAATTTGACTATACACAATGGAGATATCACCAAAAACATACTACAGTAACAAAAACTCATGACCAGTAATGCAGAACACAATGAATCCAAAGGCCAACAGCGCCAGAGCCACAGCCATCCACATTCCTTACCATTTCAATTTCACGGCAATTCGGACTTAGAAAAATTATTTCAAGAAACAGCCCAAGGTGGACCATCACATGAGCCCCAGCCACTGAAATTTCTCTAAGTCCAAATGGACTGAAAATCTTCAAAAATCACAACAAAATTGCAAGAAAATATGATTTATTTATTTAGCCCTCATTGGGGTGACAACATGCAAACACTATGGAAATTTATTGCCCGAAGGCACGCGATAATCAAGTCTGTATATAAAAAGTCCAAAATATTTGGAGACAAGCTCCCAAGCAAAGACGACCAGCCAACGACCGATGACCCCAGTATTCCGCAGCCAAAACCCTACTTGTGCTTCCTTTTCTTGGAAGGCCCAGCAACGCCTTCAGCAACATCATCTGGCACGTCATCCTCGCCATGATCTTCATCCGCATCAACAGGATCCAAACACTCATGAAGACGTGACATCTGGACGTGGATGCTCTCTGAATAAACTTGAATGTTGAGAGCCATCAGGAATTGCTGGGTAATCATGGTGATAGCAGTGTTATTGACTTCGATGGCATTGAGGGCGCTCTCAAAAGTATTGAGCAAACCTAGGAAGAATGCTTAGCAGTGACAAAATAAACAAGAGAAGGTCATACCATAGCCTTTCAGACGGTAATGAGTCAGAGGATTGAGTGCTGCCTCACCGTTGACCTCACAAGGTTGCTTGCCATAGTGACAGCGAACACAAATGACGGTGATGAGCCTAGACTTCCGTGGCAACGGCAACACCCAAAACTCTGAGAGAGCTTAGGCAATTAATGTAGCAACACAGCAATCAAGGCAATGTGTTTGCGAGTGGTTCGGTGCACCTCCGTGCGGTCAATTCCTCTATAACACAAGATACACTGCGACTTTTCAGTCAGCGAAGTAGTACTCTTGGTCAATGAGTACTAGTAGATGTTGGCTGTAAGCCAGGAAGGATCTCAATAAACAAGATGGAACGGAATCTGGTATGACACAAATACCAAGAAACCATGGTAGAAACCGATAAAATGTTCTAGAAAACGTGGGGATGGGCTAAAGAGCACGAAAATAGGTCTAGAAACCGTGGCAATGCTCTAGAAACCATAGCAATGCACGAGTAATCATAGACACGAGCTAGAAATCGTGGGGAAGGACTAGAAAACGTGTCCTGAAGGTGTACTGCAATGCTGAGTCGAAACAATGGCAATTAACATGCGGAAACTGCCTTGGAAATGGAAGAAAACGTAGCAACTGGGTGCTGAGTGGGGTGTTGCAGCAATAGATGCACGGCAACTCTGAACAATGATAAAGACAAGGGCAATCCTATGGAGAATGGTGCTGAACTGGGCCTACACGGAGGCAATACTGAACTGGGCAATGAAAACGATGGCGATGTAGAAGGTGAAAGCGATGAAAGAATCCTATGTGGTGAAGGTGAAGCGATGTTGCGGCATTAAAGACAAAAGCAAGTTATTGGTGTGAGATTCCGTGTATTGGTGCAATATACAAAACAAACCAACAACGTTAAAGGTAAAGCAAGCGGTAAGGGATAACTTGGAGTAACCGTAGCTGACTAGAATGCCATAGTCTCGTCAACTGGGTAAGAACTTCCTCTAAAAATGCAGTATCTACCTAGTTTTTATACTACAAGTACGATTTTATAAATAGAATATTCTTCGGAGCCTTAGTAAGGCTGTAAGTCCTTGGCTTTTGTAATAGCCGTAGTAAACATATGGAATCTGTGGTTCTAAAGTAACAGCAAGTCCTCAACGTTGCCGTGTATGGATGCGAACCATGTGGTTTTATTGAGCGATGAGCAGATCGTGAGGTGCTGTTTAGCTGCGGATTACTGAGCTGCAGTTGCCGTGCTGAGGTGTACGCTTGGGTCAACGATAATTCGAGGTCTTGGCACTGTAACAGCCTTAGTAAACACGGTCTGTAGTTGCTGTGGCTGTAATTATCGTAGCTGGAAGTGTATTTGTGTCAATCAGTCCTTTCATTAAATGATTGATGGGCACATCAACTAGGTGCTTCTGAGTGATGTAGCAACCCTGTTTTGGATGATTGGCAATCAAAGGTGCCTTGCTGTGATGGGGTACGGTAATTATGATGCGTGGCGAGCTGGGAAGGATAACGGAGTGTTGAAGGAGTATGAAGGGTACGGTTTTAGGATTGTATCTGTGTTTGGGTGATTTATACTGCGAAAATCCGTGGTATTATCGAGTGTTGGCAGTATTATGGAGTGTGTGGGGGTTATAATGGTGTCATTTCGAAGATATTGGGTGATGAATGGGTAAATCCGCGAATTCTGAGCATACAGAGCCTGGAGGCTCATCAACGGTGTGGGTTAATAACTTGCAGCAGTGACTGCCACGATGCCTGCATGTATCACATGGATCAGTATACTACCCAATACAAGTTAGCGAAGGAGCACAACATGAGGAAAATTAAACTTACATGTTCCCCAATGAATGGGGCAACATCTTTGTTCCAATACTGGCTGTCCACCTGCACAAAATTGCCGAAGTCCTTTTCAACCTTGAGGACACCGATACTTTTAATACCATTCTTGATTTCCTTCGTGGAAGATGGGATCTTTTCGCCAAAACCACCTCCGCTGGTGCCCAGTGTAACCGGGGGCAGCTTTGAAGGACCTGGTTCATTTTTGCGAACGGCAGGCGTAGCATGAACGACTAGATAAGAAAATTAGATGACAGATGAAAACTCCTAAAAAGTCACACACCTTTATCGTCAGCAATGGCGGTACCCTTGCACTTCAGTTTCTTGGTTGCCAGTTTTTCAATGATTGGAACACCATTGTCGGCATCTCGAGCTTGTTTTTGAGGAACCACGGACTTTGCCGCCTTCTCCTTGCGCTTTGAATCTTTCTTCCTTTCCTTCGAGTCCGACTTGGAACCTTGAGCTGCTTTAAGATAAGCGGCGTCAGGATTGACAGGAGAAGCATGTGAGCGAGCAGATCAACGAAGATCCTGACTTGGAGCAGGAGGAACAGTCGGCCTAGGAAGGAAAATGGTCAGGTGAGATTCAATGAAATCTCCAGTAGTTTCATCAAATACAAATGAGATCCTCGGGTCTTGACAAAGTTGGCAAGCTTTATTGGTGGGAGGAGGACTTTCCCCATCCTCGTTGCTAGGACCGTCAGAATCATTGTCCTCACCACCGGTGCCAGCAACTTCTTCATCAACTTGCTCTTCCTCTACCAAACCTTCTGGAACTGGACCTTCTTCATCATCTGTACCCGGGAAAAATAAGGGTTCGCATATACTAGGCAATGGAACAACGCTACCTTCTTCAGCAGGGTTAGGACCAGGCATGACTGAAGAACGAGTGGCCACTAGAAAATTCTAAGTCAACATGGCATTAGTAAGAAGACCGCACAAGAAAATGTACCATCCACTGATAGAAGCCGAGACAACAATGGTTGAACAGCCGGCATCGACCGCACAGCATGGATAGGAGGACCGACTTTGAAAATGTTACCAGGCCTCTGGTGAAGCGGCGAAGTTGGGTCAGGAGGGAAAGCAACGTTGTTCGACCCAGGTGTGGGCTTCACCGCCTTCTGAGTTGTTTGTTGTTGGACCCAAGTTGCATTATTAACTGGCAGATGGGCAACTTGTTTAGTGGACACCCCGGAAGTTGAAGTAGAAGGTTGGGGCGTTGTCTGAAGTTGACTGGATGGGGTAGTTTTGGTCAACAATACAGGAGGCATGTGCTTTGGAGTATTAGCCTCAGTAATCTGGAATTTTGTAGGCGACGGCACGGGAGTCGTAGGTTTCAAAGCAGGAAGGAGAGGCGCTGGTGTTGTCACCTGAGAATGAGTGGCTGCGGCATCTTGACACGAGTGAGAAGGTGAAACAGTCGCCTTGGAACCTTTAACTTGTCCGTGCCGCACAAGCAAAGGCACGACATCAAGATTATAATCAAGCTGGAAATGCATTGGTCAAAAATCAGCAGAAGTAACAGATAATAAATGCACTGCTTGTTCGACAAGCTCATTAAATTCCATGCGAGTGAACTTCACCTTATCCATGGATAGGTCAGGCACTTGCGCTATCAAACTGTACTCCAACTTGTACCACTCTTTGCTACCAATGCCAGCCACCGACCAGTTTTCCTCACAAGTCAACCAATGTGTTATGGCATCGATGAGCCAAGTGTCCATCTTTGTCGAATCCCAAGTTGGATTAGGAAAATCGTCCAGAAGGCTGTCAATCATGGCGGCAGCAGCATTATACAGGTCCTGAGCCTGGACTTTGGCAAGCCCTTGAGGATCTGTCAGTTCGGCCATTTCACGTAGTCAGCGGGTTAAGTGTTCATAGGATAGCCTCACCAGCATTGAACACCGGTGAAGCATGAAGAGCAGGACGGAAATGACACTAGAAAGCCTTCAGTAAAACCGAAGGAAGTTGTCAGTACATGTCAAAGAGGAAGGGATCCATCTGTGTAACAAACAGTGTCCAAAGAAAATAACTCACCTCCAAGTACAGGAGGAAGAGCGTCTTTGTGGGAAAAACAACAAGGAAAAGAAGAAGAGGATGATGGTGCAAGTAAGAGGAGAACAAGAGGGCGAAGTAAAGAAAGCAAGAGAAAGGAATGGAAAATTTTCTCTAAGTTCAATTCATCACATGGCAAAAGAAGTCTTCCCCTCCCTTCACACATCACAGAAGATTCCGTGGTGAAATGAGAAGACATACAACGACTTCCGTGCCTGTGAACAGCAATTAACAGCATCTATATTTAGATCACCAACGTGTCTAAAGCACTTTGATCACCAATATTGGCTGGATTGTACAGCCACCACGTTATCTCCTGGCAACAGAGCCCAAAACCCTGACTTCTCATGGGAATACGGTTACTTATACATCGGTCTTATGTTCCCGAGTAACATAGTAAAAGTTTAGGGGGGATGATGAGCCTCCAGGCTCTGTACACTCAGAATTCCCGGATTTTCCCTGCTAATTAATGTTGCCGTCCCTTTAATGGCCTTTCAGCAAACCAAAGATTGCACACACATTGATACTACTTTCATCCTATGGCAACCACTTCTCACATGCTTTGTTATCCATCCCATCTCATTACGCATCATAATTGCCGTATTCCTCACAGCAAGGCACCTTCAATTGCAAATTGTCCTAAAATGGAACTATCGCATCACTTCCCATAGCCTCATGGAAGCACCAATCAATCACTTAATGAAATGACGTGATTGCCATGGCCACTCATCCATCCAAGATATTTCAAGCACACGGCAACTACAGACTGCATTTTACTAAGGCTGTTACCTTGCCAAGACCTTGAAACAACATAGACCCAAGTGTGCACCTCAGTATAAAAACCATACCTCACCAGTCCACAGCTAAACAGCATCTAATGATCCATTCATTGCTCCATGAAACCATACGGGCTCGCACCCATACATGGCAATGTCAACAAGCTGCTGTTACTTCAGAAGTCAAACGACCATATGTTTCCTACGGATTTTACTAAGCCACAGCCTTACAGCCTGACTAAGTCATGCATGATTACTCTATTTATAATTTCATACTTGTAGTATAAAAACTAGCTAGAAAAATGTAGCTAGGGAGAGCAGTTCATCTCTAGTTGACCAGTCTATGTCAATTCTCATCACACTCTAGTCTATCGCTAGTAACCATGTTTATTTGCCATTCTACGGCAATATACCATTTACCCCAGCATATTCTCGATTGCATGTCAACTCTTGAGCTCACCAGAGTTATTCCACGGTTTTTAACTGTGAAGAGTCTATTGACACTTGCTCTTCGCTCTTAACACTATTGGTACACACTCATATTGTGCCAATACGTGATCGCCATGCTATACCTCACCCACGTTATCTTTTATAGGCTGTCATCGTTTCACTTTCACACCATTGGAGTTTTTACAGTTTCACTTTCACCATCGTTATCGTTGCCCACTTGGGTAGTCTCCGAGCAGACTTAGGATCAGGATAGGACCAGTTTCAGCCAGTTTTCGTATAGTATCAGTCCCTCGAGTGGACTTGAAGGTTAATTTGACATAGGACAGGATCATTTCAGTACCAGACCAGTTTTGACATTGACTTCAACATTATCGCACTGTATAGGATCAGTAGCACCACTAGTTTTCGTAGCCCCACATTTTCTCTTGACACTCCACCCTCGACACCTCGTTTCACTTTTTCTTTTGACACACGTTGTCTCCACTATGTTTTCTCATTGCCTCATTCGCCCATAGATATTGCCGACCGTTTAGTCTCTCTACCATCGTTCACCCTGCCCAGATTAACGTCCAGCGACGTTTTCTAGTCTCGTCGCACATTTTCTCATACAAGTTTGTGGTATTCACGTCATACCCATCTTTGTTCCCTCTCACTTCGAGAGATCCGTACCGGCTTATAGCCATTGCATCTAGTACTTGACTACCAAGCAGTACTACTTTGCAGACTTAAAGTCACAGTGTATACTTGCATATAGAGGAATTGATTTACTGCACAGAGGTGCCCCAAACCCACTTGCACACATGATCGACTTGATTACCGTGCTACTATGTTAATTACCCAATCTCGTTCTGAGTTGGTATTGCCATTGCCATGGAAGTCTAGGCTCATCACCGTCTTTTGAGAAAAACTTTCAGAATACCAGCGCCAACACAATTGGGTTGGTCTTATAGTAAAAAAGTCAGCTTTCCACTGCGTTAAACCACACAAACATATACCAGGATATGCTGGATAAGTACAACAACTCGCATTAACAGGCCAAGAGCACAAAGAGTCAAGGACAAGCAAGCAATTTTATAATCTCCAACACCCATGCAAGAAATATTTGCCTGTGCAAGTATGAGAGAAAAGGAAACTGAGACAACGAGACCAATATTCCCAAATATATAGGCACCAGAGTGCGACGGAATCAGCTGCGCTGGAATTATCAACACACTAAGACATGTAGTTCCGGCCTATCTTATCAGTTACCTAAAAAAGCAGTAAATTCCCTTTTTCATCGTTGCAGCTGACACCAAATAAGTACAATTTAACCCCTAGGTGCACAAGTTGGCAGGAGGGCTTGATACTCATGCTCGGGGGTCACTACTGATAGCAGTTGCTAGCGACCGGACTTTCAACTGAGTTTCAATTATGCCGGCATTTCCCGCAATGTGCTTAGTTTCGTTGTCTTTGAGCTCTTTATCGCGGCGGAAATGTACTCTGTAAGAATTGATTATGTCCAGTATCCATCTCATAAATCTGCCGCATTTTGAAGCTATGATAGTGTAGAAATCCATGTACTTTATGGAATATTAGCTTTTAAGGACTTGAGCACTACTTTCAGTCTCAGGAGGAGAAAATTTGCTATTGTAAGATGTGCCCTGACTGTCACCTCCAGAACAATCAATACCAGAGATGCCGACAGCAAGTCGACGTCGAATGCTCTGAGTATCGATGGTGAACACCGATAAAACACCGCGGCAGTGAGACCGCATTGGGCTGGAAATTCAAACTCCGGTCAGTAGCGACTGTATTGCTACGATTCACAAAAGGCTGCAAAATTAAGTTCATGCCCAGAGGGCTTGAAAAATTTGGAGCATATTGTATTCACAGAAATGAGTTTGGGACAAATTTTGGAGGCCAAGAAACCAAATGTATCCCATACGTTAAATGAATCCGCTACTGAACGGCAGGTCTGCTGCTTGATGTGGCTGTGCCTCGGGCATCAGAGAGGTGCACAGGGTGCCATTTCTCACCGCACTCTTTGACCTCGAGTTCATGATACTCACAAATCATTTTAGAATGTGCAGGAAGCTCTTCTGAAACTTCGCTCCTTCCCTTTTCTTTTTCTCTCTTTTTTCTTTTATTTTTTATTTTTCTCCAGACCAACCCACAAGCATCAGTAGCGAGCCGGCAGGAGGATGATCGTTATTGTTCATAGTAGACCCTCTGTTGTTTCCTCCTTATCTCAGAAAGAATCGGGGATACTGCCTCTGCATAGTATATATACCTCATAGTTGTACCCGTGCACCTCAGACGTGTTCTCTTGCATTCCGAGTGCCAGTCTGAGTTAATATCTTATTAGATAACTTCTACTTTCACTCTCGTATTCTAACAATATGTACTCAGTTGTTTTGTCAGAAAACGATTGCAAATAGTTCCGCCACACATATCTCCGATTTCCACCTGAACAACATTCTTTCAAAACCTCGTCACATTTTGATATCAGGTATCACATCCTAAAACAATGTTATAGGTGACCTGCCACAATTAATGGAAGTACTGTATGACCAGTAATTAGGGTTCAAGTCATATCTCTCTTCCTGATCAGGACGGTTGCCGGAACAGATAACCGCAACCTGTGAGAGCTTGGCAAAAATGCGCAAGGATACAAGTTTGTCTGGCCATGATACTGTATAATTACGATCACAACAAATATCATATGTCCCGAGGTTGCATTCGTATTCGTAAAATAGCCACCTGTCACGCGTCCCAGCGCCCTCATTCGAGTAGGTTTCGAGGTCACAAGCCCTTAAAAATGCAAAATTAGCTGAAAATTGGTTGAAAAAGCGTAAAAATTACTTTTTTTCTTCTTTTCTCACTTTGGCGTGACGGCAATCGTTAATATATGCTACTTTTAGATTAAAATTTCTATTCGGAGAAGGTAATCATTCGGATTTTCTACGAATGTCACGGTCCCAGACCCCGCATTCATTCATTCCGCGAGGTCCAGGAAGGTCACAGGTCACAGTCCATTCGCTCTGAACGTAATTATACAGTAATGAGGGGGCTACTCCAATTTGAAAGCTTCGAAAATAAACGATGGAAAGCAGCGAACAAAAATAGTGTTCATGTCCAAATCGAGAAGACGGTTTGTGCGTGCCGATCAATCGATAAGGAGGCGGCTGCCACAAGGATAAACATTTAAACGAACTAAAATTATGAAATTAGTTGAGTGGTGCTGATTTTCCCACATTCCGAAGAGTAGCAGCAAGATTCCTGATGACATGAAAGGAACCATCGTCAGCCAGGAGCAGTGAATTGAACGATGCATCGAGCACAGTGCCGGTTTGATCCAAGAATGCAGACGACCTAACGGCAATCGGTTGTTCATTCGCATCTCTCTGGAACACAGCATGCTTCTCAATGTTGGCGAAATCTATCACCGCTGGCGACTTGGCACTGGTTCAAGGTCTTTGAATATTGCTTCTTCAGTGTGTTCTTCCTGTCTCTCGCTCTCGGCTGTGCTCCTGTTGCTTTGGATAGTCTTCGTTACAAGATGGTTAGAAAAACATCAACTTGAACCCAGAACCAGGATGGCGGAGCAAAATCTCGCGTATGCACAGTTGGACTTCAATGAACTTTCTCGCACGATCATCACGGGCACTTGCTTCCATCTTGAATTACTCATTGCTCGTCTATGCCCATCAAAGATTGATAGCTTAATCAACGGCTCAATTTCTCAAATATCAGAGCGGGATTACAGTATCACTACCTCGTCCAATAGTGAATACTTACGTGATGCCTTGGCTGTACTCGTGGTCATCACAGATTCTATCTCGTGCCGTACTATATAACGAGCTGGCGTCCCCGCAACAAGACGTAATATCTTTCCTTCGCTTGTCTTTGGAGTCATCATCATGACTGTTAGACAATATCTCGGGACTGCTACGCCTGAGCTAACCGACAGCCAGATCAAAAAAATTTATGTTGCTCTGGATACACGGCTCAACAACGCAGTGCTTACAGCATCACTCTATGGTAAGAGAATTTACATTCACACAGCGGATCTCAGTCAGTCAATACATTGAAGGGATACACACGGGAGTAATAGTCGTCACCATATGGGCTGTTGGTCTGTGCTCTTCACTTTTTCTGATGTGTAACGTCTCTTTGACTGGTTCATAGCTTCAAGGGATAACTTCCAGAATAATAGAAGGTCGCATTTTCTTCTTGTCGTCATCCTGCTTTTGTACCTTCTACTGGGGTTCAACCTTTCCGTCCAATGGATAGATGGAATCTTTACTTTTATCACTGATGGGGAAAGCTTTTCGGTGGTCATTCCTATTAGCACTCCGATGGTAACGGCTGTGGGGATAGTTGCGATTCTGAACACACTTCTTGCTGATGCTATCTTGGCAAGGAATTCAATATTCGTTTTTACAGAGTCTGTCCTCATGAATTTCTAGATATGGCGCTGCTGGACTGTATGGGGTCGGTCATGGCGCATTGTGCTCGTTCCGATTGCCTGTACTACCTTGGCAACAGGCACGTCCTTGAGTTTATCATCCCAATGATTTACTACTTATTAGTACTGATGTAAAATCTAGCAAGCAGAGGGATCATAACCTATTACAGCGCTTTCGGACCTATCCTGCCACCCCCAGCCCTATTTCTGGAAAATATTGTCAGCTGGTCCGTGTTATACTCCTCGCTCATATTGGCCACCTTGTTATGGTGCACCATTCTGATTGTCTATCGTATCCTGCGTGTGGGTGGCGCTGCTGGAAGGATACACGTATATCAGAGAGTGATAGAGATGCTTGTGGAGTCCGCAGCTCTCTACTCTGCGATGATAGTCATTTTTCTGGTGTTCGAAGTTCGTAATGAGATAGCTGGAATGTACATCGAAGAGTTGGCAATATCGATGAGAGTAATTACATCCAATCTGCGTCTTTTTCCATGTCGTGACTAAACGTTCTCTGCTAGGGAATTATGCCAACAATTCTTGTTGGCCGCGTTGCGGCAGGACATGCACGCCCAGACGATTCCTGGAGCGAAAGCACCCCGAGGTCGTCACTTCGATTCAGAAATCAGTCAGGTTCACAGAATGACACCCAAATGAGTGTTGGATCTGGATGGGACACATCGTTGCCCATAAGACCGGACATAGAAGAGGGCTTGGAAATCAGTACAGAGGTACGAGTGGAGGGAGCTGCGCCAACTTTCAGTGCACACGATTATTCCGCACGCGTTGTCGGGACATCGAGTTCTGTGGACTATAGTGTCGTATGATCAAAGCAACATGGGATTATAATTTGATAAATCATCAGGTACGGACTACAAACAGTCGGTCGAGCACAAGGTAAGAAAGTGGGGTATATCCTGCATCCCTTCTTAAAACGATTATTCTCCGTAAGTGGAGCATGTGCCCACATGAACATCTGGTTAGAATTATTAGCTCCGGTTGGACGACTGACCAAGTCAGAGCTTACATACCCCAGTTCTGCGATGAGACGAGGACAAATCGTACCAAGAGGACTACTTTCACTGAATCCAGTCTTGCATCAACGATTCGTCGGGCAGAGCACAACGAATTCCTGGAAAAGATGACAGGCTTGGTTGCGAGGATATTATACCTCCTCACGCACCGTCGACGAGTTATGCGAAGTATCAGTGAAATGAGAACCTGCATATCTGGAAATCGGCGAGCACCCGAGATGGTTTGAACAGCCACCCATCGTCAATTCTGTTCTTCCAGGAAGACAATTCGTCCTAATTAAAGAAAGTGTATCTTGATACCTTAATAAATGCATCAAGATCGGCCATAAACAATGATTGAACGAGTAGCGCACCAGGAAGTCGCCTCAACGATGGCTCAGTCATTGCTGTTTGCTCCAATATATCGCTTGGGGACTTACGAGCGCATATATCGAGGCTTGGAAGATACAAGGTCATGGCAGCCGCGTCATTATATCTCTGACTGATCCATAGGTATTCATCCCCGTCCCCATTGACGTCTTTGCGGACATCATCAAGCTTATATGTAGGTCTTCCCTGCAAGAATCTGTCGTATTTTGACGAAAGACATTGGGCCAAGAATAAAAGAAAACTTTAAGTAAGGCTGAGAGATGGAGATTGTACAACAACGCACCGGTTTCTTCTTTGTGAGCTGACGGAGATATTGTCGTCGTACAACCAGCAAGTTTGCGCTTTGCATTCTCTCCGGCGTGAAAAGGCCCGTGAGGAAGAAGCAAGAGAGACGGATCAGTACGTTCTTGCCGGTCAACACGATGTCAGTCTGTAGAGAGAAAAGGACAGTTCGTGGCTCCTCAACGCCGTAGAAAACGTCCATTCTCTGGAAGGGCAATGCATCAGAAAAAGGTAGCAAGGATGAGACGAATAGGATTATTCATGGCCATCGGGAGCAAGGAAGGCCGTGACGTGACGCCATACAGTCGTCTCACTTCTTCCCTTCCTTCCACCACGACGACGGAAATCACCTTCAGCGATTCTCACCACGTTGAGAACGACCTCAACAAGCATCGCCTACGACGCCCATCGCTGCCGACGATGGAAAAGGCTGCTCTTGGAGCGAGGACCCGATACCTACCGAGCTCAGGGTCCTAGTGATATCAAAAGGTCCGTCCGACGCTGTTATCATTATTGCAAAGCCTTGAAGAAATAATAGCTACGACATCTCCTTCACTGTCACTGGCAACCCCGGGGCTTCCTCTGCGGATGTCTTGATATTGCATATCCTGGACGGGCATGTCGAGGACCAAACCAGCCCGGGTATCCAGCAGCGAAGGCGAGAGTCGGAGGCTGCAACGCTGGAGAGGTCGCTTCGCACGCCTGGTGCCAGTGGTGAGGTGGAGTGTATGACAGGCTTGGCATTGTCGTCGTCAACCCCGATGGGCCGACCGGTGACATATTCACATATATGTTATTGGGAGCTCCATCGCGACTGGCGCGATGGTGCTGGGTCTCGTTGTCCCTCTTGCTACGCAGGAAGTCTGCCCAGTCTTCGGGTTCGTGGTGTGGATTTTGGCGCATTTGGTGCCAACGAACGTTGCATTCCTTCAACGCCTTCTTATCATCATACCGTGGTTTTCCGAGGAGGGTTAGCAGCAACCACCTGTCATAATCGCCAGTATCGAGGGTCGGCGCGTCCTCTGGGACATCGGGAGGGATATGGCGTGTCGTTCAGGATCGAGAGCAAGTGTTGCTCGGAGTCGAGGGGGTGCACAGGCGGCGCATGCCTCTGTGCGACAGTAATAGTACTCCTCCAGGCTGTTACGCGTTTGGTGACCGCTCCATGATTGCTCTGTTCCCAATAAGCTATCCAATTCTGTAATTCAGTTCGATTCACTCACCAAAACCTCTCCCTCGTAGGCCAGCATCATCGCCTCCCTCTCATTCAATGGGTTTTCCATAGCCCTATTCCTAAAGGCTGTTATGTTTTCTAAACCAAAGAGGTCGATCTGCGATGTGGCTATCAGTGGCAACCCCTTCGAATGCACGGTCGTTCTCACCAGGGTATATGTCCAGTCCCGGATTCCGGACACCGGAACTTCCCAGTCCTCCATGTCGCGGGGCAAGTCCACATTGGATCCTACCAAGTGGGTGTTCATTACTTTGTGGCTGGTGTGCTAATTACAAATCACAAGCCCTGAAGTACATCAGCCTTTCTTTTCTTTTCGGATGTGTGGCAAACCCCAACAAAAGTACATTCTTCTTCGTCTTACAAGAAGCTCTTAGACTGAGCGCGCTCGCTTAGTTTGGGGTGGATCGTTGCTTGTGCACGTACGATGAAATTTCCCCACGCTCTTGTTTCAACTGGCCCGCCACAGAAATATATCTGACAATAGTTGGACTTTCCTTCACACTAGAATTTTTTCAAGAGCTGGTCTTCTCTCTCTGTCGCTATTCGTGGTTTAAACAGCCGGACCCAAGCCTAACTTTGTGGCGTAACATCAACATCGCTTCACACGTGCAGTGTGCACCGCAACGGACCAAGGTAGGCGGTCAATGTCTGTTGGATTATTTTGATACGTATCTGGGGGATATTTTAGAGATCTCTATCCGCATGGCTGCAAGACGTACCCTAACTACTTTCGTCTCGAAACACCCCGTTTGTATTCTATCAAAACTACATCTCAAGCGCTCCCACAGTGGCGTGGCCGACAAGTACATCATCTAATGAAATACTTCGTCAATTGCGACGCAGTCTCATGCCGCGAACGAGCGACCACAGAGGAGGGCAGTGGCTTCAGCCACATCTGTTCTTCTAACGTCTAGATCCAGCCAGCCCGCGGATACACAATGTTTCGTTGCTTCATCGAATGAACCTCAGTTGCGCTGTCTTCTTTTTCGTTGGGGTCCTTCTGACATGCTACTGTTAGTCGTTTGAAGTGTACCGTGGAGCGTAGGGGTATCTCATCCTTGATGGAAGTTCAAGACAGAGCATTCCATGTACGAGATCATTTAACGTATCGACTGTCGTCTAACATTGCCCAGTAGATGTTACCCCAAAAGAGCGGAGACGGCACGATATGAGTCGTACAAGTCAAAGAACCTGCTCTTCATCTGGGTATCTGCTCGCGGCTCTCATGGACATCTACTGCTTGCGAGCGGGAAGCTTTCTTTCTGGGAAGAGAACGGGAATGATGTAGACCTTGACTACGAAAGTGACGACGAAATTGATGGTGCCACTGCCGACTCGGACAGTCTGAGCTCCAGGCAGCGCTTCGACGAAAAGGATATCCTGATTCTTCTGTGGACTCACTAGTTTTTGGTTCCGAGGGTGGTATCATCTCGAACGTCGAAGATCCTCAAAGCAACTGTCCCTGCATGATGAGTGAGAATCGACGGGCCATTCTGAGAAGACCCCGCTTGAAGTTGCAATCGGCAGTCATTTTGTCACTCGATCGCTCGATCCGCAATGAATAGCGAGCCTGGTTGGGTTTCTCATATCAGACGTATAGACAAGTCTGGGGGAACACGGTGATGGTTATATTTTACGTGAATCTAACTGTGTCATAAACGACGATCTAGTCACCAAAAACAGCACAGTAACACTAGTATCGACCGAGTCCTTCTAAGTAACTGGTACACCCTCGAGAGGAAGAGTAGGATTAGCAAATACATAAATAATGCAATAGATGGCAAGAAAGCGAAGCGATTAGGAGAGCAACGAGCAATGATGGATAGATGTATGATCTACGAATTCTATAACAGTGGGAGTGGGTGGAGTGGTGGTTTCTACAGGCAACCGTAAGCACAAGTTCTAGCACAGGAACAGGTAACACTCACCACGAATGGCATCAGCCAAAAGGTCTAGTCAATGGACTTTGTTATTGAAAAGGGCATCCCGGGGCATGTGCGCCTCGCCAGCCACAATGGCAGCATTGAGGCAGAGATTCGGCATGGTTAATTGGCACCGAAAAGCTAATTTCAGGCTTCGTCTTGTAAAGCCGTGGTGATGAGGAGACGAAGGCTGGTGAGGATGAGCACGCTGAGGACGAGCACATTTTTGTAAAGGTCAAGCGGGACTGGATTGTATAACAGCTGTAATGTGCATTTCCTTTATATACACCGAGCGATGGAAGATTCCGGAGACGTCTAGCCCCAAGCGTGTATTATTTCCACGCTCGAGGTTCACGTCAAAGAATGAGAACGGGACAGCTAAGACATAAAAGAGAAAAAGAACGAGCTTGTTACTTAGCAGCCATCGGCACTTCCACCCTATAAGCGAGTAGACCTTCACCTCGACTCGGAATCCAGGCGAGACAATTGAACGCCGGATTATTGGTGGGTCCTACGCGGTGCCTAGACTTTTAATGCCCGGGGACCTACAATAGTCAGCTGTAGTCCAGACTGTGAGTTCTTTCGGCAGTGGAGTTAGGTGACGCCACAGAAGTTATGTTGTGTCCCATAAAAATAAACTTTAAGGATGAGTCGGTAATCTAGAAAGAAGCTAATAGCAGCCGCTACTAGCGACTCGTAAGCAGTAGCGCCAGTCCTTTTCAAAATATCAAGAGAATCGTACCACTTGACGTCAAGGTTCCAGTCAGTAATGATGCGAAGTATAGACTTTGATGTCGGGGGTAATAAGCTAGCCGAGATTCGCATCCAGGCTGTCGCCGCAGAGCCAGGTATCGTTTCTGTGAACGCTAAGATTGAGGTCGAGACCTTGACGGTTGTGAAGAGCTGGGTGGATCATCAGTGACCCATTGTTGGCAGACGGCTTTTGTAGGTGGATTAATTGGCACGGTGCATCATAGTTTAAAATCTGCGAACATGTCGGAGCAACAGCTAAGGAATTCCATGGTTGTATAGGACAGGATCGCCTGACTTGCATCTGAGATTGAAAGAAGCGACACGGGCCATTGTCTAAGTTGATATGACTGTCCTCGGTAGTTCATCCAAGAGAACTTTTAATGGGCAGAAACCGGAGAAAGGAAGGTATGACTGCGTACCGGTGACTCGCAAGTAATGACGCTTAGGTTTCATTTGTCCATGTCGAAATCAGTCTACGTGTGTCCGCTTCTAGGCATTCTTGTTGGAATCAGCGAGCGAATATAAAGGTATATGACCACTTCCTGGTCAATTTTAAATATACATACATTGCTCAGACCGAAATCTCAACGCTTTCCCCAGGATGGCCCGCTGGAAATCTTTAGACCACAACAAGGCCAACTACTATGTTCGATACCAGTGTTGCAAGCCATGTCCTAGGTATCAAGATTAATAATAAATCACGACGAAATGAGGTTACGGATATTATTACCATCAAGTTTTGTTCAACGATAGGGACCGAACAAGGCAAGGAACTTGAACTTGTCAAAGCTTTATCGTGGGCCGTCATTCTCTTCCTGCTTTACGAAGAGTAATCAAATCAAGAATAGGATGAGCACGCGAGTACAATCATTGAAGATAGAAACTGCCATACCGAAGTCCGATCGTCGAGACAGTCGGGGAACAAACTTCTTCGGCCCGGGCATCCCGACTGACACTGATAATTAGGTTATTTGGACCAATCATTGAGGGTCGGTCGTCACTGACGACCCTGATCAACTATGTTGATTTTTGTTACGTACTTCAAGCTCTATCCGCCTCATCGAGGGTGTCTACATGCAGCTTCAAGGCATTAGCGTTTTCTCCCACCTTTGATGCATACGTGTAAAGCACTGCAGTTCAATTATACCGAACGTCAATATTCACTGGCCGCCACTGGCACTGACGAACCTCAAATATTAGCCATGTCGACAACGTTTCGTTCTCTTAAGGATTGTAGGGACCTACTTACTTGAATGTGTAGGTCTAGTATCACCACTGGGATCCACTCTGTCACCTTCCAGCCTACTCCTGGGTCTACGAATGAAGACCGGTTCATCGTGGAAGAGTAGCTCATAGAAGGACGGACGTGGAAATTCCTCGTCGTTTTCGAGGGTGTCTTGTGCCCATTCATATTCAAACAGTTAATTCTTGGAATTTGAAGGACACGGGGGAGAATACATTGCTGAGTATGGTGCTGCCAATCTTACGGAAAGAATAGAAAAATAATTGCGTAATGTGCTCCCAGAATGTCAAAATCGGCCTCGAAAACTTTCATCAGCCGGATAAATGAGCTCTTGTTTTGGAGGATCTACTGCCTCGACAGGGAAATTGGTTACGCTGTCCAAAATCTTTGCCCTGACCCGTCATTGCTCGATGAAGAAGAAGCTCAGGCGCTAGTTGACGCCAACAAGGATATTTTCCTGCGAGCATTCTCTGGCACAACTTTGGCAGTTATTCTTTTAGACAGTGAGGAACAAGACAATTTGTGGGTAGTCGGACTCGGCGACTCAACTGTCGGTACGTCGTCGCCTCGCGTTGGCCTCGCGATCGTACAAACTAATTCTGATACGATTTAGCACTCGCTTTTAAGGACGAAGATGGCCTAGGAGAAGGCGAAAGACTTCTAACGCTTCACAGCACGCATACCCCAAAGGAATATTGCAGTATCATTATGCTCCGTCTCTCCGCGGAAAAGGACACCATCATGAAAGACGATAGACTGTTAGGTACTATGCTCCCTACTCGAGGTATGTTGCAACCTGTGATTTTTGTCTCTGACATTCACATCTTCATAGGTTTAGGTGACCACGCTCTCAAGTTCCAGTCTATCTTCTCCACAAAGCTATTCTTCGAGCTGCCTACAGAGAACAAAACCAAACGCTACCCTGAAGGTGCACAACACTACAACAAAACACCACCATCTGTCCTGAATGCTGCCGACACCCGCTTCGTTGATCTTGCTCCACTTCAGCACCATAAACCCACTCTGGTTTTATTCACGGACGGTGTTGATATCATCGTAGGAGGCGAGACGACGGTTGATAAGGATCCCGAAAATCAGAATAGGTCAGATCCCGCCGTTGTCGTTGGGAAACTCTTAGGCAGTCGCGTCGATGACTCTTATGCCCAGGAGATGCTCGAGCACGGCGTAGAGGTCAATTGGATAGGAGCGAACGGCAACCGTGCGACAGAAATACTGGGAAATTTGATAGCGGGGACTTCGACGGAAACTTTCGCCAAGTTTCTCGGACCTGCGGAGCGCGGGGAATGGAATGACAACCTTTACTTTGATGACACTACGATTCCTGTTTATGGCGCTATACTTCTTCTCTATGAATAATAGACTTTCTCGGTGACATTGTATACCTTTGCAGCTACTATTCACCTGATGCAATCCGCACGGCCGGGTCAGCACCTGTCACTAGTGAATGCCCGACGACTTTAACTAGGCCGAAATTCATACCGAGATCGAAGCAGTAATGCGAAACCATGAATAATAACCCTGTAATCCTGATGAGAAAAGCCAAGTTCGTGATAGACTGCAATATTATGACGCTGGATCCATCCTACCATATTAAGACTTCGGGCGCTTAACGTTTAAGGTTTAAGGGATAATTTTTTCAATCAGCTCACTATTTTGCAGCGCCCATTTAAAACGATCGCTCATCAACTTCGCTGGCATTTTCGATTGTGTACATAAAACACTGGCAACCAAAATGGCACGTATCCTGGATAAACGGATGTACCCTTGCTCTGATTTGAAGAACATCCACAAGAACAGGAGCGCCGGGTATGGGAAGGCAAATAAGACCCAAGCCACGATACTGTGATAGTATAAAATGGCCGCGTTTTCCGGGTCTGAGCGCCTGGATCCTTCTCCAAGCCACATCCATCAGCCTTAGTAGCCACAGCGACTTAGCCATGTCCCACGGGTCATCTTCTAGCTCTTCTAGTTCTGGGACCTCCGACTCAGGAACGTCTGCAAACAGTCCCATGTCATCAGCGCTGACGAGCCCCACTACTACAGCACCGTCTGGCGGAGCCACACCTCTCGCCGCTCATTTCCCAATTCCTCCGTCTTTGAGACAAACTACCTTGAACACAGGAATATTATCTACCCTGTATTAAAGGCCTACAAACGTCGCTTCTGTCCCATCGACCCCGAGTCCTGCCATGGCAGACACGACCAAGACTCATCGCAAGGTCAAGAGCGGGCAGAAATGACTGTAAATGGAATTGCTAGCAATGTTGACACCAATGACTGACACTTGTTTAGACTGGATTATCCCTTTCAGTGAATACCTTTGTGGCGTATGCATAATTAGCCAGAAGAATTACGCACGTACGCTCAGAGTTGTATAAAGATGGATCATTGCCCTGTAATAATACGTCACTACACGAAGGACGCTCATGACTGAGATGCTTGAAGGCCGTAAAGAAGAATCGTAGTATCATCAAAGCACAAACTGTCATCCCATTCCCCGCGCTCCGCCGGCCCCAGAAAGGATGCAAACGTCTCCTTCGAAGTTCCTGCCATCAAATTTCCCAGTAATTCTGTGGCGCAATTTCTGTTCTCAGAGGAACCCATCCAGTTCACTTCAACATCATGGCTGAGGGTTTCCTGGGCATATCCGGGGTCGATTTCGCGGCCTAACAGTTTACCGACGACGACAGCCGGATCCAAGGTATGTGGCTCATTCTTGCTAACGAGAGTTTCACCATCAACGATGACGTCGACGCCATCTGTGAACAATACCAAAGTTGGATTGCGATGTCGAAGGGGAGCAAGGTCGACATAACGGGTGTCGGGCATGTTCATGATGTATGGCGGGGTTTTGTTGTTGGCTTGGATGCTGATCAAGAAGTCCTCAGTTCGACCCGCAAGTTTGAAGAACAATTTGGAGGTGTATATTGACTCGAATTTGAGAGTATAGTCTCCCAAGGCTACAGTATAGCACGATCAGGAAGGTCCCAATTGGAAATCGTAGAGCAGACCTCGAGTAGGTAAGAAAATTCCCAGCAGACGTTCGTCTTGTATAATTGTCTTCTTCTCTGTTGTGGGATGTCGCATGAGGATGGTGAAGTACTCCGACGGGGTATGGGTGCTATGGAGCGTCAAAAGTCTCTCGCCATCGCCATATCCATCCGGCGATGTATATGTCAGCCCTGTTGGCAAGCAGATGAGGACAAGGACATGAACGTTAGAGATGAAGTAACGCACCAACAGTGGAATCACCTAGTCCGGCTATCCATAGATGATTGCGTTCATTGTCGAGGAGAGCAACCGCAAGTGTAGAACCACAGTAAGCCCTCTGAAACACATCCCTGTGTGCATCGATGAGATTGCGAGCTTGTTCGTCATCGAGCAATGACGGATCCGGGCAGAGTTCTTTAACTGCATCACCAATTTCTTTGTCGAAGTAGTAGATCTGGCGACACAAGATATATTGTACGCGTTTTGTAAACGTTTGTCGAGACCGCCATTTGTATCGCTCAACAACTCCGCGCAGTTCTGCTTCAATCCTTCCTGGAAGCGTGGCCGCACTATGTTCAGCTGTGCAGTCTCCGCCGTGTCCTTCCAAGTATAATTTCCTATTAGCATCTTCTGATCGAAACGAGAAAGTAAAACTCGTACCATCGAGGATGGCAAGAAATTTCCATTGCCGCCCATCAATAACCCATTCTTGGGCGACAAATCGATCTTGGTTGGGAGTTCCTGGGGTGGGCTGGAACGTAACACAGTGGATACCAGCATAAATGCTGGAGGTACACATTTGAGTGAACAGTTCCCGCCATTCGCTGAGAGAACGACTCGGGGTAGTCAACATCAAAGCCAAATTGTGGTGGTGTGGTCGAAGTCAACTACGTTTATGATGGGTGACTGTTCCAAAAAGCAGAATAGCACATATATTTTCCAGTTATAGAGATCAAATATTTCTTCTCTCAGAGCCGAGGCGCTCAAGCGCTCAAGCGCTCAAGGGCGGAGCTGCACAAGAAAGTCAGAAGAAAGGAAAACATCAACTGATCAAAGATGTGATTTGAAATAGACGTGAGGGCATGACATAATGTGTTGGCCGCGAGCCGGCACTGGCTAAATCATTACTAAATGGACGCATACCAGCGGCAAGTTCAGCGTGCCGATTTCAAGCCGGGCAATGCTTCTTCAAAAACATTCTTGGTATCCTGTATTGATCCTGGCGAGAATGCAACAAGCTATGAAAACAGCAGGATATCTTCTGAGTGGCGCTTGTAGGTATCCACTTCATGCTTTCCATTCCCGCTGTGCCAGCGCTTCGAAGAATCACTAAGCTACACAAGCGCCCGCTTATGGTCAAGATTATATACCTCAGGAACACCTCAGCGGGAGGGGCGAGAGGCTTGCGGCACCATACCCTGAGTAACTACAGCGTATGCTCCTCCAGCCAGTCCCACAGCTTCTTCGCAACGGCAGGGTCATCAGTGCATGGATTCGGGCGTGCAATCCTCGCCCACGGCCCTAGAAACTAGTTAAATTAGGGGTCAGTTCGCGTCTCAGATCATACTACTAGTGCGTACCATGCCACTGCACGCCGCCGCTTCTGGTGTGGTTCCTGCCCATAGCTGTGTTAAGGCCCCGTATGTCGGCGAGTATAAAACATATGGCTGGGATGTGTAGGTCAGCTTGTGTATGCAACTAGGTAAGGCGGCACCGTACACTAAGGTATTTGAAAATCGGGGGCTTGTGCCGGAGGAGTTCGCTGTCAATGTTTCCTTAGGCGTCCGTCAGCACATAGCGTGTCGAGGTATAAATTAGCGTTACCTGGATTCAGCGATATCGAGATGATCCCGTCGTCTCTGTATCGCCTTGCGAGTTCGTTTGAGAATAAGACGTTTGCCTGATAACAAGATTATGCTCGTAAAAACATGCAGAAGGAGGGAATCGACGTACGAATTTGCTCTGATAGTATAAAGCCTCTGTAGACGACCTTCGTCGTTTCGGCCCGTCAACCAACGTGTCCCATTTAATGCGATGGGTAAGGTAGATTGTCCCGGACGAGGTATTGATGATGCGGGATTTCTTCTCCGGGAGGGATTTGGCTCCGGCCTTGAGATTACCGAGGAGGAGATGTGTTAGGAGAAAGTGGCCTAGTTGAAGGTAAGAATTTGTTGTTAGGGGCGAAGTATTTAAAGACAGGACCCATCACGTTCGTAGCAAATTGGAGGTCGTATCCGTCTGCGCTGATTTGGTGCAGAGGCGGCCACATAACTCCACTGAAGGAAGCAACTATATGAAAAGGTATATTCAAAGCTGGAGGAAATCTTACGCGTTGTTGAAGAGAACATGTAGTTCGGTTTCTTTGCTGTATAAAGAGGTTTAGGGACAGAGATAGGAGTCAACGATTGGTGACGAACCTCTTGAATTCTGCAGCAGCTTCTCTTACGCTCTCAAGACTTGCAAGGTCCAATTTAAGGAAGATCGCTTCTTTCCCTGTGTCTTTCAACAGCTCGCGTATCGTGTTGCGAGCCTTCATTTCGGTTCTAGCTGCCATGTATACCTTTGCATTGCGCCGGAGAAGAGCCTTTATAGTCTCTCTACCAATTCCTGTATTCCCGCCTGAATATGGGGGTGTCATTCATCGAGTCGCTCAAAAAAATCTCGATTACTTACCGGTAACGATAATAACACGCCCAGAAAGGTCAGGGATGTCATCTGCCGACCATTTTGGGGAGGGAGGAAATGACTGAGAAAGGAGACGACAAAAATTGACTAAGTAGAACCAAAATATGGATCTGAGCGTCATGCCCGTGGTCGTTATCATCGAAGTTGAAGCCTTGCAATAATTTTGGAAATTGGCTTCGATAAAATTAGATATTGTAGGCTCGTGATAGGGTCTGCTGGCACGCTAGACTGTCCGTATGCGACTGTAAACGGTCTAGACCACCGACGCGTCCGGGAGCGATGCAGCTACGTGAAACACTCTACTCTGAACGCCCATGATATAACCTACTGATTTGATGCCGGTTTCAAGCGGGGAAACGTGTCGTCAAGAACATTCTTGGTATCCTGGCAGTGAGAATGCAACAAGCCATATAACTAGGAGGGATATCTTCTTGCCGGTATCTGCTTGATGATTTCAATTCCGGCCGTGTCAATGTACAGCACTTTGAAGAATCGCTAAGCTACACCAGCGCCTAGTACTTGGTGAAAATAGACCGCAGGAACACCCCAGCGGGGCCGCATACCTACAGCGTATGCTCCTCCAGCCAGTCCCACAGCTTCTTCGCAACTGCAGGGTCATCGGTGCATGGATTCGGGTGTGTAATCCTCGCCCAAGGCGCCAGAAACTAGTTCGAAGTCCAGATTAGTGGGCGGCCAAAATCATACCACCCAGACGTACCATGCCATTGCACGCCACCGCCTCTGGCGCAGTTCCCGCCCAGAGCTGCGTCAGGGCTCCGTATGTTGTTGAGTATAAGACGTATTGCTGGGATTTTCAGATCAGCTTGTGTATGCAAGTAAATAAGGTGGCACCGTACACTCAGGTATTGAATAATTGAGGACTTGTGCCGGAGGAGTTCGGTTTTAATGTTTCCTTGGGATCTGTCAGCATATCACGCATCAAATCTCAAAATTTGTCGTTACCTGGGTTCAGCGATATCGAGATGATCCCGTCGTCTCCGTACCGCCTTGCGAGCTCGTTTGAGAATACGACGTTTGCCTAATGACTAGTGAACTTTGCAAAATACAAAGATAGGGAAGACATCGACAGACAAATTTGCTCTGGTGATACAAAGCCTCTGTAGACGACAACCAGGCTCGTCGTTTCGGCCCGTCAACCAATGTCTCCCAATCGATGCGATGGGTGAGGTAGCTTGCCCCGGATGAGATGTTGACGACGCGGGATTTCTTCTCCGGGAGGGATTTGGCTCCGGCTTTGAGATTTGCATGGAGAAGATGCGTTAGAAGAAAATGGCCTAGTGAAGGTAAGAATTCGTTTTTAGAGACGAAGGTGTGAACATACCCATGACATTCGTAGCGAATTGGAGGTCGTATCCGTCTGCGCTGATTTGTTGCAGAGGGGGCCACATAACTCCACTAAAATGAGTAATTATATCAAAAGGCATGTTCGAGATAGGAGAAAATCATACGCGTTATTGAAGAGAATATGCAGTTCGGTTTCTTTGCTATATAATTTACATAGTTATGAGAGAGATTTAGAAATAGTAGCTAACGATTGGTGACGAACCTCTTGAACTCTGCGGCGGCTTCTCTCACGCTCTCAAGACTTGCAAGGTCCAATCTAAGGAAGATTGCTTCTTTCCCCGTGTTTTTCAACAGCTCGTGTATCGTGTTACGCGCCTTCATTTCGTTTCTAGCTGCCATGTATACCTTTGCATTTCGCCTGAGAAGTTCCCTAATAGTCTCTTTGCCAATTCCCGTATTTCCACCTGAAGGTGCGTGTGTCAGTCATCGAGCATTTGTCAAAAATGTAAGTTATTCACCAGTTACAATAACAACGCGCCCAGAAAGGTCAGGTATGTCATCTGCGGACCATTTTGGGGAAGGAGGAAATGATTGAGAAAGGAAACGACAAAAGTTGACTATATAGAGCCAAAGTATGGAACTGAACGCCATGCCCATGCTCGTTAACGTCGAAGTTGTGGGAGATTCTTTTCAATAATTTTGACTTCGATAAGATTAGATCATAGTCATGTGACAGGGCCTGGACGGTTCCAGACTTCACCTACGCGAAGGCAACGGTCTAGACCACCGCGTGTATTGTTGACGTGTCAGGGAGCTATACAGCCGCGTGAGTCATTTTACTCTGAACGCCCATGATATACTCTCGACGAGCGAATCCCCTTCTTCAATACCTGCCTTGTGACTTTTCTTTGCACTCCAGCTGTTTTCCTAGGGCCTCGGAGATTCTCGGATGAAACCCGTCCCGAAAAGAAATGTATATACGAGACATCAACCCGAATTCTTCCTGGTTCCAAGGTGTGTAGCTACAAGTACAAAATATTGAGTAGGAGTGTGTTAATCGAAATATGAAGGTACAACATGCTGTTATCGGTCTTTTGAACATTCTCTGGTGTCAACATTCCAATCTCAAGAATGCCCTAGGCGACGTGAAGAACCCACGTATCGCTCTCATCGTCGTCCTTGGTTAGGCCCATGAACCGGGTCCTACCCTTCAGACATGCTAGTCTAGGGGTGGCAATCCTTTCTCTGTACTCTCCCTCGTGCTCCGTAGCCATGAGCAGTGAAGGCGACATCGGTGGCGGCGACCACGGAATGGGGACCTGCAGCGCGCGCCAGATAGTCTCGACCACATCAGCCACCGTCACCCATTCTCGAATAGCCGACCTCTGGACGACTATGGGCCATGGCAGCATTTGGCTGACCACAGCCAGTGATGGCAAGGGCGGTAGTGTCGCCGGCTCAGTCACACTGCCCCATACGTGCGCGCACGCGAGGCTTACGGAAAAGTCGAGCTCGATTCGGCCCCCGTTAAGCTGGAGCATTGGGTGTATCATCGCAGTTTCGGCTATTTGCGACGGCAAGCGCATGTGGGCGGCTGACTGGGGCGTCTGGGGAAGCGAGCGGCTGGGTGATGATGGGTATGCGCTTTGCAAGGATACTGGATCGATGGGCTGGGGTTGTGATGAGGGCGCTTGGTCCCGGCGGTCAGATAGCGATTCCGATGGGTGGGTCCACTGGGATCGTCCTGTGCCAGAGGGTCCGAGCGCTGGTGACGGCCTTGGGCTGAGTGCGACGACGCCAGGGCTGCCAGTGAATGGATTCCTGCTCTCCGACGGCGATGGAGGCTGACTGCAGGAACCCCATATTCCGTTGGTATCGGCATGTGGTGGGAACATTTTCTTCCTGTAGGCGCACTAATTAACCACGACCCATGTAGGCCACGTCGACGGTAAAGCATACCAATGTCCGTAAAACCGTGAAATGATAGGTGAAGGTGATCGAAGGTGATGGACAAGGGGCGACACGTAGGATCGCTGGGTTATGGGTACTTTCGTAACAAGAGAAAACCTAACCCTAAGTAACTTTTCGGTACCGTGCTACAGCTTTTTGGGTACATGTTCGGTCTTCTCCGTTCCAATGCATATGGTTTGTACTGGATTTGGTATCCTGGCGCCTATTACGCCGCCGTGATAGCAATGTAACGGCGACTTGGTATGTTTTCTAGAAAACAATTTGCCTGTGTATGTGGGAGAGCCTAGGCCAAATTCCTGGTTATTTTGCGACGAAATGTGACTGGTGCTGGTACATAAATGAAGACCTTGCGCCTGAGCGTGATGAACAACTTTTGCAATTACCTGACGACGCAGCTCGTGGAAAAGCGTATTAAGGCGATTCCTCATCAAAAAGAGCCGCCGTATACCGCTTTTATGATTTATCTACACATCTGTTCTGTCTGCTCGGTACGGCGGGAGGGCAGTTTGCTTCCACTACAACGTTTATTCTCAGATATCATTTGTCTGTATGATGAGAAGCCATTCGTGAATTACTTAATGAATGATGTGTAGCATTATAGCCAAGGTCAACCAAAAAGGAACGATTCGCGAATTGGAGTGTCAGCTGTTCATCTCAGTAATTTAACATTGGGAGGGAAGTTAACATCTCGACAAGTGGTCTGGTATATGACAGCCCCCCACGCATCATGACTCTATGCCAGTTTTTGAGCTGAGGTCGCTTCGCCTGTTCACGAGAAATTAAATGCGTGAACGACAGCATTACTCACTGGTATCAACTTGTGCACTGTCCGTAGTGATCGAATATTGAATAGTCGGCGGTGTTGTCGACTTCGGTCCGTGCAGTTACGGTCGGCTTGCTATTCAATATATACTTCAAAGTTCAGCCTTCCATGCATCATATGTACCGAACAAGTTGACAGGCTCCGACTCGGAGCGAGATTTGACGGGAAATCAATATGCTGGAGTGCTGGAGATTGCTGTGGGAAACCCAGCTTATGTCCTGCAAGTGTGGGGTTGGGTCGGAAAGCACTGAAAAGGAAATCTAGAACGTTACATCATTGATACAAAAGTCAGTCACCTTTTCATTGTCCTTGAAATACGGATACAGAGCTCACGAAAATGGTTGAAAGTCTGGAAGTACTGTCACATAAATTACTGCAATCGTACCGTATGGCACTGCCTGAAGAACTGATGGCTTTGGTGGGTATACCGGATATGAAAGCTGTCCAATATTAATACCACTGTCGTCGCGTCTGTGGCGTGAGAATGTATGCACACCGTGGGAAACAAATTCTTTTTCTTCTCTCCCGTCCATGTCCTTCCATGCTACGGCTTGTCACCCACCACCATCACCTTCGTAACATCGCTCGCTCGTACGCAACATTCTCCTCAGGCCTTGGCATTCCCGTTCTCTCTGCTACTAGGCGCACCGTCCGCGTCGAGCAGCTCCCAGATGGATACGACGTCAGCGACGTCGTCGGTGTCCTCAACGCCAGCCCTGTCGAGGCAATCATACCATCGCAGAACCATATCTCTCTCCGCTTCTTTGCAAAGACCCTAGCGAGAAGGTATCGTCAGAAGAACAGCGACCGGTTGTACGTGAAGATTGACGAGGAGGTGCGGACGGCGCCGTTGTCTGCGTTCACGGTTGCGGCGTTTGGACGATATGGGCTGTCGCTGCACTTTGTTATTGATGGGCTACCGGATAAAACGGGAGTGGAAGAGCTGAAGGAGCTGCTTTTCAGTGGCAAGAGGGTGGTTTCCTGGCGACTCGAAGGCACGAGAGCCAACGTACGAGTGCTTTCTCTACACCATGCCATGCAGGTACGTATGCTTACTACTTTTACTTGTATGCTGAGCCTAATGATGCCTCAGGTTCTGCTTGTACTGAAAGAGAACCCTCAATTCAAAGATTGCCGGATATCGTTCATCGACGAGGATGACTATATGTATCCCGAGTGGTACTCGCCACCAGAGGAGGGCAATGTCGACTCCAAGCGAACTGTCGTTATTGACAACATCCTGTCGCCGCAAACCTCGATTGCTGTACGAGACTGGGTTAGCTCGTTCGACAAACAAGTAGCGGGGCTCGTATACGGAGGCCTTCGACCCGAGCAAAATGTTTGTTCTGCTTTGTATTCTTACCAGCCTTGGCTGATCTCCCTCGTTTGCAGATGATGAGACTACGGTTCGTCTCACCGGACCTCGCGCGACAATTCATCACCAAATTCGGAGATCAGTCCGACCGATTGAATGTCAGGGTAACGTTGGTCGACGGCTCTTCCACGGAAGGTGGTGAGGTCTCCAACCCAGAAGAGCACCGCAGTCTTGTTACTGCCATCAGCATGGGCTCGTGCCGGACGCTACTCGTGCAGTTTGATAAAGCTCATCGCGTCGAAAAGTCCGAATATCGAGCCCTTTTCAGGCAGTTTGGGAGCATCGCGCTGATATCCGAGCAAAAATGGTGAGCTTGGACGTTATCCTCGTTTGTCTTAGCGGCTAATTGACTTCACGTAGGCACAATGAGCTCCGGCTGTTAGTGCAGTATGAAGACGTGCACGATGCGATACAGGCGATCGTCTCGCTTTCCATACCGGGGAAGGGGCATCTGTACGAGGGTGCTCGCGTGAATTTCCTGGGCGCTGATCATCTGCAGCCCATCTTTATAGTAAACTCGCCGAGTAAAAGTATATTACACTTGGAGGAATCTAATATGTGATACCTGCATCGTGGCGCATTATCCCTTGGAGGGCGACGGAATGAATGCCATTGGTTCTTACAGCCCTGGTTTTGATGCTGCAGCGTGTCCGTTTTCTGCCATGTCGAATGTTGTAGCGCACTAGAGCAGCTATATCTGCTTTGCTGCCTTCGAACGGTACCGCGCTGCCTCACAACAGAAGCAACTACTGTCACGTCGTGTCACATTTTTATCCGAGGGCCGACAGGATGAGGACCATTATTTGATGCTCAATCGTGTACGTTTAGGAACACGTCGCTGTTGTGGCATATCCATGCGCTTTGCGCAGTTGCTTCGAGTTCTCATTTGCTACCCTCGCGGAGAAGGAACTGTCGCAGGAGACCCCGAACGGTATTCACTGTTTCTACGTCGTGTCAGGTCAATGCAGCAGGGTAGAATGGAAGCATGGATGGTGAAACCTGCCCTAGAGTGTCCATCGGCTTTGGCGGGTAGATGCTCAGTCATCAATAATCTAGTCCTAATGCGGACGCTCTTTTAACTTTAAACTCTCATTAACATTTTTCAAGTTCGTTCTGTGAAGTGCCTTTCCTGATAGCCTTCTTCACCAGCAGACTCACTTCTCGAGATGATCCGGGGCTTGTCTGCGGTCATTCACACTACAAAACCGAACCAGTGGGTGTACGTTCAAATTCTGTGCCGATCCTCGATCAGCTTGCAATTGAGCTCGATCAATGTTATTTCAGGAAATCTTGACATCATGGATCGCCTAGTTCCCTATAAAGGCAACAGAACTGATCAGGTCCTTGTGCCGGTACCAACACCAACACCAGCAACCTATCTTTTCTCGCTCTGTGACTTTCTTCCTCATGCACCTTCGAGTACTTTTCGCTACCGTCGCCCTTTTCTCCCCGGTAGTAGTGTCCGCTCCGTTGGACCCTAATGGCTGCGAAGGTCTGCTTCCGGCTGAGGGCCAGTGGACGTTTGTCGTCAAGAATGGAGAACACGCCATTCAGGATAACGAATCCAATCGATATATCACGTACAGCGAGCAAAGTACCGTGCAAGGTTGGTTCACTTAGTCTCTCCACGGCGAGTAATAGTAACCCTTCGTGCCAGATTGTCAAAACGACTGTCACAAACACCCGGAATGTGGGGCCATGGCCGGTACGTCGTTGTGCATCCTTTTCATTGTCTCGCCTCATGAGGATCATAGCACACTCTGTCGATTGGACGTGTCGGATGTATTGCAGATTGTACAGAGGTCCTGTTCGTGCTGAGGAATTGACGTACGGTAGGGGCGAGGGGCATAGCAACGTCACGGTCTTCCATAGCTATGCTGCGAACCTCTTGAGAAAATAACTTCCACCCTGTATTTAACGAGCGCTTCTTCTATTTTTGTAGTCGGAGGGAGTATATACAATATTGGATATAGCAAATACCGATCGTTTCATGCGCAGAACTACCGATAAGTGAGAGACGATATCCCAACAGGCGTCACTAAATAAAGTCAATGAAGTGTTCTTGGGTTTGAGGTACAGTCGACTCTGAAATAACCCATCCCTCTCGGTCGACGCTCCGGGCTATGGGTTACTACAGAGTATGGGTTCTGGCAGAGGGTATTATAGGGTCTCTCGGAAGAGTTCTCAAGGCATCAATTACACACAAATTGTATCTTAGATCTATTTGAAGTAAAATACATAGTGATTTCGGCATCTTTTAAGAAATGAGCGGTTTATGAGCCTCTTCCAAACCTGCTTTCTGGTTTAAAAGGCCTGGATACCTTCAATCAGATGAACAAATGCATCGTCTGGGCAGCCAATATACTCTTATCAGCTGTAAGGGCCTATTTACGAAGGGTTCCAAGAGGTAAATGGAACAATACATTCATCAGCACCGACATCGCATGCCGCACAGTTTTGTCTTCATTCCGTGTCATCATGACTGTGTCAAAAATATCCCACTCAAAATGCGATGGCAATCTCGGGCCAGGACCATTTTGGTGAAAGAATAGCATCTTCATAAGGAATGAACCCACCGCCGCTCATTGCCGCACTAGAACCCTTACCAACTGAGCCATTTGACCATAAATTGCGTAAGATTATGGGAGTATACAGAGGGATTTTGCCGAATGAGCTGTGGGTTATGGGTTATGAGCTCATTTTCCCTGCGAACAAGGTCAGTCAACACCAAAACCTATGGGTTACAGCAAAGTATGGGTTATTTCAGAGTCAACTGTATATTGTCAGAGAAACTAAACAGTAGTAGGGATATGCAATAATAGACATGAAAAATCAAAGCTCTTTGGCCAGGGCTACATGACTTGGTATTTCTTATCGATATACATTTCAATGAAGAGGAGATGCACAGTAAATACCTTGGTCGCCCGAGAAGTTCAAAATCTTCCGACCAGCCAGCCTAAGTCGAGAATAATGATGAGTAAACAGCATTCAGAGTGCCATGAGAGCAATAGGGGATAACACTAGCCGGTAATCATAACGAATCCGAAAGGAGGTGCCTCGCGGAGGGGTGTACGAAAAAGTTCAAAAAGAAGTCAGATCCATGCACGGCTACCAACTTATCGCGGCTTCTTCCATCGTACATCTGTTCGCCATTCATCTGAGTTACTCTAGCTACTGTACTAGCACGCCCTCGGACTCTAAATTACGTGTTCGCGTCAAGTTCGCGTGCTGAAACGGGTACACGTGGTTTGAAGTGGAACGTTCTCACGCCATAGACGTGGTTCACTCAGGCTGTCTATCAAAAACTTTACACATATTTATCGAAAATAAGTAAAGGCTTCTGAGGTCATCGAGTGCAAGAAAACTCTGATTTCGCTGACCTTTCTCTTGACAAGTACGAACCTGGTGTGTATATACTTAGTTCATTTGATTGGCACAGTATTCTCACCTGTTGTCACTAGATATCTACGGTTATGGTTAGTGAACCCATCTGATCTAGATCCCGTCGGCCTCACATCTAAATCTTGAATTAATAAATGGAGCAACGACCATGCGGTCTGTGGCGATAGACGTTGTGGGTCGAGCTGCTCTACTCCCCGAGATCCACGGACGCGGTTTTAGCTCCTCCGTGTTTCTTGTATATAAGCCTGGACCTGGCTATCATCCCGTTCGTTCTTCCTGATTGCGCAATGGAAGACATTCCATCGATATCTCTGTCCGAGACGCAGGTCCTTGGTGTGAAACACCCGACATCCTTAGGAGGGGTTGTCGAAGGCCTATGGCTCTCATTCACCGAGACCATCAGCTCTTTAACATGGGGGCCTTTCTTGGCATTCTGCAAATCACAAGTCCTGGGGTGCGCTCGCTCTCTCATGCACTGTTGTTGGCTATCATGCTATTCTCCTTAGGGCTCTGAAAGGTATCAGCAGCGGCCATCTCACCATAATAGAAGGAGAGGATGTCTATGAATTTGGAGCAGACGAAGAGCCCCGTGCTCTCTTGCGTGTCCGATCAGGCGAATTTTGGACGAGGGTCGCCTTGTTCACAGACCTCGGTCTTGCAGAGTCCTTCATGAGTAGTATCGGTAAGCGGCTATCTTTGCCAAAGTACGTCCTTTGCCTGACTGACCTTGAAGTTGACTGTGATGATGTATCAAAACTAATCAAGGTGGATACTTAGTTAGAACATTGTGGTTCATTCTACTAATTTTCACAGCTGTTGATTCTCAATCGCGAACATCTAATACCATCACTCAATAGCTTTACGTCCTCTGTATTTGCACGAGGGCGACTGCTCACGTCTTACAAATTCTTCGGGAACTTGACCAACTCCAAGGCCAATATCCGCTCCCATTATGATCTTGAAGACGAACTGTAAATACCATTTTTTGCTCAAGCCAAGCGATGATTCAAGTATTGCTCTAGGTTCCACGCTTTTCTGAGCCCAGACATGAACTACTCTTCCGCCATCTTCTCCACGGGAGATGGGGATCTCATTGGAGTTCCGGAGGATACACTAGAAGATGGGCAGATGCGGAAAATGAAGTAAGTCTTGTACGATACACTTTATCATCTTGACCTCTAATACGTCTAGAATGATCCTGCAAAAAGCCGATATCCGACCCGGAGACCGCGTATTGGAGATTGGTACGACTCACAATGTCCATACAGAAGGCGAGATTCTAACCATTCTGTAGGAACGGGCTGGGGATCGCTAGCTATCCTGGCGGCCAATACTTTCCCTGGATGCAGGATTGACACCGTGACTCTTTCTTCCACCCAAGCTGCCTCCGCCAGGAAACGTATCGGCGAAGCCAGGCTGTCTGATTCTATCGTAGTACACGAGATGGACTACCGTGAATGTTTCCTCAAACCAGAATGGGCTGGAGCCTTTGACCGTTTCATCAGCGTGGAGATGATCGAACATGTGGGTAGAGACTTTCTAACTGAGTATTGGAAGGTGGCCGACTGGGCGATGAAGCCAGACACCGGAGTGGGCGTGGTACAGTCTATCACCTTCCCGGAAGCTCGTACGTGATATCTGCGTTGCCTTGCATTGGAAAATCTCATGATTTCGGTGAAGAGGCCAAGGCGTATAACGCGGAAGGTGCTAGTTTTATAAGAAAATGGGTAAGTTTCTTCATTATTATCGTGTATCTCACTCTGACCATATCTTTTGGGAAGAGTAAGCCCAATAATATTGCAAAACCGTGCTATTAGCTAAGTATCCTAACCTTCAGTTTTTCCTGGAGGATACCTTCCCACTCCATGTGCTCTCATGGAGACTATGAATGCAGGAAGCTCTGCACGTCTTACGGTCGACTCTATAGTAAATATCGGGCCTCACTATGCGAGAACGCTGCGTGAGTGGAAAAGAAACTTTGTAGACTCTTGGCAGACGACGATAGCTCCTGCGCTTGTCCGAAAGTACAATCTGACGGTTGCTGAGCAGGAGGTTTTCCGCAGGAAATGGATTTGTGAGTTCAAGAATTTTGATATACCGGGTACCATTGCGCTGACGAACTACATAGATTATTTGTACGCTCTGCACTTTCTTTACGTTATATGCTTTGGGCTTAACATTCCGTTTTGGGGTAGCGATTACTGTGAAGCAGGGTTTTCGACCAGGAGTTTGGGAGATCATATCATTACGTTTACTCGCGAAAGAAATATGTCTCTTCGTTACAATGTATGATATACGCAGCGAAGCGAGAGATTGTAGACTGCACATCCAGGAGTAGATTTAAGGTCACTTTCTCTGGGTGCCAGTTTAGAAGCAAAACGGGTCGCAAGGGTAGAATTGAATTCAGACCGGCGTGTCGACCCTTTAACTGGCTTTTGTTGATATGTGGTGGAGGAGATGGGAATGATCACCACAGTATTGGCGTTTCCAGTGAGCCAACTTGCACCTGCATCGAACTTGGACCCCTGATCTAATCAACCTCGGCGTAGCAGGTAGAATTAGGATAAAAAGAGCATCAAGGTAGATATACACAAGCACAGATCAAAACAAGGACGTCATTCATAACACAGAATAAATATCTTCCCCTCCTTCACAGAGAGGATGACTGCGCCCTGACTCTGGAGTCTGATCGATAGACGTCTAAAATTTGATAGAAAATAGGCTGAAGATGATGAAAATGATGTCCGTGATTCCCCAAGCACAAGGTGAATTTACTTCCCAACCCAGGTCCTCATCAACATCACTCAGTGCGACAACCGATCCGCACATATCTTACTTCCTCTCTCAGGCGCCGAATCGCCCAATGAGCCTGTGAATACCATGAAGTGTTCCTTGAAGGACCTGCCACGGTTAGAGAACACAAATGAGAAAACACATGGAACTGCAAGATATGTCAGTGCACCGAGCACCTGTCACCGCTATACATCCCTCCGAGTTGAAGCTGGAAAAATGATGAGCATTGTGTGCAGCGAAAAGTCAACCCACTGTCTCGTAGAGTTCATTTCCAATTTCCAATGGCTCTCCAAATCCTGTACGTTGACGTTGACAGCAGGATGTAAGTATTATATTGGTTATCCAGCAATGCGTTGGTGTTGGTGTTAGAAGCTGCTGCAGCGGTTGCAGCGCGGTTTGAACCCGCGCTGCACACGTGGTTTGCTGTGAAGTTCTCACGCCACAGACGCGCGCGCTGCCCGACCATTCCTTAAAGTTGGGTCCAACACCAGCACTACTGGCAACGACCATACCGATAGTACCAATACCAATACCGCCTCCTGAAAATGCCGTCCCAACATAGAACTTACTGTGACGGCACTCTATTACTTGGCACTCGATATCGCAGACTTTTCTCTTGTAAATGAATTGATGATCTTGCAAACTGGTATGAGTACAGTTCATTTTGATTGGATTGCCATTCTCACTGTTTGTTAATAGATATCTACGGCTACGGTTAGTGGGCCTAGACCGTTGAAATCGCAGGGTTCTGCTGTCGAACTCACATGCATCTCAGTGGACTGGCCATCCCGCCTGTCACGCTAGATGTCGAGGCCCACGCTGCTCTACTAGTATTCTCCCCGGGATTCGCAGTGGTGCTTTTTATTCGCCTTTAATTCTTGTATATAAACCTGGACCTGGCTATCATCGTGTTTGTTTGTCTGATCGCAGAATGGAAGACATTCCATCGATATCTTTGTCCGAGACGCAGGTCCTAGGCGCGAAATATGCACCATCTTTAGGAAGAGCCATAGAACGCATATGGTTCTCGCTCACAGAGTCCATCAGCTCTTTAACCTGGGGGCCTTTCCTGGCTTTCTGCAAATCACAAGTCCTAGGGTACGCCCATTCCTTTTTCATGCGCTGTTCACATAGTTGACTATCATGCTATTTTTCTTAGGGCTCTGAGCGGCATCAGCACCGGCCATCTCACAATAATAGACGGAGAGGATGTCTATGAATTTGGAGCAGACGAAGAGCCCCGTGCTCTCTTGCGCATCAGATCCGACGAATTTTGGACGAGGGTCGCCTTGTTCACAGACCTCGGTCTTGCAGAGTCCTTCATGAGTAGTATCGGTATGTTCCTCCCTGTAGAGTATAACCGTTCTCTTACTGGCTCTGAAGTCGACTGCGATGATGTATCGACACTAATCAAGGTTAGTACCAAGTACTATCAGCCATTATGGAATAATCTGCTGATTCTTTTCATTCACAGTTGATGATTGTCAATCGCGATCATCTATTACGATCGCTTAATAGCTTCGCATCCTCTTTGTTTGCACGAGGGCGACTTCTCACGTCTTACAATCTCATCGGGACTTTCGCCAATTCTAGAGCCAATGTATCCGCCCATTACGATATTGGGGATGAGCTGTAAGTATCATTTCTTTTTGCTAAGCAAAGAACTACAGTAACTCCGGCGCGACTTCAGGTTCCACGCTTTTCTAAGCCCAGACATGAACTACTCTTCCGCCATTTTCTCCAAGCTAGACGCGGATCTCACTGGGGTTCCGGAGGATACACTAGAAGATGGGCAGATGCGGAAAATGAAGTAAGTCTTATATTATAAACTTTATTATCTTGACCTTTAATACGTCTAGGATGATCCTGCAAAAAGCCGATATCCAACCGGGCGACCGTGTATTGGAGATTGGTACAGTTCAAAACGGTCCAGAACTTGATTGCTACATTCTAACTATTCTGTAGGAACGGGTTGGGGAGCGCTGGCTATCCTGGCGGCTAGCACTATCCCCGGATGCAAAGTCGACACCGTGACACTTTCTTCTAACCAATCCGCCTTTGCAAGGAAACGCATCAATGAAGCTGGACTGTCCGATTCTATCGTAGTACACGAGATGGACTTCCGCGAATGTTTGCTCAAACCCGAATGGGCTGGAGCCTTTGACCGTTTCATCAGCGTGGAGATGATCGAGCAAGTGGGTAAGGCCTTTTTGACTGAGTACTGGAAGGTGGTAGACTGGGCGATGAAACCAAATACCGGAGTGGGTGTAGTACAGTCCACCACTTTCCCGGAAGCGCGTACGTGATATCTGCTTTGCGGCTTTGCTTTGGGAAATCTCATGGTTACGGTGAAGAAGCCGAGACATATAACTCGGATGGTGCTGGTTTCATGGACAAATGGGTCAGGAGCTTCATTATCCTCGTATATCTCTCTGACCGTATCTTTTGGTAGAGTAAGCCCGATGATAATTGAAGGACGATAAGAGCTAAGGGATCATGACCTTTAGTTTTCCCTGGCGGGTACCTTCCCACCCCATGTATCCTCATGGAGACTATGAAGATGGGGAGCTCTGGACGTCTTACGGTCGACTCCATGGCCAATATCGGGCCGCACTTCGCAAGAACGCTGCGTGAGTGGAAGCGAAACTTTGTAGACTCTTGGGAGGAGACTATAGCTCCTGCGCTTGTCAGAAAGTACAATCTGACGGTTGCTGAGCAGGAGGTCTTCCGCAGGAAATGGATTTGTGAGTTGAATATCAATATAAATATACCGGGTGCCATAGTACTGACCGAATACACAGATTACTTGTAGGTTCTGCGCTTTCTTTCTGCTACATGCTTTGGGCTTAGCATTTTTTTGGGGGGGTAGTGATTACTGCGAAGCAGGGTTTTCGACCAGGAGTTTGGGAGATCATATCATTACGTTCACTCGCGCGGGAAACACGTCTCTTCGTTGCGATGTATGATCCACGCAGCGAGGTAGCCTCAAATTGTACTTACACATACTTCGGTGAAGGACTAGATCTAAGCTCACTTTCGTCTGGGTACCAGTTTATATAGGTGTCGAGGACCTGGAAGCAAAATGCGTCGTAAGTATGGAAAGCATGGAATCAAGTTCAGAGGAGTAAATACCAGCCAGCGTATCGACCCTCCAGCGGGCTTTTGTTGACAGGTGGCGGAGATGAGAGCGAACACACATAGTATCGGGCTTTCCAGGGGACTCGACGAGCACTTCCCACTCATAAATGTATCAAGACAACGCTTGACATAATATGGTTTCAATATCGCGCAAACGGCGCAAGATCAATGGTTTGAGAGTTACAAGTACGCTCTTCTTGGGCCCTTGTTTTAGTGCTTGATAGCATCGCGGCCAAGCCACCGAAGTTCAGAGGATCTTGAATTCGGAGTTTGAAGGCCTTGACCATCGGGCGGAATCTGTGCAGAGTGCACACTGATTGTCGTATCTCCACCAGAAGACGATTCCTTGCGCCGAACAAGCGTCTCACCGGATTCATCAAGTCTGCATCGAACCCGGACCCCTGATCTGATCAACCCCGACGTAGTAGGTAGAATTAAGATAAAAAGAGCATCAAGGTAGATATACACAAGCACAGATCAAAACAAGGACGTCATTCATAACACAGAATAAATATCTTCCCCTCCTTCACAGAGAGGATGACCGCGCCCTGGCTCTGATCGATATTGATCGTCTCGACCGCATCCAAATCGAGCTCGTCCGGGATCTCGAGCGTGCGCACCTCGCTCCCGCTCCCCCCGTCCCCATCGTCATAGGGCGGGAACGTCACGAAGCGCAGCAACTTGGCCTCGGGGTCCAGCTCGGGGTCCTCGTCGTACTCGATCCACACGGCGTGCCCGAAATCGACGGCGATGAGCGGGCGGGGCCTGTCCGCGTCCTCATCGGGGTCGGGCTCGGGCCCGTCGAGGACACAGACGATCTCGAAGGGCGTGCTGACGTACCAGAGCTTCATGAGGTGCGTGTCGGGGAACTTGGCGGCGGAGGCGGCGGAGGCGGAGTATTTGGAGGGAAAGTGCAGCCAGTCGGGGTCGACGTCGAGCATGGGGACGCGAAAGTAGTGTTGGGCGAGGATGAAGCGGGTTTTGTGGGTTATGGGGTCGTGGGAGGCCATGAGGATGACGGTGCAGCTCACGCGGGGCATGCCGTGGAGTGCAGGCCACCATTGGCGGACGAAGTGCGCGCTTTCTGGGTACCAGGGAGGGAAGGGGAAGGGGTTTGTGGTGGTGCTTGTGGTGGTGGTGCCGTTAGTGGTGGATATAGCGAGGAGGCTCGCTGGGGGAGTGCTGATGCCATGTATTGTCGGAGTAGGATTGGTGGAAATCAGTATTGTGTCGTCGCTATTAGGCGAGTGAAATAGTATGGAGGAGGGAAAGATGAACTTTTTGCTTAAAGAGCGAAAGGGCGGCACGTGCCCCGATATTGTTGGGGCTTTTGCAGCGGGTCTGATGTGGGCCATGAGGAGGGCTACTGGATAGAAGTATTGAGATAGAGACTCGTGTTCCTCGCAGTGCACAACGATGGTCTTGTCCAGCAATATGCAGGACCAGTTGGATGAGACGGACTGCACAATGTCAGAGAATTTTATCTGTACTAGACGAATGCACTCACGCATTCGATACCTGTATCGATGAAGACGTACTCGTCCTTGTTCCAGTCGGGCAAGAGATACAGCGCGATGGTGTTGGACGTCGATATCCAGATGTAGCTCGACAAGAGTCTAGCAACTGGATCGAGTAGAAATACGTTCATTACGACTCCCTTTGTCTTGAAGCGCGTAACGTGATTAAAGGTGGGTGGTCCGTTCAGCGCACCGTTTGCGAGAGGTTCTGGGAAGCGTAGTCGCATGAGGATGAATTCCATAATCTGTGTATCGTCGTACCTGCCGAGGGATCAGCGAGGGCAGATTTCCAGGGGAAAGGCACTCACGAGCCCGACGGAACTTTGGCCATCGTAAAGTAAACCGACCGAGTCTCGAACTCGACCCTACACTTCCACAGCTCCCACTTTTCTCCCGGAGTCCACTCTGCGAGACAGGTGTCTGTCTGGATATCCCAGCAGACGACCTTGCCGCTCTTCGTAGCGCAGAGGGTGTAGCTGGAGGTGATGGGCGACAGCCAGTCGACCTCTTCCTCCGGGGGAGAACGTACGATTCTGTACCACAAGGGGGCTCTAGAGTCGTAATTCTTTTCGTCCGAGTCTAGGTAGTTGCTAAGTGGGTGTATCCCTGGCTCGTACCGGCATCGGATGGGCCTGGGTGCCCGTTTGCGCCATGCATGCTCGTTCCGGGTAGCTTTGTTGACAGCACGTATCAACTGGGGCGTCGTGAGTTCCATCGGCCGCTGGAATCCCTTAAGTGGAAGTGCCCGGCATCGTTTGAGCAGATCCGTCGCAAGCTGGCGGTACACTGGTCGGGTAATGGAGAAATCGTACAAGGATTTGCAAGTCTGGAACAGGGAATCAGCCATCGCGCCTCGTCCTCCTTCCACTGCAGACCCAGCCCTCGCCACCAGCATCCACCACGGCGATGACCACTCACCAGATGTAGCGCATGCACGTCGTATAGACTGAGATAGGCAGCAATGTTCAGCAGCAGGTCGTACGGCAACGTCTGCAGGCTCATTTCTGCAGCAGCGTCGCTTGGGGCTTCGTCGTCCAATGCCTGTTTCTCGCAAAAAGTATAGAACCAACTGGACAGATCCAGCATAGGGCAGTCGTTGATTACAGTGCTCCTTGCCGGTAACGGACCGGGGTTCCAGTGGTGGTCAGAAGGGCCTGTATGCTGTCCTCGTCGTCGGCGAGCCCTACAAGTCCCTTGGTGGAGCTGGACAGAGCAGTGAGAGCGACCGACAGTGAACAACCGGCTTCCACAGTCGAGTACAAGACAAAGTTGCTCCCGTCACCGCCGGCCGCCACGTGGGGACGCTTCCGGAAAAATCAGGGGCAGATCGGCATTTCAAACTCATTTACAACGTGCAACAGAAACAGATTTTAATCCAACTTGAGCCCTAGCTTTAGGGTAATTCGCACCTGCTAATTGCACGTCTACTTGACATTTTTTTAAAACCATTTCGTAGGCTTTTTTGGAAACCGATTTTTACAACATTTGGTCCTGGGGCGTTCCTTAGGAGGATTCAAATCTGCATAATTCGCGTGCATTTCAGGTACTGTATATTTCGCTTTTATTTTTTCTCTGATTTTGTGTATTTTGTCCCTGGTTCGAGACCGCAAATATTCGCGCTAATTGAGTTGACTTCTAATAAGCGAAGTGCGCGGAGATTTACAGATGCTGATGTATGAGGCGGTCTCTCCGTGCTGCCGTGCGCAAGCCGTCGACAGAATTTCCAACTCAGATTGTAGAGTCCGTGTATTTGTTCTAATCGACGCGAAATTGGCAGGTTTCAATTCACCTATTTGCAAGGGAAAATGATAATGATAATGACATCTGTGAGAAAACATCTGACGGCACACAAGTGCACCTGCCTACTATTTGTGATAAGTATCAAGGAATTGGCTGTGGAACTTCTCATGGCACGACAGTTCGTCGCCGTTTGGTTCTCGTACGGATCTACTTACGTGTTGGCTTATTTCCGCGGTTATTTCGTAGTATATAAGGCTGTATATTTTGTAGTCAGTTCCCATGCTAGGTTTGCCACAGACGTAACCCATTTTTGCTACTCACCTTCAAGTTTGAGTTCAGCCTCCAATTTTACCTCGTCGTAACGCGGTTGCCTTTCGACGAACTGATTTATACGTGGGCGTCCAGGGACAGAGCTGACGCTAAAATACGTCGGAGTAGAGAATAAAAGGAATTTACCAGTCAACTCGGTCAATCAACCCAGATCGGGGACTCGAACCCCCAAAGTAGCGCCATTATCCGCCAGGTCATATCCATATGATTCTGGGCCCTGTGAGGTGTGTTAGTGAACCACGGGTTCGCCGTAACAGAGACCTTGCTGGAAGTAAGTAGAGAATTACGGCATGCAGTGGAAAACAACTTTATTAACTTTCTATTCTCGAGCCAGGGGGAAAAATAGTGTCGTCTGGGAGGAGATATCGCTAGTTACCTGCCACAAGGTCCGCCGCTATCTTGGCAAGGTACAAAGTTTCCATGATAAAGCCCGCTTACTATTTGTGACAAGTATCAAGGTACTGGTAGCCTCCAATTGTGCCTTCGCCCCCCTTCCGCTGGCAAGCGATTCGGCTCAAGATCAGGAGAACCCAAGAACGTAATACTAGCCCCCTCAAACGTCGCCTCCGTCAGCATCACCGCTTTCATGGCACCCAGGATACTTTCATAATGCAGGCACGCCGCTTCAGGGGCATCGTCCTCACTGCAAACCATCAACACCAGGCTACGAATCGGACATCGAAGACGCCCACCTTGATTCCGGACGGAGAGCACCGTACTGCGAGAAGAAACGCCGGTAGGCATGCATACTGCTCCGGCGTTCGGGAGGTACGGACAGGGAGACGCTGCGCCGGGCGCCCAGGGTGAGCGCGACTATCATGCCTCGGGATATCCGATGAGGATCGTGATCCTCCTGGTACGATACCTCTAGGCCCTGACATGCCTCGAGGAATTGCTTCGCGTGCTCCGACGTCGTAAGCACGACTTTCATTGCCTACAAGCATATTTTGAGTGTGGGAGTACAACAACGAGGGACCTCCAAACCTTCGTTTTCCGCTCATAGCTAGCTTTTATCAAGCAACCACGGGCATCAAACTCGGCTACGAGTTTGTCGAGCGTTTCCTTGTCTTTGATATTGGACACCAAGACGTTCCGTTCCACCTTGCCCACCTGGAATTCTCTCCGAGGGTACCACGAAGGAAACATATAATCGTCCTTGTCGTCAGGCACAAAGATAAACTTGGCGCCTGCCACAGTGTTATACCTAGAGAAAACCTGCGGATGTCAGAACCACCAAACACCAGTGAAAACCATCACGTAGCGCACCCTGCAAGCATCGGTAATGTCCAGAAACCGGTACTCGAACCGCTCGTTCTCGATTCTGGTCCATTGGAGCCCTTCCATTCGCTTAAGGAGCCCCCGTTTTTCCCTAGGAGGATTCTTGATAAACAACGTCCGCGATGCATCCTCCAGCCCGAGGGCAGCGACGACGTATGCAGACAGCCTAGGCGAAGGATCCTCGTCCAGCCATGCAGCCGTATTCCCTTCGATACACCGCCTAGCCGTAGTCTCGTCGAAAAACCGGACCAGGAGGTGATTTTTCGACGGTATGATCGACTCCACTGGGCTCGCCTTCAGAGCTGCCATTATTTTGTCGATTTTGTACCCATCTGGGAGCTTGTCGATGCGAATGGTGCGCTGAGGATGGCATGCCGTGGATAGTAGACGACGGGTGGAGCAGCCAAGGTGCATCATGGCGGCGGCTGCTGAAAAAATGATATGATTCCCACGCCACAGTCGCGTTTCCGAGGCCCCTAATTTGGGGGCATCGTGTTTTTCATTTCATACTACATTACTTATATTATCCCCCGGCTGAGTGTTCTTCAAATAAACCTTCCAAGGACCTTTGCTACGTCCTTCCCGAAATAGGCGTGCGCGTAGCCTGGCAGGGCCGAATTGAGCGGATAGCTACACGCCCAAAAGAGATTCACTTACTCGATGGATGGTAGTTATTACTATTGAAATTATCAGAACGAGACAACAAGCGGCGAACATGAAAGCTACTCACCCCCAGAAAATATTCGCGCCGTCTCCAAATGTCGTCGCGTCCTCGAAGCCATAGCTCGTGGGGCTGTTCAGGATCGCTGTGAACGCAGCGTTCGAGTCCCATATCCGAGTTGTGACCTGCGTCGCGTACGTCAGTTTAACCCGATATAGGTAGATGCCGTAGGTACATCGCTATGGTTAGCTTTCAGAGAGGCGGCGCGAGCCGTAAGTTTGCTGTTGAAGCCTTCAATCACAGATTTCTCGAGGGCTTGACTCGACGTAGACTGAGCAAGCATCTAGACAGCGGCGGCTCAAGTCCTGAACCGGAAAAGAAGGAAAGCAGAAAGCCCACTAATGGCGAACGATCAATTGGCGGGACGTTCACGAATAAAAAGTTCCTCGCGCCGACATCACTGGGGGGATATCAGATCAGTAGCTTTTTGTCTCAGAGAATTGGTACCAACAACTGGAGTTTAGTCAGATTAAAGGACAGTGGAAAAACGGAAACCGACACACTAGTTGTTTGACAAGCGCGAAATAAGCGTCCAGTAGTGTATCAGAGAACCTAGGAATGCAGCATTTTAGTAAACATTCCGTTGTGACACACCAGAGACTGCTTACGCGTCCCTATCACCCCCAAGGTAGTAACTATTCCCAATATCATTGATCCCAATCCAAACCGAAAACAGTGTATCCGCGCTCTTCCAGCGCGTCGTCGACGGTTTGCTCGCATAGCTGCTTAGGAACTGGTTGACCTGGTCCGTGAGCGAAAGAACGGTGGGTTCGTAGGGGGTCACTAGGTCTGCGGAGATCGTAGCGCCTGCCATTAAATGATTAATAAACACCCAGGTGTGAGCGAGTAGTACGCACCTCCGTATGCCAAGTTGTATGTCAAGACAAGAGAGGTGTTATCCACCGTCGTGACATAGTCGACCCAGTTCTGGCCTCCAACCGCTGTGTACCCCGGATACGGAGGATTTCCGAGTGGGTTTCCTACAGCCGGTCGGGTGCCATTGGTTATGAAGCCAGTTTGCGTGTACGAGTCACCGCTGGAATATCGGTTAGGTGAATGAATAAAATGAGATTGGAGCAACACCTACAAGCTGAACCAGTATTTCTGCGCATTGGCCCCTACCGCCAAGAGGAGAAGAAGGTAGATTTTGGGAAACATGACTAACGCGGGCAGTGGGAGGAATACGAAGCACTCTTCTTATACGTAGGAGTCGATTACTGGCTAGATTAAGTATCATCAGCATCATCGTCGTCATGTGTTTCCTTCGTTTCCCGTATTTTATCCGGACTGCGAACCGCCTGACTTTGGCCGGCTCGTTGAAGAAGCAGATGCCGCTGATCACCAGTGCTACGTCCAAATATCGAATGTGTATCCGAAGTCAAGGCGAAACTGGAATTAACTGGAGGCTCCCGATATCAGTTCTAAGTCCCGGGATCATGGCGAAGTTTAACCATCCCCCTGCTGCTGCCAAGGGGAGTGGTCATGCGTTGGCATACCAACCAGTGAACGGAATAGCGAGAAGGAATGTGGCATCATGGGAGATTGAGAAGAAGACTGGATTGATTATAAACAAGTTGGACACCGGGCCGGTCGGCATTTCGGCATACAAGTCCTAACTCCCGTCCTTACTTTCGCCTTCCGCCGCAAACCACTTCCCGAATTCTCTATCCACGGATGAATTACTGGGGAGTCTTTCGCTTCTAAGAAGGATTGAAGACTAATAGCAGAGCTGCTGCAGAAAAAGCTAAGTTAGTACTAATTGTGCTGAGTCTGGTGACAAGTGCAACTTTCAAGTTTGTATGCGCTCTAGCTTCGCTACATTTCATCGATCCTGATTCACCAGATGGAAATGAGATATAGTTGCCGTGTCATCTGGGTGGTAGGATACTAGTTGGCGACGGAGGTGCGACCGAGATATGATTGAAACGTGATATAATTCCCACGCCACAGGCGCGTTTCCGAGGCCAAGATTTTCATCTCCTTCATTTCATACTTAGCTACACTCCGCTATCCCTCCTGACTCTGTCTTCAAATAAATCCTCCGAGTACATCTGCTACGTCTTGCCCAAAATATTCATGTGCAGGACCTGGCAGGGCTAAATTGAGCGGAGAGCTAGAAGCCTAAAAAGATTCACTCACCTGTTGGATGGAGGTTATTCCTATCGGAATTATAAGAGTCAGAAGATCCACGAATGTCGAAGATGCTCACAGCCAGAAAATTCCTGGGCCATCTCCGAAAGTCGTCGCGTCCTCGAAACCATAGCTGGTGGGGCTGTCTAGGATCGCCGTGAACGCGGCGTTCGAGTCCCATATCCAAGTCGTGACCTACGACGCGTATGTCAGCATAGCCCGATATAAGTAGACACCATACGCACATCGCTATGGTTAGCTTTCAGAGAGGCAGCGCGAGCTGTAAGTTTGCTGTTGAAGCCCTCAATCACGGATTTCTCGGTCTCTTGGCTCCATGTAGATTGAGCAAGCATCTAAGTAGAGCGGAGGCTCAAGCTCTGAATCTGACAAGAAGGAAATCTGAAAGCCCACCAACGGCGAACGATCAACTGGCGGCACGTTCAAGAATAAAAAGTTCCTCGCGCCAACATCGCTAAGGGGGGATTAGATCAGTAGCCTCTTGTCTCGAAGAACTAGTACCTACTACTGTAATCAAGTCAGGTCAGTGGAGAGAGAGGGAAAAGGAAACCGACACACGAGTTGTTTGACAAGCACGAAATAAGCATCTAACAGTGTATCAGAGAACCTGGTAAAAGCATCATCTCAGTAAATATTTCGGTGCAATATTCCGGAGACTACGTACGCATCCCTATCGCCTCCAAGGTAGTAGCTATTCCCAATGTCATTAATTCCTATCCAAACCGAAAAAAGTGTATCCGCGCTGTTCCACGGTGTCGTCGACGGTTTGCTCGCATAGCTGCTTAGGAACTGGTTGACCTGGTCCGTGAGCGAAAGAACAGTGGGATCGAACGGGGCTACCAAGTCAGCGGAAATGGTGGCACCTGCCGTTTCAAAGCTAAACATCGAGGAGTGGAAGCATCACAAAATCAGCACCTCCGTACGCCAAGTTGTATGTCAAGACAAGGGAAGTGTTATCCACCGTCGTGACATAATCGACCCAGTTCTGGCCTCCGGTGGACGTCCAGCCTGGATATGGAGGATTCCCGAGTGGGTTGCCTACAGCCGGTCGGGTGCCAGTGGTGGTGAAGCCGGTTTGCGTGTACGAGTCACCGCTAGAATATCCCATGAGCACCCAAGCTGAAGATTGGAACAGTAAGTAGTATATACAAACTGAACCAGTATTTCTGCGCATTGGCTCCTACTGCCAAGAGAAGAAGGTAAGCTTGGGGAAACATGACGAATGGGGTGGCTGGGAATGAGGAGTACTCTTCTTATATGCAGCAGTCCTGGTTAAGCATTAGCATTATGGTGTATTTCCTTCGCTTCCCGTATTTTATCCGCACCGCTAATCGCCTCCTGTTATGTCCAGCCTAAATCGAATGCGCTTCCGAAGTCAAGGCGTAACTGGAAGCACATCCCTATATCATTTAATTACCGGAATCAAAGCGACGTTTAGCCATCCTGCCAAGGAAAGTGGTCATGCCAACTAGAGGACGGAATAGCGAGAATGAATGTGCATCATGGGAGACCAGAGAAGAAGAAAATGATGTTTGAAACCGGGCCGCTCGGCACTTCGGCACGACTCCGGACTCCCGACTGGCATTTGCCTTCTCAGATTCTGAATCCTTTATAAATAAAAGGCTATGTATTTATTTATCAAGGAATCGGCAAGGCGGAAGTGATGTGTATCTGGTAGCTTGTAGGTGCAGTCCATTCTTCTCTGCTTGTCTGTGTTCACATTCCCATCCAACTCACCTCTTGGCGCGCCGCTAGTACTTCCCTACAACTCTCCCTATTTTCTTGGAGAATCAACATGAGCAAGGCATTTCAAACCACGGAAAAAAACCCATTTCCTACCGACTCGAAGTGTGTCACTGATGCTATTGTCAGTTAAATTCGGGTGGTCAATCTCTAAAGCTCGAGTCGACATACGATCCTGCGAAATTTTAGAAGAGGTCAAGAATTCATGAATGACTCAAAGACCTCTCCCTATGTCATTCAAACGTCCAGGCGTACCCTGCTTGTTTTCAGATAGCGTCGGACTATGCTCTTGGTGTCAGTTGGATGAGCGAGAATGGTATCCGCGCAATGAAGCTACTTGGGAAAATGGTGGCTGGGACCTCGAAGCACTGGCAGAATCACCAGACTTTTCTTGTTCTTGGGAACCTCTTCGTCGACGATATGTTTGCAATATAACGGTTTTTGTCTATGATCTTCAGCAGCCTTAGTTGCGGCCTTTTCCTTCTTATATGAGATCAACGCAGTCATCTAAGAATACGATTTCAGAAACAATATAGACGCTCAGTACTGGTTAAGATCTGTGATTACAGCCGAACTAAGTACCTATAGGGAACATGGACCGGAGATGAGAATCACTGAAGCTCATATGCTGTACAATTCTAATAAAATGCTAACAGTCAGCGCCACAGTGGCGCGCAAGCATGAACTAGTCCGCTCACCAAATTGAGTCAATTGCCGTTGCTCTTCGACTTTTTATGACTCTTAGTCGGACCAGCTTTAGGACTACTGGGAACGGCGCTACCGCTGAGTGGAGTCGATGGCGCAGACGCAAGCGCCCCGGGCTTATTATGCGACGCGCCTAGCATGCGTGGGTTCACTTTCAGTGGCGGGGGCGCCGGGAACAATTCCATAATGGACTTCAGTCCAGCTGACGATGGAGAAGTTGGGCTCGGTGATGATGGAGCGTGAGTACTAGTATTCATAGGTGGGAGTCCTGAGGGAGACTGCCCAGACTTCGAAGAGCGGTGGGATGAGTCTTTAGACATGTGGTTCGCGATGAAGGGTGTTGGTTTTTGGTGATTAGATTCCTGAAAATCCATGCCTTTTTATACCGTTCTCGTGTGCCTGTAATTATTCAGAAAAAGTCGTACACCAGGATTAGAACCACCTCATGTTTTACACGGTGCCATGCCATTGCCGGTTTTGAGTCTCATCTATGAGATGTGGTATTGTTGACCTTGAGCTTCACCGCGAAACCCGATGCCTGATTGACGCCGTCAGATACCAGGCCAAGTACGTGTATTTATCGCGGCTTGTTATGTCAAGCACGACCCACCGATTCACTTCACCGGACGGAACTAGTGATTGAAGGACGCATCCATAACTTGTAGAAGGGCTTGAAGACGTCCGACATCACGGTCCAGCGATGGTGGGAACTACATCAGATTTGAATCAAGTTCACTTCCCAGATTACTGGAAGAAACCGTGTGAATAGGTCGGTCGCCATTTGCTTAGCTTAGCCTTTCCATATTGCTTAGTATCTTTTGTATTGAAAACAGAAAATAAACATACATATATAATTACACAACAAATCAAAAAAATTAAACATCCCGTACTAGTTCATACCGTAGGATTGTCGTATCCGGCATCCGATCCCTTCCCCCAGGCCCAAGAAACTTGGCGAACAGTTCCGCCGAAGTCCCTGCCATCAAGTTCCCTAGTAGCTCAGTTGCTTGATTTCCCGTCCAACTGAGCTCGGCACCATGCTTGAGGGTCTCCTGAATAGAGGCCCCATCGAGCCGACTGCCTATGAGTGTCCCCACGACTGCAGCAGGATCAGGCTTGTCCTGTTTCCTAGTCTTCCTGGTGTGGCAGTTCACGATCGCGTCGACGCCACGGGTGTACAGAACCAGCGTCGCCTTATACTGTCTAAGCGGAGCGAGGTCGATGAACCGGACGCTAGGCGCATTCAGAACATATGGCGGGGTCATGTTGTAATGGCGAACACCATCCCAGTAGCTCCGTGGCCGCTGCCCTCTCGGAAGTTTGAAGAAGAGCTCCATCGAGAACTCTGCCGGTAGCTTGAGCGCGTATTCGCCCAAGCCTGTAAGGACGGAAGACGTGAATACAAGGGAGAAAAACGCGAGGAGCTTGCTGCGCACCTCGAGTATAAGGCACGACACCTAACAGCAGGCCATTTTCCATGACAGTGTCCTTCTCCTCTGAAGGGTGCAACATCGCAATGTTCAAGTACTCCTTCGGAGTACGCGTGTTATGGAGGGTTAGCAGCGCCTCGCCATATCCTATTTGGTCCTGATCTTCGCAAGCTAGTGCTAACCGAACATCAGAACGGCCCTTCTTTCGGCAGTGAATAACGACATACCGACAGTCGAATCACCTAATCCACCCACCCACAAATTATTCCGCTCCTCATCAATAAGAGCGAGCGCCAACGTGGAGCCAGAAAAGGCTCGTTGGAAGACATCCCTATTAGAATCGACGAGATCCTGAGCTTCTGGGTAGGAAAGAGCCAAGGGGTCGGAGCACAGATTCTTGACGGCATCACCTATATCCTCATCGAAATCTTCGATCTTCTGCCTCAAAAGCTTCTTGACCTTGTCGATGAGGGTATTTCGGGATCGGCCTTGCCTCTCCTCGAGAACGTCGCGTAGTTCCTCCTCGATCAGCCTCGGAAGATTGGCAGCAGCGTATTCAGCTGTGAAGGCGCCTCCGTGCCCTGTAATTGGGCTGTTAGTAAGATAAGATGAAGGCTACGACCGAGAGGTTCACCATCGAAGACGGCGAGGAATTTCCACGGACGACCATGGATAAGCCATTCATGCGCCACGAACCGATCTTCATTTGTGGCGCCGGGAATCGGCTGGAAAGTGACGGAGTGGACCCCACCAGTGACGCTAGAGCGACACGTCCTGGTAAAGAGCTCTCGCCAGTCACTGAGTGCTCGAGATGACGACGACATGGGAGGTTGGTCGGTGGCTGGATCGAAAGAAAAGATAACTTGAATTCGAGCCTACGGGTTTCCAAAGTTAGAGGCGTAGCTTATCAATCAAGGCTGAAGCCTACCGAGGACAGATGCTCGCTCGAAGATTGAAAACTGATAAGATGGCGGAATTGGGAGAACAATGCAAGAACGGGTGGCAACCTAGTTGAAACATCAGGGTCAGTACGGAGAAGTCCGGTTATTCGTGATTGGTTCAGCCGAGTTTCTTTGGGCAAGGTTCTGCAATTAAAACGAGCAACGACAAGATCAGGTGAGAGTGGATCCTGGTGGATCTAACGCACTTCTTGGATCTTTAGGCGCCAATCACGCGTCCCTTGTGGCTCTTGATCAGCGACTAATGGAGGTGCACCCATCAAAGACAACAAATATTGATTGCCGACAGAGCCTCCTTCGGGGTTAGTTGGAGAGCACTCCGTTCAGGCATGAAATATTGGATGCGGGAAATCATAGCTTTGCCTTCGTTCACGATTTTCCAGATGTCCGGAAACGAAGACTCACGGCACGCGCAAAAAAATGCACTGTGGCTACTAACGGCAAAAATATCCCTCGTCCTCCAACTAAGAGCTGCGCATGTCCCGGATACAGGACTAAACCGGTATGTTCGAGCGTACGATCACAGTGATGGATGAGACGCAACTGATGGTCATTCCAGGATTCGCCAAGATCGTAACCTTGAGAGAGAGAATCACGAGAGCCACGGGAAGTCAGAGATGTGCTGAAGAGGGCCAGCAAGGGCTATATCCTGGTGAGTAGGACATTCTTCAGTACAGAAACATCAAACTCATGGAAAGGCATTACCGTGATCAAGCGAATCGCGATGTAGAAGTCCACTCATATCAGACCGGCCGCCGACGGCGTGTCAGAGGCCACGCTTTGCACGGACGAGAGGACCGCTTGCTCGGCCAGAGGGTTGAGAAGGCCTAGTGTCTCGTCATGTGCGATGGAACTATCTGCCTATGAGTCTTTTAACTCATAGTAGATAGGTCCATCGGTGCTGACAATAACGACACCAGGCCATTCACACCATCAGCCTCAGCTTCACTGAACTCTTGGCACAGGTATTTGCTACTGCATTATCCACACGCAGAAGAACAAAGTTGCCAATGACCAGCACACCGCCGCATATCCACCGCCGCGCATCCAAACCCCCTTTCGATTTGGGCTTTCGACTCCGAACGATGAGTTTTTTGATCCTGGCAAGTTTCCGGAAGACGCGTTGTTCTCTGATATCCCTGGCGGCTCTTGCTGACCAGTGACTCGCCTCGATAAACGGAAATATGACAATAGGGTTGGAAAGGCCTCAGAGAAGCGTAAGGTACTCGGGTCGTGCATCACGGACTACGAGCTTCATGAGAAAAGGTTGGATGTGTATCAATGAAAAGAAGACGCACCCATACCCTGAACCCGACGAATATGAAGAGGGTCAAATCGTCTGCTATGAACCGGCCTATCCTATGCATAGCCGCCAGCCTATCGGAATTGACGGCGACACGACTCCGCCTCTAGCTTGATTCTTTTGCGTACTGCTCGGTCCACGTTAGTCGAGGGAAGGGCGAGATACTGGTGGGTTGACGGCAACGGGACGGTACTCATTCCTGGCTAGACCATGCAGAGGTTCCTGCAAACGATTCTACTGTCAGTCAGAGAAGCGAAGAAAAGGCGGGATCACGCACGACCCAAGCCATGGCCCCAAAATCATCGTCCTTTTTCTCGAATCGGATTCATTTCCACCCGGCGCTTTCTGGGTCAGAGCGCCGTTCCCTAATGGACTCTTCTCGATAAGCCTGTAGAAATCTCCTGACGCATACCGTCCCGAACCGTGCACCGACCCGGACGACCGTGGCCAGGAAGGGGGAGGAACCATCCCGTACACAGCCATCATCGAGAATGACAACGACGCAAAGTGATTCGCACCTCTTGCTCAGCCTCGCCGCTCGCTCTGGTACTGTCGTAGAACCGCCGTTGTACCCTCCGTCTCTCGTTTTGGTCGCGACTGGTTCAGCATACCGACTGTTGGAATAATCGTCAAGGGAGGATGGTTGAGGTCGACTACGTCGGCTGGAGCGGCAGGAACGTAGAGCTGATACTTTTGCTTCAGCTCCGTGTGCAACGATAACGATTTCGCGTCACGTCCGCTTGGATCATACACTCATGGTAGGTATGGGCCCATCCTTCAAGGCCAAGCCGACCATCAAGGGGAATTTGCGTTGAAATCCTGGGCATTTCTTGATACAAAAAGGAGGATGACTGAAAGTGAGCGCTTTGGTCATGGTGGGAGAAAAGGAAGGAGGAATGGCGACAAGGCCCGACGAACCCGACGAACCCGATGTCCGAGTCGTCACATTCCGAGTTAGTCTCCCCTGTCTGGACGCTAGAAGAACGGATGCGACTGAAACCGCTACCGTCCTCCATGGTCCCTCGATAGTAGCGAAGACTGCGTCGTGATAGACGAAGTATTTCGGTAGATGCTGCACTTTCGGCCTCGCGCCGTGGGAGGCTTGAGATGTAATGTTCATAGAATACAAGCGGGCTCTTCCGAGACGAAAGGAGTGGGGGTACGTCTTTCCATGCATATAGAGATCCCTGAAATATCCCTCAGATATGTATCGAAATAATCTAACAGACATTGACCGCCTACCTTGGTCCATTGCGGTGCACAGTGCACATGCGAAGCGAGGTTGATGTTACGCCACAAAGTTAGGCTTGGCTCCAGCTGTTTGAACCACTAATAGCGACAGAGAGAAGGCCGGCTCTTGAAGAAATCCTAGTGTGAAGGAAGGTCCAATTATTTCCGTGGCGAGCCAGTCGAAGAGTCAACCTGAGGGTCGGGAAATTTCATCGTACGTGCACAAGCAATGATCCACCCCAAATTAAGTGAGCGTGCTCAGTCTGAAAGCTTCGTATAAGATGAAGAAGGACGTACTTTTGCTCCGGTTTGCCATACGTCCGAAAAGAAAACAAAGGCTGCTGTACTTCAGGGCTCGTGATTTGTAATTAGTACCAGCCACAAAGAAATGAACACCCACTTGTTAGCTTCCAATATGGACTTTCCCCGCGACATGGAGGACTGGGAGGTACCAGTGTCCGAAATCCGGGATTGGACGTATACCCTGGTGAGTACGACCGTGTATTCGAAGGGGTCGCCACTGATAGCCACATCGCAGATTGACGTATTTGGATTTGAGAATGTTCGAATGCTAAGGGAGAGGGCGTTGGAAAATTCGCTGGATCAGAGGGGTGCAATGATGCTGGCCTACGAGGGAGAGGTTTTGGTGAGTGAATTAAACTGAATTATAGAATTGGAGAGCTCATTGGGAACAGAACAATCATGTAGCGGTCGCCGATCGAGTCACAGCCTGGAGGAATACTGTTACTGTCGCACGGAGCCATGCGCCGCCTGTGCACCTCTTCGATTCCGAGCAACGCTTGCTCGCGATCCTGAACGACAGGCCCTACATCCCTCCCGACATCCCAGACGATGCTCCGACCCTCGATGCTCATGATTATGACCGGTGGTTCCTCTTAACCCTCCTCGGAAAGCCACGCTACGGCGATAGAAAGGCATCGAAGGAACGCAACATTCGTTGGCATCGTATACGCCAAGACCCACACCACGAACCCGAAGACTGGGCAGACTTCCTACACAGGAAGAGGGACAACGAAGCTCAGCACCATCACGCCAGTCACGATGAACCGACCAATGATATATACGACAATATGCCATCGGCCAACCCATCGGGGTTGATGACGACAATGCCAAGCCAGTCATACCCTCCGCTTCAACCTCACCACCAGCTCCAGCGATACCAAGCGGCCTCTCCGACATCGCAGCCTCCGACTCTCGCCTTCGCTGCCGGATACCTGGGCTGGTTTGGTCCCCCTAGCTGATCTGCATGCCCATCCAGGATGCGTGATATCAAGACATCCGTCGAGGAAGCCTCCGGGGTGTCAGTGATAATGAAGGATACGTCGTAGCTATTATTTCTTCAATTCCTTTCAATGATAACAACAGTGTCGAACCGACCATTGATATCACTAGGACCATGAGCAACGAATCATCGGTAGGTATCGGGTCCTCGCTCCAAGAGCAGTTTTTTTCCATCGTCAGCAGCGGGCGTCGTCGGTAAAGCTTGTTGAGGTCGTTCTCGCGTGGTGAGAATTAGTGGCAGCGAGCCCCGTTGTCGTGGTGGAAGGAAGGGAAGAAGTGAGATGACTGCCATATGCGTCACGGTCACGGCCTTCCCCACCAGAACCATCATCTCGGATTCCGGACACGCTCTCTCATTGCTCGGCTACTCTCTCATGCTCAACTGACATTCGGAGACTGACACCATTGTCGCGAGATCCAGGGCTGTGACACCTACCTACGTCCCAATGGCCATGAATAATTCCATTCCTCTCGACATTACCCCTTTTCTCCACTCAGAGTAACATGGACACCGTCGACGACGTTAAGGAGCGAGAAAAACTTTGTTTCCTGCTTCCAATGTGCTCTCAAATTGTTGCCTAACGGAAACATTGTAGATTCTGCTCTGTTGCGTGTTCTCTGCTGGTTTTCTTCTCGCTGGGAAGAACAGTGAACGACTCATATATGCTGACTGACACCAACGTTGAGGCACTAAGTCGCAACCGGGTGCGTCGTGCAATTTCCTTCTCTTATCCTCTATCAAAGCCTCTTCAGATGATAACCTTTTTGTCAAATTATCACGGCTACCTGGAGGATATAACACTGTGCAGATTCAACGATGACCACTGAGGCCCGGGAACCGAAGGGCCTGACAAGGGACTAAGCTCTCAGATAACGCCTATACCAGGACGTCGCATCGCCTCAGTCTCAATATATGCGCTCGTAATCCCTTTCGTGCGAGATGTGCTGGGCCCTAGTGCGAAGTCAAGCAAAGGAGTGATCACCGTCGAGGCGAATCTATAGTGTGTTCCATTCAGCCGTTCTCTAAGCTTTATGCTTGACACATTATCCAGGTCTCAGGACAGCGTCTCTGTTCTGGATGATTCGGCGTCCTTACACAACAGTATCAACGATGGGCGCTGAGCGGCTTCAAGTATTCAACAGCCAGATACATGTGTTCTGATGCACCTGGTACTCTGCCGAACTTGTCGCTGGTACGTGAGGTGTAATATCCTCGCAAGCAGACCTAACATCTCATCCAGGATTTTAACGTGTTCTGTGTATGCGCTCAAATACATACTAGAACGTGTATATGTCACCGTACCCTAAAATTACGCAAAGACACCTCAATTTCAACGCTTTCCAGTCCTTTTACATCGGAGAGCATACAAATGCGCGTTTCTCAGTAGCCAGTTGGGTGGGTACGGATTTGTTTCCGTGTCGTGTTACTGAAATCCATACCAAAAAGCGAAAATCATCAGCTCTTACACTAAGCCCTAGCCATTATTCGGATCTTGACTTGATTGAACTCGTAAAACCAGTAAATAGCGACATTGGATATCGTGCACTGCGCTACTGAGCCTGCAAGCAATACCACCACTCACGTCAAATTGTGAGGTGACGACTGACATGTCACCCGTTAGCTCGACAAATCGCTGATGCGGGGTACGTGTAAGCTGTGCCTTGGTCAGTCGTCCATGTGCGCAAGTTCCACTTACGGAGAATGATTATTTAAGAAGCATTGGGGTTTTCCCCTAGCTTACTTATCTTGCCCTCAACAGACTGTTTGTAGCCCGCAGCTGACTATTCATCAAATTAAAATCCCGCGGTGCTTCATACGACACTATAATCTACAGAATTTGATATCCCGATGACGCATGCGGAACAATCGTGTGCACTGGATGTTGGCGCAGCTCCCTCCACTCGTAACTCTGTACTGTCCTTTAAACCCTCTTCCAAGTCCGGTCTTACGAGCGAAGATATGTCCGGTCCAGATCCAACGCTCCTTTGACTGTCATTTTGTGAACTTGACTGATTTCTAAATCGAAATGACGACATCGGGCTACTTTCACTCCAAGAATCATCTGGGCGTGCATGTCCCGCTGCAACGCGGCCGACTAGAATTGTTGGCATGATTCCCTAACAGAAAGCTTTTAGTTATGACACAAATACAAAGCAGATTGGACGTGCTTACTCTCATTGCTACCATGAAGGCTCCGATGTAAGCGCTGGCTACCTCACCACGAGTTCCGAGAACTGTCAGAACAATTAGCACCGCAGAGTACAGAGATGCGGGTTCCACAAGCATCGTTATTAATCTCTGATATACGTGTATCCTTCCTGCAGCACCACCCACTCTCAAAATACGATAGATGATGAGAATCGTGCACCACAGCAAGGTGACCAATATGAGACAGAAGTATGACACAGGCCACAGAGAGAGGCTGACAACCTTCTTGAGGGATAGGGCTCGGGGTGGCAGATCAGGTTCGAAAGCAACGCAATAGGCCATGATCCCTCTGCTCACTAAATTTATATTAGAGCTGATAAGTTGTAAATCATTGATTTTATGATTTCAAAGACGTGCCTATTGCCAAGGTGGTGCAAGCAATCGGAACAAGCACAATGCACCATGTCCGACCCCAGACAATCCAACAGCGCCATATCTAGGAATCCATAAGCAAGGACTCATGCAAAACCAACTATTAAATCCCATACCAAAGTAGCATCAGCAAGACCCGTGCTCAGAGCTGCGACAATCCCTTCAGTCAATAGTGTCGAAGGTTTGGGAATAACATTGAATGCCGTCCAAAAGCTTTCCCCAGCAGTGATAAAAGTAAAGATATCATCCACCCACAAGCAGCAGATGCCGACAGTCGTCAGAACATACAAAAGCAGAATGGTGAAAACAAGAAAATGCGGCCTCCTATAATCCTGGTAGTCATTCCTTGAAGCTAGACATATGTACACCAGTCGATGATATATGCATTAAAAGTAATGAATAGCACAAACCAACCGCACACAAGGAGACTGCTACCACTCCGGTATATATTCCTTCAAAAATTGGTTGACTGAAATTTTTTGGCGAGTTTAGTTTCTCTTACCATGTAAGAATGCCTGAAGAATTGCGGTGTTGAATTTGGCGTCTAGAGCAGCAAAAATTTCTTTGACCTGGCTGTCAGTTAGCGTTGGCGTAGCAGTCCCCGAATATGTTCTAGCGGTCATGACTGTAATTCAGAAGACAAGTGAAGGGAGGATATTATGTCTTATTGCCGAGGCACCAGGTCGTTATATAGTAGAACACGAGGTAAAATCCTTATGGAGCACGAGTACACCCAAGACATCACGTATTCTTGGCAGAAGTATCCGCTATGGGACAAGGTACAGCCTGTACAGATGTTGGAGAAATTGAGATGTAAATTGAGATATCAATCTTTGATGTTCATAGGCGAGCAATGAAAGCTTCACGAAGGACGCAAGTACCCTATTTGTTTTATGATGATCATGCGAGAAAGTCCATTGCATCCTCACTGCACGTACACGAGATTTTATTCCGCCATCCCGAGGGTTCTGGGTTCAAGCCCATGGATTCCTACCTTGTAACGAAGACTATCCAAAGCAACGGAAGAAAAGCCGAGAGCGAAAGGCGGGGAGACGACACTGAAGAAGCGATATTCAAAGACCTTGAATCAGTGCCAAGTCATCAGCGGATGATAGCTTTTACAAACACTGAGCAGCATGCTGTGTTCCGGAAAGATAGGAATGAACATCTTGCCGAGGAGTGAATTGAAAGAAGCATCGAGCACAGTGCTTCTGTGATCCAAAACTATAGATGACGAGTCGGAGATTACTCAGAGACGCACGGACTGACGTGTCTTCTCGATTGTGCACATGAACGCTAGTTTGTTGATGATTCCTGTCCTGGGGCGGCTTGTACCGCTTTAATTACATCGATGCGTACATCTCGCGGAGTAAAGGTGGAAGATAACGCGTTGACACTGGACAGATACAACGAAGATCACATAATATCAATATTGCCTGTCTGGACTCTGAAGTAGAAACCATATCACGTCGAAACCTGTGGGGGCGACTTGTAAGGGGAGTCACAAAGCGAAAAAAAAACCTTGTGAAAAACCTGAGATCGCGACGCCTACAAGTCTTTGAAACGATCGCAATATAACAGGACATGAACTTCGCCCGACATTGCGGCGAGAATAACAGCACAAACGTTGATTGCGAGGGATGGCAGGCCGACGACGCTCTGCCCATCTGAGGACCTTAATCGCAAATTTCTGAGGATGCAAATGCTACCCCGCCATAGATCTACGAGCAAGTCTCAGACTGTACGGGAACTGGAGACGCACCACTCGTTACAAGCAGTGAAAGCACCAAAAGAAACGTCTAATTGTCCCAGTAAGTATTACATCAAGAATTGCCATTTTGGCATGCGCAATAGTCCTTAACCTTTCTGCGAGCCAGCTTAGGTGTCTCAGGTCTGACAAATCCTTCAGATATGCATTGAAATAATCTGCAGGATTTTGACTACCCACCTTGGTCCATTGCCGTCGACATGTGAAGTGAGGTTGATGCTGCGCCACAGGATTAGACGCTCGGTCCGTGGCGGGAGGTTTATTAACCCAGCCGCTCGGTGGATACGGGGGCCAGCGAGAGAGAAAACAATGAAGATTAACTCTCTGCGTATGAAGGACGATCCTGTCCGCGTCATGCATCCTCGTGGCACCTAGTCGAGGAATTACTGCATGCCAATTTCGCTGAACATTCACCAATGAAGGATTCGAGCCAGACTAGGAGTAGGTGCTCAGTCTGAGAGCTTAATACGAGACGAAGAATAACAAACTTCAGCTGTAATTTGCCATATGGCCGAAAAGAAAACAAAGGCTGATGTCTCTTCAGGGCTCGTGATTTGTAATTAGTACACCAGCCACAAAGTAATGAACACTCACTTATTAGCTTTTAATATGGACTCGCTCCGTGACATGGAGGTCCGAGGACTGGGAAGTACTGGTGTCCGAGATACGGGACTACACCTACAAGCTGGTGAGTACGATCGCAATTACGGAGGGGTCGCCGCTGATAGCCACATCGTAGATCGACACATTAGGCTTTGAGAACGTTCGGATGCTGAGGGAGAGGATTTTGGAAACCTCGCTGAATGGGCGGGATGCGATGCTGCTAGTCTACGAGGGAGAGGTTTTGGTGAGTGCATTGAACTCGATTACAAATTGGAGAGCTTATTGGGAACAGAACAATCATGTAGCAGTCACTGAACGTGTAACAGCCTGGAGAAGCGAAATATCTGTCGCACAGAGCCACGCGCCGCCTGTACACCCCTTCGACTCTGAACAGCGCTTGGTGGCGATCCTGAACGATAGGCCATATATCGCTCCCGATCCCAGATGATGCGCCGACCCTTGATACTCGCGAATATGACCGGTGGTTTCTTTTAACCCTCCTCGGAAAGCCTCGCTATGACGATAAGAAGGCGTCGAAGGAACGATCGGAAATGTACTCTGGGATTACATGTGCCAAGACCCACGCCACGAACCCGAAGACTGGGCAGACTTCCTGCACAAGAAGAGGGACAACGAAGCCCGGCATCATCGCGCCGGTCACGATGAACTAACCAGCGCCATATACAGCAATCCGGCACCGGTCAGCCCATCAGGGTTGACGACGACGATGCCAAGCCAGTCATACCCTCAACCTCTACCTCATCACTGGCACCAGGCATACGAAGCAGCCTCTCCAATATCGCAGCCTCCGACATTTGCCTTTGCTGCCGAATACCTAGGCTGGTTTGGTCCTCCACGCTGATGGGCACGCTCACCCAGGTTGCATGATATCAAGACATCCGCAGAGGAAGCCTTGGGGGTGCCAGTGACAGTCGTAGCTATTACTTTCTTCAGCTTCTTGCAATAATAATGACAGTGTCGGACCGGCCTTTGATGTCATTAGGACCATGGGCAAGATGATCTCAGATCATCGGTAGGTATCGGACCTTGCTCGACGCTCCAAGAGCAGCCTTTTCCATCGTCGGCAGTGGCGAGCCTCGTAGGTAACACTTGTTGAGGATGTTTTCGCCGTGGTGAGAATTACTGGCAGCGAGCCAGCGGGCCAGCGGACCCCGTCGTCGTGGTGGAAGGAAGAGAAGAAGTGAGACGACTGCCATATGTGTCATGGTCACGGCCTTCCCTCCTCCCGATGTCCATGAATAATCTTATTCCTCTCGACATGACTACCTCTTTCTGCTCCACTGCCCTTCCATGAGCAGCTTGGACACTGTCGACATCGCTGAGGAGCAAGTAAAGGTACATTTGTCGCATTGTTGTTGACTGGCGGGAACGACCTTAGATTCATATTTTGCTTCTTCTCTACTCGTGCTTCTTACCTTGACGAGAATGCGATGTGCATATATGGTGGGCCGTTGAGCTGCTGGATCACGATTGGGTGTGTTGTTCGTGCATATCTCTCATCCTATGTTAAAGCTTTTTCCAGGTTTGGACACAATGCTTTTGTTCGAAATACGACAGCTTCTCGTGAGGCGAACCACTCTGCGGGTTCGACGATGGCCACGAAGGCGTCGACGGGCCTAGCAAGGAATCGAGTTTCGAGAGCTTCAAGCTTGGTACATGCGGGTCACCAGCCTGAGATACAACAGCACCTCTTCCAGAATTTATTATCTCCCCAACGTCGATATATGCGTGCGTAGCCCACTCTGCGGTAACCTGGACCCAAAGAGCAAAGCCCGAGCAATGAAATATCGACCGTCGTTAGTCTTCCCGGTGCGTCGTTCGTTCTATCATTAATTCATTCACTGAAGCCGATCTCCACATATTTCTCTAGGTCTTGACACGGCTTGTCTTGTGCGGATAAGTTGACACCTTGACAAAATAAATTGACGGTAGACTGTCCCGGCCCGTAGACAGCTATGTAGACCACAATTACAGCCTTACAATGCCTCTGTCATTCTCACCGGATGTGCGGGCGTACTCTAATGAACTTGATATTCAGCAGAATGCACCGTTGACGGCGGATGAGTAACATACCGGTGTCGTGTTGACCGGCATGAACATACTGACTCTTGTAGATTCGTCTCTTTGGCTTCTCTGCGAGTTTTTTCGTGCTGGCAAAAATTCAAATTGCAAACATGTTGGTTGGATGGCGATAAGTTTGCTGTTGGCAGCTCACGAAGAAAAAACTCGGTGCGTCGTTATGCAATCTCCCTCTCTTATCCTTTCTTAAAGTCTTCTTCAGTTCTTGACACAATGTCTTTCGTCAGATTCCCGCTGGGCAGGCAGCGAGGGCATCAATAGGACTAGAAATATGGATCAACCTGAGTTACAATGCTGCGTCTCTCAGGTCTTTGTATCTTCCCGACCTCGATATATACGCTCGTAATTCCCTGTATGATGTATCGGAAGCAAAGATCGAAGGCCAAACCACCGTTGAGGCAACTTCCCAGTGCTTCATTCATACAATCATTCTTTATGGCCTGTTCTTGACGCATTTATCCAGGTATCTGGACTACTTCTCTAGTCTGGATGAACTGACCTCCTGGAAGAGCAGAATCAACGATGAGTGACTGTTCAAACCACCTGGAGTGCCCGACAGCTAGATACGTGTTTTTCAATGTACCTGGTACATCGCAAGGAGGTATATATTATCCTCGCCAAGCAGACCTAACATCTCGTCTAGCAATTTATTGTGCTCTGCAACAAATCACGGATGCAAGACTGGATTCAATGAAAGTATTCTTCTTGGTACGGTTTGATCTTATTTCATCGCAGAGCTTGTGCATGTAAGCTTTAACTTGCTTTTACTTGGTCAGTTGTCCGACAGGAACTGATTATTGTTACTCAGATCTTCATGTGCGCATAAGTTCCATCTATGAAGAATAGTCGTTTCAAGAAGTGTTGAGAGTTTTACCTGGTTTGTCTTGTGCTCGGGAGACCGTTTGTAGTTCGTAGCTGATTAATGATTGTCTATCAAATTGAAATCCCGTGTCGCTTCATGCGACACTACAATCTACATAATTCGATGTCCCGATGATGCGTGCGGAATAACCGTGTGCACTGAAAGTTGGTGCAGCTTCCTCCACTCACACCTCTGTACTGTCCTCCAAACCTTCTTCCAAGTCTGGTCTTATGCCCGACGACGTGTCCCATCCAGATCCAGCACTCATTTGGCTCTCATTCTGCGAACTTGACCGATTTCCGAATCGAAGTGATGACCTCGGGGTGCTTTCGCTCCAGGAATCGTCTGGGCGTGCATGTCCTGCTGCAACGCGGCCAACTAGAATTGTTGGCATGATTCCCTAGAACAGACATTGTAGCCATGACAAGGAACAAAGGAAAAATATGTTGGATATCCTTACTCTTATTGCAGTTGCCAACTCTTCAATGTAAATTGCAGCTATCCCATCATGAGCTTCCAACGCCACCAGAATGACTAGCACAACAGAGTAGACAGATGCAGATTCCACAAGCATCTCTATCACTCTCTGATATACATGTATCCTTCCAGCAGCGCCACCAACTCTCAAAATACGAAAGATGATGAGAATGGTGCACCATAGCAAGGTGGCCAAAATAAGCGAGGAGTATAGTGTGGACCAGCTGACAATGTTTTCAAGGAATAGGGCTTGGGGTCCGAAAATGTGGCAATAAGTTATGATCCCTCTGCTGGCTGGGTTTATATGACATAGTGCTGATAAGTTGCAAATCATTGGTCTGATGAATTCAAAGACATGCCTATTGCTAAGGAGGTGCAAGCAATTGGAACAAGCACAATACACCATGACTGACCCCAGACAATCCAACAGCGCCATATCTAGGAATCCATGAGCAAGGAGTCATGCAAACACAAGTATCAAATTCCATACCAAAGTAGCATCAGCAAGAATGGTGCTCAGAATCGCAATGATATCCATAGCCAACCCAACTGGAGCAGAATTCTGTGGGCCAGAATTGACAGCATTCCAAAAGGATTCCCATTTAGAAGTGGTAAAATATATGGTATCCATCACCCATGTGGCATAAAGGTTAAAAGCCAACATAAGATACAAAATTAGGATGATAGAAACAAGAAAATGTGGCCTTCTATAATCCTGGGAGTTATTCCTTGAAGCTAGGCACCAGTCAAAGAGGTGTACATCAAAAGAAGTGAATGGCACAGACCAACAGCCCACAAGGTGATGGCTACTACTCCGGTGTGTATTCCTTCAAAAATTAGCTGACTGAAATCATTGTGTGGATTTAAATTCTCTTACCATATAGGAATGCACAAAGCATTGTATCGTTGAACTGCACATCCAGAGTGACAAAGAGACCTTTGATCTCGCTGTCGGTTAGCTCTGGCATAGCAGTCTCGAGATGCATTCTAGCAGTCATGATCGTGGCTCCAAAGACAAGTGAAGGAACAATATTACATCTTGTTGCTGAGCCACTGCCTCATTATATAGTAGAGTATGAGATAAATTTTGTTATGATGCAAAGCATAGCCAAAGTATTGTGCATTCACTATTTGACAAGGAAGCAATGAAAATGATCTGTTCTGATATTTTATCTGCAGTTCGGGAGATTAATCAGCGGACATAGGTGGGCGACAGGAAAAATCAAGATGGAAGCAAGAACCTCATCTGTTTTTTGATGATCTTGTGATTGTGATGATCATACGAAACAGCCAGTCGAACTTGAACTGAAGCACGTACAAAGTTAGGTGACTATGACATATCGAGCTGAAGGCTCAAAGTTGAATGATGGCTGTAACGCTGGTACTACACCATCCTTACTTCTCACATGTTGCGACTATCTGTTCTAAGTTTGTACAGGCACTAGGAAGATGCTATGACTGGGACCTAAATCACTGGCCACATGAAGCATCAGTACTTCCATTAAATGCGGCAGATCATCTATAACATTGTTTCAGGATATGATACTTGATATCAAAATGTGGTGCGGTTCTGGAAGAAAGTTGTTCAGATATGTGTGGCGGAACCATTTCCCATTGTTTTGTGACAAAACAGCCAGGTAAAATCAATTCTGCAGTTATGAATGTGCAGCCAAGTTCATATGGAAGTCCTTACAAAAAGAAAAGACCAATAAGTAAGCGTACTATACTCCAAGTAAACGAAATCACGAAAACGTTGTGTAATAATGAACATTCCAGTAACGAAAAGTATCAATAGACCCAATCATCGACCTACTCAACATCACAGGTTGTGATGGCAATGATCGCCTCTAGGAGGATGTCCCGCGCCTTCCCCAAGGGTATAGACTAGAGGAAAAGTCTGTCATCAATGAAAAGCCAAAGAGAACATGCTTCAGACACATACCTCGGCAAGTGATACATCAAAGTGGTGAAGATCGGAAGAGATGAGGGGTGGACACCCATCACACAGGCAAGGGGAGACTACTCTGTGATGTTTGCTGGAAAGTGCTTATCTGGTCCTGGCCAGGTCCAAGACGGTTTCCAGGTGAAATTCGTAGTTGTTCATCGCTTGGATCTGAATGGGTCGACCATCATTGTTGAAGAAGACATCGTCCACACATTATCCAAGATAGGCAGCCTTCCTGAAGATAGCTCCAAGATGAAGTTTATTACAGCTCTCTACACGTCGTCGATTCACTCAAAGGTTTATCAGATGGCAGCTGTTGATGGCACCATAAAAGCCAGGATCAATGAGAGCAACAAGCGGGACGCTGAAAGGACTTTGTGGGAAGCAAGAGGGCCGAGAAGACCCAGGATGATGATCACGCCAGCCATGGGCAATGGCTAGCGGGGCTAAAAAAATAACTATGCTTTTATCAGTTCCTTGTAACAACAATAATGGTGCTGACCAACCATTGATAGTCCCCTAGGATCAGGAACACATGGTGAGAACAGCCAAGAAGCATCCTATTGTACTAATTAGATGCTAGGTCCATTGCGGGGGTGGGTTGATCCAGCTAATAGTAGACCATGAGGACCGGCTTTGAAGGAAACCCTAGTATGAGTATCTGTGTCAGACATACCCGTGGCAAGTAAGTGGAGAAAATAGATTGACACATTCAGCCGTACAAGCACTAAGAAATCATTCGTTACAAACTAAGAAAGATCGGTCAGTCTCAACATTTGATGCATGATGAAGCGAAGAAAGATGTACTTTGCATATAATTTACCAGATGTCTGAAAACAAACAGAGGTTCATATCTTTGTCCAACAGTCACAAAGTAACAACCACCCACTTGTTAGCTTTCGATATAAACTCGCCTCGCAATATGGAGGGCTAGAGGTACCAGTATCTAAAATACGTGACTAGACCTACGTGCTAGTGAGAGAGATCGCATAAACGAAGGAGTTGCCGCTGATTGCCACATCGCAGATCGACCTCTGGCTTTGAAAATGTAATGAATTTTAGGGATAGGACTATGGAAAACCCACTGAACGAGAGGGAAGTACTGTTTGTCTGTTAGGGTGTGGTTTTAATGAGTATATCGGACTCGATTACAAAAATTTAAGTACTCACTGGTGGTAGAGAAATCACGCCGCCGTCAATGATCAGATTACAGCCTGGAGGAACAACATCGCTGTGATACCGAGCCATGCGCCGCCTATTCACTCGTTCGACTCACTCTACCATGTATTTTCATTCCTGAACAACAAGCCCTATACTCCTGGCGAGGCTCCAGACGATGTGCCGAACCTTGATGGTTGTGGATATGATAGATGGTTCCTGCCAGTGTTAACGCTCCTCAGAAAGCCACTCTACGATGATAGGAAAGCCTCTGAGGAGCGGAAGATACTCTGGCATCTTGTGCAGCATGACCCATACACTGAACCTGATGACTGGGAGGATTTCCTGTGCAACAAGAGGGACAAGATAACCCAGAACCATCATGCCAGGTGCGATGAACCAACCAACACAATATACAACAACATCACATCAGTCAGCCCATTGGGGTTGACGACAATGCCAAGCCAGTTGTACTCTCTGCTTCAACCTCACCACTGGCACGGGGCATGCCCAGCAACCTCTCCAATGTTGCGGCCTCTCCTTCTCACCCTAGATGCTGTATATCCTGGTGCGCTCACTCCACGCTGATAGCATCCAAGGGATGTTGATATATTCACCTATGAACAGCAGGGCAGGATTTGGTGAGCAATGTCCATAAATGCGTCAATAGGCTCTTCAGGAGCTTCAAGCTCAGTGCATACAAGTCACAGTCTAAGATAAACTTAGCAGCATCTCTCCCACAGCGTTGATATATGCACTCGTAACCACCTTTGTGATGTGCTGGACCCAAAGAGCGAAGCCCAAGCAATGAAACATCCCTTCATTGAAGTGACTTCAGTCTTCCTGGTGCATTGTCCATTCCATCATTCTTTGAAGCCAGTATTGACTCATTTCTACAGGTCTCGGCATGGCATCCACTGTCCGAATGAGTTGACGACGCAAAATCTCCATTATTCTCACCATCCATGCACGTGCACTCTAATGAACCTGATATTAAGCAGAATACGCCATTGCTGGTGCTTGAGTAAGATTTGCTGCTGATATTTTGTTCAAGCTCTCATATGTTGTAGGTTCTGCAAAAGTGTTCCCCAGTATGTGCCGGAAGACATGTGTAGCATTGTGCTGCCGTGGTGCCTTCATAATGATGTTTAAACAAGTTTTAATTACAGAAGTGGCCTGAGTTGGACGAAGGTATGTATGTTGATTCTAATTCTAATCCAGTCCATCATACTAATAGTGTGACCAGAAGAAAAGCAAAAGTATTTTCCTTCAAGCGTTGATTGGGTCAGTCGCCTCAGATATTATCTCCCTACGAGAACTAACTGTCCCGTCAGACTGGTACAAGCTCGACTTGCCATGGAGAATAACTATTATTTGGCCTGTTGGTATATCATCTTGCTGCTACATGCTGCATCAAATTTCACGCATAATATTCATGTCCTTACCTCAAATGTAAGATCCAGGAGACATGTCACCCCGTGACTTGCATCGTCACGGTGGTCGGGGATGCCAGTCCAATCTCGGATTCAACTAGTCCACTGATCACCATCCTCATACACCGACCGTCAATGGAAACTTAGTGTCACCATTGACTTTCTTGTTGTCATTCTTCATCTGCTTCTTTTTTTCGTTGACTAACTAACTTTGAAATAGTCATTTGAGATAAAACAATCCCACGTCATATTTTCAGCTGGGGACTCTACTTTTGTACTCGTCTCCATGAACTCGTTTTTATCCTTTTTACCTCTCCGTATCTGCTTACACTCGCCCCTTCCTTCCTGAATTTTCCATTTCATATGGACACGTATAACCTACCCTATGGATATTTGTTACGATTTATTCGTTTTTCTTATCTAAGCGCCTCTTATCTTATCTTATCTTTGGCGCTTATCTATTTTTATCTTTAGGCCCGCATCCCCAGGCCTACTCCAGAACTTCATAGATCTTCACATCGTCACCGTACGTGTCAGACTCCACGAACGTGTACTTTATCTCGGTCACCATGTATTTGGCTTATTCACTTTCTAACATGGTCCCTCTATTATTAAACCTTCATTCCAGTATATAAGTAGCCTACTCAAAGCTGTATATTCCTTAGCTTTGAGCTAACGTTTAATCATACCGAAACATTCCACTTCTTGCTAAAACGCTAAAGCCTTAGTCTTGACACTTGAACTCTACGGGACTTAACAGTGATTGTACGAACACAATACAACTGTGTATTTACCCTTGTTCAGACGTCGGGTCTAACAATTAGCTCAAAGCTTTTCTTTAGATCTCTAACCAAGATCTTCCATGTCTAACGGTACCACCCAAGACTTAGCTATCGCACTTGGAATCCCCAGCGCCACCGTTATCTCCCTCGTTCTCATCATCGCACTCAGGACTCTCTGTAGGCCGCCGTGAAGAGTTGCGAACACATCCCCTACCACCCCCACAGTCTCTACCTCCCCCACTCTCTCCAACAATGTCGATGCCATTCCGCTCGAGCAGCAGCCACCCCGAATCTTCGCACCCGTACCACACCGACCGATCCCACTCAACGAGCTCGCTCGGGGAGGGGTCGCAGAAGAAGAAGAAGTCGTTCCTCAGTCGACTTCTCCCGTCATCCCAGAAAGATCAGCTGCTCCCCCTGCTGGAAGAGCTACGTTCATCCACCCCGCCATCCCTCCCTCACCCGAATATATCCCCTATGTCCCTCGAACCCCCTCTCCCGGCACATACGCCCGATTCGCTGCACGAGTCGGGGGATTCGACGTGGGCCGTGACATCAGACCCGTCGCCCCAGTCACCAATTACGATACTTGGGCGGACAGGAACCCCACTCCACCACCCGCAGCCGGTATCCCTTCAGAGCTCTTTTGGGATAATGTCGATATCCCCTACAGTGCCTACTTCCCCTCCGATTGGGGCTCGCCAGACCACCGCTCCCCTCCCCCGCTCGGAAGCAGGCAGCTTAGGCACTGGGACCAGCACATCGAGAATCGACCATACTCGCCGGAGCCTGTCGAGGGACCCATCACCGGCCCCTCCACCCATCTCTACCCCCCCGCGCGCCGTGGCCAGCGAAGCCAGAACACCCACTGGGAACGACTCGCCCGACATCTCAGAGTGCGCGAGTCAAGCCCCTCAGAGACCGCCGTCGAGCCGCAGCGTCCACCCCGAGTCGCGACCCCCTTCGCGACGATCGATGGAAGGCATCAGTCGTCCACCAAGTCGTCGGGTGAGCGCACGCCCCAGCCCCCCTCCGATGAGTCTAGCAGGCGCAATTAGGTTTTATGAGGATACAATGGAGGACCCAAGTATTGGTATACCAGCGATTCTGAGACAATCCAACTATGCAGACATTTTCACTTACTTTGCTTATGAACTTCCTTTTGACCGGACTTGGGGACAATCCCAAGCCAGAAACGACTATTTTATGAAGAGAAACAGAGGACTCCCAGCCGACGACATACTCCAATATGAAGTGGAGCGAAACGCTCGCTTCCTATGGAACGATATACATCGGGATGCTCCCATGGAGGAGTTTCCTGAATACGAAGAAGAAGCTGCTGAGATCGAGACCCAGGAACCAGCGCCACCCATAGCACCATCCTTTACAGGATCGACCTTCTCCTACACTAGGGGATCGATAGCGTCGGGAGCGTACCAGACTGGCTACATACCATTTAACCAGCCGTTCGCTGGTGGCAGCCATGGAGCCCCCGGTGGAGGAGGCGGTGGCGCACAGCCACCGCAACCTCCTGCTGCTCCAGCACCACCAGTAAGGTACGCACTCCCGCTCTTTCCTGCTCCACCACCTCTCCCAGATCCGCCAGTACCCTGGCAACTAGCCGATGGAGCCGTCGCCCCCTATGACGAGTTCAAACCGAAACTCCTCAAAGAGGTCGACGACTTCACAGGTGATTCTACCAACATCACCCGATTCTTCCTAAAGTGTGAACTGCACTTTGAAGCATTCAACCGACACTTCCGCCACCCTCCTCATAAAGTTCTTTTCTGCGTCTCTCGACTTGCAGGAGACGCCGAGACATGGTGGGAATTAGGCGCGCAAGTAATAGGGAGGGATCAAGCGACAGGGGCTCAGCTCTACCCATCTTATGAAGATTTCAAAAGGGAGCTCCGCAAGAGGTTCTGGAAGGATGCCGACGCACAGCTAAAGTACGCCAAGTGGGAGAAGCTTAGGCAGTCGGAGAACAAGAACGGCGACAAGTTCTTCCAAGAATTCGAAGAGCTAGCCTACCACGCTAGAGTACGCGACAACAAGCAAGTCATGCTCCATCAAATCAAGAAGGCCGCCCGCCAATCAAGTAAAAATACTATATACTCGGCTGACGCGGAAGTGCCAACTACGTACGAAGGCTGGAAGACTCGCCTCCTCCACATCGACTACAACTGGCGCCTAAGACAGGCAGAAGGATCTACGGTGGCATCTTCGAAATCACAGCCACAGAAGACGACCACACCTGCTAAGGGTGGTCAACCAGCAGTTCCTACGCCGTCAACGAAGACGACGACTGGAACAACTTACAGGGGGCGCGGCGCGCCAATGGATGTTGACGCAGCCAGGGCAGCGTCAGTATGCTTTCGTTGTGGCAAGAAGGGCCACTTCAAGCGCGACTGCCCCAATGCGCCCAAATCACGGGAGGAAAGCTTGCGACGCGCCAATGCATATTGGGATTCCCAGGAAACGCCGCTCACCTCAATTGAAGAAGTAAAAGAGAGCGCCAAGAAGTAAATGATTCGACTTACTCGGCAAAGGACTTAGTTACGGCTGGTACGCCTGTCGCGCTTTATCAATGTACTTATATACCTGTTGTAGTTACCCCCGCGCATTCGAATATACCCGCGACTTCGCAATCAGACCAGAAACTAAGCAAGAATCAACTCTCTCTCCCAGGCCCGGATGTCGTGGTAGTTAAACTACCGACGACTAAACGTTCGGCAAGTAACCCATTGCGGGCGAAAGCATCGGACGATAAGTCACCTACCATAGTGACACCCCTTATAACGGCGTTGTTACCACCTAGCAGCTTCATTGAAGTGTGTGCCAGGGTGCGAACACGACCGGAGGGGACAGACGAGGCACTTAGTGCTGACTCTGCTAACGCCGTCTCACATGACTGTGAGGCGTCTCTACGGAGCCCCAGCCTTGCTGGCGGTTTAGAGGGAATAGCTGCGGCGAAACCTCCTCTGGTAAAAGAGATCTTCGTAAGGCTGCCAAAGTCTAAATCCCTTATACACCAAGGGGCTTTGGGAACAGCCATAAGCGCCCAGGAGACGGCCAACCAGAAAGCCGCAGGACAGGAAGCTGCTAGCGCCCAGGCAGTACAAAGGGGGCATCAGGTAGCTTTCATTGAAGAAATACCTGACGACGAGGACATTACCAGTTTCATGATGAACAAGAAGGCTAATTTATCCCCTTTAGAAACTGTGGTGACCTCGCCAATGGTAGTTGAGCCCTCACGGATCAACGCGAAGGCTAAGGAGGCCCCGCAACTCTCACGCACTTATATTGGTGGTGAGACTTACAGCGAATGGTGGCTCAAACCATTCGAAGCTGAGTGGACTCTGCGTGGCGTAGTACAAGCCAAGACAGAGGAAGAGGCGAAGGCGATCTTAATGAATTGGATTCATAAGATGTGTACCGGAGAAGTAGTCGACACAATGCTCAAGGAAATGAGGGGAATGGAATGGAGTAACACACTCGAATGGCTCGAAGAACTACGACAGCCAAAATGATATATCAGCGCGCTAAGCAACGAAGGGAAGGACCTGGTTCTCCCCGTCGAAATCGGGATACCAGGAACTCTTGCCCGAATTGCCACAAAAGTGTTGGTAGATAGCGGGTGCACCAGCAGCGCCATCAATAAAATGTTCGTCGAAAAGTACAACATCCCGACTCACGCCACAGTGGCGCCAATCCCGGTCTATAATGCCGACGGAACCAGGAACCAAGGAGGATCAATTACCAAATACGCCGAGATCAGTCTTAAAATCGGAGATCATTCGGAACGAATCGATCTAGCCGTAACAGATCTCAACGATAAGCAGATCTTCCTTGGCCACAATTGGTTAGCCCGGCATAATCCAATCATCAATTGGAAGACAGGAGGATTAACGTTTGCACGGTGCGAATGCTGCAAAAACCCATTCGTACTACCCGATGCAGATCCTGACGACAGGTGGGACGAGGAGCTGGAGGAGGGAGACACAATTCTTGCAATAGACTTCACACGGGCTATACTCATACGCGCTCATCACACCAATGACTTAGCTGCCGCAGCCAACACAGACAAGAAAGCGAAGACGTTCGAAGAAATGGTCCCAGAATGGTGTCGGGATTTCAGCGATCTATTTGACAAAGATAGCTTCGATGAACTTCCCGAACCAAAGACGTGGGACCACGCAATCAAGCTTATTCCAAATGCGAACGCCAATCTCGACTGCAAGGTCTACCCTCTCAATCGGAATGAACAGGCTGAACTCGACAAGTTCCTGGACGAGAACCTCTCAAGTGGATGAATAAGGCCCTCCAAGTCGCCCATGGCTTCGCCTTTCTTCTTTGTCAAAAAGAAGGATGGCAAGCTGCAACCAGTACAAGATTACCGTAAGCTCAACAAGATGACGATTAAAAATTGATACCCACTTCCACTCATCTCGGAGCTGATGGATAAACTACGAGGTGCCAGGTACTTTTCTAAACTTGACGTTCAATGGGGATACAACAATGTGCGCATTAAGACTGGCGACGAGTGGAAGGCGGCATTCAGGACTAATCGGGGGTTATTTGAACCTACGGTTATGTTCTTCGGGCTTACCAATTCGCCCGCCACCTTCCAGTGGATGATGAATGACATTTTCAAAAACCTCATTGCATCAGGCGCTGTCACCGTCTACCTCGATGATATCTTAATCATGTCCAAAACCAAGGCAGAACACCGTCGCATTACGCGCGAGGTTCTCAAGGTCTTACGAGAGAACAAGCTATTCCTTAAAGCGGAAAAATGCGAGTTCGAGACCTTGGAGACCGAGTACCTTGGTGTTATCATCAGTGAGGGAAGCATTCGCATGGACCCAGTCAAAATCGCAGGAATAGCGGAGTGGCCCGTTCCAACCAAGAAGAAGCAGCTTCAGTCGTTCCTAGGCTTTACCAACTTCTACAGACGTTTCATCAAAGGATATAGCAAAGTCGTCAAGCCTATGACACAGCTAACAGGAAACGATCCGTGGAAGTGGGGAAAAGCACAGCAGGACGCATTCCAAGAATTGAAGAGACTACTAGCCAAAGAAGTGGTACTGGCAATACCCACAGAAGGAGGCAAGTTCCACGTAGAGGCGGACGCAAGCGAGGGAGCAATCGGCGCAGTATTGTCGCAAGAGCAGGACGGAAAATGGTGCCCAGTCGCATTTCTGTCCAAGTCCCTAACGGTCACGGAACGAAATTATGAAATATACGACAAAGAACTGCTGGCTATCATGCTAGCCCTGGACGAGTGGAGACACTACCTGATGGGAGCGGCTCAGGACTTTGAGATATGGACAGATCATCAAAATCTGCAATATTTCCGAAAACCCCAAAAGCTCAACCGACGTCAAGCGCGTTGGGTAACTGAGCTTGCCGAATATCATTTCTCTTTACATCACAAGCCAGGGACAGCGAACAAGAAAGCCGACTTACTCAGTCGACGAGCGGATCACGAGCAGGGACAGGAGGACAACGATGAGGTTATCGTCCTCAAACCCGAGCACTTCCGGGCAATGGTCATGCCCACAATCGAGGAAGTCCATACCAAAATCAAGAAAGCCATGCTTGACCACCACCGATGGGACAAGAACGTATCCGCGTCTCTCAACCATGACCGAGGGATGTCTCTAGATGACGGTTTGATCTTCTATGATCACTGTATCTATATTCCCCAAGATCATGCGTTACGAGGGGAAATCATCGCGATGCATCACGACCATAGGACAGTGGGACACCCTGGCATTGAGAAGACCAAAGAACTTGTTCTACGAGAATACTGGTGGCCCAGGATGAAGAAAGACATAGAGGCCTATGTCCGCGCTTGCGAGACGTGCCAACAAACCAAATCGAGCACTCAAGCAAAGGCGGTGCCTCTCCATCCGAACGCCATACCCTCCCGACCATGGACTTATATTTCCATCGACATGGTCACTGGTTTACCTAAGTGCAGCGGTCAAGACGCTATCTTAATGATCATCGATCGATTCTCTAAGGAAATCATACCGATAGCATGTACGACAGAGCTGTCATCGGAAGGGTGGGCCAAAATCTTACGTGACGAAGTTTATGCCAAGCACGGAATGCCTCAGGTAGTCATCTCTGACCGAGGATCCGTGTTTGTCTCCAAGTTCATGAAAGACCTCTATGACTTGTTACAGATCAAGGCAAACGTATCCACCGCCTATCACCCACAAACAGATGGACAGACAGAGCGCGTCAATCAAGAGGTTGAAAAATACCTCCGCATCTTCGTCAACCATCTCCAGGACAACTGGGTAGAATGGCTTTCTCTCACGGCTTTTGCTCACAACAACCGCACCCATTCCGCTACGGGTAAAAGCCCCTTCGAGGTTAACTACGGCTATAACGCTGACCTCCTCCCTGGCGCAAAACCCCGAGCACCCTTCAGAACACCGGCCTCAACCACATTCGTTTCACAGATGCAAAAAATCCACGCTGAAGCAAAGCAAGCTCTGGAAAAAGCCGCCAACCAAATGAAAGCCCAATACGACAAAAAGAAGCGACCTGCAGTCGAGTACCAAGTAGGAGATAAGGTGTGGCTCAACACGACCAACCTTTCTTTACCATGTCCCAAAAAGAAACTCGCAGACAAACGAACAGGCCCCTTCCCAATCATCGCAAAAGTCGGAGCATCAGCGTATAAACTGAAGCTCCCGCTGGGCTGGCACATTCATCCAGTATTCAACGAATCACTCCTTACCCCATACGTACCACCTGCATTCCCAAACCAAGAACAACCTCCTGTGCCGCCGCCAGATCTCATTGACGGCGAAGAACATTATGAAGTCGAGCAAGTCCTCGACCATAGAGAACGAAAAGTCAGGGGAAAAGTGGGGGAACCAGCTCATTGGGTTATGGACTACTTCGTCAAATGGAAGGGCTACGGACCAGAGTCAAACAGCTGGGTAAAAGAAAACGACATGGCCTCGGACGAGCTAATAGACGACTACCTCGCCGAGCGATTAAACAAAGCAGACACACCGCAATTCAAAGATTGGCAATCTTACACAGACCCATTCACGGGACGAAAAGTCTGGTACGACCAAGAACTACTCTGGGACACCTTTGGAGGGCGCGATAGCCCTTCTCAAGATACCAAAGGACCGGACGAACCAACAGAATTCCCTTGAAGAGGGGAGACCAGAACTACTAGCAGTTGGGACACCTGCCCTAAAGGGGGGGTAATGTTACGATTTATTCGTTTTTCTTATCTAAGCGCCTCTTATCTTATCTTATCTTCAGCACTTATCTATTTTTATCTTTAGGCCCGTATCCCCAGGCCTACTCCAGAACTTCATAGATCTTCACATTGTCACCATACGCATCAGACTCCACGAACATGTACTTTATCTCGGTCACCGTGTATTTGGCTTATTCACTTTCTAACACGGTCCCTCTATTATTAAACCTTCATTTCAGTATATAAGTAGCCTACTCAAAGCTGTATATTCCTTAGCTTTGAGCTAACGTTTAATCATACCGAAACATTCCACTTCTTGCTAAAACGCTAAAGCCTTAGTCTTGACACTTGAACTCTATGGGACTTAACAGTGATTGTACGAACACAATACAACTGTGTATTTACCCTTGTTCAGACGTCGGGTCTAACAATATTCTAAAGGTACTTTGTTGCTCCGCTCCTTACATGTCTGCTTAGGCCGGTCAATATGGTATAGCGGTATTCTTTTAACTACGCCTAACGATTATTGATCGCGCCTTCGCTTCTAGTTCAAACTCTATGAGCCCACTTTATCCATCTCTCCACGCCGATGGATGTGGACCCATTCAGTACTAGTCTGGTGGGATGCCCTCTCTTCAGAATTTGTTATCTGGTACTGCTTGGCTTGACGTATGAGGGTCTCAGCTATCTTAAATGGTCTCTGTTCAAGCTTATCGTCTGAAAATTGCCTCATTCTGGGGTTTGGACTAGGTGTAAATTTAGATGCTTGGGCCATCCCGTTTGCTGTTGGTTTCACGTGCGCATGCTCTCAATCTTTATTCCTTGGCCGGTGTTCAGTATAATACCAGATATAGGTGAGCTTGTGTGCCGTTTCACACCTATTTTTTGCTGCTAAGTAAGAATTGGTATCTCGGTTTCGCTCGGGTGTATCTTGTCCTCAATCTGATACTAGTCCCGAGTTGTGCCTTCTCTCTTTGATAATTTCCGTTTCTCTCGACCTTTCGAGTAGGTATAAAAGCGTCAAATAGTCTCGCCATACCCTCATTTGATCACCCACAACATTGGCTTTATCTCTTGGCCTTGCCAATGCGCTGACCGGAGAAGGTACATACTTATTCTACAGTTTTGTTGCCAGCATGCTCATAGCGACTCCTAGCGACTTGGTACACTCCCAACGGTGGAGTTGGGGCCTGCGGTGCACCCATGCAGAACTCGGACCACATCGTCGCGCTCTCCAGCAACCAGTATGCTGGAGGGGCACACTGTTGGAAGCACATCAGTGTGCACTGTATGTTTAATAGTGCCTGAATATCTGTGCCGTGCTGATATATGTTCTCAGACAAGGGCAAATTTGTAGACACTACCATCGGCGACCTCTGCCCTGGCTGTGGTCATAATGGGATTGACCTTTCGCCATCTGCATTTGAGAAGCTTGCTCCTCTCGATGACGGGCATATCCAGGTCACTTGGAACTACGAGTAGACCTTTCTGTCCGATATACTCGGAGTGATTGTCGAGTTTTCTCTCACTGTTTGAATGCTCTGTGATTTTAGCGACTAATCTATGCGTTTCTGCTAACTAAAAAGTCGTGTCTTGTTTTAAGCAACCAACATCTGAAGCCGACATTACTCCTATAAGTATATTCAGTGGAAACGTCTGTCCTCACTGAGACTCTAGATATTCAGATATTCTAATGCATTTCCATAAATATACAAAAGGTGAACTTCAACATAAAACACATTATTCGAGACCTTATACCGGCAAGTAATCCACGACAAAGCGATCACGTCCACTAGGTGCTTTAGGGCCTACAACAAGAACCTTGTTATCCAACATGATCACAGATAGCCTCCGTTCTCCTGTTCTTCGGGGCGTCAGCTCCCTTCTTGGTATCCACATCACCCTCATGCTCGCAACCATCAGTCATCCCTGATCCACCGTGTTCCAAGTCTATATCGGCAGATAACTCATTACCAGTCGTCATGCTTGTCGAGCGAGCTGGAGACCCAAGCTGTAAGGATGAAGCACTGTCGTTTTCTTGCCAGTCATCATCAGGACGTGCATTCCCTGATGCGACACATGCCACGATAAGTGTGGGTGAGATTGCCTTCATAATGGAATGTCAGTATCGACATTCTTTCATGATGATGGAATAGTGGCAAACAGTCATTGCGGTGTAGAGACTTGGTGTGTATAAAGATGCAACAACATTCATATTGATTAATATCATCCATCCTATTAAGCCAACGGCATGAAGCGAAGCGGATTCAACTAGAACCTCAATGGTTTGGCAGTAAACACATGCCATACCCGTGTTGTCATCTGTATCCTTCTTGACTGTCAGGATACGATAAATTATGAGTGTGGTGCACCAAAGCATGGTTCCTAAGGAGAAAGAAAGGAACATCATTGTCCAGTTAATTTCCAGTGATGGTGTAGGAGCGGTAACAGTATCGTATAAGGTTGAAGTTCCGGTAACGGCATGGTCGTGTAAGCATCTTTGGAATGCGAAACAACCACAGACTACAAAGTGAAGTTGACAGTATAATAAAGCGAAAGGAAATACAGCGCCTCACCTCCTTGAGCCAGAAGAAGTTGTATTGGTGGTATAACAAATGCCCAACGGCGGCCCCAGACAATCCAACAGCGCCAGATCTATATCGCATGTGACGGTCAGCACACATATGAAAACAAGAATACTAGACAGCATAACATACCGTGATACTGTCAGCAGTGCCAGTAATTATGCCCAACCCGATGATCGATGCACGATGTAGGTTGTAAAGAAAGCTAGAGCTTTCGTTTCCCTTCTCGTTAGAGTAGTAGATAGCGTAAACCCAGTCTGAGGCCACATAAATTGTGGCACAGATATACAAGAACACAATAAGGGAGACCATGATGTGTCATTTTTTGGGTCGGCATTGTTTACTGAAGACTATCGGAAATTTTATCATGCGCGGGTCCTGAAAAATCGGGGACTAACACACATGTTGCCCACAAAGCCACTATCACGATGCAAGTATGGATACCTGTTGTATCTCGACCTGCTCAGTGAACGTGTATATACATCAATTTGCATACTGACCGTGCCCGAAGACTCCCAATAGCGCCTGATTCAACTCAGCGATTAAGACTTGTCCTTCTGACATGGTGAGGTGTTGGCGAGGTTTGTGGATTGAAATCGATGGTCCCTCTTATATAGCACTGATGAATAGACCTAGCCCGATGATCAGTTGGAGGTGATGGGCACAGGATTGCAGATAATATAATGGTGGAGAGGTGTTCTTACTAAGTAACACTACTTCTGATGGTGATTTCAGGGCAAAGAACCCTTTAGGAGAGTGAACAAACCAATATTCAAGCCTCCAGAGAAGGCGCTAGTCTTCTTTCTGTATAGCAGCATGAACAACCTAAGTGAATACAATCGTTGAGAGATTTCACAGTTAAAATGGCGACGTCGCAGCTTGCCTATACTTACGTGTCGTCCAACCCGCCCAAATCAGACAAGGCGATGCGCGGAAGATACAAGGTAAAAGATGACACTGATGGTAGGTAGGTAGGTAGGTAGTATTACACGGCAGTGTCCACACAGTGAACGCCAGTCCCAGACATTACGTAGACGACAAAGGAAGTAAGTAAGCAGTAAATACGTACATTACGACTTTCATCTGAATCTATCAGTGATTGATCCTAGAAGCTCGGCATGTAACCTTCTGGCGGAGGTATTACGAGGCGAACAGATAAAGCTCAAGGATTCGAAGCAGTAAGCAGTCGTCACACTCGATAGCAAAATGCAAGGCCATCTGCGTGCAGGAGCTCATAATGGAGTGACTGATGAGTGAAAACAACTCTATATATTGACTTGTATGGTCGCGACAAAAGTATTTGCGGGAGGCGTCCATGACTTCGATATGCACGAATCTGATAAAAATTTATGCTAGGTCCGTTATCCAGCTTATAGTATCCCACGAGGACCGACTTTGGAAGAAATCCTGGTATGAATATCCGAGTCAGATATACCCGTGACAAGCAAGTGGAGGAAATTTTTCGCGTGCAAACAAATTCCGCCGTACAAGCACCAAGAGATCATTCGCGCCAGACTAAGAGAGAAATCATGTGGCCATCAGCGATCGGGTTACGGCCTGGAGGAACAACGTCGCTGTCATACCGAGCCACGTGCCGCCTATCCACCCATTCGATTCGCATCGCCGTGTATTTTCATTCTTCAATGACGAGCCATATACCCTCGGCGAGGCACCAGACGACGGGCCAACCCTCGATACTCATGAATATGATAGGAAGGCTTCAGAAGGGCGGAACATACTCTGGCGTCTCATGCACCATGACCCACACACTGAACCCGGCGACTGGGACGAATCTACAGTAACCTCTCCAACATTGCAGCCTCCGCTTCTCGCCCTGGATTCTGGATATCCAGGCGTGCTTGCTCCATGCTGATAGCATCCAGGAGATGTCGATATATCTGCCTACGAACAGCAGAGCAAGATTTGGCAAGCGATATCCAGCAATGAGACGGATTTCGTAGCTATTATTTATTCAGTTTCCTGTCATAATGATAATGGTGCTGGGCCGACCTTTTGATAGGACCACGAACGAGATAATCTCAAATCAACCGGTGAGTATCGGGACCTCGCTCCAACAGCACATCAGGAAAAAATCACCAAGATATGTAATAGTATATAGGGTATATACCGCAAATAGCCCGATAGCTAGGTACCCCCTTACATACCACCCGGTAGCTTTCTGCCAATGCTACGTACCACTATATAGCATGCCATAGCTCACCGCTAAATATCCTGTAGCAGTCGCATACCAATACCATTCCTTAATATATTTCACAAATCGCACATAAATTCGTAGAAATCAAGCAATAAAATTATATATTCATGGACTATGCTTGAACAAGCGAACAACTAATGTACGATACACTATGTTGGGAGCAGAGGTAGTATAAACTCACCAACTGAATAAGACACATCCTTTGTGATACGCTAACCTATAAATCACGAGAATCAGTAATACATCTTGGATGGGTTAGACGTGGTCTTACTTACATCTGATCTTTGCGCCCGATGACAGAACCAGTTGAGAACTTATAAAAAAATATCAGAGGGCAACATAGCCATTAAGGAGAGTAACCCACCAGCGAAACGACGATGATGGGCTATTATACTAGTAGGACGTCCTAACAATCCTATGATTGGCGTGATTAGCGAGTACGAAAATGACGACGACGAAAAACCTACCTCATAACTGAGCACTGAGCCCAGACAGTGCCTCCCGACCTGTTTAAACACCGAAGCTACATAAGATGGTACGGCTTTGCCTCGAAGCTAAACACTTGTATCAATCAAGGGAAGATGTGACAAGAAAATGACTACTCACGTACTCACCGGTGGCCGTTGATTTGTCGTGGATCGTAGAAAGAGGGGACAAAGTATTCTCAAGCTTGAGGCACGAACACAGAAAATCTAGTGAAGGCCATATTATCTTGGGGAAAAGCAGACACCGAAAGACGCACCGGATGATGGTGGTAAAAGGGAAGGAAGACTTAGTTGGGATTTGATCGAATGGCGTGATCACATTGTTGATTTGTGCACGGACCTTCGGAGCTTGATCGGGGTTTGAAATGGACTTCATCATTTCATGCCTCTGCGCTTTTCGCCATTGAGCACTTTTGTAAGGTCAAGCATCCGTTCTTGCCTACATGCTTATCTTTCTCCCCATAAATCCAGCTCCTATTGTTCCACATAACTGTAAGGTAGCGGCAAATCAAATCTACTTATCCCGATTTCTCGGGCTTAAGTCTTGCTGCTTGCAATTGCAGGACTCCCAGTCACAGCGGGCCCCTACTATGTGTACAAATTCCCACTGGCTGGGTGAAATTTCAGCTTCTATTCTGAAGTTTTCAAGTCCAATAAGAGATTCCAGAGTCACCGTGACTTTTATGGTTCGCTGTTTGGATCAAATTGCAAAGCTTGCCTATACAGTCATCACCCGGTCCGTTGTACAGGCAAATTTCTGGGGGATTTCAAAGCCTCCCTCATTTGCCTTTCATCCAGAAAAGTATGTCATAATGTCAATGATATATTTAAGAGTGTACATTATGAGTTTGGGGTGATTCAATAATGATTTGATAGTGTGGTGAATATTTTCGATGAAAGTCCAAATTTACCGGTTACCGGGACCTCTGTACACCGGTTTCCGTGTGCCAAATTTAGGCGACCTTTTCCCGTTTTGGATGAATTTCTCACGGTTCTGGAGAGCGGTTCTGGCTTGTTTTGCCTATAGCACCACAAGGAGTAGTCTCTGGCCCATGGTTCCGCAGGAGAAGTATGTCCTTATAGTCATTAAAACAATTTCAGATACCAATTTATGCTACCCAGTACCTTCACTCTTGTCTAATCCTGTATTTGTGTTTTTCCAAAATTCATATCAGTCACTATTGATTTTTTCCTGACCGATACAAGCCTCCTTGACTTCATTTTTTTTGGTGATATGATGGCCTATATTGTACTCTGTAAGATAAAAATAAAATCGGAACCATAACACAGCAGAAAGAGATGCTATATTTAATTGTATAAAGGAATAGTGGTGTACAAAAGACCGGGTGATGACTGTACAATATCATGACGGGGCTTGTTGTAATTGTATTTGAACGTCTGATGAGTAAAATTCACTACAACAATATTTTCTGATGTACCTTTGTTTCATGAGATATATACTACTACGGTACATTTAGTAGCAAGCTACGGGACGCTACGGGATGGTATATAGCTATTGCGGTGAGCTATGTCTGCTACATAACTCGGGTGGTGCTACGTAGCACTGGCACAGAGCTATGTAGCAAAAGGCCTTTTTCCTGATGCAGCCTTTTCCATCGTCGGCAGTGGCGGGCCTCATAGGTGAGACTTGTTAAGGCCGTTGTCGACGCAGGAAGAATTGCTGGTTATGGTGCCCGTCGTCGTGGTAGAAAGAAGAGAAGGACGACTGTATGACGTCACGTCACGGCCTTCCTTCGTCTCGACGTCTGTGAATGATCCCTTTCCTCTCGACCTTACTACTTTTTTCTGCCGCACCGCCCTTTCATGAGTAATTTGGATGTTGTCAACGATGTTGAGGAACAAGTAATGGTACGTTTGCCGCTGCATACCAGCATTGCTTCGCTGTTGACCGGCAAGAGCATCCTCGTTTCTTTAGGTTCATTTCTTTTGCGCCTTCTCTGCTGGTTTTTTCTTGCTGGAGAGAATGAAAGGCACGTATATGCTGAATGTGCTTTGAAGATACCGTCATCGAATCGCTGACTCGCGACTGGGTGCGCCGTTCGTCCATGTCCCTTATCCTATCTTAAAGCTTTCTCCAGGTCTTGACTCTGTGGACTCGATGATGGCCATAAAAGCGTCAATGGGCCCTTTGGAAGCTTCAAGTTCGGTACATACGACAGCCTAAGATAAAGCAGCACCTCTCCCACAGCGTCGATATATGCGCTCGTAACCACCGCGATGTGCTACATCCAAAGAGCAAAGCCCGAGCAATGAAAAATCGACCGTCATTGAGGTGAATTCAGTCTTCCCGGTGCGTCGTTTGTTCCATCATTCTTCAAAGCCAATCTTGACATATCTCCAGATCTCGACATGGCTTGTCCTGTGCGGATAAGCCGATCTCTGGACAAGAAACATTGATGATAGACAGCCGTGTAAACCAAAATTACGGCCTTACAATGCCTCCGTTATTCTCACCAGCTGTGCGGGTGTACTCTAATGAACTTTGATATTCAGCGGAATGCGCTGTTGCAGTGCATGAGTAACATACCGGCGTCGTGTTGACCGAAAATAATATACTGATTGTTATAGATTCGTCTCTCTTACTTCTTCTTTACGATTTTTTTTCGCGCTGATGAAAATTCGAATCGCAAACATGCTGGTTGAGCGACAACGGTATTGCTCTCAGCCTGCAAAGAAAAGGCTCGGTGCGTTGTCATACAATTTTCGTCTTTTAACCTGTTTTAAAGTCTTCTTGGGTTATTGACACGATGTCTTTCGTCAAATATACCCACTGGGCGAGGGCGTCAAAGGGGCAGGAAATGCCTGAGATACAACAACACGTCTCCCGGGTCCTTTTATCTTCCAGACCTCGATATATGCGCTTGTAATTTTTGCATGATGTATCGGAAGCAAAGAGCAAATGCCAGGCTATTATTGAGGTGACCTCACAGTGCGTTATGCTTTCAATCCCTTGTTTATAGCCAGTCTTGACGCATTTATTCAGTTATCGAGACAGTTTCTCTAGTCTGGATAAACTGACCCCCTGGAAGAGCAGAATCAACGATGAGCAACTGTTCAAACCACCTGGAGTGCTCAACAGCCGGATACGTGCACCCTAATGTACCTGTCACTCCGCACAGCTCATTTCCATTGCATGAGGGAGTATAATATCCTCGCAAAGCAAACCTAACATCTCGGCCAGCAATTTATTGTGCTCTGCAACGAATCGCTGATACAAGACTGGATTCAATGGAAGTACTCTTCTCGGTACAGCTGGGTCTTTTTTCATCGCAGAACTGGTGCATGCAAGCTTTTACTTCGGGTCGTCCGACAAGAACTGATTATTGTAACTCAGATATTCATGTGCGGCGCACAAGTTCCACCTATGAAGAATATATCACTTCAAGAAGTGCCGGGGGTCCTACCGGGTTTGTCTTGTGCTCGACAGACCGTTTGTAGTCCGTAGCTGGCTGTTTATTAATTTAAAATCCCGTGTTGCTCTATACACCACTAGAATCTGATCTCCCGGCAATGCGTGCCGAACAATCGTATGCACTGACAGTGGGCGCAGCCCCCTCCGCTCGTACCTCTGTAATGTCCTCCAAACCCTCTTCCAAGTCCGGTATTAAGGGTGAAGATGTGTCCCACTGAGAACCATCACTCACTGTTTGAGTGTCAACGTGCGAACCTGAATGATTTCCGAATCGAAGTGACGACCTCGCGGTGCTTTCGTTCCAGGAATCGTCTGGGCGTGCATGTCCAGCTGCAACGCGGCCGACTAGAATTGTCGGCATGATTCCCTAGAAGAGACATTACAGTCATGACAAGGATCAAAGACAAAATATATTGGATATACTTACTCTCATCGCAATCGCTAATTCTTCGACGTACCCTCCGGTTACCTCATTACGTACTTGAAATACCAGCAAAACAACTATCATCACAGAGTAGAGTGATGCTGACTCCACAAGCATCTCTATCACTCTCTGATATACGCGTATCCTTCCAGCAGCGCCACCCACTCTCAAAATACGGTAGATGATAAAAATAGTGCACCACAGTAAAGTAGCCAATATGAGGGAGGAGTATAGCGCCGTCCAGCTTACGACATTCTCGAGGAATAGGGCTCGGGGTGGCACGCTAGGTCCCAAAGTGGAGTAATAAGTTATAATCCCTCTGCTGACTAGGTTTTACATCAGTGCTGATAAGTAGTAAATCATTGCGTTGACGAATTCAAGGACGTGCCTGTTGCCAAGGTAGAACAAGCAATCGGAATGATTACAACACGCCATGACCGACCCCAGACGATCCAGCAGCGCCATATCTAAAAATTCATGAGCAAGGACTCTGCAAAAATAAATGTTGGACATGCCAAAGCAGCATCAGCAAAAACTGTGCTCAACATTGCACCGATGCCCACAATCAATAAGATCTTCACTGGGCCAGGACTATCCGAGTCGGAGATGTTTGTCGGCCAAAAGATTTTCCCGTAAGTGATAAATGTAAAGATTTCTGCTGCCCAGTGGCCATAAATGTTGAAAGCAGTCAGGAAGTACAGAAGCAGGATGACGAATACAAGGAAACGCGGTCTTCTAGAATTCTGGGATTTATCCCTTGAAGCTAGACAAAGGTCAAAGAGAAGTACATGAAAACAAGTGAAGAACACAGACCAACAGCCCCTAAGGTGACGGCTACTACTCCGGTGTACATACCTTCAAAAATTGATTACTGAAATCCATCGTGTAAATGTAAGCTTACCATATAGTAATGCAGCAAGCATTGTCCTGTTGAGCTGTATGTCCAGACCACCCAATATTTCTCTGATCTGGCTGTCGGTTAGCTCTGGCGTAGCAGTCTCGAGATATGTTAAAGTGGTCATGATGATGATGGCGAACACCAGTGAAGAAAGGATATTACCTCTTGTTTCCGACCCATCAACTTGTTATATAGTAGAACACAAGATCAAATTCGTGATGATCAAGCAAGGTGGAGCCAGGCTGTCCTGAATTCCCATTGGACGAGGCGGCAAGTCACAAAAATAACCTGTTCTGATGTTTGATATTGCGGATCGGGAGATTCATTACTGAGCATACGTAGGTGAGCGATAAGAAATATCAAAATGGAAGTAAGACCCTTATCTATCTGTGAGTGTAGAGTCTGAATATCATGCTGAAGTCGATGTATTCAAAGACCTTGAGAAAACTGCACCTGTGCCAAGTTGCCAGCGGATGATGGATTTCAGGAAAGTTGAGAAGCATTCTGGAAAGATTTAAGAATTACGAAAGATACAACGAATGAACATCTTGCTGTCATGGCGAGGAGGCGGCTACGGAACAACAATCAAGGAAGAGGCCTCGAGTAGTGACCAATTTGATCAAAAAACGCAAACGACTCGGAGTCGGAGACGCGCGGACGGAGTTGATGTCTTCTCGATTTGGACATGAACGCTATTTTTGTTCGCGACGGGCACGTAGAATTTTGCGAGCGACCCTTGCGAGCTTGTGTTCCCTTGCGAGCCTCGATTTGCATTTGCGTTTGCGTTCATATACATGCGTTTGCGAGTGTGACATCATTTGCGAGCGTGACGTGATCGAGTCCAGTTCAAGTCTGCCAACTCAGCTTGACTATCCAGATGTTCGAAAGTGTTCCAGACACGTCAACTGTACGTTGTAGATTACGAACCTTGTCGATTCTTCAACGAATGTGAACACGGCAATACTTAGGTATGGCCACAATCGTGAGCAATATTTTCTTTCACTATGCTGAAATTTCTACTTCTGCTGCGCCGAAATTTTAAAACGAGTCTTCGTTCTGATTTATTGACCATACCGTTGCAAATAAACGAAGATACGTGCTCCTACCTTTCTTCTCTCATTGATATAACCTTTCCCCACCTATAGTCATCACAAATGATTCGGACCTCATACCACATACATAGACTGCGAGTAGATTCTGTAAAAGGATATCAGTATGGTTTTACGGAGGAAATATAAGTCCATGAGCCAACCATGAATAATACCATGGCTAAATAAGTGCATAGATAACTAAGACAACATTGTGATGGGTAGATAAAGTAGTGATGGTGGAGTGAAACTTGATTTAAACGAGTGTCAAATTCGTGTCAAACGCAAACGTGACAGACCTGTCACACTTGCGTTCATTTGCGTTCCTGGTTAAACACTTGCGAGCAATCCTAGAACGCTAGCGAGCAATGTTAGAACGCTAGCGAGACGTGTTAGAACGCTTGCGAGCAATGCTAGAACGCTTGCGAGTGATCTTAGAACACTTGCGAGCTTGATCGGTGCGTGCGTTCATATGATTAGACTTTCGTTCGGACTTTCACTGATATTGTGATGGTAGTATACTGTCAACAGACCACTGGACCATCCCTGGGGACCTCGCGGGTAGGTAATTTACTGTCTAGCAAGTCCTAAACTATCTACTTGATGTTAGTATCTATCCGGAACAGTGTTTAAACTTCGTAAGGATTGAGGAAGTTTTGAGGTAGTCTGGTCAGTAAATTTAGCTCGCATTCATAAGTAATAACACGCATTGATGAGATCATAAACGCATTGATAGGAACGCAAGTGATCGCAAGTAAAACGCAAATGAACGCAAGCTCGCAAGGATCGCTCGCAAAATTCTCCTGGCCCGTTCGCGACTCGATCGGATTCCATGTCATCTTGTATTTTCTATACCCTTCAAACTCGAGTAGGTTTATTGTCTTGTACAGATGAAGTTAAATTGTTGTGCAATCTTTCAGGCAGTGCGTGATCTTCGATTCCTGATGCCATCAAGGTGCGTCGCTGCTCGTACACTGTCTACTTGAATAGTAAGACGCCGATCTGGTGGAAATATGCTCTATTAGAGCTTATGACAATACGTCGTAATTATATTCCGGTACCATCCTTACTTCTCGCTGGTTCAAGTCCGTTCAACGTTGTGGTTATCTGTTCTAAGTTCTTCCAGGCACTCGTCTGAATTAGGAAGGGGCTATGGCTCTAAATCACCACAGCAAGAAGCATCAGTACTCCATCGAATGCGGTGCAGGCCATCCGTACGATTCTTTATGTAATGATATGATACCGAAATATAGTGAACGTTCTGAAGGACCCTTGGAATGTGTCAACGAAGATGTCGTTCAGGTAGAGACCGTGAATACGTGCGACGGAACCACGTCTAATCGTTTTCTGACAAAAGGGCCGAGTACCATTCTACGGTTGCAAGGGTACAACTGAGTACACGGCAAAGGTCTTTTAAGAAAATTACAGTAGTCGCATTGAACTCTGAGTGAACAAAGACATAAACTGGATGTTGCTTTTCATGAATGTTCTATACAAAAGGCTTTATGATGCATCCGATCATGGACCCAGTCAATATCACAGGTCGTGATGACGGCGATCTTCTTGAAGAGGACACCGACGGATCTGATCCGCAGCTTTCTTGAGGGAAGAAAAGCTCTAAATCTTTCGTCAATAAAAGGTTGCATCCAACGTGCTTCAAACAGATACCTCGGCAGGGTACATTTCGCAAGCAAAGATTGGAGTAGGGCCATTGGGAAAGACAGTCGAACCCGCACACGGGCTGCTCGAAGCGGCAAGGATTGGAAGAGGAAGACCATCAATAGCCCCCAATACCATGTAGCACAAGAGAAACACGCGGCGAGAAGAGCAAAGAGACATTAGATGCTAGGTCTGTTGCGGTTTTTTATTATTAGCTGATAGTGAAAGAGAAGAACATGAGAACAAACCTTTGAAGAAATTCTGGTACGAGTATCCGCGTCAAATATACCCGTGGCAAGTAAGTGGAGGAAATTCTTCGCGTGCACACACATTCCGCCGTACAAGCACCAAGAAATGATTCGCGCCTAACTAAGAGAGAACGCTCAGTTTCAGGACTTGATATAAGGCAAAGAAGAACGTACTTTGCTATGGTTTACCAGACGTCCGAAAACAAAACAAAAGCTGCCTCAGGGCTCGTGATTTGTAATTACGACGGCCACAAAGTAACAAACACCAACTTGTCACCTTCCAATATCACCTCGCCTCGCGAAATGGAGGACTGGGAAGTACCAGTATCCGAAATACGCTCGTGGACGTATACTCTGGCATGTATAGTCGCGTCTGTGAAGGGGTCCCCACTGATCGCCACATCGCAGATCGGCCTCTTTGGCTATAGGAATGTAATGTCTTTTAGGGATAAGGCTATGGAAAACCCGCTGAACGAGAGGGCTGTACTGTTGTTGGCCTGTGAGGGTGAGGTTTTGGTGAGTATATCGAACTCGATTACAGAATTTTAAGAACTCACTGGTGGCAGAGAAATCACGCCGCGGTCAGCGATCGGGTTACGGCCTGGAGGAACAACGTCGCTATCGTACCGACCCACGCGCCGCCTATCCACCCATTCGACTCGCACCGCCATGTATTTTCATTCCTGAACGATGAGCCCTATACCCCCGGCGAGGCCCCAGACGACGCGCCAACCCTGGATACTCTGACTCATGAATATGATAGGTGGTTCCTGTTGACCCTCCTTGGAAAGCCGCGCTACGATGATAGGAAAGCCTCGGAGGAGCGGACGATACTCTGGCGCCTCGTGCACCATGACCCGTACACGGAACCTGACGACTGGGAAGACTTTCTGCGCAGCAAGAGGGGCGACAGGACCCAGAATCACCGTGCCAGTCGCGATGAACGAACCAACACGATATACGACAATACCGCATCGGTCAGCCCATCGGGGTTGACGACGACGACGCCAAGCCATTCGTACCCTCCGCCTCAGGCTCACCACCAGCTGCAGGCATACCCACCGGCATCTCCGACGTCGCAGCCTCCGATTCTTGTCTTGCCTGCAGGATACCCTCGCTTGTTCGGTCCGCAAATGATGGGCTTGCTCTGATAGCCGCCTAGGAACAGCAGAGGAAGATTGGGAGAGCGACATCCAGCAATGAAGCGGAATTCGTAGCTATGATTTTATTCAGTTTCTTGTAGTAATGATAATGGTGTCGTACCGACCTTTCGATAGGACCGTGCACAAGATATCCTCTCATCATGATCGGTAGGTATCGGGTCCTCGCTCCAAGAACAGCCATTCCCATCGGCGGCGGCGGCAACAGGCCTCGTAGGTAATACTTGTTGAGGACATTCTCGACTTGGTAAGATGGGCAGGGAGGCTTGAGCCCTGTCATCGTGGTGGAAAGAAGAAAAGAAGTGAGACGACTGCGTCACGGTCACGGCCTTCCTTCGTCCCGACGTCCATCCCATTCCTCTCGACATTACTACTTTTTTCTGCTGCACCGCTGTTCCAGAGTAGCACGGCCGCCGTCTACGACGTCACGGAGGAAACAAAGGTATGTTTGCTGCTACATACCAGCATCGCTTCTTTGCTGACTGGCGAGAACATCTTGTAGATCCGTTACTTTGGCCTCTTCTCTACTGGCCGCTTTCGTGCCGGGGGGTATTCAAAACATAAATATGTAACTGGGCGATGAGAACGTTGCGGCTAGCTCACGATCAAGGAACACTCAGTGCGTCGTTGTGCATTCTCTCTCTTATCCTTTCTCACCGCCTTCTTCAGGTTTTGGAATGATGTCGTTGGTCGAAATACGACGGATTTTTCCTGAAGACGCCTATATGCGAACTCGACAATGACCACGAAGGTATCGATAGACCCGGCAATACGAAGGAACCAAGGCTGAGATTCAACGACGCCTTTTCTAGGGTCTCGTACCTCCCCGGTTTCATATACGCTCATAATCCATATGCGATGCTCTGGACTTAGACCTGGACTCCAAAGAAACGTATAATAGTGAAGAAGATACCATCCTTGAGGCAACGCCCCGTTCGCTCGATTGCTCTCCCCCAGCCAGTTTTGGCACATTTGACCAGGTCTCGACAGTGTCCTTGGCGAACACATGCATTCGTGAGTAGGTATGACTTGCCTCCAAATAAAGCTGATATAATGTCCAGATTCTGTGTACCATCGAGCTCCCTATATGCACTCAGAGAAGCAACACGGGATCACCTGAATCTATTCGGCGATCCTTTGATGTCGCGACTTTCCTCTGATTTCTACCTCAATAGTAGTTGCGTCCATGAATGACGTGGGAGGTACATACACTGTGTAAGCGCTCATGATAGCCAAATTGTAGTGTCGAGATATTTTATGGGATACATCTCTCCTGCCATCGTGGCCATTTCTATTGAGTCTGCAAACCAAAAACCGGCCTTACTTCTCACGATGCGCAATCTACAAAATTGACGTCTCTAAAAGGCACGTCGAACGGCAAGTTGATAGCGTCCTCCAGTTCTAACTCTCTGCACTGTCCTCCAAGTCATTTTCCAAGTCGAGTGTTACGCGCGGAGATCGGCCCGACTCAGAGCCAGCGCTCATGTCAACACTGTCGCTCTGCGAACTTAAGGAACTTCTAAATTGAAGCAACGACGACGTGGTACTTTCGCTCCAGGAGTCATCCGGGCGCGCATGCCCTGCTGCAATGCGGCCGACCAGAATAGTTGGCACAATTCCCTAACGAAAACGTTTTAGTCATAAAAGCTGGAACGGGTTGGATGTACTTACTCTCGTCGCGATCGCCAACTCTTCGACGTAAATTTCAGCAGCATCGCTACGAACTTCGAACACCAGCAGAACGACTATCACCGCTGAGTAGAGAGATGCGGATTCCACAAGCATCTCTATCAATCTGTGATACACGCGCATTCCTGCAGAAATACCGCCGACTCTCAGAATACGATAAACAATGAAAATCGTGCACCATAGCAAGGTGGCCAAAATTGATGAAGAATATAGGACGGCCCAGTTGACTCCAATCTTCTCGAGATATACAGCTTGGGGTGACATATTTTCAACGGGTCCGAAGGAGGAGTAATAAGTTATGATCCCTCTGGTAACTAGGTTTACATTAGTGCTCATAGATGATAAATTATGTATGAATCCGGAGACATACTTATCGCCAAGGTGGTGCAAGCAATCGGAATGAGCACGACGCGCCACGTCCGACCCCAGACGATCCAGCAACGCCATATCTAGGACTTCATGAGTAAGGAAATCGCAAAAACAAATATTGAACCTTATACTAAAGTAACATCAGCCAGAACCGTGCTCAGAATCGCACCGATACCCATAGTCAGGAGGGTCAGAGTGTCCTGAGTACACTTGGATTTGTATGTTTCCCAAAGGCATTTTCCAGAGGTGGAAAAGTATAAGACGTTGTGCGCCCATCCACAGTAAAAGTTGAATGTCGCCAGGAAATATAAAATCAGGATGATATAGACAAAAATGCACCGCGGTGTTCTATAATTCTTGTAGCTATCCCTTGAAGCTAGATGTACCAGTCAGATATATGAACAACGGAAGAAGCGAAAGGTACGGACTGGCAGTCCACAAGGTGACAACGACTACTCCGGTGTGTATCCCTTTGATGAACGGTCAGTCGGCTAGAATTCCCTGTGCCCTTACGTGTGAGTTTGAATTCTCTCTCACCGTGCGTTAATGCGTTAAGCATCACCTTGTTGAATTGTGTATCTGTACCAAGAAAAATATCCTTGATCTTTGTGTCGAGTAGTTCGGTCGTAGTGACGGTCCCGGGATACGAAGTTTCAGCGATTGACATGGGAGGATTTCGAAGATAGACGAAGGAGGTAAATTGCGTCTTGTGACTGAGTTTATCTCGTTATATAGTAGTACAGCACGAGATCAAACCTGTGCCAAGATGCAGTCAATGTATTGCATACTCACTTGGACACGAGGTAGACGGCGATAACTGGCATGCGAGTGGAGACAAGTATCTGTATCAAAGTAGAATAACTGACATATGCAGCTCGAAGGAGTAAGAAATGTCAGGGTGGAAACAAATACCTTGATTATCTGAGCAAGCATTGAATTTAAATGAAGCAAAATTGTGCCACTACAAGTAGACCTCAAAGCACAACTGTTCTATTGAGCTCGGGATTACATCTTTGAGGCTTTACGTACCGCTCCACCGGTGCGTTAACTTCCAGTAGGCACTTATCTCTGGCTTTCGAAAGCACAATAACCTGTTCCCCGACAAGACGAAGAACGAAGGTGGCTCAGTTAGTCGGGGATGGCGATTGAAGAAAGCTCTGGGAAAGTTCGTCGCCTCAATCAAGGAGGCGAACTCGGATGCCGGACCGCAGTTGATCATCGCCTCGTCTCGATTTGGACGTTAAGCTTGTAAGGTTTCAACATTGACTCGCCAGAAATTAGAATCAGATTGGACCATTACCCTACCTTCATAGTGGGTTTGTGCCTATTTTTCTGCATGATCTTTGTAGTCTATCTCGAAGCTGTCTTTGGTGCTCTTCAGTGTTGATTTTTCTACCTGGTATGGACGCGGCTGGTGAGATGAGATGAGCATAGACCGTGATCCACTGGCTACAGCCAGGCGCCGCTTATCCATCCATTAGATTCGCACCGCCTTGTATTTTCTTTCTTGAACGATGAGCCATATACCCCTGGCGAGTAGGGCTTCGCACCGTCACCGTATGGTACGGTTGTACGGGTGCCGTCGTACGGGTACCGTATCCGTACCGTCAGAGGGTTCCATCATTTTTGGATCATACGGGTCCTATACGGGTACCTGAAAACGGACAAATTAGTGAGTTCTTTTGACCGTTGTGGATACAAAACGATGAAATTTGACCATTTCTGTTATATTTGATGCTGATTTCTGCTCTTATAGGTAACCGTCGGTATATATACGGTAATGACAGCCGTCACCGTCACCGTACCGTCAAGGCCAATTTTTCTGACGGTTGACGGCCGTCCTCTATACGGCCGTACACCGTACACGGTACGGTCCGAAGCCCTACTGGCGAGGTCCCAGACCATGTGCCAACCGGCCTCAGTCCTCATGAATACATTATGTGGTTCCTGTTAACGCTCCTCGGAAAGCCACACTACGATGATGGGAAGGTATCGGAGGAACGGAAAATAGTCAGTAGTGCGGGGCCACCACCATGCCCTGAATCTAACTGGCGAGGGTTTCGTGTCGCGACTCTCGTCTAATTTTTTCTTCAACAGCAGTTGCATCTATGAATAAGGTGGGAAGTATACAGGGTAGGCATGCATGATCCCCAAATTGTAGCGTTGAGATATTCGAATGGTCCATATTCCTCCCAATATCGTGACCATTGCTTTTGGATCCGAAAACTAAAAACTGGTCTTACTTCTCACGACGCGTAATCTACAGAAATGTCATCTCTAATGGGCATATCGAAGAGTATGTTGCAAGTCTACATAGCGCTGTTCAATTTTAACTATGGACGGCTCGATCAATCAATCATTCAATTGTTCTTTTCAGCCAGTCTTGACACTTTTGTTTCGCGACAGTGTCCTCGGCGAACACATATGCCTTCGTGAGTAGGTATGACTTGCTCACAAATAAAGCTGATATATTGTCTAGGATTCGTATACCCTCGAGCTCCCTATATGTACTCAGAGAAGCAGCACGGGATCACCTGAATCTATATTCGGCGTTCCTTTCTGGTTCCTTCGATGTCACGACTTTTCTCTGATTTCTAGCTCAACAATAGTTGCATCCATGAATGAGGTGGGAAGTATATACACGGTGTAGGCGCTCATGATGGCCAGATTGTAGTGTCGAGATATCTTATGGGATATATTTCTCCCGCCGTCGTGGCCATTTCTTTCGAGTCCACAAACTAAAAGCCAGTCTCAATTCTCACGACGCGGAATCTACAAAATTGATGTCTCTAATAGGCCTGTCAAATAGCAAGTCGCAAGTCTGCATACCGTCGTCTAATCCTAATCCACGTCCTCCAAGCCATTTTCCAAGTCAAGCGTGGTGCGCGGAGATATGTCCGACCCTATTCCAGCACTTGTGTCAACACCGTCGCTCTGCGAACTTGAGGAACTTCTAAATTGAAGCGACGAGGTCGCGGAACTTTCGCTCCAGGAATCATCCGGACGCGCATGCCCTGCTGCAATGCGGCCGACCAGAATAGTTGGCACAATTCCCTAGCAGAGATGTTGTGGTCATGACACAGGAAGAAATGCAAGAACGGGTTGGATGTGCTTACTCTCATCGCGATCGCGAATTCTTCGATGTAAATTTCCGCCGCCTCACTACGGACTTCGAACAACACCAGAACGACTATCACAGCTGAGTAGAGAGCTGCGGATTCTACAAGGATCTCTACCAGCCTGTGGTACACGCGCATTCCTGCAGCAATACCGCCGACTCTCAGAATACGATAAACAATGAAAATCGTGCACCATAGCAAGGTGGCCAATATGGACGAGGAATATAGGACGGCCCAGTTGACTCTAATCTTCCCAATCTTCTCGAGATGTTGGGCTTGGGGTGACATATTTTCGACAGGTCCGAAGGAGGAGTAATAGGTTATGATCCCTCTGGTGACTAGGTTCGCATTAGTGCTCACAGATCGTAAATTAAGCTATGAATCCAAAGACATACTTATCGCCAAGGTGGTGCAAGCAATTGGAACGAGCACGATGCGCCACGTCCGACCCCAGACAATCCAGCAACGCCATATCTAGGAATTCATGAGTAAGGCTCCGCAACAAAACATTGATTTCCATACCAAAGTAACATCAGCCAAAACCGTGCTCAGGATCGCACCGATCCCCATAGTCGTTAGGGTCGGAGTGTTTTGAGTACACTTGGATTTGTATCCCTCCCAAAGACATTTTCCAGCGGTGGAAAAATATAAGACGTTCTCCGCCCATCCACCATAAAAGTTGAATGTCGCTAGGAAATACAAAGCCAAGATGATAAAAATGAAAACGCGTCGTGGCCTTCTATAATTCTGGTGGCTATGCCTTGAAGCTAGACGTACCGGTCAGATAGGTGAACATGAGAAGAAGCGAAAAGTACGGACTGGCAGTCCATAAGGTGACGACGACTATTCCGGTATGTATCCCTTCGATGAACGGTCAGTTAACTAAAATTCCTTGCGCCCTCATGTGAAGCTGAATTCCCTCACCGTGGGTTAACGCATTAAGCATCACCTTGTTGTATTGTGTATCTATACCAAGAAAAATATCCTTGACCTTGGTGTCGATTAGTTCTGTCGTGGACACGGTCCCGGGATACGAAGTTTCAACGATAGACATGGAAGGAATTCGAAGATAGACGAAGGAAGTAAGTTGTGTCTTGTGACCGAGTTTAGCTCGTTATATGTTGGTACAGCGCGAGATCGAATCTGTGCCAAGGCATAGCCAATGTATTGTACATTCACTGATGCACGAGGTAGGCGGCGATAACTGACATGCGAGTGGCGACAAGTATCCGTATCAAAGTAGGGCAACTGATATACGTAACTTTGCGGAGTAAGAAATGTCAGAGTGGAAACGAATATCTTGATGATCTGAGAGACCATTGAATTCAAAGCGAAGCAATATTGTGCCACAATAAGTAGACCTCAAAGAGGAGTTGTTTTATTGAGTTGGATTACGGGTTTCACGAAGGCCGGAAATCACGGAGCCCACTGACAAGAGAAGAACGATGTGGCATCACGAAGACATCTGTTAAGGTCGTACTGGTGACAAAAACACGTTTTTGAGGCTTTACGTACCGCCCTTTAAATTTCAGTAGTCATTATCTCTGGCTTTCGACAACACAAGGAATGGTTCCCAGACAAGACGAAGAACGAAGGGGGCTCAGTTAGTCGGGAAGAAAGCTCTGGGAAAGATCGTCGCCTCAAACAAGGAGGCGAACTCGGATGCCGGACCGCAGTTGATCATCGCCTCGTCTCTATTTGGACGTTAAACTTTTAAGGTTTCAACGTTGACTCGCCAGAATCAGATTGGGCCATTCCCTGCCTTCATATTGAATTTGTGCGTATTTTTCTGCATGATCTTTTGAGTCCATCTTGAAGCTGACCCTGATAATGCTTGTTGTTCATTTTTCTACCTAGTATAAAGGCGACTGGTGAGATGAGATAAGTATAGACCGTGATCCACTGACCACTAAAACCGAGGTGAAGCTGATTCAATCTATCATCGGGGTTGAAGTTATATCTTTCGATCTGTCGGTAACCGGGCACGTGTACCCATAAACGTGCAGTCGAAACTCGAGAACTCGCTATATTGACGGTCGTGTGTATGGTGTGCAACACTGTATTGCTCAGGAAATAGCTTGGTGATTGATGGTAGAGTACAATACCTTCGTGGTGAATTGGTGGCGAATCATTTCCGGTCTATATGCGTGAGTCACACTTCGAGGCATATGCGGAACCAATGCATTGGTTCTACAGTCACGAATACATGTCGTAAAAGTCTAAAAAAAACCAGTAATCTCGCATCCTGTACGAGTCAACGAGATCTACGGACTTTCCAAAAATTTCATGTACCACCGAAGGCGATGTTTTTCTGGTGTCTTTGACCTCACAATCAACAATGCTGACCGCCGTGGGGCCTGTATTTGTAAGCATTATTATTCCGACATTCGACCGACCTCCAAATCCTCTTCTAGGTCGCGGGTAGAGATCGCCCATTCAGCTCTCCTGTCGCTGTCATCCTGGTCGCTTGGATGAGCTGTGAACTGAAGCGACGACACCGTACTTTCGGTCCAGGAGTCGTCTGGGCGTGCATGCCCTGCTGCAACACGACCGACCAGAATTGTAGGTACGATTCCCTAGAAAAAACGCAGTTATGGCGTGAAAGCTAAAAGTCGAAACAGATTAGACGCACTCTCATCGCAATTGCCAAGTCTTCAATATAAATTCCAGCCACCTCATTGCGCACTTCGAACACCAGCAAAACGACTAGCACAACAGAGTAGAGAAACGCGGATTCCACAAGCATCCCTATCACTTTCTGATATACATGCATCCTTCCGGCAGTACCGCCCACTCTCAAAATACGATAGATTATGAGAATGGTGCACCATAGCAAGGTGGCCAATATGAGCGAGGAGTACAACACCGACCAGCTGACGATATTCTCGAGGAATGGAGCTCGGGGCGGCACAATAGGTCCGACAGCAGTGTAATAGGTTACGATCCCTGTGCTGGCTAGATTCATATCAATGCTGATAAGTTGTAAATCATTGGGTTTATAAATTCAAAGACGTCCCTGTTCCCAAGGTGGTGCAAACAATCGGAACAAACACAACGCGCCATGAACGACCCCAGACAATCCAACAGCGCCATATCTAGGGATCCATAAACAAAGGCTCACACAAGAACAAGTATTGAATTTCATGCCAAAGTAGCATCAACGAGAACCGTGCTCAGAGTCGCCCCGATCCCCGTAGTCAATGTGACTGGAGTCGGAAGATTGTTATATTCGAAGGTCTCCCAAAAGGTTTTTCCATTAGTAGTGATAAAATATCGGAGACCCAGCGTCCATTGATTGTAAAAGTTGAGAGTCGCCTGAAAAAACAAAAGGACGATGATAAAAACAACGAAACACGGTCTTCTAGAACTCTGGGATTTATTCCTTGAAGCTAGACAATCAGTCAAGGAGACGTACATCAAAAGAATTGAAGAACACATACCAACAGTCCACAATGTGACGGCTACTACTCCGATGTATATCCCTTCAAACATTGGGTATTGAAATCCATCGTGTAACAGTAAATTCGCTGACCGTATAGAAACGCAGCAAGCATCACATCGTTCAAGTTCGCGTCCAGACCCACGAGAATATCTTCAATCTGGTTGTCTGTTATCTCTGTCCCGGGGTATGTTCCAGCGGTTGTGTTAGCAACACACCGGAAGAAAAGGTATTACATTTTGCTCCCGAGCGACCACCTCATTATATAGAAGAGCATGAACTAAAATGGCGACAAGTCGCTCATCCGCCGTTGGCGATAATAGACATCTGATATAAGGACTGAGATATCAATCTCTACTGAGAATAGGCGCCCGAGAAGTGTAAGGACTTGAGCTTCTCATGGCACTGACAGTCAGTCGCCGTTTGAATTCTAGTGTGGAACACTTACATGTTTGGTCGGTTCCGAGGGGATGTAGACTGACCAAAGTGGTGGAGGTAGAACCGTGGCCGGAAAGGAAGAATAATGGGCTGAAGAGGTGGTGTTTGAAGACCTCAGGAGCTGAGACTACTGCATCAGTGATGTCGATGAATTGCCAGTGGATGACGAGTTTCAGAGCGACGGCGGATGTGTGGTATGTCCCTTTACAGAGAGCCCTCGGGATCGAGATGTCAAATAGTACGCAACGTTCCCAACCCTCATCTGACAAAAATGTCGCTGATAATGGGGCGTTGTCAGCAAAGAATATCGTCATGATGAGCGGGAAGATGTAACAGGTAGTCGTATTTTACGGTGTTGCTTTCGATGTCGCAGCTAGGACTCGAAGACATTTCTGACATAGTCGAGTCAAAATTCATTTCTACGATTACAAAGGTCAACCGAGGTACATACAATGAAAGTCCAATAGGTAAAAGTCATTTCGAAGGCCAAGCCTTGAGAGATTCCCACGTTGTGTGGTGATATCCATATTGGATGGAGAGCAATGCGACCTGTGCTGAGATGCTACACCGCTTATTGTCGAGCCAAGCCCAACCGATGAAATCACTTTGGCTTGGCGGCGGTCATTTATGAATTCGTTGATCGTCGACCAAGGCGATCTTTCCCAAAAAGAGGAAGACTGACGACCAGAGCCTCCGCTCGTCCCGTGCTTTTGATTAAAGCAATAACCGCGGGCATTTCATAGTACATATGCGGGTGCCAAGGACTGTAGACCCAAAAGGGTCGATTTACGACGATCACGTTGGCTCGGCGGTGTTGCATTCCAAGGATTTTTATCATTGACAAGGCGATCTTGAATCCGGAAACAACCGTTGCGCCAGCTTTCGACGCTTGGCACTACAAGTGTCCGAATGTCATTGGCTATCCACATCAAGGTCCATTTGAAGGAGTGAGCGTTGATACAGGAGGAATGTCAAGGTTCGTTCATAAATGCGTTGGCCGACTCTGAGGTTCTGAAATCCTGATACAAAAGTACATGAAGAGAGGTGTCGGCTCTCGCTATCATTTTCTGATCAGTTTCTTATGATTGACAACAGCTTATGATTATTGCTTACAATGACTCCAAAAAAACAATTCACGCGACCTGAAAGCATTTTGCTGGCCCTAGGATAGGCTGAAGTCGAGACGTCAAGGCACTAGAGTAGCATTGTTAATAAACCAAAAAAGCCGAAATCAAGAGAAGATCAACGTACAAGAGGAGCCTATACATTGACTTCGTACCATACGGTCCTTCGAATGGCGGCGCAGCCCGTTGAATCCCTCGCATCGGTCAAGGGGTGCCCTCAGGGCAAACGATGTTCAGCATCGTCCTTAAGTGCATACGAGGAGAAGAAAACAGAGTCTAGATACCATTAGGAAAGCGCATAACAAAGGAAACAGAACACACCGTTCTCTCATCCAAATTATCCGCCAGCCTCTCTTCAGCAACGCAACATGATATTGGGAGCGACGAGCTCGCAGAACGATTGGAGAGAAAAGGCGAATTCGTAATGATTTTACGAGTTTGGTGTGACCGGTACAGTGTAGCTGTCTTCCGTCACGCGTTGTTCGTTGAGTACGGGCCTCGCAGAGCATGCGACAGCTGGAAGCACGATTCAGTGTCGCGACATTTGATATAATTGCCACAACAACATACAGGACTTGAAGATCATCCTTCAGGTACATCCAGTGTACGCGGCCTCGCTCAGTACAAAAAGCAATAACAAAGGATTGGGAGACGCACAGAAATTTCCCTATTACCTTCCTCCGAGATCAAGCCCATACTATAAGAGTGGGCACTGCCAGAGAGGAGAGGGAGAGCATTAGCCTGTCGAAGGAAAATGGACGTCGAGGGCTCGAAGTCGACGGTCGGAGGTAAACAGAGGCCATGACGTAACGGTACCATTGTTCCGTGCTCATTACCGGCAACAGCGGCGTTCTCTGTCACCTCACCATCGATACCACAGTGAAATGTCCTGCTCGCCGATGAAGAGCTGCTGGCATTGAGGGAGCCAGAGAATGCAACAACACAAGCTTACTCTGCGAACCGCACTCTGGATTTTTCTTGGGCTTGCGACGTCTTTGAGGTGAATTTTTTGAACGGTGTTCTCGTTCTGAAAAGAAGTAAAACGGAATCTTTGTAGATACGTCCCGATAGCTCTACTTAATGTCCTTCTTTTTCCCTTGGTCGACTATGATGTGTGCACATGAGTCATGAGCATAAACGACTACCTCGGGCCGGCTAGGCACGTGTAACAGCCTTTGGATGCCGGTGAAACTTGAAGGCAAGTTGTGTGGCTACGGCGGATGATAAATTACTAGTCCTGAATGCCTCCTCTTTGTTTTGTTTTGGACTAACTAGGAAAAAAGGGTACGGCTATCTTTCCTTCCACTACTTTGCCGCGTTTGGATTGAGCCTCCTTTTCGAATAGGTTGATGGGCATTTGACGAGTCTTCTCCGCCCTATAATAGGATAGCAGCTCGCCTCACAAGAAGCGAGGAGGTAGGTTCTAAATGTTAAAATCAAAGTGGGCGACCTGTCACCATGCGGTCATCTCAACCCCCGTCATTTCTGTCGAGCCATCGGTTGACATATCACTGGAAGAGATTCCAACTTGCGGGTCAGAGAATAGCGGGGGATCTCTCGCTGAAAATTCAGCAGGGTAACTAAATTTGTACCGTGCCGAATACAGAGTCCCAGAATTGTGGGGTGTTTCCACTATGTCCTGATATATGGTGTATTTTGTGGGATCTGTATATGAACACGTTAAAAAGAAATGAAACAGAAAGTATTCTGAGCCTACCGGAGCTCTCGGATATTGTCTTCCAGTAGCCTGGCACTAGCGAGGTGGTATAGAGCAGACCGTCGGTACCCGGTGCAGCTTCTATAGGCGGCGTATCGCTTAGTGTGAGGCCTGTCATCTCCCAAAAAACAACAACCTCGTCTTCTAGAACGGTGAAGTTCGAGTTCGCTGCGATCGGAGAACGGGAGACGAAGGAGAGCGTAGGGTCGATGGCGTGGATAGGTATGGGTTCATCGGAAATCTGTCTAGCATCGTCTGTGGTGGCGGAAGAGGATGTAGCAGCGGAGCTGTGCCTGTAAATAGCATCGTTGGGAAGGATGTTGATGCAGTAAGTGTGCCGCTCATGACTATCACTGCTCTCCTGCTCGTGGGACGGGAAATCAAAAGACGCCGCCTCATCTGTGGGTGAAATTGGCACGCTCGCACTTCCGTTCGATGAAACCGAGTCACAGCTAAGCGAGGGGGGGTTATGCTGTGAGTCATTTCGTGAGCGAATCAACGAGGAAGAGACCGGTCGATGACTCGGAGACAAGAGATCCCTGACTTGAGAAGCAAGGTGATCAGCTGGAGATTTGCATGGAGTGGCTGGTATACGTACGGCGCTTCTCAGTGCAGGTCTCCCTGAGCTGTTGAAGGCGACTCCCAACTTGCTTGGCTGTCCTCCGTTTCCCAGTCTTCCGGAAGATGTAGTCAGATATGAAGCGGTTGCGCATAGGAAATCGACCTAGGAGTCGCGTCTCCCTCGAATAATCTGGTTGGTATTGCTCCAAGCCTAAGCGAAAGCACATCGTTAGTACAACTGCAACCGGTGGCGTTAGAGCAGGTGAGTACCTTCGATTAAAGTGGCCTCGAGCTCTGCAGGCCAAACCATCTCGCCCCCTCGCAATGTCTTCCAGCTTTTCCGTCCGTTATAGATAGTTTGGAATACCTCCTGGGCACCTGTGTTAGAGTCGGATAGGACGTTGTTCGTATCTCGAGAGTATGTGGTTATGGGAAAAAATGATAAGGCCTCAAGCTTTTCAAGACGAACTGTCTCCCACTCTCTCGATGCCTTCCAACTCTTAGGTACCAAAAATACGAGAGAGGACTCGGGCTCCATCCGCGCAACGTGAACTCTCCAGTCATTAACCGTACTCAGCAATTTCGGATCATCTTCTGCAATAAGCTGAACGTCCGTAGGAATTTCAAGCATTGCACAGCCTATTTGAAGGTCAGAGCCGTAAAATCAAGAGAAAAAGATCGTACCAGCTGAGACTGAAATGTCACTCGTTTTAATGAGGCAACTCGGGAATTCGCTTTCAAGTAGCGCCGACAAGGAAGGGCCATCCTTAGAAAAATCACGGCCTCAAGATTGTCTTCTCAAGTTGCAAGAAGGACTGGACGTACTGATTCTATATTAGAATTTCCTTCATTTCTGAAATTCATCCATTGCTCATCATGGGTAATAGCAACATGAGCAGTTGGACACTGAGAAAAAATGATATCAGTCAGGTAAGAATAACGGCAATCCAATTATTCACATTTTGGAGCATATACTCATTTATCTTCGCCGAAGGATTGAAGACCTGCGGATTTCAGAAAAACAAAAAGATCATGACTATATGGGATTATAAGGGTCCTGTACCTGTTCGCGCATTGGGAATCCTTCTGTATATATCTCAGAAGAGTCAATGCGAATATCAGAAATGCTAGCGTAAGCGTAGTCATTGTTCTGTCGAAAGATAATAACTGTCAGTTGGGGCAGGAAATAGAAGGATGATATAACATTACGACAGCGCTCTCCCCGTGAATATCCACGTCTCTTGTCGACGTGTCATGGATGATGCTCCCCAAGGTGCTCTCTCCACTATATGGGATCGATGATATAATTGGAGGACCCTTCATGTTGCTACTATCGCTCTTGAAAAGTTCTACAACCGACTTTCCGAACATTCGCTGCAAGATCGTAGGTTTTTCTCGGACCGATATCGAAAATCCGCGGAGAAAAATAGTTTGGTTAGCAGGATCCGACGAGGCGTCGCGCTGGTGATTGCGCCGATGAACTCCTGCTTGAACCTCCCACCTATGGGAGATCCGTCCTCCAACCTCACCCACGCCAGCCATTAAGAAACGCAAGGATACAGAGCGACTATCAGACGGACAATGAAAACATGCTGTTCCCCATGAATAGCATTTGTCACATCCCGTGACGAGGTATAGAGAGCCATTACGGATCTCCATGCCCTGTTCACCATTGAAATACTGGTACCAATGGTGGGCATTCTCAGAAGCATATCTGCGAAGGAGACCAGGATGTTTGGAATCGTGGCGCTCACCGCCGTCTGGAAGAACCAGAATGGCGGCTCGAGCAGAAGAACAAGAGAATTCGAAACCAACACCTCCGCCGACGCCTGGGGCAATTCTATCGGCGTTGGTAGAATTAGTAAACTGGCAGGTATAGGTAAAATATGCAGAGAGAATACTCACGATCCTTGAGCAGATGCTTCTAGTTCAATGGTGGTCTGTTGTACATGAGACGTAGTCAACGCTGATGGCCTTGGATGTGTTTCTTGCCATGTTCGAACAGATGGATAAGGAAGCACTAAAGGTTGAAAGTTAGGGGGAACACGGCCCTCGTTGATAGCATCATTCGCTGATGCGCAGACATTGAAAAGGTAGGCGAACCCTCCGTCATCGGTGATATATCCAAGATCGCCGACTCGGGTTCCTGCGACTCGATAAGCTGCAGGAAGGTTGGAATCCATATCAGGGAACCATAAAGGAAACCCATGGCCAAGACCAAGCATGAGAGGGATGTATATAGCTTGTGCTCGCTGTTCTGCCATGAGGAAGAGAGGAGAGGGGGAAAACACTCAAAGAGATCAGGTAATTGAAGACGCACCTAGCTAGTTAAATATATTCTGAAGTTCTCAGAATAAATCGAGCATGCGGCTCCTTAGATGCGCTGTACGAACACAGCCATCCACAGCTTCATTGATACTGAACTCGAGGTGTACGGATTTCGACAGGTGTATGTAAGACCTGTGGTCATAGCCCATTGCCAGTAAACGAACGATTATCGTAGCACTGCTTCAAGTTTGCATGGACAATGAACATCCCGTCGCTATGATATTGGCGGATATACCAGCGTGGTAAGATATCCAAAAGAGCCCGAAACCTTATCACATCTGTCACTTCTCAGAAACACACCCAGCTGTAGAGATATCTTTGGAACAGGAAGAGCTGTAGGACACTGCATAGTTCAATAGTCCAGGTTCGTCTGCTTCCATCATGGAAGGCTCTTTGTCGAACCTAAGATCAAGAAAGGTAGTCTTAGGTAGAGCAACAGGCGCCTAGCATCAAGGAAACAATCTGCGAGCCATCGTCATGGTATTGCATCCTAGCCCTCCAGTGTCAGTGAAAAGGGTGCACTAGGGCTCTAGACATAGGATGCTGCAATCAGGATTCCGAGTCGTGGAAGGAAAGAACAGCAATGTGCCTCGTTAAATCATGATGATCATCTTACGACTGCAGTTCCTTTAACATCACAAAATGCTATGGTGAGTTGATGGCGATCTTGTGACCTACAGTGGAAGTCTGTCGAGCGTACGCGTTTAAGTGATGACGAGTGCTCGAAGTCGACGCGATCGGAGGTAGACAGAGGCTCAGGCTGTGACGTGACGGCACGTTACCATTTGACCATGGCGACGATCCCGGGGCTAGGAACATGGAGCGACACTGGGAGCTTGTGCTGAGGGTACGAAGGCCCTTCAACGCTGTCGTCGACCCCCATGGACAGCCCAACAGTGTATCTACGAATACATTTTTTGGCTGTCCATCGCCAACAGCGTCATGATGTGGGTTCTATCGGCCTCATAGGGAACTTGGCAACGGAGACATTGATTGGGTCTTAGCTTGGAGCTTACTGTAGCGCCGACAGCTGCTGGTGATGCTCTGTGATATCGACCATTTTCCGCTCCAGGAGAGGTCATCGAGACCTCGAGCATGACAGGGTTTCTGCCGTGACAGGGGTTTTGGTACCGCTTACCCAGCTGTTGACGCGTGTGCCCGGCGCGACCTTTCTGCAGCGTCCGATGCATGATGGGAGAGTTCGTGTAATGACCTACGATCTACAGGCTGTCTGTATCTGTACCTGATTATTTTTTATTAAACTAAATAAATGCTGGTCGTGCTTTGCACGACACCAAATCTATAGAATTAAATGTCTCCCCGAACACTTGTTTGTTTGCGCGGCGATTCTAGTCGTAACTCTGTGTATTGTCCTCAGATCCCTCTTCCAAGTCCGGTCTTGCGCGTGAAGATGTGTCCCATCCAGATCCAACACTGATTTCGTTGTCATTATGTGAACTTGAATTACTTCTGAATCGAAGTGAAGACGTCGAGATATTTTCGCTCCAGGAGTCGTCTGGGCGCGCATGTCCTGCTGCAACACGGCCCACCAAAATTGTAGGTGCCATTCTGTTGGAAAACGGGGGATCAGTTCGTTCCCAGTATAGACGCGCGGTGTCGAGCCAATAGTATTGCGCTTGGCTGAGCTCTGCAAACGCATGAGGATGTACACTACAGTACCTACTTTTATACTAAATACTATTTTACTAGAATCTTCTATACATTTCCTACATCTTCTTCCTTAATCAGCAAGCTCGGCATGATGCCGGATTGCCATATTCCAACACATTCCCTAGAAGAGACCGTGTTGTAGTCATGGCAAAGAAAACACGGAAACAGATTAAACGTACTCTTATCGCAATTGCTAACTGTGCGACGTAAACTGCGGCTCCTTCATTACGAACTTGAAACACCAGAAGAACGACTATCACTGCAGAGTAGAGTAATGCAGATTCTACGAGCATCTCTATCACTCTCTGATATAGACCCATCCTTCTGGTAGCGCCACCCACTCTCAGAATGCGATAGACAATGAGAATGGTGCACCACAACAAGGTGGCCAAAATGAGTGAAGAGTATAAGACAGCCCAGTTGACGATGTTCTCGAGGTATAAAGATTGAGGCGGTACATTTTCAATGGGTCCGAAAGCGGAATAATAAGCTACTATCCCTCTGCTGGCTGAATTTATGTTTGTGCTGATGAGTCGCCAATTTCAGATTTATGAATTCAAAGACATGCCTGTTGCCAAGGTGGTACAAACAATCGGAATAAGCACCACGCGCCATGACCGACCCCAGACAACCCAACAGCGCCATATCTGGGAATTCATAAGCAAGGATTCATGTGAAGAATTTTTTTAAATCTCATGCCAAAGTAGCATCAGCAAGAACCGTACTCAGAATTGCGTCGATTCCCAAAGCCAATAGAATGGAGGTGCTAGGATGACCCGACTGGTATATTTCCCAAGATCCTTTCCTCTGAGGGGAAATAAGACATGAGATTGTCGCTGCCCAATCATGATAGAGGCTACAAGTCGTCAGAAAATACAGAAGCAGGATGATGACAACAAGAAAGTGCGGTGTTCTATAGTTCTGAGAGATATTTCTTGAAGCTAGACATGCGAATCAGAAAGATTAACTTGGAAAGAAGTGAAAAATATAGACCAATAGCCCACAATGCGACGACCACAACTCCGGTGTACATCCCTTCAGAGAGATTAGTCGCTTGAACCTTAGTGCAGATTTGATTTCCTATACCATGTGTTAATGCATTAATCATTGCCTGGTTGAATCCCTCGTCTACTCCACCCAACATATCTTTGACCTGACTGTCAGTTATCTCTGCTATAGCAGTCCCGGTTTGAATATATGTTCTCGAGATCATAGAGGAACTTCAGATAGGAATAAAGGAGGGATGTTGCCTCTTGTTTCTGAGTCATCAGTTCGTTATATAAGTAGTACAGTACAAGGTCAAATTTGTGATGTGACATGGCAGCGGATGAGTATCATGCCTTCACTGTCAGACTAGGCGGCGATAGTACTTGATGACCGACCCAGGATTGATATCAATCGACAATATTCAATTGAGTAGGAAACTTCTTCTGGAAATAATCCCACGGAACTTGGTGTGGGGCGTAGAGAATATGGGTGAGTCGAAAGTCCATTCTGATGAGCTGGATGACAGTGCCAAGTAAGTTTCAGGAAGCCAGGATTCATGATAAATGAAGAATCAATCATTCAAGAAAAGAACGAGCATCCGAATATGATGGCAGAGATGATTCGGCGACTGCAAAAGTGGTACGTGAAGGCATTGAGGCGTTGTGGATGTAGGGGTCGAGCGCAACGAGAGATTGTGACGTGACGTATCCGAGATCCCGACCTGATCCCTTGATCATTCCGTTCCTTCTTTCCGTCACGGCAGCATCTCAGCCCTCTGCGTGCAACAACGCCCCTCTGCTTCGTCGCAAAGTGCAAAGTTCCTGATAGTTTTACCTTTATAAAGAACAGCCAACGATGAGAGGACCAACTTCTCTCTCCGACGCGTCAACATCTCTGATACAAAATGTACCTCGAAATTTACTTGGAGTACCGATAGGATTTCCGGCTTCGAAAAGTGAGTTTTGGAAGAGCTCTTCTAATCCTGAAAAGAAATTGAACGAGACTTGTAGATATAATTTGACGATGCTACCTGACTAGGACATGGGCACGTAGAATTTTGCGAGCGACCTTTGCGAGCTTGCATTCCCTTGCGAGCCTCGATTTGCATTTGCGTTTGCGAGTATGACATCATTTGCGAGCGTGATATGATCGAGTCCAGTGCAAGTCTGCCAACTCAGCTTGACTTTCCAGACGTTCGAAAGTGTTCCAGACACGTCAACTGTGCGTTGCAGATTACAAACCTTGTCGATTCCTCAATGAATGTGAAGACGACAATACTTAGGTACAGCCACAATCATGAGCAATGTTTTCCTTTGCGCCTCACTAGGCTGAAATTTCTACTTCTGCTGCCCCCAGAACGACTCTTCGTTCAGATTTATTGACCGTACTATGCGCGTCTTGGTATCAAGTCAGTTACATGCCGCCCTTCTGACCGTGACGGTTGTTTCAAGCCTGGTATGGTGCTCACTGTCTATCCTCTTTATGGACATCCTTCGGAAACTCAACTTGAAAAACCATAAGACGAAGTGGGTACCGCGGTACCTTCTGTTCCACAAGCTGACTATAGTCATCGCAAGTGATTCGGACCTCGTAGACTGCCAGTAGATTCTGTAAAAGGATGTCAGTATGGGTTTACGGAGGAAATATAAGTCCATGAGCTAACCTTGAGTAATACCATGGCTAAATAAGTGCATAGATAACTAAGACAAGATTGTGATGGGTAGATAAAGTAGTGATGCTGGAGTTAAACTTGATTTAAACGAGTGCCAAATTGGTGTCAAACGCAAATGTGACAGACCTGTCACACTTGCGTTCATTTGCGAGCTTGGTTAAACGCTTGCGAGCAATGCTAGAACGCTTGCGAGCCATGTTAGAACGCTAGCGAGCCATGTTAGAATGCTTGCGTTAGCTTGATCGGTGCGTGCATTCATATGATTAGACTTGCATTCGGACTCTCACTGATTTTGTGATGGTAGTATGTCAACAGATCACTGGACCATCCCTGTGGACCTCGCAGGTAGGTAATTTACTGTCTATCAAGTGTTAAACTATTTAACTTGATGTTATTATCTATCCGTAACAGTGTTTAAACCTCGTAAGGATCGAGGAAGTTTTGAGGTGGTCGGGTCGGTAAATTTAGCTCGCATTCATAAATAATAACACACATTGATGAGATCATACGTAAAACGCAAATGAACGCAAGCTCGCAAGGATCGCTCGCAAAATTCTCCTGGCCCCTAGGACATATACATAACACGACGAACAGCTCTCCACGGCAAGGGACTGTCTTGGTCGGGATGGAACAGCGTAGGAAGCCCAAGAGGAGTGATATACCATGGGAGCCTGTACAAAGGGTACGAGGGACCCGTCATCGCTCGCCGGCCCCGATGGTCCATCCGACAGCGTATCTACGAATATGCTGTTAGATCATGATGGTCTACCGCAGACAGCGTCGTGATGGTCGGTCTTGTCGGTCTTCGTGAGAGGGTTGTCGATGCCGATCCCACCGTTAGCGTGTGTGTCCGGTGCGACATTAGGCTATGCAGGTTCATGTAATCAGCGGCCCTCATTTATATCAGGGGAGATCTTAGCGGGATCATTATAGTGTGGGCAGCTCTTGCGCTCGTTCGCCATCTCTCTTGCTACTGGTGCATGCTATTAGTCTTGCTTTGCTCTGGGAGGGAGACAATATGCGTGAAGAAATCATTGGGCACGTCGCGTGTTGGTGTCGGTAACACGGAGATCAACTATGACTCGCCCAAAACGTCGCGAAAAGCCATCTCAAGTGGCTCATGAGTTCAGGCAGTATAATTCGCCTGCTCCCGTTGAGTTTAATATTTCCTTCTACAGCCAATGGATGTACTCACCAAGTTCATCCCATGTAGTGAGGTTCTATGCCTTTTACAAATGATAGACGTCGAAAGCTGTGCCATCACAGTAGATGGTAATTTGCGATCTCTAAACGCCCTCCTCATTATTCGTGTTCGAATACTAACTAGGAAGAAAGTGTACGACTATCCTTTCTCTCCATTGACCTATCTTGAACCTACGTTTTAGAACAGGCAGATGGGTATTTCTCTTTAGCATAGAATGAGGGCTCGCCTCGCGACGAGCAAGGAAGTGGAATCCCAGAATCATCAAGAGAAACGACCTTATCCTTACGCTTGGTGATCTTGACCGTCACCTACAAAGAATTGAACCGGTCTTCTTTCCACCAATACGACACAGGACCGGGACGAAACTCGATGGTGAAATCCTACATCGGTCCTGACGTGAAGGGAGAAACCCCGCATGGATCCACAATCAGTCTCACTATCTTTTGGAATAATTATCCCAGCATCCCCCCAACGTCGACTCGGATAATAAACGACACAGGACATCTGAGGAGAGGGCTTGGTGTTTTTTATCAACCGGGGTCGACCCTGGACTCTTTCACCAACACAACCCCCAGTGTATTTTCTCCGAGGCCGTCTCTCAACTTCGCCAGATTCATTCGCAGGTAATACATGCATCATGCGGACGCCCTCCAACTTCACGCTCGTTGTTTCCTTCTTCACTTTGGGAACGACATCTTGTATAATATCGCCGAGGATAGCACTACTTATTCCAGAGTCCGTACTGATTTTGCAGCTCACAATTCCGAATCTCTCCAACCTGTGTACCCACCGGCCTGGTTATGCTACGGACCCACTGCGAATATGATGCCCACTTCTGCTTCGTGTGACTCCTTGGCGTACGCGAACGCACGATTTCTTTATTGGAATCACTCTTTCTGTCGTCATCTGGAGTAGAGAATGAATCATCTCATATAATAAAATAAGGTGGAGGAGTGTTGGATGCGCAAAAAGTTCCTATCAACATGGTACACTAGTCCAACTAGTGACTGGAGACGTCCCAGGTTCGATTCCTGGGTCCATATTTAGAATAGCATTCAGCACCTTTTTGCTACAGACAAAAATCTGCGAGTAAATTATTCATCACAAGCCCGTACTGGGAGTAGAGAATTGTCAGCTGGACGGACATGGCGCAATCAAAATACTCTCAGACTTTGTCGAGATGAAGGTCAATCTCCCTGTGAAGAAGGAAGGATTTACCGACGATGTAAGTAAAATAAGAGAATGATACTCTGAGGTTTATTCTGTAGATATATTGGGCGCATCCAATTGATAGTGCTGCAGCATAGGTTACTTGAGTACGATGTCCCTAGTTCGATTCCTGGGTTCATCAATTTGAAAGCAGTTCATAATAGGGATAAGTACTTTTTGTGACAACCGGGAAGCTCGGGAAGGAGAATCTTGAGACATTACGCGTACATTTTATTTATACCAGCTTAGAAAGCATATTCAAACGAGAATCATCGCGTCGGACATCCTGACGACATTTCCAGATCACTGGCAGACGCGACGCGATATACACGTGATCTCGGCATTTCCCGTTTCGATTCAAGGCGGTTCCAAAGATCATCCAGGCTGATTCTTTTCGTCTTCCATCTTCCTCCAAGCCTCCTTTCCTCTTCTCGCTCTCACTTTTCCCTCTCCCGAAGTCCTGCTGCGCGACTCTTTCCACCTTTCATCAGCAGCGATCAATTATGACATATCGATTGATGTGACCAGCCGAGGACCATCTTTTCACAGGCGCGTTCTTTCTTCCCGACTGTCACGGCAATTAACGGCGGCTCTGGGATTTCTCCCTATTGCTGGAAGGTGTATTCAGTTCTGTGGTCGAGGTGGTTAGTGAGCCAGCAATACGTGCGTCGTCTTTCTGTTCCATATTCTGCCTGCTAACCGAGCCCCAGTCCGTCATGTCATCAACGGCGTCATCGTCATCCTCGACACCCACCGTCTCCACAAAGCCCATCGTCCAACCACAAGTGGCTGCTGATCGCAGGCGTAACTTTAGCCTCTGTCGCCCTCCTCGTCATCGCAATAATTCTCTTCACCTTCCGACGCCGCAAATCCTCCAGTCCAGGTTCGGATGTCTACATTTTCCCCAGACACGCTACAGCCGTCGACCGCTTCCACATCCTCGCAAATAGTGCCCTTTGGCGCACCGGGTGGGGAGAAGCCACAATTTGGTGCGTACTATTTCCGTTGACCCAATCGTTGACTGTACTGAGAAGCTACCGCAGTGCACACACGCCGGATATGCGTATAGCGAACCGAAGATTAGAGGGGACGTGAACGTTCTCCGACCATCGAGCGCCGGCTGCTGGGATCCCTAATCACTGGGCTAGCATAGAGCAACATCGGGAGCTTATGCCAAGGGTACGAATTGCCCGTCGTCGCTGTCGTTGACCCTGATGGCGGCCTGATAGAGTATCTATGAATATGTTTTCGGCTGTGTATCGTGAACAGCGTCGTGACGACGGGTCATGTCGGCCTTTCTTACGAGAGACTCCGCAGCGAGGCTTACTGGGTGCAACCTCTATGCGGGGTTTTATGTGAGAGTTTGTATGGCTGCATATGATGATCTCTGTCAGTGACCCTCATCCGTGTCAGAACGAGATACCATCCAAGCCTTCAACTTGACGAGATTACTATAATGTACGGAGTTTTCGTACTTATGTTGCCGAGTCCACCGGTGCTGGTGCAGAGTCCTGACTTCTGAGACAATCTGTGTCCTTAAATCACTGGGCGCGTCGTGTAGTCGGAAACGGGATGAGCTGTTGCTCGTCGAAACGTTAATAGTTGCTGTGCCGAGTGGCTCGCGAGTACTGGCAGTATAAGTATTTCATCTGTTTCCAGTAAGTTTCCCATTTCATTTTACAGCTAATTAACGTACTCAACAAGGTTTTCCCATATAGTCAGGTCACATACACTCTACGAAATATGGTATCAAATGGTGTTGCCACGGTGGACGACAAATCACGAGCCCTGGACGCCTCTCTCTTTGGTCGACTACAGGAATTTTCACTTCTCGCGCTCACGCCTACTATTCTCTGGTTTTATCATTCGTCCCTTCCAAATATTCTTACAGCTTATCTGTGTGCTCTATCAATACATTCTTTGTTTTCGCACCTTTAGGATTGGGGAGAATTAACAAAAGCCAATTTATTTCCCTGTAGACAACCAGAAGGCCCCGTTTTCATTCTCTGGCATAACTAAGTCGAGTAGAAAAGGTCACACGTTGCAGCCTCGTCCAGCGCTCGTTTATCTCTTCCATCAGCTTTTCATTATTCCCTATCCCTATCTCAATCACCTCGAACTCTTCAACATTTGGAAAGAACACTGAAACTGGAGTAATCCTCTCTAAATTCGAAGCTACCGAACATTGGTTTGACACCAGTTTAGTAATCCCTGGTAAAGTGAGTCGAGAAATCGTGTCCCACGGGAACTCAAACGGTAGTTCGACGCAGGAAGCGGCTGGTAACCGTGATATCCAATATAGGACGCGCCGGATATCAAACTTATTCCACTCGCAAACATCATCGTCATATCGACATTCGTGCCCAAGCACGACGACTGATTTCAGGCTGGGAAACGACTTCGGTCTCATAGATGGCAATAGATGCTCCAAATTACGGATGCTCATGACGATAGTATGCAAATGTGGAAGTCGCATGTGCACAGTGTGGAACCACGAACGTGGTGCGGCAAGACGGCCCCAAAAGAACGTCAACTCTGTTATCGCTGTATGGCGAGAGAGGAACGAGGATAGATTCTCAGGTGTAAAAGTGCACGAGTCGAACGTTATGTGTTTGAGGTGAGGGAGGCGTAGGGACAAGACACAGTCCGATTTGGTTTTGAATGTATCACGAATGTATCGGATTGTCAATGTTTCGATGGGTGATGCGCGAGCTGAACGGACGAGCCAGTCAAGGAGGCATGCTGAACTGGAAGGGATGCACATGGAAGTGAGGGTGGTAAATGGTGGAGGATGGAACACCCTCCTCGTCGGCTCACCGAGACAATCCCAGCCTGTCCGAAGGCACGTGAACGATACGCACCGTAAACGGACAAGTCGTTCGCAGAACCTGTGAAGCTTCTCTGCGTAGATATTGCACATCATGCTCCGGCAGACAAAGCATTGATTAATAGTCGGTGTGAAGTCGATATGTAGGCTAGGATGCTGTTTTCGGGGGATACATCTGTGGTATTGCAGGACCTCGTCAAGCTCCGCCGCGAAATGATGGCTGAACATTAACGTCATCGATAGGATGTATGGCGTTGCTAAGGAAAGCCGAAGGTTACGCAGCCTGATGAAGTGACGCGGAGTGTCGGTGAAATATTCCCCGAATACGCTGTAGGCCTTTTGGAATTTATGCCATGGGCCGAGATAGAGGCGCATGGCTACGGCATTCAGTCTACGGGACATACATGCAAGTGAGAGCAGATCCCTGCGCTCGACGTAGTTGAAGACTGCGTATAGGAGCTCGTTTGGGAGGTCTGTCAGCGTCGATGCTACCTGCAGCTCGTGCTTCATTCGTCTTGTTGGAGTAACTATGCCTTGGGCGGAAAGAAATTTTGAGGAGACGCGACTTGGGAACAGGATGGAGCTGGTGGTGGTGGTGGTGGTGGTGGTGGAAAACAAGTCTCCTATTTTTCGTGGTGAGACAGTCATCGGACCGAGCTCACGAGGGTCAAGGAGGGCCTTTGTTGGCAGTCTTATACTCCAAAATCGAGTTGGGACCAGCAGGGCATCAAGAGTTTCAATTACCAGACGCTACGTATTAGCCGTCTAGTAGAGTCCGAAGTTCTCATATAAATGTGCGGCTATCATCAACTTGCTAGGCTTCCTCTTTTATTACGGCAAACAATCACTCATAGTTGATTAGTGATGTCCTTTGTTCGGGAGGAATTCGAACTGGACAGTGCCTCGGCGTGAACTATTTTTATAGCACGTACAATAATAGCACATAACACAAAGGCAAAATGCCTTCTTAAACACCAGAGATATAACAAAACGAAAAGACGTAGAGGTACAACATTGAAACGTAACGTAACAGTGAAGTGATCTATACTCGAGCGTCATAATGTACAATTAGACCTCCCTGGCGCAGTTTCTCCCAACACTCCGAAACCCCAAGGTCATCTTTCAAACGGACTTCCTTCAGTGAAGCTTGTCCATCGCTGGACGGCATAGCGCGTCGGGCTTCAACCATGTCAGCAATAACACGACCATGGTCTAAAAACTCGAATCGAACGTCTTGGAGGGAAATCTTTTTCAGGTCTGGGACCAACTCGAAAACGCCCTCTCGGGACCTTCCAAGGGCGATGAGGAGAGTATTGGTCGTTAAGATGACTTTCCCAGAAAGTATCATTGATGTCAAATTTGGAGTCCGCTTCAACATATCGGCCAATGCACGCCCATCGACAACATCGCCATCCAATGGAGACCATAGCGCCAGGTCTGTCAACGCAGGTGTCGTCTCTTCGGATATAGGTGGGAGGATAACTCTTTCATTGAACAACAGCACCAAACACCGAAGAGCCGGTAGGCGGAGTCGAGACAAAAGCCCAGCAGCGGAATCGGTGAGGCAAAGGACCTGAAGACAACCAATTCTGATCACTGGAATTTCTATTTGCTGTGGAAGACCGCGACGCTTGGAGTGGACTAACGTGATAGCCAAATTTACCAAACGTTGCGCAGCGTCAGAGCGGAGGAAGGATACCACATCAGAGGTCATCGATTCAAGGTACAGTTTTGGTGTCGTCTCCAATGGTAAATTAAACAAGCGTGTAAAGAAAGGCATGGTCGATACGAGGTTTTGTGTAACTGACAAATCTCGGAGGCGAGGGGCTTGGGGGAAGCCATAGATGATATCAGTGGATTCGGGCCGTCGGTAGGACCGATGGAAGCTGGAGACGTGAATCCACAAGGTCTCCAAGAGAGGCAAATGATGTGATATGCTATTGAATGAACGGAAAGAGCGGAGCGGAGCACTAACGTTCAGAGACTCCCATCGTGCCAATGTGGACAGAATCATCTCAAAAACTGGGTGATCTGAGAAGTCCTTGTGACCGCGGATGAAGACTCTGAGGCGATGCTCTCCCGCTCTGTCCAATACTGTCTTTAGGCGGAATAGCGACTCCATATGATTCATGTAGAAGTCCATTCTCAACTGAATATTTGCCCATAATCCTGTCGATGCCAATGCGATCTGTCGCCAAGACGCGCAGACCTGGAGGAGGACCCATGGCGCACGTTTAGCATCAAGCGAATCCGTAAAGTCGGAGAGACACATGGTGAATATTTCGATCAGCACATCTGCTGGTAGTCTGCGAATGGGACTGAGAAGGATTTTAGCATCCGTGATACGCTTTACGGTGCGGTTCTGCTCTTTGAAGAGAATTTCCAGCGTTTTTCTGACAGCAGCGATGCGCTGTGGTAGAGAAGCCAGGTTGGCTTTGCCCTCACGGACAACGGCCTTGAGAGCCATACGTTCCGAGTCTACAGGGGGGTCATTACATGACAAAAGCTCCTTTAATCGCGATGAAGGGAAAATGGGGGCCAGGCTTTCCCCTGGTATCGCATATCCGCATTCGGGGCACTTTAATAAGCTGCCTGGGGGCGTGTGAGCGGAGCGCGTAACTGATGGAATGGGAGAATCTATCTGAGATAGCGACATCTATATGAATCTATATAAGAGAGGTATAAGGATGCTAAGACGTTGAGGCTCACCGTTGACCGAATTCGCACTTCTTCCACAGAACCGATGTTCTTTGCTTTTATTCTTATTTTAAACTATATGGAGCTGACAAAGAAAGAACCTGAGCGATAACTCTATGCAGACACTAGGTCTGTACTGTATGACGAGGAGGGTTCCAAAGTAACGAAGATGTTCAAGATGGCACGAAAGCGACTCCGAGAGATGGATCGATAACAGATAGTCCCCGATCAAATCATTAGCATAACATGCCCCATCATTCAGTCATGCGACCTAATTCTACATTCATCGCCTACTGTTTACGACCTCGTGAGTCTTCAGACACCTTGAAATAGCACTGACTGTGGGTCTGAAATCTAGAAAGCAACGTCATAATGCCTTCAAGGTGTACATCCTCTGTCAAATTGAGCATCAGTTCGAAACCTCGTCACAGAAATCACCTTTCTAGAGCTACACCAGCTGTCACAGAGAGTGCTATTACGAAAATGGTACATCCACTGTTATAGCTGAGCCAAGAGATATTGACGGAGCTCGACTCTGTGGAGCGTACGCATTTTTGGTCATGAACGAGGGGGCAAACGGCTCGCCTAGTCCTTGGAATGGCGACGTAGCCCTCTGCATTCATCTCAAGAGGTCCGGTCATCGTTCGACGAGTACGCCCCCGCAGAGTTTTTGACATCTGAAAACACGGTTCAGTATCGTAAAACGATAAGACTAAAGCGAGAACATACAGCAGAGTATTGCTCAGCTTCGTCCAGATATTTGTAGCGATTTAGTGGCGCCAGAGAACATGATAGTATGGCCGGTAAAGAAAAAAAAAATCTGTGGAGCGCTCGCTCAGTACCAAACTTAGCAGCAATAAAAAGTGGAAGACGTACAGATAGTGCTTTAGCACCTTCCTTCAAGATCAGGCCTATACTAGGTGGAGAATCGGGGCACGAGAGAGACCAGTAACCTTTAGGGAAAGGGTCGAGTCATAATGGATGCCGAGGGCTCGAAGTTGCGAAGTCGACGCGATCGAAGGTGGACAGGGGCTCAGGCTGTGACCGTGACAGTACTCTCCCGTTTCTTTCCTTCCACCACCGTCGCAGTGTTCATCGCTGGCAATAGCATCCTCTGTTGCTCGTCATTCCTATCGCAGCGAGCATCCTATACTCACGGACGAAGAGCGGCTGACCTCGAGAAAGCCAGAGAATGGAACAATATCAAGCTCAGTATTCTGCGAAATGTCCCTTCAGCTTTTCTTGGGCTTGCGACGTCTTTTAAGGTAAATTTTGGAATTGTGTGCTCATTCTGAAAAAAGGGTAAAACAGAACTGTAAATACGCCTTGAGGCTTGGCCCATGACGGTCTCTTTGCGAGTGTTTCGGCAATGTGGCGCGTTTGGGAGCTTCCATTATTTCTGTGCCTCCCCGGTCTCGTCTTTCTTTTCACCCAAACGTTGGCCGAAGCGACGACTGCTGTCTATTTCGAAAGAGTACCAGGCATGATACCATGTTTTCAGTAACCTCGATAGCCGTACATCCCTTTGGATGGCGCACGGCAGCCCAGGTAAACCATTCAATACTTGCCGAAATGTCCACCTTATCGATAACTACTCTAGGTTCATCCCACGACTACCTCCTCACCCTCTCGGACCTCGCCACCGAGTTTTGCACCCCAATTATCATCTACAACCAAATCGGAAATCCCGCTTGATACATCTCCCATGAAAACCCCCATTCTGGCTTATCGATCTCTACATTGACGAACTAGTAGTCTCTTGGAGCACTTGCGCATCCAAGACTGGTTAATGGGGCGGGATGCTCGGTCTAGAGTTAGATGTGTAAAGGCAGACGATGGGACGGCACCACTCTGTTGACCGAGTAAGGCCTTTCCGGATGATATGCGGAAAGGGCTGGCTATCGACGTGGCCGATATGGAAGTGGATGGCAGCGTGTTCCGCAAGAAGCACGGACGTATCCTAGTCCCATGGGTGGAAAGGCTCGACGAACTATGGCTCATCAGCGGATATCTCGGATGTACGTGGATTGTATATCTCATTATCTTTCTATATGCTGATGATTTCCCTCGCAGATTCACCGGAGAGCTGCGTAATGAACTATCATGGATTTTCTTGGCGTTCGTGTTCCGATCCATGGGCGAGTCAACTAGGGAGTCGAGTAAGGCCTTCCCGGATGATATACAGAAAGAGCTGACTGACGATGCAGTGGATATGGAAGTGTACGGCAAGACACTCAGGGTGTTCGACCAGAAGCACGGATGTCTCGTGGATCCGGAAGAGCTGGTGTACTCGACGATCCATGGATTCATCAATGGATCCCCATTGGATGAGCGTGAGTTGTATCTCTAAATATCTTTCTATGCTGCTCACGCCCCTGCAGGTCCGCCGGAGAGCTGCGTAATGAACTATCATAGATCCTTTTGGCATTCGTTTTCCGACCCTTGTGATCAATGGGTGAGCAGATACCATTCAGGACTTGTGGTTGAGCCTAGATATCCTATAGGCGCGATGGTACGATCCCTCCGCCGTTGTACTCTTAAAAGAGTTCGATATTGTTGGTTGAGGCTTGTATCCAGCTAGGTATGGTACCGTTCTTTGCGTCAATGTTCTGCCAGAAAATGATGCTTGAAAAGTACCCGAATACGGAAATCGTGAAACGTTCATTTAGGATGGACCTCGTGCGTTGGCTTCTAAGTCTCGCCTGACACTTCGAAGTACGGATTCAGCTATTCGTGACGAGTCATAGGTTGTATGTTCAACCAACACCACTTTGACATCGCTACAAGGGTATCAGAAGAGTCCGACAGTCTGGACTATATGCCTTACACTTGGCGCCAAAGCTTCAGACCACAGTATCTGCTTTCCCCTCGACACTACATTGCTTGGAATCGGTCTTTTCCGACTATTACCACCAATGGCCATTGAGCCAATGACAGAGGCGGGATGATGGCGGAGAAAACATATTACCAACGAATTCTGGATCTTCATAAAACATGTTTTTCATAACCTCATCACTGACTGTATTTGTCCAAACGAGCCTATTCACTGGTCGGAGAAGCCTGGCGCCGTGACAAGGGACTATTTTCGACTGATGCTAGCTTTCTCGCTTCCCTGCATCATAAAAAACATACAGTGAACAACGCTTAACGGTTCCTGACCGCGTCATATGCGTCATTCGTGCCTCCCACTCGACATCGGCGCTCATACTACACTTGTATTTTCGTTTCTGCTCCATGGCTGATACTCAGAGAAGACGACGCGGAAAACTATAAAAGAGGAATTCAATCAGCAAGTATTCTCAAGCCCTCATAACTGTACAGCTTATTCACCATGTTCGCTCGTATCTCCTTGTCTGCTCTCCTGGCTCTACCGCTCCTCACCAGCGGTGCGGTTATCCCAGTCGTCCTTCCCCATAATGATATTGCGGGTAGGCAGGTTACGATCTCTCCAGTCCTTCCCACCCTTCCCCGCGACAATAGTGCTGTTATTGTAGGTAGGCAGGTCGTTACAATCTCCCCGGTCCTTCCTCGCGATGAAGCGGAGGACCAGCGCTATCGACCGCGTCCCACTCCTGTTGGACCTGTTGGACCTGTTGTCCCGCCCACACCTGTTGCGCCCGTCGCCCCTGTAGCGCCGGTTGCATCTGTTGCACCTGTTGCACCTGTAGCGCCTCCTGCACCTGTAGCACCCGTCGCACCTGTTGCACCGGTCGCGCCTCCTGCACCTATTGCACCGGTCGCGCCAGTCGCGCCTCCCGCGCCTGTTGCACCTGTTGCACCTGTTGCACCTGTAGCACCTGTAGCACCTCCCGCACCGATTGCACCTGTAGCGCCTGTAGCGCCGGTTGCTCCTGTTGCTCCTCCCGCACCGATTGCACCTGTCGCACCTGTAGCACCGGTTGCTCCTGTAGCGCCTCCTGCCCCTATTGCACCTGTAGCACCTGTCGCGCCTCTCGCACTGATTGCACCCGTCGCGCCTCCCGCCCCTATTGCGCCTGTAGCACCAGTAGCACCTCCCGCACCCATTGCTCCTGTCGCGCCTGTAGCACCGGTTGCTCCTGTTGCGCCTCCAGCACTTATCGCGCCTATCGCACCAGTTGCACCTCCCGCACCTATCGCGCCTGTTGCACCAGTTGCGCCTCTCGCACCTATTGCGCCTGTTGCCCCGACCGCACCCATTGCACCCATTGCACCGCTCGCACCTATTGCTCCTGTTGCTCCTACCGCGCCTATTGCACCTACTGCACCCATTGCACCTGTCGCACCACTCGCACCTATTGCACCAGTTGCTCCGACCGCACCCATTGCTCCCATTGCTCCAACTGCACCTATTGCGCCTGTTGCGCCTCTCGCGCCTATTGCACCCATCGCCCCGACCGCACCCATTGCTCCTATTGCTCCCGTAGCTCCCGTAGCTCCTGTTGCCCCCAGGCAGGTCATTACGGGCTCCCCAGTTATCTCCCCAGTCCTTCCCCGTGGAGAATGATTTCGTTAGTAACACTGTCTTCCAAGTTAATTATACACTCACATTTCATTCAAGCAGACCGTCTATCGGCCTCAAAGGGACCAGAGAAATTTTAACGAATCAGTGTTTTAGGGATCCTGTAAAGTCCATTCGTTTGTTGGACAAGTAAAAAGACTGAGAAAAGAATATTGCTAGATAGTAGTAACTTTGACAATGACTATCAAAAAATTCGAGCTTTCTTGTCGTTCGGAGTTTCCTATATTGACCTGTTTCATGAAGATTGTAACACGACATCCTTCATCGTGCGACTGGCTTCTTGGGTTCTTTGAGCGCTCGCATGCGAACGTCTTAGCGGTCGTTGATCAAGATTATCACTGGTTCATCGTATTACATCATCTCACTTAGCTTGAGCTTTGGCATCAGTCTTCGAAATTCGAGTTAAGATTGTCGCGACTTAGGTAGCTCCGACTCGTGAAGCAACACCATGCGGTGACGGGCATTCTTAGTCATGCGCGTAATTGTTCCCTAACAAGCGTCACCGAGGATAGTAGAGTTATCAGCAGGATCGTCACGAGCAGGAAGAGGTAGTACTTAAGCTTGGATGGTCGCGTATTGTGTTTTACGGCGTTTCTTTCAACGTGCCGAACTCATAAGGCATTCACCAGAGAACTCAAAAGCCATCGTCAAAATCCATTTCGGTAGTCACAATGATACAACCGATTACATATAGGAAAAGTCCTACAAAAATAGTCCAATAATCGTACATGTCCGCGTCAAAGAAGGCGCCTAGTAATAGACGTTCCAATACGAGGTGCTATAATAAACCCAATCGTCGACCCAGTCATCCTCACAGTCATCTTCCCAAGTCGTGATATCGACGATCTCCTCGAAGAGGGCGCAGATGAACTGTTCCGCAGCTTCCTCGAGGGTATAGACTATAGAAGAAAAGCGCCACGTCAATGAACAATCGAAGAGAACGAGCTTCAGATACACACCTTGGCAAGAGTTGCAGTTATCATGGGCCAAGCAAAGGTCCTTGCAGTCTGCGAGGTAATATAAGTAAAGAGAAAGCCTAGATCATGAACGAAGGCGCGCGTACCGATTTCATAGGTCACCTTGTCGACATACCCACAGGAGAATGGGTCACGCTTGCCGGGCTTCCAGCCCTTCCAGTCATACCTGTCGACGAACACAGGCTCCCATTGGCATTTATTGTAGGGCCACTGAGAAGGGCACTTGAATCCGCACACGGGCTGTTCGAACCTAATCAGAATCGGAAGAGAAGAGAAGGAACGGGGGTAAACGTACATCATCAAGGCAAGGACAGTGTTCTGGGACATCTTTTGGACAGTGCTTGTCCGTTCCAGGCCACGTCCAGGACGGCTTCCAGGGAGCGTAAGAGCCGTTATAGTTCCTCCCTTGGATGGTAGTGTCCCCTGCGACCGGCTGGCGGGTGGTGATAGTACCGGAGAGGCCCGGAACGATAAGAGCAGCGAGAGGGACAAGGGTGACGAGTGAGAAGCGCATGATGATGAACGAGTTAAGATGTGAGAATAAAGTGGGTAGACGAGGGTGGAAACTCTGTCTGAAGAACGGAGTCCTCTTTTCGCAGCCTCTTTATACATCCCTGCTGCCATACACAGGTGAAGGGCGAAGCATTCAGAATAAGACAAAACTCGACATGAGGTCAGTGAAGCGTGCGGCAATGAAATGCAGCGTAGAATTCGTTTCAATGGCCAAGCCTCAAACGAATCCTGCGTTGTGTATTGATATCCAGGTTGGATGGAGAACGCGAATGCGAGCTGTGCTGACGCGAGAAAGGATACACCGCTTATTGTCGAGCCAAGCCCAACCGATTCAATCACTTTGGCTGGGCGGTAGAATTCGTCGATCATTACCCAAGGCGATCTTTTCCGAAAGGGAATGATTGACGACTGCCAAGCCGTCCAGCCACAACGAGCTAGTGCCTCCGCTCGTCCCGTGTCTTCAATTAGGGCAATCTCCGCCGGTGTTTTGTGGGTCACCCACGAAACGCCGGGTGCCAACGACCGCAACTATTCAAATGGGACGATCACGTTGGCTCGGCAGTGTCGCGTGCGGAGAACTTTATATAATTGTCCAAGGCGATCTTTAAACTAAAAAGAGACGTTCAGCCAGCTTTCGACGCTTGGCACTCCACGCATCACTATCCTTCCTGATCAGTTTTATTACAATTAACAACAGTTTAAGAATAGACCTTACAGCAGACCTTACAGCGAAAGACACGATATAGATTGCTACACAGATTGAACGCTTCGCTGGACCTAGGCTTAAGCTCAAGTCGAGACGTCGAGGCACTGGAGCAATATGTCATGAGTAAATCAATCCAAATTAAGAGAAGAGTAGCGTACCACTCAAACCGCATCGCTACCGTACAGTTATGAAGATGGCGGCGTACTTTGCACTCTTCATGTCGATCCAGAGGTCGCATATGAGACACTGGATCGTACAGATGGCCAAGAAACCTGGAGCATCGTCCTCTCCGCTCCTCAACACGATGGCGCTACAACAGCTGTGGGTGTTGAAGCTGGAGGAGTGCCGCGCAGGAGTTGTCATAGGTAGTTCGAGGGACTCGTCGCCCAGATCAACACGCGATCTTCAGTACCGAGGAATATGATGATGTGTCTTGGCGCTCTTGGAATCTATATATTGTGGTCAGGATTGGGAGAATGTAGTAAAGCAGGAAAACGCACTTAGTGTCCTTCTTCTACTTCTTCAGCACGGTCACGCGTGTCCTCGTCGCCCCTTGAGATATGTGTTGCACCGTTATGAGTTTGTGTGCCGACGAGGAAAGGATCTAACGACGGATACATGAAAAGGTAACACAACTGGGAACGGAAAACATACCATTCCTTGCCGACCACTCTCTGCTCTTTGCAGTACCAGGCAAGCAACTGGGAGAGGAAGCGCTTGACGAGCAGGCGTGCGCTGGTATGTGGAAGCCGAAACCCCGGTGCAGGTACTGTACAGGCTATATGGCTACCACCTATCGCTGGACAAGCAGCGAGGACATCATCACATATAAAGGCAGCGCCATTGGTCCAGAATAAAGAAGATCGCCCGAGAAAAAGAGTCTGTACAATGATTTTCCTCAGTAAGAGAAAGTAAGAGAAAGCAGAAAACGGTATACCTTTCCTTCCTCAAAACGCCAGAATACCAGCTCTGGTCGTGAGAGCTACAAAGGTGAAAGTTGGAAGAAAGGCGAACAGAGAAGATATCGAGTCGTCGTGGACGTCGAGGTCGAGGGTAAAGAGAGATTGTGACGTGACATATCGTCTTTTCGTCCGTCCCGATTCTTTCCTTCCACCACCACCACCACATCTGAGCCTGCTGCTGGCAACAACGCTCTCTGTCTCGTCACCACCGGTGACGTTCTCTGATGATTTCTCCCGATGAAGAGCAGTCAACGATGAGAGGACTATGGCACCATTGTATCTGTTCGTCGTCAACAGCTCTGATACAAACATACCTCAAAGTTTTCTTGGAGTATTCATGGGCTTGCCAGCATCGAAAAGTGAGTTTTGGAAAGATATTTTCATTCTGAAAAGACATTGAATGAGGCCTGTAGATACAGCTTGACCTCGCTACCCGACTACGACACATGCGCATGGGACATGAACATAACGGATGGCTCGCCGTTGCTAAGCCATCTAGGGACTGTAGTGGCGACGACGGGACTTGGGACGCGGAGCAACAGGGGGATCCTAGGAGGAACGATCCACCATGGAAGCCTGTGCTGGGGTATGACTGGCCTGCCATCACTGTCGCCAACCCCGATGGGCTGCCCGACAGTGTATCTACGAATATACTGTTGTGTGGTTCATCGCGAACGGCATCGCGATGGTGGGTCTTGTTGGCCTTATTGCGGGTAAAGAACGAGGCGATCCAGGCGTCGAAGGCGGCGGGATCGGTGGGTGGAATGTGGCGCGGAGCTCGTTCGCGCGCATATAGCCACTCTGGGCACTGGTACGGGGTGTCAACCTTCCGGAGAAATAGCGCGACGATCCAGGCATCGAACGCGGCCGGGTCAGACGGAGGCACTTCGCGAAGGGTCCTCGTAGCACGGGTCGTCGCAGTCGGATGTTCATTAAGATGACGAGGAAGAGTCGCCTCGAGTGGATCATATCCTGTGTTGGCGTAATTTTCCTATGGCGATTGAGTTATCTGTTGTCTTGAATATTAGGCTGACGTGCTCACCAGTGTTGTTCCTATGGATCCTAGGTCTACTTCTGCAGACATTGCTGCACTCCCCATAGTGGCATGCAATATTTCGATCATTCCCGCCACCCCAATGGTGTCTGTCTGCAAGTCGGTGAGGTGTGGCTATCGGCGTCACCCATGCAATCACACTGACCATATAGTAGATTCGCTCGGAGATGAGCATCTCGTCGTCTTCGATGTGATACGAGTTCATGTTCATGTTGAATATTCGAAGTTAGAGTCCAACTTGTGGTGGCCGTGACGGGTGACAAATTACGAACCCTGAACGCCTCTGTCTTTGTTTGTTTTCGACTGACCGGGGAACAAGTGTAAGACTATCCTTTCCGTCACCACGTTTATACTAACCTACATTTTGAATAGACCAATGTGCATTTCACGAGTCTTCTCTCTATCACCGGATGACGGCTCGCCTCACAGCAAGCAAGGAACCGGAATGTTGGAATCAAGGTAGGCGACCTTACCTCTTGTGGTCTTGTCCATCATTTACGAAGAAGGAACCGTAGTTTGCTGCCTCCGATACATGTTTTTGGTCTCTGCTACGAAGATAAAATAAGATCGAGTGGCTATTCGGATGCGAACCACCTCCTCAGTAACTAGCTCCGTATACTTGAAATGGCGGGACTAAACAAACTTCCTTAAAGGTATGTGGCATGTCTAGTACCTCCGCGTGTATGGGCTTAAGCTTATAGTCTTGTTTGTACAGAATCCATCCAGCCTTCGATGAAGAAGTGCGTATAGATCGCTTTTTTCTGCTCTAGATGCTCTACGTCTGTCTCTCCGCTCGCTTTCTCGTCAAAGGTGTCTGATGACCTTTCTAGCAAGTGCGACTGGCAAAACCTCGGTGCCGACGCTACGGCCCATTAATGATCGTTGCATTCCTCGCGGTACCGGGAGGTTGCTTCCGCGTCATAACAAATTCTGTACAGAATGACATGGCGCGTCCCTGTGTTGTCCAAACGTTATTTCGAAACGTCCATGCGCTCGGACCGTCGGACCGCGAAAACAGGCTCGACACAACTCTCGATATTCGTCGTCAAGGCGGAACCCGGAGTCCTCTATCCACCACCACCATGGTCACTAACCTCAAGCCCGCCGCGTACTTTCTCCGGTTCCGTCGTCCTATATATAGCAACAGTACACCATGATGATCCAACACCAAAATCTCCTTCTCCGGTAACATGCTCTCCTACCTCGCACTCGTCGCTTCCTTCTTTGCTCTGTCGAGTGCCCAGCAGTTCGGGCCTTACTACTCACTAGGAGCGACGAGCTCGTATATCATCGAAGCCACAACTACTCTGACCCCGAGCAAAGTGCCCAGCCCTGCTGCTGATAGACTCGCGCTGTGGCCTGGTATGGGCACCGACGGCGGAGGATTGTACCAGTCCATTGTGCTCGCTATTGCCAGTCCTGAGAGGTAAGCATCCAACTCTTAGCAGGCCAAGACTGACGATGTCCTCAGCGAGTGTAGTGGATCGACGGGCCAGTGGTGTGCATTTGCAAGCGTCTACGATGGTATGTGTTATGTTTGATTCTGAGGATATTTCTAAGGGTGGATCGTTAAAGGTACCCAGCAGAGTGGCGACTCAGTCCCTATTGACGCGAATACTCCTGTAACGATCAACTGTGAGTAGCAGCAGAGCAGGGGAAGGTTGCGTGACTGACTCTCGGTTGTGTAGATAAATACGACGAGAGCACCGAGTCGTACACGCAAAAAGTTACAGTCAACGGAAAAGTCATCTCGACTATCACTACTTGTCCGTCGGTTTCTTCTGTTGTGCCGCTTCATCCTCATTCTGACTATGCATTCCTTTCCAGCTGATGGAAAGGCCATTGGATGGGTATGTTTAGTCCATCTCTCCAGATCGTCTACTGATTGGACTGGGTACTTTAGGGAACGGCTGTCGAATGCCAAGATGATGCCTGTAACGGCACTTCCACTACCCACAGTGCGTATTATCTTTTTCTCTCGCCGTGAGCGGTATGCTGATGGGGACTTGGTAGCCTACAAGAACACGACCATCGTCCTCGCAGCAGCTGATTCCTCGTTCGGGAGCACTCTTTCGGTAAATCTTGTTACCGCCTCCGAGTTAACCTCGGACGACAACATTACTTGGACTGTGGAGTCGATCTCGGTCCCGGAGTATAGCTGGTAGAAGAATGGACAGTATTTGGAACCATTTTTTCATTTCACATTGGTTGTGTTTGGCATGGGCCTAATGTCGAATTTGATTCTGGGAAATTTCCGAAAGTAGTAACTTTATCTAGCATTCGGCGCATCGCAATAGCTCGGGAGAATGATGTCTTCACTGAACGATGTCGAGCTTTGATCCCGGTCAGCTCTGCTTACAACGTCAGAGCTTTAGTAAGTTGACATCAATACTTAGCTTCGTCCGTCTGTTTTACATCATAAACCACTCCAACGTCGGTCTTGGCGTGAAATCATAGGCGTTAAAGGTAACGGTAACTTCTATTTTTCTGTTCGGAACTCTGACTTTGTTGGCCGACGGGCCGTGGAGGTAAGCGGTCATGACGTGAGGTATCATATAATAGCTGACAATTTTACTGCTTTCGTTCTCACAGCATCCTTCAATGGCACCATCCGAAACGCCCTTCAAAATATCCATCCCGGACGAGAAGCTCAAGCTCCTTCAACAAAGGCTTGCGTTGGTCACATTTCCAGATGAACTCGAAGACTCTGGAACGAAATATGGTGCGCCGCTGAAGGATATCCAGCGTCTCGTCGCTCGCTGGAAAGACGGCTTTGACTGGCGAGCCCAAGAAGCAGCTCTGAACGCCGAGCTCCCACAATTCACTCGCGATATCGAAGTCGAGGGTTTCGGTGTACTGAACATCCACTACGTGCATAAGAAGAGCGACGTCGAGGGCGCGATACCGTTGCTCTTCGTTCATGGCTGTACGTCACATCCTGGTATCTGGTTTGCAGATGTGTTTAACTTGTATTTTGTGACAGGGCCAGGAAGCTTCATCGAAGTACGAAAGATTCTCCCACTTTTGACGGCGTCATCTCCTGAACACCCGAGTTTCCATGTCGTCGCGCTGAGCTTGCCGGGATACGGGTTCTCAGAGGCCACTAAAAAGCAGAACTTTAAGCTTGCGCAGTACGCTGAGGTATGCCTCTTTCACAAGCTGGTCTGCTTCGCCATTAACACGATGTAGGTCGCCCACAAGCTCATGTTAGCTCTCGGTTACAACGAGTATGGTACGCTTACCACCTCTTTGGGCGACAGCTCCTGACTTTGCGCTTCCAGTCACCCAAGGTGGAGATTGGGGAAGCCTCGTCAGTACCATCTCTTGCTGAAGCGTCGCCACTCAAGAGCGCACTCGTGCAGATAACACGAAAAATCGCCCTTGTATATGGTGGCAAGTATAGCAAAGCCTGGCATACCAATATGCCCATGTAAGCGCGTCGTTCTTTCTATTAGCGTGCGATGACTCTGATTGTCTGCAGACCTCGAGCCCCGACTCTATATGAACCCATGCTTTACCTACGCCACCTCTTGACGCCGTACACAGCTGCTGAGAAGGCTGGGTTGGCACAATCCCAGTGGTTTCGCTCCAAAGGAAGCGGCTACTCTGCCGAACAATCTACTCAACCCCAAACACTGGGGTATTCTCTGGCCGATTCCCCGGTAGGTCTTCTTGCGTGGATTTACGAGAAACTGGTGAACTGGACGGACGCGTATCCTTGGGATGATGATGAAGGTAGGTACCAGTCCAGAACTTGGTCTCCTTTTTCCTTGTCTAAAAAATGTTCTTTGCAGTCCTCACATGGGTATCCGTCTATCTATTCTCAAGATCTGGCCCTACGGCGTCCATACGTATATACTACGAAATTTTCGGTTCATCCGACGTCGCTGTGTTTGAAGAAAAACCTGCTATTCCGAATGGCGTGTCGTATTTTCCCAAGGAACTCGCCTCTGCTCCTCGTCTGTAAGTATCTTATGCCCTCCCGTAAATTCAATGCTGATGGCGCCATCACAGCTGGATTCGTACTAACGCTCATGTCGTTTTTGAATCCGAACATACCGGTGGTGGACATTTTGCGGCACACGAAAAGCCTCAAGAATTGGTAGATGATCTGAGGAAGATGTTTGGGAAGGGAGGACCGGTGTTTGGGGTTGTTCCCGGGAAGACTGGTTATAGGTAAGAAGAGCGGGGTGCAAAGGTTTCAAGTTGACACGCGGCTGATGAGGATTCCAAGTCGTGAAAATAAGGCTACCAGGACCAAGCTGTAATTCTTGTGTGTTGAAATGCAACAGCATATTCTGACAGGATCGCAGTACTGTTGTCACTTGTAGCACATAAATGTCGAAGATATCTTGCAGTGCTTGTGCAGTACTCAGTTGGCATTGTGAGTTAGCTCGCCGTGAGTCCGACATCGTGGGCAGACAAGAGAAGTCTCGGTTCAGTTCTTGAATGATTGACTATCGGTATCCGACCTTTCTGTGTCGAAAACACGATGAGCCTCAAATAAATGTGTGAAAATAATAATAATCATTTCAGCCGACATTGCGGGTCACGTGCATGCAACGCGTCGCGGTTTTGAATCTCCGTTTTAGTCTCCACTGCGTTCCTGAGCTTTCGCCATGGCAACGTCCGCAAGAGTCAATACCCCACGTTGGAAGTGCCGGTCTCGGTGCCGGAGCCCATTTGACATTCATGATTTGAATGATTTGAGTGAGCTCATGTTCAACAGCAGCCTTAGTCACTGCGATCGCGACGGTCGCATGCAATTATGACTCGACTATAGACCTTTAAAGGCAACGGAACTTTGGTTTTCCTCTTCGGAAGCGCAACTTCTTCCGAGGATCTTCAAGGGTAGGCGACCCTGATGTGTGGTATCGTATAAGTAAAGCTGACATAACCACTAGTGTCATTCTGACGTCCTCCATGGCATCACCACAATCCCCCTTCGAAATATCCATACCAGAGGACAAGCTCAAGCTCCTTCAACAAAAGCTTGCTTTGGTTACATTTCCAGATGAACTTGAAGACTCTGGAACGAAGTATGGTGCGCCGCTGAAGGATATACAGCGTCTGGTGGCTCGATGGAAAGACGGTTTCGACTGGCGAGCCCAAGAAGCCGCTCTCAATGCCGAGCTCCCGCAGTTCACTCGCGACATCGAGGTCGAGAGTTTTGGGGTTCTGAACATTCACTATGTGCACAAGAAGAGCGAAATTGAAGGAGCCGTGCCATTGCTCTTTGTTCATGGGTGTAGGTGACGATTCTATTACTCCCGGGGCGACGCTAGGGTGTTGACTTGTTTGTCTCCGTAGGGCCTGGAAGCTTCATCGAAGTACGAAAGATTCTCCCGCTTCTGACGGAATCATCTTCAGAGCATCCGAGCTTCCATGTCGTCGCGCTGAGCTTACCGGGATACGGGTTCTCAGAGGCCAGCAAAAAGCAGAACTTTAGGCTTGCACAGTACGCTGAGGTATGCCTCTTCACAAGCGGGCCCATTGCACCATTGACGCGAAAGCGCGTTATAGGTCGCCAACAAGCTCATGTTAGCTCTCGGTTATAATGAGTATAGTGCGTTATAGTGGGATTCCTTGACAGCCTCTACTGATTTTGCACTTGCAGTCACACAAGGAGGTGATTGGGGGGCGTTCGTGAGCATACTCAGCTACAATTTTTCACCACACTAGCAACTTGACAATCCCGAAAAGATCACGCGAACGATTGCTCACGTCTACGGAGGTAAACATAGTAAGGCTTGGCATACCAATATGCCTTGGCCATGGTAAGTGTCGTCCTGTGTTCTCTCTGTTTCAACGAACTTGAATGACATCAGGTCTCGTCCTCCGACCATCCGCGATCCGCTACTCTATCTTCGGTACCTCTTTACCCCATACACAGCGGCGGAGAAAGCGGGCTTGGAACGTACAAAATGGTTCCGCACCAAAGGAAGCGGCTATTCAGCGGAACATTCTACGCAACCTCAAACACTGGGATATTCACTCGCCGATTCCCCAGTAGGTCTCCTTGCGTGGATTTTTGAAAAATTGGTGAATTGGACGGGCGAGTACCCTTGGGATGACGACGAAGGTCAGTAGTGTAAAAGTCGACCTTCATATGCCTCCATCTAATATCGTGTTCTTTGTAGTTCTGACATGGGTCTCCATCTATTGGTTCTCTAGATCGGGTGCAACAGCATCTATCCGTATATACTACGAAGCCTTCGGCCCAACCGATATAGCTACAACAGGGAAAAAACCGACTATTCCGCATGGGATATCATACTTCCCAAAGGAACTTGAGGGCCCTCCTCGTATGTGAGTACCTCGGGAACTCTGTAATAACGATTTCCCTGACTTGTGGTCAAAGCTGGAATCATGTCAATGGCAATATCGTTTTCGAAACCGAACATACTGGTGGAGGGCACTTTGCCGCGCATGAAAAGCCTCAGGAGTTGGTGGATGACGTGAGGAGAATGTTTGGGAAGGGAGGACCTGCGTTTGGGGTTGTTCCCGGACGGACTGGTTACAGGTGAGATGGATAGCGAGAAGAATTTCCGCACCGCGTTGATGAGCGCTAACGCAAGTCCTGAACATTGGCCTGCTGGGATAAAGCTGTAGTCCGTACGTATTGGGATGATGCTGGCGTCCACACCCTTTCCAATATATAAAAGTTGTCTCTTGTCAGCCCTGTGAAAGATCTACCTCCGTCCGCCAGGCTTGCATGCTGCTAAGATATCATTCACGTAGTATAAGTATCTTGCATGCTGACATTTTCTCTTGTTAGTATTACTGTCACAGCTTGCCCAGGACTCGGACACGGTCAGAGCTGGTCACGTGGAATCACTTATGCGACGCGTCCTGACGCGTCATTCCAGTTATTACGGATAATTATCACTAATGTTAACACTCATAACGATACATCCATCTCGTGGTGGGCTAGACGTCGTGACGGCGGCCATATATAAGGAAACTCACAAAAACATACGCAGGGTATTGTCCCGAACAGTAGAACAAAGACGCTACGCCCCTGATTCGAGAAAGAACCAAATAACACAAGTGGCACCGCATCTCGGTCCGAATGCCAACATAAAACTCCAACCATGACTACTTCTCCTTTCCTCATATCTTTTACCACTATCGACGTGCATGCCTTTCGATACGATAACACCATTTCGCGTCGCTGTTGACCTAGAGCCTGTGCTCATCAGCAACGACTCGACGTTTACAGTTAGTGCTCCATCGTTTCTCATGTCGCTGCTTTGCCTCAACTTTGTTCTTTAGTCTCCCGTCTTTTCACAGACGTCAGGCGAAGAGGTGGATGTGGTCCTATACCCACGCGCCCATAGCACCTCCGATTCAGATGATAGTTCCGAAACGAGCTTCTCTTCTACCTCCACAGCAGTAGCCACTCCGAACACCGACGAGGACATAGAGAACATTGCTCCTTTCCCCTTTACGTTCTTCGTACCACATCTCAAAGCTGGTAAACACGAGGACGTGAAGGCATTGGGCAGTCGCGAAAAGGATTATGCTTCGAGGCCACCTCTGATCATGATCGCTATTCCAGAGCCGAACGAACGTGAATTGCGGGTGCCATTTGGCGTCCTCTATGAGAATCCGCTAAAAAATGCCGCCCGGGCGTCGTTTAACGGCCACCAGAATAACCCTCTTTTTCCCACGTCTTCACTGTCTAGGAGCATATTCAGTTCTCCGCGGCATCGCGCTATATTTTCTGCAGAAGAGAAGAGTCTTGTGCATTCATTGATTCGCTACTGATAGAACTCGACGACTTGATCGAGAATATTCCTGTAATAATGTACACGTAATTCTTTTCCTTCTTCCAGTGAAGTCAAATATTAGCCTTAATAAAAATATTACTTATACATACCTGCAGGGGGTAGCTTTCTGAAGCCACACAAGTATATGATTTTGAATGCATGGTGGGTTGATTCGGGCCGAATTCAAACTCAATTCAAGCCCCAACGCACGAAGCCGTGAAACCTTCATAAGCGCGAGATCGTCACCGACCAAGAAAAAGACTGGCGTTGGGTTTAGGAGCAAATACCGGATGAACTTCGCCGAGTATCATTCTGCATTGAAAGAGTGGAAAACAGGGGATTCATGTAGCGTCCTTTATAGGATAATCCTGCCCATATCAGTATCCTATAAGCATTAGATCTAAACTGCAAGTTATCCGTGGTTACGGCCAAGTACCACGAGAATCTATGTAGCCAGGCTAGTATGGAAGGCGCTAGCGAACGAACAATCGTCTCTAAGAAATATTGCTGCTGTGAACGCCCAACACTTTATCACTCCCTCTCATAAGTTTATAGTCTTTATAACCACAAAAAGCCTGTTGGAGATTCGGCCTCATTATTAGCTGCAATCTCCACCAAACCTCTTCCATCGTTAACCCTTTCAAAAATTTTAATACCTCCCCCTTGCGCGCCTCCAGCAAGCAACCACTTGTCGTCCGGCCCACCAAAAACCATGCCGCGTAGATGTTTGAGACCCGACCGCACTTCGGCAATAAGCTCCGCCTCTGTGGAAAAGATGGAGATGATGTCCCCGGCAGGCGAAGGGTCGTTGCGGTTCGAGACATATATATATGGTGTTGGGAAGGTCGCGTTTGGATGAGGAATGAGAATCTCTGCGGCGAGCATGTCATTGAGGAAAGAGGGTGGTTGAGACATGGTTGATACGATGCGAATGAAAGAAGGATCTGCTGGTTGAGGTGGGAGACGATGGGAAGCTATGGTGCTGCTGAGCTCAAGAAGGGTGTAGAGAGTACCATCTGGGATCGTTGCATTAGCAAGAAATATATGATTGAATAAAGATAGGACATACTGTAGTATGCAACATGACGAGGTCCCCCACCAGGGTGGTAGGCGATATGACTCTGGGCAGCCCAGGTTCCTGCTGGGGTCTTCTTAAATCTGTAGACGCGATCGCCGCCAAGATCAGGAACGAGAACTTCGTCGTGCTCTTCACTGGGATACACTTGGTGAGGATGCGACGACAGCTGTCTGTCCTTATTAGGCCCGGCGCCCGTGAGTGCTATGGAAGTTGTTGGCGTCTGTTCAAGAACGTATGGCGACTGTGGAGCAATCGGGAGAACGGAGACGTGCCCAGAGGAGTACTATTGGAGGTTGATCAGCTAGAGTTAAAGGAACACGCTGAATGTCACGTACATTCGCTATCAGCAGCTGGTCTTTGGTTGCAAGAAGAGAGCAGGGATCATCTCCTCCGCTGGACGCTTCAGCCACGATCGTACCGTTGGCTTCGTTATCGTATTTGAGAATGATGATCTTTCCGTTCGCCTGCTCCAAAGATGCGAAAACGAGAGAGCTATCGCCTGGATAATGTGTGATCCATGATGGATGGAAGCCAACTTCAATGGAAGAAGTGCGGGTCAACGAGCCTGTCGATGGGTCGAATAAAAGGGAATAAATGTCGTTGCTGTATGATGCTACAAGAATACGGTAACCAGAGACCATGATGTGCGCAGTCGATAGTTACAAGCGACTGTCGCTCCAAATTATACTGTCAGAGTTATAGGTAGATAACCAATCTTCCGAGCTGAGTTCAAATCCCCGATATTTTGCCGGTCCGAATTGAATTAGGGGTATATTACATGATGTCGAATATCATTTATTCCTGGGATTTGGGTAGACATTTATGTCGATGTATTAGAATCGCCGTTGAAGTTGTTTTCTATAATAAGACGAAGATCTGCTGTAAAGAAATAGAATTCCGACGTTTCTCCGTCTCCACGTGAACCGTACCTCATCTTTAACGTCGAGGTGGACTACGACTCAGCGTCCTTGCATATTAGACCTCTCATTCGTTCCACGTCTCTGTCCGAGTATTCTCCTTCATCATGGAAAGATAGCGGCTCGGAAGAAAGTAAGTCCATCATCGTGCTATCCATCAAACTGCAGACAGTCTGAGTAATGGCCGTAGTAAACAATCAATGCATGACTCACGTACCAGTTAATCACCACCAAACAACGCCCTTCATAAGTCTTCTGCCCGTTCTGACCACTTTGGCACTTTTTACGTGACCGTCCGGGGTGATTTCTGCCCCAACATCAACAGTTCCACTGGGATGCCGTATCCGTACCAATTTACTGTCTCCTTGACGGCTCCTTCGTGCCTCGGAGACTATGCCCCAGGCAATGGTGCCCGGAATATTGGCCGCGACCCCGAGGCAGAGTCCGACTGTCATCGGAACGGCTTTGTGGAGGACGCCCATCGATAGAGCGTGGACGACGATATCGACCGACTGAGCGCGGTCGTCGTCGGTGCTTGGAGCACTGAGAATGGCGATTTTTGGCTGAGCTTGAGCGTGTGGATCAAGACCCATTTTTACGGCACCGCTCTGGCGAATGGATTCGAGGACCTGAGGGACTTCTGTTGGTATGTTTCTCAGATAGTCGGCTAATGGGAGAAACGAGGCTAGCTCGTCTGCCAGAATAAATACTGTAGGATTTGTAGCGTCAACTAATGATGCGCGGACATTAGGAGCAGTCAGAGAGTTGATAGTATCGCCGGTAGGAAGTAGCTTCCCAGTTCTGGCTCCTCCGGGATTCACGAATTCCAAGATTATCTGAGAAGCATCGCCTGGAACTCCGGCGATAGAAGTCTCCGGGAGATTAAGGACAGGAACCAGCGCGTCGTTAACGGGGAAAGTGGTGTCGATGATTTTTTGGGTGTTTGTATTGAAGGAACGGATGGTTATGCGAGAGCCGTCTATGGTATTGGTGGGATCACAGCATATTCCTTCGTCCAAGGCATATGCGCCGATGATGCTGGAGAGATTGCCGCAGTTTCCAGAGTAGTCTATACTAGTATCACGGATTCCTACTTGAACGAAGGTGTATTCTACTTGAATACCCTGGGATCGTTGGTTGGGAGAGGGAGTACCGACAACACAAATTTTGGAGAGACTGGACACGCCTCCACCCATGCCATTCAGCTGCCGGCCATGGACCGGATCTGGGGAGCCCATTATTCCAAGAAAGATTCGGTCCCAGGCAGAACGGTCGGCAGGCAGGTGGTCACGGTTGATGAAGATACCTTTGGAGGTACCACCTCGTAGGAAGGTAGCGGGGAGAGGATTCAGGGTTCCGTTCGTTCTGTCAGTTGAGCTGAATGCCCTGGAAGAATGCAACCTTCGAAATACAGAGAGCATTGCGTTCGCGCGACTCCCGCACGGTGCAAACATTGGGCGCTGTTACCAGAAGGATCTGGAATCTAATTTAAATAACATCTTAAGGTTTATCATGTTATGTACCTTTATAGCTTCGGCTCGGGTGATGGTGGTGGGACGGTAAGTTGAGGTACGGATCATCGGGAAGATTCTCCGATGTTTGGCATCCTCCCTCAGCGGAAGGCACGGTGCTGTTACCAAACATCCCGGATTTTTTCCACCACGACGGTACCGCACTGTGACTCGTGTCGACAACGATATCCCATCACTGTTAGCGTGAAATCTTCCCGATCTGCCTCGCAAGAACACATTTGCGCGGCTCAAGTCCCGCGACGAAGACTTGGGTGCCATGAGCAAGTCGGATATTCAGTCCTGGCTATCTTCTGCCAGCACGGAACGCGATGAAAGTGAATCTGCTAGTCTGTCGTGGCAGAGAGACCGAGTACTGGAAGACTGGTCGCCGTCGATGGAGTATGCCCAGCATCGGCTTTTAGAAAGCAAAACGTCGTCCAGGGTACGGTTCTTGCAGGAAGAATTGCACCCTCTAGCTCGACATGCAGGTACGTGCATTTCTTGCGACCTATATATGCTCTCTGATCCTCAATTAGAGCTCTCCTTGTCCCAAAATCTTGATATATTCAAGCTATTGACGCTGACGTACCCCAGATACGCTGATTCAACATCGAAGGACGCTGTCGAGACGGTAGGAATGGAAATTGTAAAGAGGGATGAACTACGTGGGACAACGGATAGCGATGAACAAAAGCTGGGAGTAACAGAGCAAATCCTGGGCTGGATGTCGCATGAAGTGGCGCGCTATTCGAAGCTCAGTTCATCAAGGTAAGCATTGGTGTGACTTGTCGTTGGCTCAACTAAGCCTATCCAAGCGCTTGCGCTCCTTCAGATCTGTTCACTCTTCTCAGCTGGTGCTGTGGGATCTATACCATATGTATACAACATAATCCAGGGTTCTCAGAAACGCAGTCGTGGAACGCCTTGCTCGGATCCATGGCTCTCCTCCTGGATATGATCAGTGACTCTTCAAGGGCGAAGGAATCTCTCAAACATGCTGCATTGGTTCGCACGAGGCGCGCATTCCGTTCAGTACGTTGCCGTATCTTTCCAGCGGCTTCACTGTCTGATGGATTAACAGGCCGGAGGAAAATTAAGTCTCGTCATTGAGGCTCTTCTTAAGCAAGCAAAGACCAGCCATCATCCTCAACGGCTGATACCTTTGGTCGGTGTTGCCATAGGAGTGCTTGTACGACTAAGGAACATCACGGAATCGCCATCATCCAGATTATCTCCCGTGCTAAAGGTATGTCAACCTTTTTCGCGTTCAGTCGCGTAAAATTTCTCATGCGAAATCAAGAACGACATACTCACGTTATACTCAAGCTCATTACTCATGTCGAAACATGTTGTTCCTACGCACGTATTGGTAAGTCTTTCTTGATCTCGTGGCAGGCCTTGGCTGACCAACGAAACAGGATGCGATTTATGATTTTATTCATCATTTCATCACAGCAGGTGATTTTGCCGAGACAATATGGCCCGCCTGTGAAAAAGCGACCCTCAGGTCGCCAGAATACTCGCTTAATGGTATGTCCGTTTTATGAACTCGATGTTACAGTCGGTAACAGGTCGTAGTCATAAGGCATTTTTTCACGGCGTACTCAAGCCCCCTCAGTGACGATTCCGTGCACCTTGTCATCACACAGGCCGTAAATTGCTCCAAATCAAGTAACCCCGCCGTTCGAACAAATTCAATCGAATTGTTCAAAACCATCGTCGGCAATAATCACACGCCATTAGTTTTGGATACCACTGTAAACGAGCTTTTAACACTTCCACGGACCGGGAAGACGATAGGACCAGATCATCGCGTCGCCCTTTATACCATGCTCGCATCGATACCCGCTTGTGCCGTTTCCGCCTCTGTCGTTCAAACCACTACTCCTCTCCTCGCTAAAGAAAGTCATGATGCTGCTGTGTTCGCCCTTGCCTCCGCTCTCCGACCTCATATACTCCATTTCCTCCAGTCCAACATTTCGCTGGCCAAAGACACGATCTCTTTGATAGCCAAAGAAATGAACAGTCTCAAGCCTCCCATCAGGAGAGCATTCTGCGCTTTGGCGGGTAATGTTCTATGGTCATCGGAGAATTTGGATACGCCCGCATGGCTGGCTTTCGCGGCTGCAGTGTTACCCTCCTTCGAGAGCAGCCTAAAGACGATCTCGAACAATCTGAATGCTGGTGCCTTCGAAGGTTATATTGCGGTGGCAGTTCTTCTTGGACCTTTGGCGCAGGCCGGAAAGTTTGGTACGTCGATAACGTTGTGATCGGAGTCATGCGGTATTCATTTCCTTTCGTAGATGATGCCGTGTCGAGGAATCCAGTGATCCAGGCCATTACATCCAATTCTGCCAAGCCCTCGTTCCTCCTCTCTGAACGGGTTTATCAGAAACTCGCTAACTCTGAGGACGAGCGGTGGCTTTTGCGCGCCACTGAGGCTCTAATACACTTTTTTAGCAAAGAAATATCTCAAAACAATACCATTAGGTCCCTTTATTGAATTCAATCTCTAATCCGGTTGCTTATCATCCAATAGACTGCAAGTTGGAAATGTCTTCCTGCATCTTTCCGTCAATGGCTCGTCTGCAGATATTCGAAGAGATGTGAACCGAGCCATTGAGTCGTCTGTGTCAAAGTTCCCGGAGTTGACGTCCCATTTGGTTCGTGATGCATTGGTGGCTTTCACAGCTCGTGGGCTCCCTTCCACGGCCAAGGTTGATGACATATCAGTCCCGTGGAATAAACACTCGCGAGTTGCCGCCTTGCTACTCAGCTCCGTCGCCTTTCCCGCTGATTGTGATGCTGCAATCAAAGAACGAGAGGTTGTAGAGGCGTTGATCGTGGCTCATCACGAACTCATCTGTTTGTGCATAAGCTTTAGTAATCTCCGTTCTTGTCTAACAGGTCCTGTTCAGGTGCTCCGACTCGTCAAACATGGATTGATCTTTGTCAAAAAGCTAGAACAGATCCCCACGATCTTGTTAGCCGTCATATTGATCGCCTCGTGGACTCGGTCTCCACTAGCGCTCTCAGCGAAGCAGTTAGTTCAGTCTATTTGCATCATTGCCCGAGTTGATGTATTGGCTTAGGTTGGCTTCAAAGAAGCCAGTTACCGTGCAGTGACAACATTGGCATTCGTGTCTCCAGAGACCGCGGTGTCACGAATAGTGGACCAACTTCGGAAGGATATAGACGCGAACGTCATCAATGGGCTATCCGATGACGATCTAGGGATTTGGTTAACCCCAGAGGGTACAACCTATGTTGATGGCAAGAACCTTTCAATCTTATCTTCGAGCAATCTAATTGACTTCCCTCATAGTCTTAGCGTCGTCTGGTAAGACCACGGAAACCAGAAAGGGTAAAGATGCCGATATTGCCAAGTGGGAAGCTGATTTGCGTAAATCGCTGGCGAACAAGAAGACTGCTACTCCTACATTAACGAAGCAGCAGCAAGCTCTCGTCAACGCTCAACTGGAAAAGGAATCCGTGGTACGGCGCCGCGTAGAATCTGTCAAGGCCAATCTAGAGCGTGGACTCCATTTTGTTCGCAGCTTAGTAAGGGCAGGCGTTCCGCAATTCAGCGCCTTCATATCATCAGTGGTTACGCTATTATTGGACGGAGCTGGATCCCGCCTAGTCGGACAAATTACTGTTGACGTGTATCTGGTGAGTTCCGGCGTCTTTCCCTCCCGCTTGTAGTAACGACAGGCTGTTAGGAACTAGCCCAATGTTGCTCAGAACGTTTGGACACATTTAGGAAGTGGGTGGGGGTTGCAACTCTACGTGGATTAAAAGGCGACGTAGTCCCGGAGGAACTGCAAGCCGAGGCATTGAATTGTACGTATATGTTTGGTTGCTGCTCATAGTTCCCACTTAAAGAATGTAACCCAGCTTTGATCACGAGGGTATTGCACCGCTTGCGATACCTCTCTGAGCAGTCTCCGTTTGACCCCGCCACGTTCTCGTACATTTTTCCTCTCATCCGGCATGTATTGGCTCAGGGCGGAGTCTCCACCGAGGATGTTGAAGAAAGGGAAGAGCAGCTTGCATTGGCTCTGCACACGATCAAATTCCATTGTGGAGAATGTAAGCACTCCGGCTGGTATGATATGGATTAGACTAATGTTCCACTTCTTGTAGTCGCTGATCTCGACTACCCGAGGCAGCAGACATTAGAAATCCTCATATCGACAACCCGCCAGCAACCCAAGCTCAGTAAGGAGGCGTCATCGGCGCTTATTGACCTCAGCGAAGCCATATATCGGACGGCGTCAAAAAGCGAAGTAGATATTCTGTTGCAGGGGACGCTGTTACAGGAGGCTTACGTCCGAAACTCATGTCTTCAATCCCTTCAGGTAAGTCGTTTGTTTTCGAAGGATTACAATCGCGATGACGCTTTCCCCGTTAGCCTTTCGATTTGACGGACTCGGACTGGTCGCCGGAACTATGGATAGCTTGTCACGATGACGATGAGCAAAACTCCTTCCTGGCAAAACATGTGTGGGAAGACAATGGGTTAGACGTCCCAGAGTCATTCCTTGGTGCACTACTGCCTTACCTTAGTAAGCCGGCTGAAAATGAATATCCATCACGAGTCTTAATTCGTAATACTCCGCACAGATCACGATCATGCATATGTTCGCTCTAGCACTGCCGCTGCCATTGCCGAAGCTGTTGAACATTGGCCTCAATCGATCAAGGACACCGTCACCACGTTACAGGAATACTACCGCGAAAAGGTCAGTTGCGATAATAGTCAGCGACACGATGCTTATCGTTTTGCATTGTAGGCGAAGATCCTGGCACCAGAATATGATCAATATGTGGGTATCACTGCCGTCTCCGTCGCACCTAATGCTGATTTTGTTTTAGGGCATGGTTATAGCGCAGAGTCTCGATCGCTCAGACCCTTGGCCGTCTCGAGTAGCAACAGCGCGCGCTTTCGAGTTACTTGCACCGTCGTTTACGAAAGCAGAAGTCGAGCCATTCTTCAAGTTCCTGATTCAGGACGAGGCATTGGGCGATCGCGAGCCTGATGTTCGTCGAGGGATGCTCTCTGCTGGGACAACGATCATCGATCTCCACGGTGCCTCGTGTATATCGAGTCTCATCGCTATGTTCGAAGGCCACCTGAGCAGTCCTAGTCCATCTACCGAAGCCGGCGATTATATAAAGGAAGCGGTCGTCATCCTTTTCGGTCGTGTCGCCCGCCATCTTGATCCCTCTGACCCACGCATCCCTACAATCGTTAACAGACTAGTCGAGGCGCTCAAAACTCCGGCCGAACAGGTGCAAATAGCTGTTTCAGATTGCCTGTCCCCTCTCGTCAGATTGATGCGGCCCAAACTACCTTCTTTGGTTAACAACCTCATTGACGATTTGGCGAATGCCCCGAAGTACGCTGCTCGTCGTGGCGCTGCGTATGGTTTGGCAGGTGTCATCAAGGGCACGGGGATTGCTGGGATGAAGGAGTTTAATGTGATCAGTCGTTTGCGGGCAGCTACAGAGGACAAGAAGAGATATGAGCCTCGCCAGGGCACGATGTTTGCGTTCGAAACGCTGTCCAGTTCATTGGGGCGACTTTTTGAACCTTATATCACATACGTTCTTCCGCTACTGCTCTCCTTATTTGGAGATGCTACTCCGGATGTCAGGGAAGCCACCCAAGACGCAGCACGGGTTATCATGGCGAATATGTCCGGCTATGGCGTCAAGCTCATCTTACCTTCCTTACTTTCTGGTCTTGATGAAAAACAGTGGCGGACAAAGAAGGGCTCTATAGAGCTTCTTGGGATGATGGCGTATTGCTCACCTAGGCAGCTTTCCCTCTCGCTTCCTATTGTCATACCGCGTCTCACAGGTGTCTTGACGGACTCCCATACTCAAGTGCGAATAGCTGCCAACAAGAGTTTGAAACAGTTTGGAGAAGTTATCAGTAACCCCGAGATTCAGTCGCTGGTTCCTGTCCTGCTGAAAGCTCTCGTCGACCCTGCGAAGACACCAATGGCTTTGTCTTCGTTACTCAAGACTTCCTTCATGCACTATATCGATCATTCGTCCTTGGCGTTGGTACGTAGTGTCCATGCATGTCCTCTAATATATTGAGCTGATGATACCCAGGTGGTCCCTATTCTAGAACGAGGCCTACGCGAGCGTGGCGCGGATACCAAGAAAAAGGCGGCGCAAATCGTTGGTAATCTGGCGTCGTTGACAGACTCAAAAGACTTTGTCCCTTATCTCTCGGAGCTACTACCGATGGTGCACATTGTCCTTGTAGATCCTGTACCGGAAGCCAGAGCTACAGCTGCCAAAGCGTTAGGAACCCTAGTAGAACGTCTGGGTGAAGGACACTTCCCCGACCTAGTACCTGGCCTTCTCCGAACTCTCAAAACGGATACGTCTGGTGTAGATCGACAGGGCGCCGCTCAAGGATTGAGCGAAGTTTTGTCCGGTCTCGGAATGGAGCGTCTCGAAGGTTTACTTCCTGATATCATCGCGAACGCGCAATCTCCCAGAGCTACCGTACGGGAAGGATTCATGTCGTTGCTGGTGTACCTACCGGCCACTTTCGGTACTCGCTTCCAGCCCCATCTACCGAAGATCATCACTCCGATATTGAGTGGTCTGTCTGATGTAGAGGAATATGTCCGGGATGCAGCGATGAGGGCTGGAAGAATGATCATAACCAACTATGCGAACAGGGCAATCGATCTTCTTCTTCCTGAGCTTGAGCATGGAATGTTTGATCCTGGTTGGCGCATTCGGGTATGGCTTAAGCTGTTTCATTTGCTCTCGCTCATGGCTTTTCTCTAGCAATCGTCCATCACCCTTGTCGGAGAGCTCATGTTTAAGGTTTCCGGTATCTCAGGAAAGACTTCTGATCTTGATGAGGAAGATGTCGCTGATGCCAGCACTGCGGAGAGCTCTCGCCGCGCTTTGGTTGAAGTCCTTGGTGTCGAAAGACGCGATAGGCTTCTTGCTGCGCTTTATCTTGTTCGTCAAGATGGTGTCGCTGTCGTTCGTCAATCATCAATTCAAATCTGGAAGGCATTGGTGAACAACACTCCCCGGACAGGTACGACGAATATTTTGGGTTGTTTAGACGCTTACTCATAACTGTTTGTAGTCCGGGAGATTCTTCCCGAGCTGATCAGCCAAATCATTGTCCTTATATCTAGTGACGAATTCGAACAACAAGAGGTATGTCGGTATCCTAGATGTTCGGAGCAAGTACTTACGGCGTTACAGACCTCTGGCCGTACAATAGCAGAGCTTTGTCGTAAATTCGGTGAAAAGATCGTAGGCGAAATCATGGCAATTCTCAAAGGCAAGGCGACGTCGACCGACTCACGAACCAGGGAAGGTGTTTGCTTGGTCTTGAGTGAAATCATGTAAGCCAACTCGATGCGAACCTTGCTAGAAATTGATTTTCTTTGTCGTGCAGGGAAAATTCTACCGACACTCAACGAGAAGATCATGAAGACGCCATCATATCCATGGTTCGCGTGTCTTTGGTCGATGATGAGGCCAATGTTCGCTCTGCGGCAGCTAAAGCGTTCGATATGCTGCAAGAGCATATGGGACCCAAGGCTATTGACGAAACTATTCCTACGCTTTTGGAAGCTCTTCGACAACCTGGAGAGAGTTCTGGCACTGCACTGCAAGCGCTCAAGGAGGTCATGAACGTCAGTAATCCGACTTTCTCATACCACGTCCATCTAACTTTATTTGACTATAGGTACGGGCGGCGACTGTATTCCCAGTCCTGATTCCAACATTGACGGCTGCACCAATGACCGTGTTCAATGCACACGCTCTTGCTTCACTAGTCACTGTTGCTGGAAGCGCGCTGAGCAAGCGACTGACGACCATTACAAGTGCCTTTGTCAAAGTCATCGAAGACGAGACGGATGAAGAGCTTTTATCTGCGGTGGATGAGGCAACTCGTGCATTATTCACATCGATCGCTGATGTTGAAGGGCTCAACACGCTCATGATGGTGCTCTTAGGATGGTCGGTGTATCCTCGGTTAATTCTGTCTTAGTTCTAACGTTACTTCAGGTCGAAGCACGATAACCCTAAACGGCGAAAGAGCGCATACAAGTTTTTCTCCATTTTCTGCGAGGAGACCGATCTCGATACGTCGTTATACCGTGTGGACTGGATTAGGCAACTCATATCTGCCATGGAAGATCATTACGACGACGTATATTCGAGTGCCGTACAAACCATCGACGTATTCCTAAAGTCCGTTCCCAAGGACGAGCTCGAATCTCTCGTAGTCCCCTTACGGCGGAGTATAGAGTCCACCGGCGCTCCGGGTCGCTTTGTTCCCGGTTTCAGTATCCCTAAGGCCGTTGCACCTCTCGTTCCCGTCATTATCGCTGGTTTGACCACCGGAAGTAACGAGCAGCGGGAACAAGCAGCTTATGCTATTGGTGATCTCGTGGAGCGTACGGAAGATACCGCGATCAAACCATATGTGGTATCTTTCACCGGTCCCCTGATTCGAGTGGCGACACAAGCAACAACGTACCCGCCAGCGGTCAAAACGGCTATTTTGAGTGCACTGACGTCAATGTTGGAACGTATACCGGCCTTCGTTAAACCCTTCTATCCGCAGCTGCAGAGGACGTTTGTCAAGGGCGTTAGCGACCCCGCGAGTATCGTCGTCAGAAATAAAGCGGCCAAGGCATTAGGCGTGCTGATGAGAAGCCAACCTAGGGTGGATCCTGTCGTCACAGAGCTTATCGCAGGAGCCAAAGGCAATGCTGATGATGGTATTGGTAGCAGCGCAGTGGTGGCACTCGCGCATGTGGTCAGAAGTGCCAAGGAGAATGTAGGTGACAAGGCGAGAGAAGCTTGTGTCGACCTTGTCATGGATGCATATAGGGGAAGCTCTGACGGTAAGCTTTTTGATTGCTTTTACGGACCAAGTTCTGATCTCCATCCGCCAGAATCGTATATACAAGCTATTGCTTCGTTGGTGGCGGCGTTAGCTATCTTCCCTGATGAGCTTCAACCCGTCGTAGAGTACGTACTCTTCATCGTCCTCGGAGTATAGTTTTAAAGAAGTCTTATAGGTCGTACTTGGTTGTCGGTACTCCAGCGTCGGTTATTTCTTCGCACACACTCCTTGCGGTCCTATCCCCGGATGAGGAGGATGATTCACCGACGGACGGGGAGAATCTCTTCCAGAAGCTAGGACTGATGCGGAGTGTGGCCCAAAAGGTGATAGAAAGTGCGGCTAATGAAAAGCCTTCCATTGCGAGACCTGCAAGAGAAGCGAGGGAGGCATTGAGATATATTGATGATGAGAGTTTACAAGGCCTATTATAGATCTGTATACTGAGGATATCTACATGAAAAGGCATGGATTCATAAAGCTCCGAGGCTAGACTGTCATGTCACCTTCACCTTAATCTGCACGCGTGTATTCAATGGCACATCTTGGATTTCTGGCATAAATCTCTTTCACTGGATGAGTTAAACAAAGTCGCAATCCTTCTGTAGACCAGCGTCAAGCCGGTGCTAATTTTTGCCATCGAAGTACACTTCACGAAAGCTCAAAGCTGATGGAGTGTACAAGGTCGAAAGGCATTCGTTACGGGTTGTACAAGAATCGTTGCATAAAAATAGAAGTACAAAAAGCTCTTAAACCGCGATATTCAGTTACAAAGTCATCCTGTCCCTTCGAACCATTCCCAGAAAATCTCCGCCTCTATTCCTCGCTCGTTGCAATCTTTTTCCAGCTTTCTTCGGTTATCTCCACTCCAACAATGATCTGCTTCAGAAAGCTGATCCCACTCTTCATCAGTAAAATCCCATTCAGGAAAGTCAACACGATTGAACTGGGTATAAAGATCAGCCTGGAAGTATTTCAACATTGGCCAGTAAGGACCGGAACCCAATTGACTCTGCCAAGGTGTCCTGGGGCTAGGATCCAGGTACTCTGTCAAATTTTCCGGCGCCCTCTCGCAGTCCTCAAGAGTCAGGCGTTCCAAGGGTGATTTGAGGAAGGGTCTCAGGAAGCCATCAAGGATGGAACCATCGTCCGCAAATTCAATGTTTGAAAGACACAAGGATGTGACTCTAGGCATGGGGGTCTTTAAGAGAGCACAAGGGAACGATGTAGTGCCAATAGTGACACTTTTAAGCGATTGAGAAGAATTGGAGAAAAGTGCGATAATACTTTCGTTCCATTCGCACTTTTTAGAGGTACACGAATGGGTTTCTGGACTATAGTCGTACGTGAAACCAATTCGCAGGTGCTCAAAGCGTCGACCATCAAAGGCCCTACGGAACCATTCTGCCTTGGGACACCAAGAAGCAGGTAGCTCGAGCTCCTTGACATTCAGGCAGCCCCTCAGAAATTTAGAGGTGGAGAGAGGAGGTGGGGAGGCGGCGTTGAGTTGCAGACAAATGCGCTGCAGATTTGGGAGGCGCGCTTTGGCTAGACCCTGTGCGGCATCTCGCCAGGAAAACCCAGTGAGAACGAGTTCTTCGAGTTGGGGAGGAAGATGTTTGAAAAGGGATTCCAGCTCTTTGAGTTCGGCCAGAAAAAGACGAGTAGCGGATGGGAGAATAGGATATCTGGAACACCATGCAGGCGCTTTGCAATCAGGCAAGATGATGAGATGGAGAGACTGAAGCCTCGTCAGATGTTTTGCCGAGATCCGAAAGAGAGTTAAAACCTCCTGGAAATGTGACCCGGGAGGTTTCGATCTATGAGATTCGAACTGTATCGCGAGAGCGGTGATGAGGTGTCCGCGGAAAGAAAACGTTTCGATAAGCGGCTGTGGGTGGCCCATGATGGAATAGGATGGGAATTTACGATATATATGACGTGTGAGAACTTCACGAAAGCTGCGGCATACGGCAGACAATTGAAGGAGTGCTTTTTTCTTATAATGAGTGTCACGTTCTGGATACTCCCACAGGAGGATAATTTCGAGAATCTCTGTGGGAATAGACAAGATGGTTGTAGCTATGACGTCTTATAAGGCTCGACTCGATCAGGTCAGCTAGACTTGAAGGACTTACCTCCAGAGTGGACCATATCACCAGCTGGAGCTTGGTGGGATACCCGTAAAGAATGAGACACTAACAGAGTACGAAAGGACTCGGAACGTTCGAAGTTCAGATTGGATTGCCGATTGCGGCCCGACAATGTAACTAGTAACGTCATGTGATGTGACTATGACTCGGCCCGTGCCGAAGGCCCAGAACTCGAACACCCTTCGCAGTAGATTCGAATCTTGCCGGATAGTTAGCAAATCTGCGGTCAAGAATGCCCGTGCTGATTGCGCGCAATTGAAAACTGAACATGAGGTGATAAGCATCTCACAATGTTGGGGAAAGCTGCGGAATTAATTTGTTATCCAATCACAGAATCTTGAATGCGGAATACAAAAGTCGAAGAGCCTCCACGAATCCGTACTCGTAGTAGTCAGTATTAGTAAAGCTTAGAGTTTCAAGTTTCAAGACTCCAAAGTCTCCCGCAATATTGGCTATCCGAACATTTTAATTTACAACAAAACACTTATACAAGGTCAATATTTCACAACACGACAGGGGCGCAGCGAGCCGAAATGATGTCAACTGTGCCGCGGTACTTTTTCCCCCTTCCTCTTCCACGTTCAACTATGTACCGCTGACTACGGAGGAGCTCCCGGTACAGGTTCTATCTATTGAAAGCTGTGCCGCAGTAATCATGTTCATCTTGAAAGTCAGGTTCTTCGCTAGCGCTCATTTATGACTCGACCTCGGCATCTATCATCATCGCGGTTCGCCATTGTATAAGAGCATAGCCTCTGGGCATTCGGACCCTCATCACAACCACCATGTCGTACGACGGGAAAGAGCATTCGAAGCATATCGAGGACAAGGCAGCCTTTGTCCTCACTATGCCTCATGTCGAGTCTCAGACGCTTGCTCGGCGACGGCCCAGTGTATTCACCAGAGTGACTGCGATAGCCATGCTGTTTATCCTCTTTTTCTTTGTCGAGCATGCTTTGATGGCCCCACGAAATGCAATGTACGCGGTGACCCGATTCTTTGGAGCAAAGGTGTGTCCATACTTCGGTTGTTTTGTTCGTTGCTAATCCACATCACAGGAGCAGGATCACAGCTACTATCCTTATGAATGGCCTATCCCTAATGATCTCACCATTGACCACTGTGCCGAATTCCAAGAAGGAGAATTCTGGAATGGCGAACAGTCCGCTTCCGTGTCGTTTGACCTACCTCTGAACTCTGACAAGCTCTTTCTGCTTGCTCGCGGATCGTACACGAGCGGATGGGTATACATCGGTCAATCGGAGGATGTCAGTTTTGATACGGCAAGGGTGGAGGTTATAGTCGGGTACCAAGACGACGAGCTCGAGCTGGCCAAAGTGTGCAAGGTCAGTCGCACAGGGAACGAGAATGGCATTGGGTTCTTCGTACGTACCTCCTCTGTAGTGTTCCACTGCCCACTGCTTATATCCTCCATTGCAGACTCCTCGCCATGCTCACCGCAATCGCATTTCCCTCCGGTTCGACGTTCGTGTCCTCCTGCCCAAAGCTCCTCTCACCATACAAGATTTCCGTACCGATCTGCCGCTCTTCTCCCAACAAGTTGGACCGCTCGAGACCGTGTTCTTCGAATCGATCACACTGCACGGTGCGATGATGCCCATCTATGTCGAGGTAAGCGTCCATTCTGTGCAACGGTGGAAAGTCTGACCCCCCGATGCAGTCCGTGTCCGCTGCAGTCGGCAAGTTCAAGAACGCCAATAGCCCTATCGAGGGAAATTTCAACACAAGCACATCTCTTGACTTGGCTACGGCCAATAGCGCTATCAACGTCGTCCTTGGATTGTTCAACGCAGACGGGGAAGAGTCTACTAGTGTTTCTATGGAGACTGCCAATGCGTAAGTTCCCGTTATACACTCCTTGTCCTATACTAAAGGATTATACAGACCTATCTCCGCAGGCATCAGTCTCCTCTCCACCGCTCCCTCATCCGCGGGTGGTAAATTTGACGTGAAAGCCTACACTGCACGAGGAAAGATCGAGCTCGGATTCATCGACGCGCCTGTTGATTCCGTGCTTAACCTCACAGCGCATACTGCAATGGGCCCGGTGGATGTGACGATGCATCCTACTTATGAGGGCGAGTTCAGACTGGCTACAGTCTTGGGAAGGGCGGAGGTCACTACGCAGGATGACCCGAAGGATCCGAAAGGAGAAGACAGAAAGAGATTAGTCAGCTTTGAGAGAGCTGGGGGTAGCATTGCATCAGGCAGGGTGTGGTGGGGTGAGGACGGTAAAGGCAAGGGAACTGCAGATTTGAAGACATCCCTTTCGGGTGTCAAGTTGGCTTTGTGATTTCGAATTGTTTTCTTTTACGATGTAGTTTAGGTTGCTCTTTTTCTTTTAACATCACTTACTAGGCTCCCCTTGTTGATATCTGTAACAATTTTCCCTAAATTTGCTCCCTTTGTTCTCTTGTCTCACTCGCGGTGCTTTGCTGATGTCCAGCCGGACCGCGGACCGAGGTATTTCCCGTTTCTCACGATCACCAAGATGTGTCATCACAGTTTTGATCTTTTCTCTCACTTGACCTGCACTCAGCATAGGAAGCCCACACGTTCTCAGATGACCATCGGTCTTTTCATACCAACGGTCAATAAACCTTATCGAAACACATACAGTCATGCTTGTCAGGTGATGGCGACCACCTAACCCAAAGTTCTGCACAACTACCCTCACGTGTGCAGCTTGACTGACGCGCCATGACGCGTGGCTATAAATAGCCCATACAGGCCTTCATGCCCTCATCCCTTCTTTCCTACCTCCATGATCTCCGTCTCATCCCGTCTCGTTACTTGCCATATTGCTGTTGAGCACGATTACTCTCCCGACATTGAGTGGTCTCCTCAGCCATTGTACCCTCTCTCTCTCTCGTCTCCATGGCTGTGGTCGTCGGCTGGTGATTAGGATCGCTTGTCCACTCTATTACCACTGTGCCCTCTGCCCTCGAGATTTCCTCACTTCGAAACACAGTGGTATTCCGGGGCACGCCGTCTGAAGCTATGGTGCGACCTTGCGTATATATTCCTTCATATATCCCAGTTTATGACGCCATCCTGCTATTTGGAGGGATGTCTCTACGTGGTAGAGCAGAGGTGAAGATGCCGACCGTCTGTCCTATCTTGAAGTGAGTTCCTACCCTGAATAACTGCGCATATACTCACGTTCCGCGTACGTAGGTGACTTCGTTATCGTATGCGGGTTACTCAGACGTTTATTTTTGTCATCCAAAAGCGAGAGATGGCGCATAACGCGGCACTGCATCCGCCATTTTTTGCCGCTAGGTAATGAAACACCCAGCCTGCCTTCGCTTTCCATATTTGCCGGTAAGGCTTCACGTGCGTTGGACTCGATCATCCAATGGCAATCATTCCTCCTCCTTGAAAAGAACCCAGCACGACCCCCGGGATCATAACACCCAGATTCCTCGATTGTCCAATCTTCCTCAAGCACTTAATTTCGAGACATCTTCCGAACATAGCCTATATCTGGCTAGTGCATACGAAGTATCACCGTAAATCTTTGTTAAATCACGCGCCGCCGTTACTACGAAGACGCAGTTCGCTTCCTCTTCAAACAGAGCCTCGTATACACCGCGGCTCTAAAGCCTGTGATTTCTACGTCCTGTTAACGTTGACATAATGCATCCGGAAAGAGTGGCACTCGCGAAGCGCGGAATCGTGTAACCAAACGCTTCCACCCAGGAAGGCACAATCTGGTCGGACAGCCCACAGCCTCGATCGACTATTTTCTTCCAAACCTTCGCGATACCTCCACTTCCTTGATCCGTATCTACCAACATGTTTTTTTTCTCTATGCTGCGAATCATGAAGATCTTCCGCGGACTTCGCATTTCGTTTCTTCCATCGCCACTTGCACCACTTGCACCCCGGGCAATAGGGATAGGGTCTCCTTAGAAGTATTCAGCCGTAAGCCATCTTCGTTCTCCTATTGTCTTGGTTCTTTGTTCACACTCTTTCAGTTTCGTCATCAAAGAATGATATCGGTCAAATTCTATGTGGTGCAACTCGATACTAGTGTGCCTCGGTTAGGATATCATCCCGGGCATCTTGTCCTCAGTCTCTGTTCAACACCACACACTAATGACGGTATTCCCTCCTCGTTTATAAAATCACCAAATTGCTATCTGGTCAATCATTTCGCCACCTTAGGCGCTTGTACTCAAGTGCTAGCCAGGCAGGTGATGGCCATGCCCATGTGGTCGTGTCAGCTTGTCTGTTCCGCAGTTACGACAGACACCAATTCTTGTCTCCGTGACTTTATCCATGTTCATCAGTTACCAAAGATTTCATTGTGAAGTCGAGGTTCCGTTGATAATGACATCAGCTCTCCCAGACGGGAGGTGTAGTCGGTACGGCTGCACTAGAGACCAGGAAATCAGGGCTCTGGGCCCAGCACGAGAGGAAGGAGAGTTGGGTACGTAAAGTTGACGTTTGTCACCAAATCATATGCTGAGATCTGTCTTTTCAAGCCCGAGTTACGGGTAGCATGCGTTGAGATTGTTGACAAGCACAAGTTCAATGAGGAATGGACACGCCGTTGGTGATCCAGAACCTACATGAAGAGATAACTAGGCATGCTGCTCTCTACATATCGACCGAAACGCAGCCGAGTGTATAGGGGCCTGAGGAACAACGAGCGTGTAGAGACTATCAAGGAGACTTGAAATATTTTATGCCCATCTATCTCTACCGGTACACCCCTCATTTATATACGAGAAGGTGGGCGTTACTTCAACTTACACACACACTCATCGACTTACCCTTTGTAACGTCTAGCCGTGGCAAGATTTTTGTGTCTTTGGTAAGCCAGTCCTTCTCTTCGAGAAACACAGTTTCCCATCCTTGGCGATAGAAATGTCCATCCGCGATTCGCCCCCAACTTCTCCGCCACATCCCAAGTCTGTCCGTACTGCGGATCCGACATTTCATTTACCACGACTCTTCCATCACGGCTCCCGATCTCACGGATCCGAGTTCTTTCCTGCTCGAATGATGCTCCTATACATCAAGAACGAGAAGCATTAGAATCTGTTGTACAGACGGGATAGCACTGTGTCTCGAGCTTGCAAGAACGGATTATCCAGATATGTAAGGAGCTGGAAGTTCTTCACGCCGAGCAGATTCGCACCACCGACTGTGCTGTAAGTATCAAGGCCTCCTCATTCTTATCCGTCGGTACCATTGGACGTGCTCCTTGATAGTCTTAGCTCTTGCATCCTCAAGGATATGGGTTCAATCTCCTCGATCGACTCTTGACCTACGCAGCGCCCGCCCTATGGACGCCTTGTTACGTGCGTATCAGGTGGAAACACATAACATTGTCTAGTACTAAACTGTGGTCGTGCTTACGATTACAGTCTGACAACTACGAAAGTATCCTGGGGCCGTTGTTCCGTTGCGGCTTGTTTCTGGCGATCGGGGATGAAGGTGCTCATTGTGACCATGGATGCTACGACCGATATATCCCGCCATGCAATGCTCCCTATCGCACTATCTACGTCTTCCCGGTAAAAAGGCCTGATGCTGGCTCTGCCGTATAGATCGTTCCACCCCTTCGAAAACATAGCGGGGTCATTTGGGTATCCCGAGACCTGGTTTATTAAATGCACAGACGAGTTGGGGGATGATGTCGTATCCGAGCCCTATCCTGGCCTTCCAGGATGCGTTACGACTGGAGATACTCGCTTTGGCGCAGTGGAACCAGAGCGCCATCACAATGCCATTCCAGTCCCCGTGGAACCAGATTACAGGTGTATCCAATGATAGTACTAACCCGGGAGGGGTAACTGTTTTTCGATGTGCGAAACGTGCAACTGTGGGGGTCGTGGTGGCGTGACGCCCTCCGAGGAAGCTTGGGATAGCGTTTTGTCGTCACGAGTCGCTGATGACACTAGACATCGTCGACCTTAGCAAGGCTCCCCGCGGTTTTACAGCCAGCATTGACGATGCAGCAAATTAAGCATCACACACAAGGACAGGAAGCTGTGGTACTACCTGGATTTACAGAGAGGTCGGCTCCTATGGTGACGCAGCTATAGGTCGGTGTACTCTAAAGGGGAGTCAAGTTGAGGGAGTACTAAAATTGTACCCCGAGACTCGCATTTCTGCGCGTGTCCGCGAGACTAACGGTTCCATCTTTACTTGCCGGGCTTACGGGGACGAACGATAGGTGGGTGAGACGGGGCCGAATTTGTGGACGAGTCGATCCACTGCGGGTACAGGATGGTGTTTGAAGAGTGCCACAGCGTGATTGTTAGGATGTTGGGGTCCTGGAGGAAGTTCGGGAGTGAACGTTGAACCTTTGAAGGATTACCCACTACTTGAGGTGGTGCACATGTCTTCGACACTGCAGTTTGAGGCAGGGGATTCTCTAAGCTGATTGATGGAGGATTGGACGTGGACTATCCGTATAACTCGTGAAGGCATCCTACGAACGTTTGACGCGTATAATTAAACTGTTGTTCTGCGTACGTACGTTAGCTTGACCCTTGCTTTCGTGAGGTGTCAAGACCCTTAACGTGCTGCCAGTGCGTGAGTCACAACCGGCCGCCTTGCTGATGACCCTTTGTAATTCGATGATGCTTTATCAAAGCCGGTGTCCGTTTTCAATATCCAACGGTTCTGCGGGCCTGATCGAGATAATGATCCGTACTTCGAGCACGCAAAATCCGCTTTGGCTCTCATCCACCATCTTCAGTACAATGCACATTTCCGCAAACCCCTTAAGAATTCTTCGCTTCGTTACCCTGTGTCTTCGGTTATCATACAACTCCACCCCGCCTGGTTTTTAGAATGTAAGAAGTCGTTTTGGAAGATTAACATCTTACATACGACGCCCTTCCTCCTCGGGCCGACACGTCAAAGGGCCCTGTCCTTGGAGTCGTTTTTCGCATCTGTGTTTTCTTAGCTTCACCGTATCTTTCGCACTTTCCGGCGATCCTTTTATTTTCCAGGGCGGCACGGGACGTTCACATCGAGTTCGGAGTAAGTCGACGCACATGTCACTGATGCCAGGACATCGCCGAGAATTGCCCCATCGCTGTTAATTGACATGTGTTAATCTACGGGGCAGAACAAACCGGAAAACTTAATATTTGACCTCTGCCAAAACAACTTTGTGGACTTGAAGATATGCGAGTGTAAGCCCGAGAATGCCGTACTTTGCTTTGCCTCCGCGGACGTTAATGTAAAGCAGAGCGAGATAGATCGAGATCGGGCAGTATCTGTGGCGCCGATCCTAACTTCGAACTTCGATGAGACCCTGAGGAATAGTCCAGGCTGCGCTATGGAGAGAGATTTTAGGTTTGTCAATCCCCCCAGATTGTACCGAGTGGTCTCATAACTCACAGCGAAGTTCTATTTTTATCTTCTCCAGAGCCTGGGCCGAGCAGTGAATCGCCTTCTGAACCTGTAGGCGGGAGGAGGTTAAGGTATCCCGACATTAGCTATGATCCGAGTTGCTTTGCACCTTCTTCCGTGATGCGCGGTAGGTTGTTGTCTCGTCTACTCAATCTAGAGTCCGAGCGTGTCGAGGCCGACCACAAAGGGTCCGGATATCGATGTTTCTGTTGACGCGGAAACATCTAATAAAGTTGCATTCCAGTCACCGACTACGCTAGCTTGACGCTAGCATTTGCTTTTGCAAGCCAAGTACAGTTTTTCGATTTAGATGTAAATCAGCGCATCAAATTAATTTTGGGATCATCCCCGCAGTCGGGGGAATTTGATATTTAGTATCCGTAGAAGGAGGTGAGCGGATGAGACTTTGTGGACTGAATTATCGTCGAAGGAAGTTAGCGTCGGGTTCGTGAGACCGAATGCAGCGCATTCTTTCTCATCGTACAGCCGCCCTAATGTATTGCTTGCCGTTCTCGGAGGAATAGGAACGCCTGACCCTGCATTTGGAAGCAGATAAGAAAACTCAAGTTCCTTCTACTTGACTTGGCTCCACACTGCTTGAGCCCGAGAGATGTGTGGAGAATGTACGCAGAATATTCTTTCGTTTGACTCGGTCTTGGTTTATTCTTCGTGAGACGAGTGTTGAGACATTTGAAAGGTGTTGACAGTGCCTTGGCATGATGTAACTGTCCAAAAGGGGCCAGGCAGAGTCTTGCACGTGCTTTTTTTTGCTCATGAGACCTGATTCTACTGGCCCAGGAAGGGAAAGTTCTGTTTTGCTACGATGAAACTTGAGTGACTGTCTGCGAGACGGCCTCTGGGCTCCTTTTCATTCCTGTGGCCTACTTATTAGGTTCCGACTTACTCTCATTTTCCAGATCATGTCTTCTCTCGCCGCCAACCACGTTCCCATGAACTCGTCGGAGCATGACCTCGACCCCCCACGGGCATCCTACCTCGACACTCGGGACTCGACAGGCCAAAACTCTCTGACTTCCTCCCCTAACAATTCTGCGCCGCTCTTGCATGGTACGAAGTACGAGAACGATACCTACTCAGACTCCGAGCGGAATGCCCCTTCAAAACGTCGAGGCCTCCTCTTCTGGTTGGGTTGTGCAGCAGCGCTTATCATTGTCGTGCTTGCTGTTATCCTTCCTGTGTATTTCACTGTCATCAAGCCGAAACACAACAACAACAACAACGCCAGTCAGAACTCTACATCGGGGAGTACACCCCCACCGGAGACTCCGCAAGGCAACGGCACCAGCAACCCTCAATCACCGACGGGTGCCATTACAGGAGGAGACGGGTCATTAGTGACTCTCGCAGATGGGTCCTCGTTCATTTACAACAATTCGTTCGGGGGATATTGTGAGTTCGATTCTGTTTCATCGCGTTTTTGCGTGGCGTGATCGGCGCCTTCCTTTTATCGTATCTCGGCTGTCATACAGTTCGCTAACTTTGCCTTTCTTCTAGGGATGGCTGATCCCAACGATCTCTTTAGTGGTGCTGCTCGTCCTAACAGCTGGACTCCGCCGCTCAACGAGAGTTGGAAATTCGGACAAGATCATGTCTATGGGTGCGTTTGTTTCATTTTTATATGCACCCATTCTTACTTTTCTAACCAGTGTCAACCTTGGTGGATGGCTTGTCCTAGAGCCTTTCATTTCGCCTGCTCTATACGAGAAGTATGACGGTGCCGTCGATGAATGGACACTTAGTACGCTCATGGCGGCTGATACGGCCGGCGGCGGATTACAGCAGCTGGAAGACCACTACAACACATTCATTGTCAGTTCCATATGGCTACGAGCTTTGCATTGGGCGCTAACTCGTAGTTTCAATTTAGACCGAGAAGGACTTTGCTGAAATTGCTGGTGCCGGATTGAACTGGGTTAGACTGCCTATTCCTTTCTGGGCTATCGATAAATGGGACGGAGAACCATTCCTGGCTAAGACGGCTTGGAAGTAAGCTTACCGCCTCTCTGGAATGTGCAGATCCTAACTTTCGTTTCCTTTCTCAGGTATGCTCTAAAGGCCTTCGAATGGGCGCGTAAGTATGGTCTTAGAATAAGTCTTGATCTTCACACTATTCCTGGCTCTCAAAACGGTACGTATCGTTTTCCTCGCTAGCTACTTACCCTGACATAAATACGACAGGGTATAACCACTCCGGCAAATCGGGACAAATCAACTTCCTTTACGGTACGATGGGATACGCCAACGCGCAGAGAACTCTGAATTACATTCGGATCATTACCGAGTTCATCAGCCAGCCTCAGTACAAAGATGTTGTCGTTGTGTTCGGGATTATCAATGAAGCGATCGTGTCTTCAATCGGCCAAGACCAGATAACTAGCTTGTGAGTCGGCATGCCCTATTTGCAGCTTGGGGCTTATCAAACGTATTATTTTTCCAGCTATCTCGAGGTGCATAATATGATTCGCGGTATTACTGGATTGGGAGCGGGGAATGGACCTTTCATCTCGATACACGATGGATTTGCGGGAGCTGCCAATTGGGCTGATTTTCTCCCGGGATCGGATCGGATCGCTTTGGATATCCATCCTTATCTGGCTTTTTCAGGCGGTCCTGCTGCCGAACCGTTCGTTACTGGCACTGGTAACCAAGCTGGTGGGACATGGCCCGCAACAGTCTGCCAGTGGGGACAATGGATGAACACAAGGTATGTGCGATGGGAAGTTTCACATCTTAACCAAACTGACGAGCTATTATCAGTCAAACCGCATTTGGTGTAACCATGGCTGGAGAGTTTAGTAACGGCTGGAACGATTGTGGGTATTTCCTCAACGGCGTCGCTGGTGTTCCCAGTTTCGGAGGAGACTGCAACACATGGCAGGACTCTACGAATTGGAACGACGAAACTAAAGCCGCCGTGATGAACTTTGGGATGGCCAGTATGGACGCTCTCCAAAACTGGTTCTTCTGGACGTGGAAGATCGGCGTATCGACAAAGTTGGGCGTAGTGGGTTCACCTCTCTGGTCGTACCAACTCGGCTTGGAAGGCGGGTGGATGCCCAAGGATCCACGGACGGCATCTGGCAGATGTGACGCGATAGGCGGTGCACCTAACGTATCTTTTGACGGGACGTATCAGGCATGGATGACGGGCGGAGCGGGTGCAGGGACGATAGCTGCCACCCACGCATGGCCGCCAGCATCAATAAATGGCGCTGATGCGGCCGTAACGCTATTGCCCTCCTACACGTCCACCGGGCCTGTGTCCACCCTTCCTCCCCCAACGCTAACTGCCAAGGCGACGAAGAGTGTTGATGCTGGGAACGGTTGGTACGATGCGCAGGATACAGGTGCGGCTCCGACGCCGATTACAGGGTGCACGTACCCGAATGCATGGGATGCCAATGGTGTGGCTGCTCCTGCCGTCTGTGGGGGAGGTGCTGCTGCTGCTGCTGCGGCGCCGGCTCCGGGACCTGCTGCTGGTGCTACTACTGCTACCAGGACGACTGCTCCTGCTGCTGCTGCCGATGTGGCAGATGAGACAGTTGTTAGACGTAGTAAAGGTTACGAATCGCGGTGACGTTTTCTTTGGACACATTATTAGAATTGTTTTTTTATATTCATTCTTTATGGAATGATTATGGGATATCGCTTTCGTTATACGCACGGACTAGTTATTAGTTTGTTGCTTCACTTATACTTATTCAACGTACTTGTTTGTTGTATCATATCTGTCGGTTTCGTACATTCATTATTTTTGTACGCCTTTACACTTGCTTTACGCTCATACCTTTAAATAAATCAATGCACGATTTTCGGCCTTGTCGTCAATCACGTTAGATCCTTTTGACAATCATGAGCCTAACTCCTTTATATCTCAATCACGAACTTGTCAACCTTGTTGTGAACAGGCACTTTTCTCCTCCACTGATAAGTTGTCATTAACACATATAGACTAAGAGAGGTACATTCTGAGGCGGCCGATCCTGACTCATAAGGCGAGCGCTCAGCATCAGTGCGCCCGAGGAAAAATGGTCATCATCCGGATCCGCTGGGTGCCTTGTGAAGTCACCGGGTTTACCCATTCTACAACATCTGATTCCGTCACTTGTCGAACTTGTATCTGCCAGTGCCAGGCCCATACAATTATTATTGCTCATACGCATAGCCTCTATTTTAATTAAGTATTGTTGGTAGCTACTAGTAAATCATGTCAGACGGTAGATAACATTTCGCGAGGAGATCTCAGTTGTTGTACTGCCTTAGGACTGGAGTGGGGTGCGGCTAGGAGGATCGGTCGGTCGTACAGCGTCGGAACCGCAAAAACGGGATTCGGATACGAAATCAGATATTTCAGACTACGCCAAACTGGAGGGTCAACTGCTAAATATAGCCTAATTCTTCCCACGCCTTGGTCTTCCTTTCTACGACCCACGAGTCCTAGATTATCGGCCTTCAGATGAATGGACGCCATCGAATCTGCTCCGGTGTCCATATCATTCGGACCAGGAAAACTGAGTAGATCTCATGTGTTGTCCGAACATCCATCGACTATGCCGAGTTCTTTTTTTTTCTGGCGCCCGTGGACCTCGAAGCTGAGATCTTTGTTCGAAGAGAATCATAGATGCCGCGAACCTCTACGCTGTTTCATAATCTCCGCATCCCACCTAGGTCACGTTTCTCAAAGTGCTGGGTATGTTCTCTCCAATACGCCTTGACATTCGGACTCCATCATGGGACCCGCGTTCTTCGAAGCTTAGACGCCCAGATACGTTCGTATTCTATTAGCACATACAATGTGCGCTATTCAAAGTTCACATTAAATCCGTTTAGTTGAGTCGGTAGAAGCAGATCTTGCCGAGTCAGGTCCCAGTATAACGCCGAAGACAAATACATTGGCACTTGTGGATGACCTCCCTGCGCCCTCGAATACGGAAGCTTTGCCGGATCCGGTGTGTGAATTTGCACACCCACCTTTGCGGTAAGCAAGTTTATCTCCATTCATAAAAATGGCCACAGGCGCTTGCATATGAAGGGCATCCATATGTCTGGTTTGATCGAGGATGTTTTAGAAACTTGCTACAAGTTTTTCGATTCGAATTTCTGGCTTCCATCATTCTCAAGGCTCAGTATGATTCATCGATGCAAATCTGTATCTCACCAGGACTTCTCGTCGTATCGTTCAATCACATCCCGTGGGTCCGGTACCTAAAATCATGTCCCCAGAGTTCGCGCCCCGTTCAATGCCCCAACTGCACGCGCACGGCGACTATGTCGAAGGCACGCGTCGCCCATGAGTCCTAAGTTACCGGATAGGCGATTGCTGATCGACTGATGATCGATGGACACCTAAGTAATGTCGGAAAACATAGCATCAGATTCAGCGCGGAATCCAGCTGGTCATACCACCTCGTTCCGTTCCAAATTTGTATTGTTTACTGATGTAATTCCAGGAGTTGTCCATCACCGGAGCTGTGCACGAGGTTTTGCAATGTTGGGACCTGCTAACGTACGGCCGCGGGTCCTCCCGGATTTGCGTTTTCCTGCTCATTGTGCACAACGTCCCATGGCAGGGGGTGAGCAGGGCACGGAGGAAAGCATAGTCGACACAGCGAGGGCCCTCATGGGGCGTGCGAGTCGAACTGACGCTGATTTCGTTAGGCTTTGATTTGCAACAGTTTGCCACGTTTTTGGCAACGCCTCTAAACGGATGCCTTCTTGATCAGAATGTCTATGCTCGGCGAGAGAATTTTAGCTCCTGCTCAGACACTTTACTCCTGTGGGACAAGCGCTGGAGGTTTACGAGATCTCGGACGTCCCGATGCGGTACACTGATGTGAGCCGAGAAAGCTTGGTATTAAAGAGCCTTCAATTATCACTATGACGCTCCTTGCGAAGATCAATCTGCGGCCTTTGTTCTTCCTTCAAAAGGCCCAACACTCACACTCCTTTCCCCCTCGTTCACTCTTTACATACACCACGTTATAATGCGGTCTCCAACACCCGTCTGGTCTTCTCACGCAAAGGCCTCCTCCTCCTCACCCACCACCCGATACGCTCGAGCTAATATGAACGACGTCAAATCCGGCTCTAATACCGGTGCCCAGGAGGTATTCCAAACTATCTATAACGGACGGAAAAGCTGGAAGACATTGCGAGGGGGCGAGATGGTTTGGCCTGCAGAGCTCGAGGCCGCTTTAATCGAAGGTACTCAGCTGCTCTAACGCCGCCGGTTGCAGTTGTACTAACGTTGTGCCTTCGCTTAGGCTTGGAGCAATACCAGCCCGATGATTCGAGGGAGACGCGACTCCTAGGTCGATTCCCTATGCGCAACCGCTTCATATCTGAATACATCTTCCGGAAGACTGGGAGACGGAGGACGGCCAAGCAAGTTGGGAGTCGCCTTCAACAGCTCAGGGAGACCTGCACGGGGAAGCGCCGTACGTATACCAGTCACTCCATGCAAATCTCCAGCTGATCACCCTGCTTCTCAAGTCATGGATCTCCTGTCTCCGTGTCGTCGCCCAGTCTCTTCCTCATTGATTCGCTCTCAGTATGGCTCACAGCACGGTCTCTCCTCGCTTAATTGCGACTCGGCCTCGTCGAGCGGAAGTGCGAGTGTTCCAATTACGCCTACGGATGAGGTAGCGTCTTTTGGTTTCCCGTCCCAAGAGAAGCAGAACAGTGATAGTCCTGGGCGGCACACTTACTCCATCGACATTCTTCCCGACGATGCCACTCACAGGCACAGCTCCGCCACTACATCCGCTTCCGCCATCACGGACAATGCTAGACGGATCTCTGATGAACCCAGACCTATCCGCGCCATCGACCCTACGCTCGCCTTCGTTTCCCGTTCTCCGATCGCAGCGAACTCGAACTTCACCGTTCTAGTAGACGGGGTTGTTGTCTTTTCGGAGATGACAAGCCTAACATTACGCGATACGCCGCCCGTAGAAGCCGCACCCGGTACCGATGGTCTGCTCTATACCACTCCGCTAGTGCCAGGCTACTGGAAGACCATAACCGAGAGCTCCGGTAGGCTCAAACTCCCTTCTGTTCGCTTCATTTCTTTCTAACGTGTTCATATACAGATCCCACAAAATACACAATATACCAGGACATAGTTGAAACCCCACACACTTCTGGATCTCTGTATTCGGCAACGTTTAAATTCAGCTATCCCGCTGGGTATTCAGTGAGCGATCCCTCGCTGCTCTCTGATCCGCAATTTGGATTCCCTTTCGATAATCTGCCAACCGATTGCTTCGGTACCGACGACTCGACAGAAATGATGGAGTATGGCAAGCCTGAGAGTCATGTGTACGACTTCCACTCCTTCGACGACGCTGCCTGGGGCTTCTCTACCCCCCCTCATTCCGACCGAAGCTCAGTCGAGAAGGCCGTACCCAGCCCTCGTGAAGTCTTCGATAATCATTCCACCCCTGGATCAAGTTCGCCGACATCTGTTTGTTTCCCAACGGAGTTGTCAAATTATATGAGCGAGACTTACCAAATGCAATTGTGAGTCGCACTTCTCTCTTGATACTCGCCGCCGCTGATCTGCGATTCATTTTCAGGTGAATCAAATGTATTATTCATTGTATTTCCGGATTTTCATCCACCTGTGCTGTAATAGCGTAAGTGGGTCGCCGCTCGTTAATATATCAAATTGTGAATCTCTATCCCTGCAGATATCTCTAAACCATCGCCGCTTTTGTTATCGGAGTTATTATTTTTCTAATTTAACTGGATCTTAGCCATCGTATTTACACTATCATCGATTTGTCGTACACAATCATTTATTGTACATATATACCATGACCTCGTGTGTACGGAGCTCAATTTAGATGAACTTGGAGCTCAATGATGCCTCTGCCCGACGTGCTTCTTCGCTTCCCGCCCCATAAACCCTGGTAATGACTAATATCGATAAAGTGCAACGTCAGGACGGTGAAAATCTCTGTCAATAAAAAAAACCTACGAGATTTCAAGCAGGTTATGATCTGAATCTTTGCCGTAAACTCTTTGGTGATGAGCGACACGTCTGTGTTTTGGTTAATCCCTCTGGTGATCCCCTTAGCGATCATAGTCTTCTTCGATCCATCTACCCTGGTATAGGCGCCAACCAGAGCATCAACCCAAGTCTTCATCGCCATTCCTCCTGCCATTCCCTCCCATTTACTCATCTCGAGAACCATGTTCGTGACGCCTCCGACGACAATGGCGACTTCACTCTCGGTGTTTCCAAGCGAATCAATGCCGATCTTTGTGTCAGGGAAGTGCTTCTGGATCGTAGCTAGTACAGCCCCGTATGACACCCCATCTCCAGGTAAGCTTCCACCCTTCCCACCAGATAGCCACGAATTAGCCTGATCAACGGCTGTGTATATGTCGGACCGGAGGGTCGGAGACATCGTCTTCTTGTCTCCGCTGTTATTTCCTACGGCCGCAGCGGCAAGTTGGCTGGAAAAATTGCGAAACATGGTGAGAGCGGGGAATGCAGTAGCTGTGTGATCGATGTAGAATGCGAGAGGAGGCTACGTGCCCATCATCGCCTTGTTGACCCTTAATAGCCATCATAAGCTTCGGACTCATGTTGACCTCGAGGCAGCCCGAGGGCCGCATTTGGACCAGTCATACGTGTACACGACAAGAAGCAGAACAATTGATAACACCGTACATTGGGTAAAACTATATGCATGGAGGACGTGCAGGTCGTTAATAACGCTATGATCGATATTCTCAAATAACACTAGGAGACTGTAAAGGTCGACGAGATCCCGGAAAAGGAAGAGATAGACCCAATCAGCGGCTTGGAGTCAGCATAATAAACAATGCGATATGTTCCAGCTGATATGAGGTCAATTAGGAGTCGATCGACAAAGCATGCAAAAGCCTTACAGGGTGTCCCACTTTCAATGGTCCTAACGTAACAGAATAATCAATCAGTCATGGAGTCACCACGATCAGCAGGGTCAGGAAAAGGACTTACCATGAGATGTCCACTGTACTTGTGCCAAGGATCTAAAAAATCCATTACAATCGCACTTCTCCCGTCTATTTCGATGCAGATGACTCACAGTACTCGTTCTATTCCATTTAAGCGTAGTCGAAGGATGAGCATCAGACCTGACGGTTACCCACTGACCCGAGACCTGGTGATCAACTGTGAGGAAGGTGCTTCCAAGCCGCAGGTTGTTCTAGGTTAAGCGATGAACTTCCTAGTCGATATCACGAGGAGATAGTGGCGGTCTTACCCTTGGATTGGCGCCAACAAATCGGGCTGTGACAGTATCCCCGACCGCATATGAAGCCTTCACGTCAGTCAGGACATCTCCGAAATGCTTCCCAATCGGGGCGGCGTCGAAAACGACACCGGTCTACAATTGAGTTGATAGACAAATAGTAAACAATAACATAAACGGAGGGACGTCAATCGAAAACACACCTGTAAGGAAATAGCCTTGGAGGTTTGTTCGGCGGGGGGTGCATCGGAGGCGGGCGTTCCCGAAGGCGACTGGCCCAAAAACGGTACGAGACTCGTGTACTTGTCGATGTAGGCCTCAAGTGTATCTGCCAATGTAACGTCAATCTATGCTTCCGAACGAGCGAGAAGAGCTGAACCCACATTGCCCAAAGATCGTCGAAGCACCTTCGTACCGTTGTGCGCCGTACTCTTCTCGAGTAGCCACATAATGCGCATACGTATTGGCGGGGCCAGCAAGGGCCACATACGCGTTCGAGCCCAAGATGCCCGAAGAGATCAATTCTGCCCGGATGGCCTCCCTAAAATAAACACATATCAAAAAGAACCCCGCAATTCATTGATGAGTTGTTGCGAACCGAATTCTTCTACCGGCCATAGTTGTTAATTCACCTGTGATATGATATGTTATCAATAACAATAGCTTAAGGTTAAAATGGGTCGCGGGTGAATTTTCTTGCCTGGCATGATGAGCATCACTAAATGATTTTGATGTGTTAAATCAATATGCGGCTGTTATCAGCTTCGAAGGAAGCAGCGTACCAAAATTGCCTACGCGAAGCATCTGAATGTCGACTGAGCTAGGAGACCAGTCATACGGTACATGCGCGTAACCCTGCCATTGACGTTTAGCAAAGATCCGAGCGTACCGCATTAAATGGGAAAGCCGTAGTATTTACCGTGTTCAATAGAATTGGCTTAGGGTCCTGACAAGCGATTTGGACCTTAGATGGCGACGGCGTCACCACGCCTATATTCAAAGTAACCCGTCAATCGAACTCATCTCATAAGGTTAGCGAAGAAGCCACAAGATACCTTTAACGAGTTCCCAGAAAGGATTCCTGGATGTCAACAAACATATGCCAGTCAGAAAATCTCGACTTGACTGCGACAATGACCGACGTACTGCGGGGTTGACGAGTTATCTCCTTGGACAAAGTCGAAGGCGCCGGGTCCGTCGCTATATCAGGGGCGGTGAGCATATAATTGAGGTAACTTTGCATTACTCCTCACGTGGTACCTCCCGCGAAAGCAAAACCTGATATTGACAGCCAATTATAACCAAGGCCACAAGAATTCAGAGAAAAATAATTGGACCTACCCATCGCAGCGGGACATGTTTGTACAGTAGTTCCATTTGGTAAGATAAAGGTATGGTTCGCCCTTGGGAATTTACATGAGATCTGGCCGGAAGAGAAAATGGGATTACGCGTACATGTTCATGTAAACATGCACAGTCCTCACGGCTCCACTGACGGGCGCCAAAGGGCCTTCCATGATGGTGCGAGCTCCTTCGAACTGCTTTTCGCCGATGATTCTGTTGGACTCGAAGTCAGACACGCGAAATCCCGGGCCACTAGCGCTCATTTGTTAGTATGGAATTTTGGCATCATTTGTTTTCACGGGCGCTTACCGTCCATGGCAGTCTTGCACGGTCCCACCGCAGGTCGAGTGATCAAAGTCGCAGGCAAGTCCATCATAGTCCTTTCCCGGACTTTCGCAGAAAGCGCCGAGACTGCATGGAACACAATTGGAGGGGTGAGAGTGGAACAAAGAACCAGAGAACACACGTGTTAGGGCTGGTGTCGCCTACATTGGCTTGTGTGAAACCAGCAACGAACGACGTGTTGCCTGGCATGGCATCAGGTTCTACGAGAGATTCATACAGGTATGCGGCCATCCCCTTGTTATCTGAGCTAACGAGGGTGTTGTTCTATCAACAGGCGCGTGAGGACGACCGAAATAAATCCGAAATTGGGCCACACATACTTCATAGATACTGGTGCCATGGACAGCAAAGAAACTCAAGAAACCCCTCGCTGTACCCGATTCGTCGTTGAAACGCAGGAGCGTCATATCCTTGTCCTGATCATACTCATACCTTGCTCTTTCCTCTGCGGGGTTGTTTAGGTACGCGGAAGGTGACCGGTTGATATTGGCATCCAAAATAGTAGTGTTTCCCAGGCTTAAACTGCCGGGCGCCAAGCTATTATGAGCGCGCTGAGCCGCGAGGACTGTGCCGCTCACGATAGCCTCCGCGGTCTGAGGAACGTAACCCAAGGCAGTTATCTGAGGTAGAAGGTTCTCAAGATACCCCCCGACCCCGGAGTGCTGATGAGTGCCTATCAACGCTATGTTTTCGTTGGTGTAGACGCTCGGGTACAAGGAAGTCAACTCCGCGACGATCGAGCGTCTAACGCCTGAATCTCCCATGGCTATATCTGTACGAAACGAAAATCAGGTTAGATTGGCCGCGCAGATCTCTTCAAACAGGAAAAACTGGGGCCTGGGGTTTTGGAGGGGAATTTGTCAATGATCCGTGCTTCGCGCGTCGGTAAAAGATCTCTGAAAATCAACCGAAGCACGCAAAACTGGATGATGGTACCTCCGCCCATCATTTTACGACTACTCCTCGATCCGGTGACCACGAAATTACCCAGGCGCTTTATGAACTTCCGTGCTAGTGTATCATCGCTGGCAATCATCGCCCGGCAATTCACCAACACAAGAGGCCGCATCCTTCCGTCTAGCACGCAGTTGAAGTGATAAGACTCACCAGAGTTGATGAACAGAATTCGACTGGAAGGATCCGAAGCGTCGGCTACGATAAACACACGGCTGAACTGACGCATATGGAGTCCAGTATCTGTTTGGGCTAGAGATGCATAGCCCTACAATTTCCGCTCAGCTACCAGGCGAATGGAGACAAATTGGATTTCTCCACCATCATGTTGGTTTCCACAATCGGGCTGCCCAACAATGAGTCTAACATAGGCAGCTCGAGGGTTAGCCACATACCCAGTGATATCAGCAACGCCTACACTGCCGTTAAGCATTGAAGAGATAGATGAAAAGAGAAAGCAACGCACCTAGTCCCAGAAGGTACTGAGCCGCCGCGACATTCCCACCACTGCCAGAAACTGCCAGCAACGCAGTCATATACCACATAAACCCAACCATAGCATTCCACAACGAGTTCAAGGTATCCCACAAGTCGTCCTGGGAGCTGATAAAAGCCATTGGAGTGTGTCTGAGGTCCAATTCTTATATCGCTGTGAACGTGATGGGATTAATTGGGAAACCGCGCGGATGCTGGCTTCGAAACCGCGTGAGCAGCAAATCACAAGATAAAAGTAACCCGGCAGTGACACCCTGGGACGTTATATGGGCAGTCCGTGACAGCATTTCCATCAATGAGATGCCAGGCTGTAGTGGCTCAGGAGCAAGAGGCGAATTATCTATTGACAAATTCGGAAAATCCGGGGAAATTTCGGTCTAGACCGCTAACACTAAAAGGCTATATAGCTCAAACTTCAGACTTCCGTCCTGTGAATTTACATGCTGAACAAGTACAACAGTATGGTATTTAGGAGAAGATCAAGGAGGGGAGGTAGGAGGAGGGGTGACATTCTGGCTATTTTCAGAGTAGACCATTACAGTAATATGTAGGATCAACGGGAGCGTAAAAATAGTACCAGTAGAGCTATTACGAGACTCAGTGGGAAGAATGGAAGGAGAGGAAGAAACAAAAGCGCAACTGAGGCCCAGGAGAGAAAAAGAATACCCATCATCTGACATGATCACCGGCTTCCTATGCTTCACGGTCTGACCTGTCCCATTTCTCTGATGCCCCAGGTAATAAAATGGAGGTGCCATGAATGCTGGAGGAAGAGAGCGACCCGTTACGACATCCTGCCTGTCCAACCACTGTCTCTCGAAAATACCATGGTAACCATTGCGACGATGTCGGTTGATGTAGGCCGGTGAGAGTAGATTTGGCCGTAGCACTTTGTTGCTACAGCGAAAGCGCCAAGCAGGCGGTGACTGTAGACCTGCATGAAAAAGATCCAGAAAAAAGCATGCCCGGGCCGGCGGTGGTTGGATTGACCGCCAATCGGTAAGTCACCTTTGACGTCATTAGTGCCGAGTTGCCGATCGCTGAAATAGCGCAGATAAATTTAGCAAATATCTTGGCCTGAAAAGGAAATTTGTAGCGATAAAATTGCGAACAAGTTAACCAAGTTATACGGTCCAGCCCTGGATGCTGTTGGCGATGGACATACCTTCGTAGTCTGAGTAAAGAGACTGTAGTCGGGTCTCAATGTACTAGTACGATCATCTTGAACCATGCGAGGCCCAGTGCTACCAGATCTTCGGACCTCCATAGTATGCCCTGCCATCTATGCCTCATCCGGCAGTAGGTGCTGTTGCGCCATCATCGAACAGCGTCAACAATATCAAAACGGAAGGTGTCGCGTGCTGGGAGTGAGCGTGTTTTCCGATGTCGCATGGATATCAGCGATGCGACTGTGGCTTGGCAAAGTGGTTCGGAGCGACGGCCAGATTAACGAAGTGAAACAGTGAGAAGTCTCCCAGCTTGGTGCTCTCTTGGGAATGTATACCATTGATGGAAAATGGTGGTACTGAGGAGGTCATCAGCGTTTTTGACACATTCAGCACGCTCGGTAAGCAGAACTTCTAGCCTGTTCCACCAGCTCGATAGGTGCCAGTTATCGTCTACGAGCGGTGCGCTTCAGTAATTCCTATATCGGCGGAAATAGTTTCCATATATCTAGGAGGCGCTCTATGGCTGGTAGTCAGAGATCTAGATGGCGGTCACACCGGCGGAGATCATGGACAAAGAAAATGGCGACCAGACCTGCCTAAGGAGCTAGCATAAGAATCACTGAATGCGAGCACGCTTAAGAAAACGGAAAATTACAAAAGAAATCATGTTGAAGAAGAGCCGGAAGGAACAGTACTCAACATAGAAGCTGTAGAGGGAAATTTTAGTCCTGTATGAACACTAAGTCGAATCATCTGCTCAGTGCTCTCAGAGAAGTCGTTTTTTCGTTTGTAACACACTGTCAAGAACATCCTGATGAAATCTTTCTCCTCTTTGCTTCTGTCCGTCCGACTCCACAAGTTATATGGGTCTTCAGGTTTCCTTCTCGAGACTTTTCGTTGATCTTGGCCCAAGTCGGGTATATCCGTTGGCTTCGAACCAGGTATCACATACCCGTCTACTTGGTCCAAAGTCCTTGATCCGACCTCTCCCACAGCAGTTCGGATTTCATTCATCATAAAAGAAATGTTCCGGATATCCATAGCGATGGGCGCTAAATTCGCGAAGAGGGTCGAGGACTAGACTACAGCTTGGTCGTAGTTGCGGAGTAAATGTGGGCCCATTCACTACTCTAAAAGAGGAGGAGTAGCGCGCCCCGGCACAAGAAAGGTAGCGGATCGCGGCAGAAGGTTACGAATTCTGTCGTCAAGAAGGAGAAGACAGATTTTCAATGGCGTTCCAGAGCGCTGGGCTGACTGAGTCCGAGCAGAATACAGCACCCATGTAGCCTGAGTCATAAGATGGCTCTAATATGTTCAACAAAGGGCAAAGAGGGCCGAAGATGGGGGCCTCCAGCTCTCGCCCCTACGTCTCCATGTGAAGCGCAGTACATGTATGTAAGGTTCGAATAGCGCCACATGCAAAACAGCTTTGTTCCCGGGCCGCGAGTGACCCCGAGACCATCAAAGTCATTTTTCGATGATCTGCACCGATGTGTGGGAGTCCAAAGGGCACAATGAAAAAAGAACGGCGCTGACACTACTGCCTTCGCCTTCGAGAGAGTTCGTGGTCTCAAATTCTGAGGAAAAGAAGCGATCAAGGTGGTGCTGTGAGGAGAAGATTTTTGATTTACGACATGAGAAAAGATGCCGATAGCTGCCTACGATCAAGGGAGTGCCAAAATCCGTGGACTGTGGTGTTTATCCAAGAAGAAAACCACACTTCTTTGACACCTGGAGGCTTCACGAGACGCGATCTACGCATCATCAGAGTGTTCTGAATTGGACTCTTGATGCCCAAAGCTAGTCTAATCTGCACATGAATCTTTGCTGTGAGCATGTCAGGCAAAAAATGATTACCCCGTTAAGCGATTTGGTTATTCCGGCGGAACATCAGGAGACAAATTTTCAATAGATTGCAGAACTGGCTAGTTCAAGTTAGAACTAGCCATGATCTCAATAAGGTGGAATCAACGCGTATTCGATACGTCATACACCACGGTTATCGCAGTCGAGAAGTAAGGATCCTTCCCGCGATCTGGTAAAGGCGTCGTAGTAAAAGATCTTGAACAAGCGAAGTCTAGATTTATGTCACTGTGGAGCACTATATGTTGTAGCTCGAGGAGGATTGATGACGCCGAGGAACTAACCTCGAATACTGTAACGCATATGCCCTTTATCACGGGCAGCTAATGCTGCAATGAAATGTATGACGGACATGATTAGATGGAGCTGGATGAGTGGTTCGTCAATACGGACAGAAGGATACGCATCGTTTGCACTCTCGATAGAATCTGGATATAGATTGAGACAATATTCGACGCGTACGGCAGTGGCGTCGGTCACACGCGGAGGAAGAAATCAACCACCTATTTACAAAAGACAACATCAATATATGCGCACATATGCAAGTTGTGACTCACAATGGAAGGTGATGAAACTCATTGTTAACCCTGGGTGTATTATTTTATTTTCACCCAAATATTGAGACCGCCGAGCTCTCCGTGTTTGCTATGGGAAGTGTTGAAATTGGCTGTGTGCCTAGCTGGCGCTCATGCTCGAGAGGAGGAAACACCAGAGCCTGAGAGAATTGTGGCAGGTAACGAAGATTTCATGGGGCCGAAGGGACCGCATGAGAAATAAAGAAATAGTTGTCGAGAGCAGGACAAGCTATAGGTGGGAATGATAGAGGCCAGTCTGTTGGTGTAAAAAGCGACTGAGAGGACGACGGAGGCGGCTAATGAAAGGAGGGAAAGGGAGAACCAATTCTCGACGAGGGTATTTATAGGTACGTCATAGTGCCAGTCGAGGCACGTGATGGTAACATTGCCCAATATCAGAATGACATCATACGTATCCGCATCGAACAGAACTTGCGCTAGGATACTGAAGCGTTGAAGGCCAATGAGTAGTGCGGATGCAATGGGTAAATTATTTGCTAATGCCAGTAGCTTAGCAACTCGAAGGACGCCATGCCGAAATTGGTAAATTACCAGGAGACCAAAATGCTGTATACTTCCGACGTGTAGGGTACGGCCAAGGGAGCATAGTGTTCGTATTTGTACAGTATATTGTAGTTGACAGAGTAAGTAGTGCGCCAAGTTGGGAGACCGATGTTCTGCTATGGACGGTGTTATTGTTGGTGTTGTTGGTCAGAGGAAAAGGTGGATTTCAAATTTGATTTACGGCGTCCGGGCCCGATACCCGCGCGCCACATGACCGGGTTCAACCACTTCCGGTGCCGTTGTTACACCCACAACGATAAAACCGAGGCAAGAAATGTTATTTATCTCCTTGGGCACGACATGAACTCCTTTATGCCAGATTTGTGCGCCCCAGATCCAGCCTCAAGAAATTCTCGACAAAACTGTCAACGAACTTCGAAAAGATTGGTCTTCCGAATCTCCCTCATCTCCCAATGTGTCGTCTCGCGCGCCAAGCTATCGCGCATGTCCAAATGTTTTAGATTCGCCATTGTGGATACCGGTGACCAACTCTCTTCCTCCTCCTGAGTCCTCTGCTTCGGCCTTTTATTTTCTATTATATGAGTCGCCACGGATAAAAAAGACGGTCAGCGCTCTTTACCTCGTCAGTGTGGAGGACGACACCAGCGGGAAGAAACTCTTTTTTCTTCCATGCAACTGATACAATCCTCCCGGTCCTACAAATCTTTGCCTCGCTTGCGACGCTAGGTCTCATTGTCTTTACTGTTAGAGTTCGCACGGACCTCGTATACCATGGACCCGGCCGTTCCTGGTTGGGTCCTTGCGCCGGTACTCACACCACTTGACCATCTCAGGGACATCCCAACCCTCCACCCGCTTATCATGACGATCCCGAGAGTAAAACCCGACGATCTTGACAGTAGGCTCACAGAATTCTCCGCAACGGGCTTCATTGAGGCCTTAGTATTGCATGATTATGATTCCATCCAGTCCCTTTTGGGAGGGGGGAAGAGCCGGAGCTAACTGTCTACCTTGGTAGCCTCAAAAGTCCGATCCCATACCGTTTGAGAGACTGTAAGTACCCTACTCTGTTTCCCCTCGAAGATTTGTATTCACGGATATGGGCTGTCGTCTCGCTAAGTTCTATCTTCCGACTGTGATGATTAATCTCACCATGAATTCTCTTTAATATTCCTGTGCCACATTATCCTCCACAACAGACTCGACTGGGCAGAATGGCTGCGGTGGTTTGCATGGCGTCAGTGGTCGTAAAATCCAGAAGGTTCTGTTCATGGAGAGAATCGTATACTCTACTCGCCTGCTACTGGAGGATGACGGAGTGTTGCTGTGCGATTTTGGGAAGGCGCTTTCTAACCAGTGTGGCGAGTATGTGAGTGTTTACGAAAATAGATTCCAATACAGTGAAATACCTCACTGGGGTGTCCTTTATCGTCGATAAAATGGGATCAATGATCGCAGAGCATGTTTGTCGAGTACAGGAGAGTTTGTTCAACGACGGTTAGGACGGGCCATCATTCTGGCACTGATTTCCTGATGCTTGAATTCAGAAAGGATGTACACCCTGCTTTCTAGATCTCAGGTCCATATTCACTGTTATTTCAAGGCGTCAGGAGACTCGCGAAGTCATAAACAGACTGGACGATGAATTTAGGATGCAGGTCGCATGACTTAATGATGCATGCCATGTTTATGGTTTGATCGGGGACTTATCTCTTATCGATTCATCTCTTGGAGTCGCCTTCCTGCCATTCTGAACGCCTTTGTTAGTTTGGAAGCCTCTGTCATACAAACCTACTCTCTGTTGTCGGTTTCAAGTTCCTTCTTTACCAGGTCCATATTTTGAAGAAAGCAAAGAATACCGACTCTGTGGGAACGAGTACGAATTCGGTCGACTGTGAGCCTCAACGCCTTGAGATTCCAGTGCCTGTCTCATCTAACTTCATATAGATGGCACTATATCAGCCAGATTCTCCCATTTCACCCGTTACGCACTCCGTTGACACGCCCCCAGTCCGCTTATTAAAATGCCCTGAATGCGGGTATGCAATGCCAGGGGAAAGCCTTACCCCTACCCTCCCTTCATCGCGATTTGAGGAGTTGTTGTCGTGCAATGATCCCCCTGTAGACTCGGAACGTACGGCTCTCGAGGCCGTTGTCCGCGAGGGCGAAGCCAAACTGTCTTCTCTACCCCAGCGCATGGCTGCAGTCAGAGAAACGCTGAAAATTCTCTTAGCAGAGCAAGCCCGCACCGTAAAGTATATCACGGATGCCAAAAGTCTTCTCAATCCCGTTCGCAGACTACCAGGGGATGTGTTGATCGAAATATTCACTGCATGTCTCCCCGAGTATACGGAGGATTCGCTTAATGCTAAAAGGGCACCATGGGCACTCTCCAAAGTCTGTGTGTCTTGGAGACAGACTGCATTAGCATCGGCAGGATTATGGGCAAATGTTCATTTGGAAATGGACCTCTACGCGAATCATATGGAGTCGGTATTCCGCTTAGGGACAATATTGGACAGGGCGGGAAAGCATCTCCTCAGAGTCTACATCAAGGGTCATAAGGACTTCTCACACCACCCGGTTTTTGCGATGATTCTGCCCACGTCGGCTAGATGGAAATCTCTCGACGTCACTGCATCGCTCCGCTCTTTCCGTTTGTTCAATAGTATATCACATTGTTTGCCTCTCTTGGAGACCTTGAAAATCAAGGTGTCCAGTTTCCATCGGTCAGACATACGGCCCGATTCCACTGGTGTTTATGGCTTCTGCCAAGCCCCCCGTCTCCGAGAGTTGTCAGTAACACAACAACTCGTGTCGGGCGCGCCTTTCTTTTCGAGATTATTTGCTCTACCATTGGAAAAGATATCTGAGTTATATCTAACCTCGACGACCTCCGATGCGGTATCTCTCCTCCAATATAACGGAGCCAAACATTTGGTCACTTTTGTTATCACGTTGGTCGCCTCAGAGGATCGTGCCCTGCCGCAACGAATCGAAATTCCCGTGATCAGACAGACTGGTCTTCAGAACCTTGCCCTCGTCGGTTCTGCTGTCTGGCTTCGGTCCCGACTCCGCCTACCAGCCCTTCAGAGATTGGGACTCTTTCCCTCTGAGGGGCCCGTAATCCCAATGATATCCGAACACACAGCACCAGCTTTGACAAAGCTGACGATAAGCGCTGATGACTCTATCCAGGGACGCGCATTGACCAATATGCTACAGTGGACTCCAAATTTGAGCGCCATGATACTTTACACCATCATAAAGGACGATACCCTCTTCACGGCACTTGGAAGATCCCGAGACGGAGATTTCGAATTGGTTCCGCACTTGAAAATATTTTCCCTCAAAGGCACTCAGTTGGAGTTCTTAGACCATGGCCGTATTATTACTGAGATGGTTGAATCCCGACGCGCTATAGTTCCGTCCGGCGAGGGACAAGCTTCACTGAAGGAAGTCCGTTTGAAAGACGACCTTGGGGATTCGGAGCGCTGGGAGAAACTGCGCCAGGGAGGTCTAATTGTACGTTATGACGCTGAAGTATAGGGAGCCAGATCATTCAGTGGTAAGTTACGTTTCAATTTCTACCTCTATGTCTTTTCGTTGTATTATCTCTCTGGTGTTCAAGAAGCTACTTTGGCATCCACATTTGGGTTATACGCTACTGTACAGGCTATAAATTTAGTTCACGCCGAGTTACTATCCAGTTCGAATCTCCAGAAGAGAGGAAATCAGCTGCAACGGTGGCCTACGGATCGGATAATGTCGCAGCATAAACCAAGACAAAGCCCTGTGCCTACGTCTTCGTTGTGAACAACGCTGGACACACAACTCCACTCGAAACTGACCCGAGTCACAGAGGAAACAATGGTTGCATATGCGTTTACGCCGAATACTGAAGTGCACAGTACAGGTCCCGCAGTTACATAGTTCGGTAAAATACAATACTTATAGCCACCACTCGGGAGCCTCACTCAACCATCCACGATTGCATATGTCACATTCCACTGTAACCTTAAAGGATCCATTGTGTAAAGGGCAACAAGCCTCAGACGCATCAAATCGAAAGGCTTCCGTTCGATGGTCTGTCATATTAGTGGGCCACAAGCAAGGACAGTCAAGAAATATCTCATACTTGATCGATGACTCGGTAAAAATCAGACGCCAGACTATAAGCGAGGCCAAGATGAGTTAGGACTGCATGCTTGCATTCCACCGTGTTATTATAACTGCGATATTTCACCCTAGCGTGTCCTTTGACCTAAATGCAAGTTATACTCAGCGGAGGCAAATCAAAGTTTCAAAGAGTGCTCACCCTAACTTGGGGGGACCAAGCACGCGTCGGCCATAGAGATTGAGCATCTAGAACCACGCTGTTGGAATCGGCCAAGATGCCGGGTTCCATAGCGAGTAGACGAATGACGCTAACGCCAGGGAGACCGAGCTCTTGGTCAGTCGGATCGTTTGAAATGAATGGGATGCTCTTGAGGACGGGAATGCTTGTACGTTCATCCCACTTAGGGCGATGAAGATAAACGATATAGGATTCGCCTTTGAGTTTTCAATGAATCGACGTATATCCGGGGAAACGGGCTCCATCGGTGAAGGAGGGAGCAGCACCCAGAGTCCGAACAGTCTTGTTTCTCGTGGGGTGGTGGCCATGATTCTGAGGGTTTCGGCACAGAGTAGCCACGTCCTGAAGGCTGAGTGATTCCAATGAGACGCAAAGTGTGATACAATAATACTGGACTAACATGATTTTCGAGTACAATGCCTAAAGCTTGCTTTAGCCACTGGTATTGGGGGCCAAGGGGACCCGGTATTTTCTGGTGGCCATGATGATTGACGATTATCTAAGGAAATATTAATACTGAATGCGTAACAACCCTCAGGAAAACGTACAATTGGGGGAGATGCAGGTTCCGCGTTGGGCTGGATACGATTTCCAGGCAGCGGCGGTGGATGCTGACCATTCTACACGCAAAGATTAATATTGAGTTGGTAACAACCCTCAGCAAGACATACGACTGGGGGAGGTGTAAGTCCCGCGTCGCGACTGCCAAACAACGGCGGGGGATCCTGACCATTCTACAGATTTATATGTGAGAATACAGGACACGGGAATAACAGTAGGCTGACGGGCGTACCAGGCTGCGAAGAAGTTCATCAAAAGACGGAAGAGTGACTTCCTGTTGTAAGCTTGAGATAGGCTAAATGACGAGACAGGAAGGTTCCTACCTGTGATGGCATCGTGAGTCAAAGCAGGGATTAAAAACTGTCGGGAGGGCTTTATGTACCCGTATCTTCATGCCACCCCGACGTCGGTCAAAGTGTCAATAATAATAACAAATCAATAATCAAGACATGAGTGCACAGACCATGTATTTTGGTAGCCTCTTTGTTCCACTGGAAGGGTAGATCAACGCCACACGGTTAATTTAAGACTCAAGAGGCATTGCTTCACAAAAAGGCGACAACTGAAATAGCCCCGAATCCCAATCAGTTTGGACGGCCAAATCTGCAAGATGGCTGGTACGGCTATAGAAAAAATTCCGCCAGCATTTGATCAGTATACGAATAAGACAAGCCAAGTCTGGCGACCTGAAAATCTGATCGAACCAAGCTCATCGTAAAATTGAGGCCTTCCGAAGATGATTCCAGTGCAGGTCAAGGCGATCGTCTGGTCCCAGAACAAAGCGCGTTGGCGTGTCGGATGCCAGCACAGGTCACGGAGTAGAACGCAGAGAAAGCTAAGGACCAGCTTGAGCCTTGAGGACACCACATCCCACATTGAATGACGCTTTTGTCTAACCCAGCAGAGTCAGTGAAGTTCGAACAGATCGGCAGGTCACCATCTGACCTTGTCGTGTTTTAGGTTACGCGGTCACTAACCTCTACGGGAATTACTACTTCCTCTGCGCCTCCGCATACTTTCCGCGCGCAGCTAGTATACCTTGAGCTTGTAGAGTAGTTCATCGTGACGGTTGAAAGAGTGAGATTCAATGGGAGAGCTACCCAAAGCAAGGGGTGGGCGAACAGGAATGGTGTGGTGTGTGGTGTGTGTACCGGCACAAGGTCCCAATCAGGAACGGCCGGGTCCACAGCCCTAACATGGCAAGCCATGTGCTGTGGCCACGAAGGCTCGTACCGTTGTGATCGCACGGTTGCGTACGTCTCGCGGAGTAGAGACACGTCATGGGGTATTGACAGAAAGCAATGTAGAAAGCCAGTCCAATTACAATAATATACACCATTCATATCTCGGGACGAAATACAGGCAGACGTTGAAAAATGCGTAAGATATCAAAAACATACTTCGCGAAGGAACACAAGACATCGGCATTGTCCGCTTCAATAAGCAACCGTATGACCTCCACCCCCGAAGCAGCAGCTTGTAGGGATGAGATCAATGCGACAGGCGCAATACGGAAGACTTTATGGAAGAATTGATCTCGTAGTTCTTCCAGATCGTTGGATCCGGTGCAGTACAATAAAACATGAGCTTCGTCCTCTACCTCTGCATGGCAGTAACGGCAAAAACGTTGATCATGAGGAACTGGAGGTCGACGTCGTTCTGGCCATCTGAGGATCTCGACTGCGAGCGTATGGGATGATGTCAGCAAGCGTACCAACACTTTTCGATGGGCAGGGACAGGCATGAGGAGGTATGGGCGGAAGGAGGCTACAACAGATTTCTGTGAACAGGCAACCTGGGAGTGGCATGAGGCACGATGGTGCAAAAGGGGAGCCTTGGGGGATGAGCCGATGAACGCTTCAATATCCTTCAAGTATGCTTGTTCAATGGCGTCGACAATGTTATCGACATCAACAGGTGACCAAGGATGGGATAGATCAATGGATATGGGCTGACGAAGACGAAGCAAGGCATTACGGAGGTCGGACATCCAAGACGATTTGCCATCGGTAGCTAGCATAATGGCATCATTCATGGCATAGGAGAGCAAATGATCATTTGGCAAGGAAAGGGCATACTGCCAGTACCGCAGGGCTAGCGTAAGCCTACGAAACTTGACGGGCCACATCCCTGTCTCTGAGAAGAGCATTGCCACAGGTGATCGCTTAGCAATACCCAAGAGACGGCGAATGAAGGTTTTCTGAACGCGCTCAAGCTCAGCTAATGACGCAGGGTCAATGTCGATGGAGACATCACAAGCAGACGTTAGATGAGGATCCACGGTGGCCATATAGACGGAGATTCCATCTTTCGGTGGGATGGTACCAACAAAGTGCTCAGCGCCAAACAACGCATTCATGGACTTGCGCGCTTTCGATGCTTTGATGTAATAATGCTCCTTGAATATTGATCTAGCAGTGTCCATCAGAATAATGAACGGGAGAGAAACGGAGAGTGGAGCACCTATCCGTGGACGAGAGTGTGATCCCAACATATTTGTGCCTGGAAACACAAGAGAGAGGAAGGCCACCAACAGTGAATGAGGGTAAAGTAGAGGGCAGCCGACCCGCAATCCATATCTTGGTCTTGTCATGGGAGATTGTCATTGAATTCTTCCGACACCAATCAAATAAGATATCAAGTTTTGACTGCAGACCTTCCGACGAATTTGAGAATAAGACAATATCATCCGCCTGTTTGACGTGGGACATAGGTTGATGTCCGAGAACGACATCATCGGCATGAGGCGGCAAGGAAAAATCCGAAAAGTAGATATTCCACAAGCCAGGGGAGGAGCTATCACCTGCAAGAATTCCAACAATGGATTTGAACGCGTCGGAATGATGTGGACCGAGTTTGACGACATAAGTCATTCTCTTATACATCATCCGGAGCCAATCTACAAGAGGACCCGCCGCTCCGAGTTGAGACATTTTAGCCCAAAGAGTAGGCTGGTCCGTTGAAGGGAAGGCATTTGTAAGATCCACAAAAGCGACATAGAGAACTTTCTGTTCCGCTCGGGAGTGGTCAATAGCGCTCCAAAGGATAAACATGTTGTTATTCGTCCGATAATGCTCCCGAAATCCATTTTGCGAGGGCGGCAATATGTTGTTGGTCTCCATCCACTCCCGGAAACGACGATCTATAAGCCACGTGAGGACTTTGAGGAAACAAGATTGGAGGCCAATCAGACGATAGCTCTCAGGATCTAGAGCGGGTTTATTCGCTTTCAGAACTCCAGTGAGGATGGTAGTGAACCATATCGAAGGAGCATCCAAGGAATCCAAGCACTTATTGAAGAAAGCAGCCAAACATTTGTTCGGAATGCGGAGGATATGATCCAGCGCGATATCATCGAGACCTCTGGCTTTCCTCTTATTCTTCTTTCTCTTCCGATGAACATCTTGTCTCCATTCTTCCATATCCATACCGGCCAGCGACTTAGAAAATGTCCTCTCCAGTGTTGAATCCTCAGTCCTGTTTGGCAGGGCGCTCGCAACGGCTTCAGCATAAGCTCTTGCCTCACGATCCCAGTGCTCGGGCAAGACCTCAGGTGGATTCATACGACCATGGAAGGTTTGGGCAAGAGAAAGAAGGGACACCTTAGGTAAGGGATGATGGGAAGGATCCGACCAAGATCGGATCAGTTTCCAGAAGTCACCCTGACATGCCACCATCGTTAAAGCTTGCAAGTTCTGCCACATTGCCTTCCTCATTCTGTAACGACCACGGTGAGATTCACAATCTTGATCAATGTCCCCACCGTCTGAAGGAGGTACGAAGATCACACGAGAGGTACAGCTTGTCCTACCACCTCGAGGTGGATGCTGGGTGGATGGACCTGACACAGGTGTGGACACCAGCTTGGAATATGGAACGTTCGACCACACTTTCAGCCCAGGTTCACAGCCATCAATGTGCTGGATGTCTTCTGCATGTTAAAGCTCCTCACAATCTGAAATAAAGGTTGCACATACATCGACCCACTCAGCTTTGCCCATGTGCATGGGTGAGGAACCTGGATGGTGTGAAACAGCGCGTGCATCCGCAAGGGCATATTTGTAAGTCGTATTCTCTGTACTGGCTTTGATCATCATGAATTGGGTTGTTGCTCGCCTGAGGGAGAGACAGTCAACAACTGTTTTTAGAATGTCATCGTTGGGTCCTATCCAACCTTTCACTGCATGTAACGGTGCCTCATAGCAGATAAGATCAATGATATCTTGACAATCCACCATGATCTGCAACGGGGAATCTATACCGAGAGCAGCCACGGTGACGGCAATCACTGCTAGGAGGACTCTCTGCTTTGCTGGACCATAGACAGGGGAATCAGAGCCTGCCCGTTCAGGGATCGTTCCGTATGCAATTGTTCGATTCCGGGATGACTGAAGGCCCCAATGTATAGCCGCAGTCAATAGACAATGCCCATGCTGGTTATCTGGGGAGACAACATAAGCTGAGAAACATGGGATTTCCTGAGACTCCTTTGCAATACATGGGCACGAAGCACCATAGAGATGCAAACGATCCATCTCCGAGGGAATTGTTGAAACAGCGGAATCAAGGATAGCAATGAGATCGTCATTGAGAGGGCCCACCCGCTCTGCCTGCAATGTCTTTCTAAGGTCTGTAATCTTAGGTGCACTGGTATCGACGACCAGAGGGATATAGAGGGTCTCTGAGGACGTCATAGACACTGTTAAGGGGGCATGATTTGCTGGTCCTTCCTTCCCAATAGAGAACCTCAACAAGGAAGGCTCATCAAGAAGAGAATGCGATACGAAAGCGTAATCCACGATGGCGGTGCCTCGCGGCTGGAAAGAAGTCCATTTGTTGTCATATTGATACCTCCGATACTCTGTTTGAATTTGCAAACCATTGAGAATGACCATTCTCGTGTCATAACAAAGGTCGATGAATTCCGTGCCACGTGCGTCTCTTTTCACATCAATCACTTGATCTCTCGAGCAATCCATGGGCACATTGGCAGGGCTTCGGGTACCAATTCTACCATTCATGTCGGTGAGTCCTACAACGGGAAGAGTAGAATTGGCTGAGAGATATGTGATGGCCTCTGCAAAGTATTGGAAAGGATGGACAGTTGCACGAGTGCACACCTTTGAGGTCGCTGGAGCGATATAACCAGCAACCAAATAGCAACAAGGCAAATGCAGAACAAGGAGATCCGGTCTGGACAGTTCATCTATGACCTGATGACGAAGGTCATCTTTCACCACCGCACAGAGTCCGCCCCATGGACAGCCTCCTGAATAGGGACGAGTTCTGAATATAGCAGTGTAGCCAGTCGGTACCAGGATACGCTTCTCTGTGTGAGGCATCAGCCAAGTTTTGAAGAAAACAGTGACATCGTTCTTCCTGATGACAGACTTCACATCTGGCCATCGAATTTTAAGTGGAAGGTGACCATTGATATTCCAGGAACAGAGCGACAGCTGTCGAGTGGAAGGCTCTTCTGTTAACTGGGGGGATGACATTGCCTGCCTACAACAAACAATCATGAAACACGTACAGACCACTACTATCATACAAAGACCTATGAGGGAGACATGTGTACAGTGCAAGGAGAATCAGGGATATGTACAACACCAGAGAGTCTGGAGATAATTACAAGAGCTTAAATGACTTTTCAACTGTTTTTCTACTAATGAACATACCCATGATGGTCATCAACGAAGGGACCAGTGGAAGGAGTCATAGAAGGAGCAGGGAGAGGTGTGGTCCTTGCAACTGCCAGATTGTCTGGCCATGAGAATTGGAAATGATGAAAATGCTCAGGGAGGGAGTGCGCGGCAGACATAAAGTCCTTTGCCCCTTGCTCGCAATTGAATGTGATAAGGACAGAAGCGGGAGTGCCGGGCATACGCCGAACATCAGAAACAGCGGTCATAGATAGATTCTGTATGCACCCCATCATTTGAGCCACGGTATTGTATGGATTGCCAAGCGTGGGAGTATTATTGACGAGCACTTGATGGCGAGCATCAACAACAGCAGGTGGGAGATTAGCGGTAGGGAGCGGCGATTGAGGAGGACGAGAGACATTTGGAATTGGTCACAGAGTGTTCGCTACTGCGGGCACTGTGGAAGCTGCCAGAAATGTCCTTTCCAGATCTGCCACTCGACCCTCAAGGGCATGAAAGGCATCCCTCGTTGGCTGGGTCTGTGAAGGCATTTGCTTGTTGTTTTCCAAAGTGGTGAGACGGTGTTCAGCACAGTGAACTGTGTCAGGAAGATGAGTGAGAGCAGTAAGGGAAGTATTAAGGCTATTGATGACTTCCAAATGCTCTCGAAAGCGACCGGTAGCAATTTTAGACAGTTCAGAGAGGCGAGTCTGTAGGTTAGAGATGTCAGTGTGAATGTCCTCCAAGTTGGAGATTGCAGGGGGCTCGGACATGTGTGATTGTAGCAAAGTAATCTTGTCTGTCAGGGACTGGAGCTGACGATCAAGAGAGTCTTGCAGATTGGTGACAGCAGGTTTCCACATATGGTCTCCACCAGAAGGAAAAGAAGATAAAGCCAAAGAAGAAGAGGGTGGACCTGCACTGAAGGCAGGCGTGGCTGAGGTGAAACGAGTAAAGGAGGGCAGGGTACTGGTGGACGCTTCTTTGGCTTTTTGTGGGCATTTTTTTGGAACAATAGATGGAGAGGGCTGACCTCCAGCTGCAACAAAGGCAGCATCTGTCTGACCCCGCATAGAATGGGTGTTACTTGCGGGGCCCACAGGTGGAACAGCAGTTGAGTCATCATTGGGAATCACCACCGAGGCTTTCCGTTTCAAGGGATTTTTGGCCTTGCCTGGATGGACGGTGTTAGACTCAAACTCCTAATCAAGAGTTGATAGCGGCTGTCTCGCGTTTGGGCAGTCACCGCTACGTCCCTTATCAAAAGGAGCTAAGACTAGGCACTAGTTCTGGGCTTTGATTAGATAACGAAGTCTGATATAGATTAAATGTTAGCTCGAAGCTAGGGTATATACAACGAGCGCTAAGCCTTTAAATACTGTGAGTTGTGAGTCTATACATAAGTCGTTCGTGAGAGATAGAAACGGGTAGAATCCGATAGAAACGTAGCACGCAATAGCGAAGCGATAGTGTGGGGCTCTTGGAGCAAGTGACCAGTTACCCCTATGATAGACGGTCCGGTCGGCCCGGTGAGATAAGATAAGGAAAAAAGTGAATAAATCATAACATTACCCCCTTCTTAAGGCAGGCATCCCAACTGCTGTTAAGGTATCTCCTGTGGCTCCCAGAATGATTTAGTGTCTCCTGATGGATCATTGTGCCCTCCTAGCCATTCCCAGTATTCATCAAAGTGTTCGTCGTACCAGTCATGATACCACAGCTGTTCCCCAGTAAGCGGGTTTGTGTGGCATTGTAGAGGTCTCGTTGTTATGGCATCGACATTTTCGTGTAGGAACTCTTCAACCAATTCATCGGCATCCATGTCGTTCTCCCGTACCCAACTGTTTGATTCTGGTCCGTAGCCCTTCCACTTTACGAAGTAGTCTGTTACCTGGTTTGGTGGCTCTCCTCGTTTTCCCCTGACAGTTCGCTGTCTGCTATTCAGGACCTTTTCAATCTCGTAATGTTCTTCACCATTGATAAGATCGGGTGGTGGTGGAGGTGGTTGTTCCTGATTGGGAAAGGCGGGAGGGATGTATGGCGTAAGTAAAGATTCGTTAAAGGTGGGGTGAATTTTCCAGTTGGTCGGTAGTTTTAACATGTAAGCCGAGGCGCCTTTCTTGTTCTTGATTTCGAAAGGGCCTGTTCGTTTGTCGTCGAGTTTCTTTTTTGGTCGAGGAAGATGGAGATTAGTCATGTCGAGCCAGACTTTATCTCCTACCTTGTACTCGATAGCGGAGCGCTTTGACTTGTTGTATTGTATCTTCATCTGTAGTGCAGCCTTTTCAAGCGACTTTTTGGCAGTAGCATGAATTTCCTGCATTTTAGAGATGAAGGTATCGGAGGAGGGAGTGCGGAAAGGAGCCGTGGATTTTGTTCCTGGTAGAACGGCAGGGTTATACCCATAATTGACTTCAAAAGGACTTTTACCGGTGGAAGAATGAACGCTGTTGTTGTGTGCAAAGGCAGCAAGGGAAAGCCATTCCGCCCAGTCCGTTTGAAGGTGATTGACGAACATCCGAAGGTATTTCTCAATCTCTTGATTGACTCGTTCGGTTTGTCCGTCCGTCTGAGGATGGTAGGCAGTTGAGGCATTGCTTTTGATTTGCAAAAGGTCGTAGAGGTCTTTCATGAATTTCGATACGAAGATGGTTCCTCTGTCAGAAATGACGACTTGTGGCATCCCATGTTTGGAATAGACTTCGTCGCACAGAATTTTAGCCCATCCTTCTGATGATAACTCTGTGGAGCATGCTATAGGGATAATTTCCTTGGAGAAGCGGTTGACGATTACAATGATTGTGTCATAGCCGTTGCTTTTGGGTAAGCCGGTTACCATGTCCACTGAGATATGAGTCCAGGGCTGGGATGGTATCTCGTTGGGATGAAGTGGTGCTGCTTTGGCCTGCGTGCTGGTTTTTGTTCGCTGGCATACCTCGCAGGCTCTGACATAGGTCTCGATGTCCTTTTTCATCTTCGGCCACCAGAACTCTCGTAATACGAGCTCCTTCGTCTTCTCGATACCTGGATGCCCAGCAGTAATGTGATCATGAGATCGGGCAATGATTTCTCCCCTCAGCGTATGATCTCGAGGAACGTAGATTCTGCCGTCATACCAGATAAGTCCATTGGTCATTTTCATTCCACGATCATGGTTAAGGGAACCAGCGACCGTGGTATCCCAAAGATGGACGTTTCTGGTGGCGGTTTTTATGCTCTGGTGGGTTTCCTCAATTGTCGGCATGATCATGGCCCGGAAGTGTTCAGGGGACAGGACTACTACTTGTTCATTGTCATCTTGCCCCTGGTCGTGATCAGCTTGTCTGGATAAAAGGTCTGCCTTTTTGTTAGTGGTGCCAGCCTTGTGATGAAGGGTGAAGTGATATTTGGCGAGCTCGGTGATCCATCGAGCTTGACGTCAATTCACTTTCTGGGGCTTGCGGAAATATTGGAGGTTTTGATGGTCCGTCCAAATTTCAAAGTCTTGATAAGTGCCCATGAGGTAGTGTCTCCATTCTTTGAGTGCGAGCATGATGGCTAGGAGTTCTTTGTCATAGATCTTATAGTTACGTTCAGTAACTGAGAGAGATTTTGACAAGAACGACACAGGTCTCCATTTGCTGTCCTGTTCTTGAGATAGGACCGCGCCGATGGCTCCCTCACTAGCGTCTGCCTCTACTCGGAATTTTCCCTCATTCGTTGGTATTGCAAGCACCACATCCTCCGCCAACTGCCTCTTGAGCTGCTCAAAAGCCTCCTGCTGAGCTTTGCCCCACCTCCACGTGTCATTCCCCGTCAGCTGGGTCATTGGCTTCACGATTTTACTGTAGTTTTTTATGAAACACCAATAAAAGTTCGTGAATCCTAAGAAGGATTGGAGTTCCTTCTTTTTGGTAGGCGCCGGCCAGTCAAGGATACCCTTGATCTTTACTGGATCCATGCGGATGCTTCCTTCGCTGATAATGACCCCTAGGTACTCTGTCTCTAGGACTTCGAATTCGCACTTCTCGGCTTTAAGGAATAGTTTGTGCCTTCGTAGCGTGGCCAAGACCTCTCGCGTGATTCGACGATGTTCTTCTTTAGTCTTTGACATAATAAGGATGTCGTCAAGGTAAATAGTTACTTTCTCCGACGCAATAAGATCCTTGAAGATATCGTTCATCATCCACTGGAAGGTAGCGGGCGAATTTGTGAGGCCAAAGAACATAACCGTGGGTTCGTACAGACCGCGGTTAGTTCTGAATGCCGCCTTCCATTCGTCCCCAGTTTTGATGCGAACGTTATTGTATCCCCAGCAGACGTCAAGCTTGGAAAAGTATTTGGCACCACGTAATTTATCCATGAGTTCTGAGATCAGAGGAAGGGGATAACGATTTTTAATCGTCATCTCGTTGAGTTTCCGGTAATCTTGAACTGGCCTTAGCTTTCCATCCTTCTTTTTGACAAAGAAGAAAGGCGAAGCCATAGGCGATTTGGATGGGCGTATTCTCCCACTAGACAAGTTCTCGTCAAGAAACTTGTCGAGCTCTTCTTGTTCTGCTCGATTGAGTGGATAAACCTTGCAGTCAAGATTGGCGTTAGCGTTTGGGATTAGTTCAATGGCATGGTCCCAGGGTTTAGGTTCGGGAAGCTCATCGAAATTCTCTTTGTCAAAGAGGTCTCAGAAGTCCCTACACCATTCGGGAACCATTTCCTCGAATGTTTTGGCTTTCTTTTCTGCATTGGCCCTTGCTGCCAGATCATTTGCTACGTGCCGCATTGCCCTGATGCGAATAGCCTCTTCAAAGCTTATCGCAAGAATGGTTTCTCCCTCCTCAAGCTCCTTGTCCCACTTGTCATACGGATCCGCATCTGGTAATGCTATCGGGAGGTGACGGCATTGGCATCGGGCGAATGTCATTTTCCCGGTTTGCCAATTAATTAACGGATTATGCTTGGCCAACCAGTCATGTCCCAGGAATATGTCACGATCTTTCAAGTCGGTGATGGCGAGGTCTAGGCGCTCGGCGTGATCTCCGATAATGATGCGTACCTCTGCGAAGGCGGTGATTTGTCCGGCGCTATTTTTTGATCCGTCCGCATTATAAACAGTGATCGGTGCCGCAGTTGCTCGGCTAGGAATGCTATGTTTCTCGACAAAGGTTCGGCTAATGGCGCTACTGGTGCAGCCGCTGTCAATTAAAGCCGACGAGGCGACGGAGGTATGGTTTCCTAGGGTCTCGACTCGAACGTCGGTAGTCAGGGCCTTATCGTTCCCGCTTAGCCGACAAATGTAGCGCCTAGGCTTTTGCAGTTCCTCCATCCACTCTAGTGCATTGATGCACGTAGCTCCTCGTAGGCCCTCAAGCAATTCGTCTACTACTTCCTCTGCTCGCGCCCTATGAATCCAGTTTTTTAGGATGGCTTTTGCTTCCTCCTCCGTCTTAGCTTCCTTAATTCCCCGCAATGTCCATTTGGCGCCGAATGGCTTAAGCCACTCAGTTGGGACCTTCTCAGCCTTCGCGCCGGAACCTATCGGTTCGGCTACCATCGGCTGGGTCACCTCAGGAACTATACGGGGTTTTTGGTTAGCGTTCTGACTCTGGCAGAAGCTAGTGTCGTCTTCATCATCTGGAATCTCCTCCAACTGTACCTGATGCCCCCTTTCTACCGCCTGGGCACTAGCGGTTCCCTGTCCCTCGGCTATCTTGGTTGGGGCCGTTGCGCATCCAACGGTTTTTGGTCCAGAGCCGGTCAGACGTGGGGTGCGTTTCCCGAAGGCGTCGTCTCCTAAGGAAACAACGGGCACAGTCTGCGTCGCTTCAGGCGGCGAAGAATCGCTCAAGTTACGATAGACGTTGCCTGCTGCCTTCGGGCCCAAAGTCGGGTCCCCCATTGCTTTCGGCGTCTCGGATCGCCCTTCGTCTTGACGAGCATCCATGCTCCGGGGGCACTTATCCTGCAACTGGCTCCTGTCCTTGGTCTGGTCTTTTCTCACCGAGATTGGTTCCTCTACGCTGCTCGGAAGGCGGGAGTTCCGCGAAGGCGCATCAGCCGACGCTGCATGAGACGTCCCGTGATCACACGGTGGTCCCTTGTCAGAACAGGCACTGAGTGTCTGGTCTGTCCCCTCCGGTCGTTCCCGAGGCAACGCCGTTGAAAGGGGTATCACTATGGTGGGTGACTTTTCGTTCCCAGCTTTCACTCGCAATGAGTTACTTGCTGAACGTTTAACCGGTTGCGCAGTCTTGGGGTCGGCAGCCCCCGCTGCCTGTTTCGATTCTTCCTTAGATTCCAGTCTGGTAGTAAAGTCGCAAAGGGGTATGTTCGAATGCGCGTTTTTAACTACAGAAGTACAATGAGCCTGACTAGCGGGCGACGAATGCGTACCAGATGAAATCAAGTCTTTGGCCAAGTCAGTCGAATCGTTTACTGCTTGGCCTCCTCTTTTACCTCTTCAATCTTCGAATCAGTCTTTTCCTCCGTGGCGACATGGTCCCAATACCAATTGAGGCGCCGTAGTGCTTCTTCTTTCGTCTTTGGGCCCTTAGGGCAATCCCGTTTGAAGTGTCTAATTTCTCCACATCGGAAACACTTCACCTTGGCGCGTATTCTGTCAATATCCATTGGCACGCCTGCTCCTCCATATGTCGTGCCAGTTCCCGTTTTCTTTTCCGGGGTACTGGACTGCTGCTGCTGCTGACTTCCTTTCGTCGTTGTATTCGTCTTTGCCTGCTGCTTCCACTCTGTTAACTTGGTTCCTGCCCCCTGCTCTGCCTTCCGCGTTCGCCAGTTATGGTCGATCCGGAGTATTCGGTGTTTCCATTGTTGGTAGGTAGTGGGAACATCTCCGTCCGACGCATAGATAGTATCTTTGGCGGAAGACCGACACGCCTTTTTAATTTGTGCCATCATCATTTGATCGATCCCAATAACGCCTGCCTCAAACGCGAGCGATTCGAATTGTTGAAAGAATAAATCGCTGTCGGCGAAGTTACTCTGTCGAAGTCTCTCCCACTGGGCAAACTTGATCTCGGCATTGGCGTCCTTCCAGAACCGTCGCCTGACTTCCTCCACAATGTTGTCATAGGAGGGGTAGAACTGGTCCCCGTTAGCGTTCCTTCCCAGCTCTCGTGCGCATAACTCCCACCAGATTTGAGCATCCTTGCGGAAACGCGAGGTGCAAAAGATGACCTTATGAGGGTGGTCGCGAAAGTACTGATTATAAGAGGCAAAGTACATGTCGCATTGCGAGAAGAATCGGGCGATGTCGTTGGAGTCACCGTGAAAATCCTCAGGCACCTTGACCATTTCAGGCTTTAGTGCCGCCCATGGTCCTTGATTGGTTGCCGTAAGGAGCCATGGAAGAGGCGGGTCAGGTGGCTTGGGCGGCAACGGGAAACGAGGAGGGACCCATCTTAGCGGAGCAGCAGGTGGTACTGGCGGTCCGCTCGGTGCGGGTGGTCCGGTCGAAGGCTGAGGTTGAGCTGGCGGTTGGCTAGACAATCCTGCGCCGTCGTCGGCGGCAGCAAAGAGTCTGGACATTCTCTGCGTGCCGGGCGGCCCGTATCCTCGGGGGTATGTGTAGCTTGGCGCGATGTTTGCGTACCCTGGCGCGGTGAACGGATAACTCGGCGTTGCGTAAGCGTACACAGGTATGGAGGCTCGCTGCGGCGGTACCGGAGGTTCATCTGCCATTGGTTCCGGGGTATACGAAATCGGGGGTAGATCGATCTGTGGTCGCTGATAACGAGCGGGGACCTTAATAGGTTGATCTGGATGGATCATATTGAAAGTCAGGCATGCGAAGTGCCTAGCTTCCTCCTTTAGAATATAGTTGACGTTATAATAGACATAATCGCGTCCAGCCGGGGTTCTGGCCCAATCCTGATCCGCTGGTAGTTCTTCCATGAAGTAATTAAATAAATCAAGCAGGGGGGCATAAAGGAGTATTTCCGGGGTTTCAATCAGTTTGCCCATCGCTAGAAGGTACAGGGCCCTCTGAATGGTCATCTGAGGGACCGGCTGGTGCAGGACGTGGCCAGGGAGAGGGGGGTGGACTTCTTCCTCCTCTGACGCCGTTGAGATGCTCCTCCTTGGGGAGGGTCTCGGTACTGGCGCCGGAGTAGTATACTGTTTCTCCTCGGCTGTTGATCCCCACTCTTTGGAATCCATGGCTTTCGTCAACTGCTCTAAATGCGGCTGTTCGCTCTGCTGCTGCCTGTCGCCTGTCTCTGTCACGCTGGGTGAGTTCCTGGCTGTCGACCGAGGGAGATCTGTCTCGGCGGGGAACGTCGAGTCTGTTTCGCGGTTCTGGTCGAGGCTCGAACTCTGGCGACGACTCTGTGGGAGTGGCAGGCTGCTCGGTGATTGGTACGGGCTGATCCCAGTATCCAGGGGCAGCGTAGCGATTGAGGTTCGACGAGAGACTGGAGATTGGGATAACGGGAGGCTCAGGACGCTGCTCTGCTGCTGGCTCCCTTGCTCGATAGGGATTTCCTTGTCGCGGGAAGAAGACGGTGGTAGGAAGGTTGATGTTATCCCAAAGGACGCTGAGCTCGACCGTGGAGAAGGTTGGAGGATCGGTGACTTTGGCACTCCCAGTACAACGGCTGGTAGGTTGCTCTGTGGCTGGGGAACCTCGCGGGCCTGCCTCTCCCAGTCCAAGTCGGACGAGGTATCTTGCCAAGTCTGCGGCATCGAAGGTAGGAACAGGTCGTACTGGACGGGGGGTATTGCTGGTGTTTGGGCTAGAGGACGGGTCTGGAGAAAGGCGGATAAAGGGGATCCTTGCTCCGGCAACATCTCCATCGCCTCCTTCCTGAATACTGACTTCCACTTCCCCAGGATGGATCTCTTCGTTTCCCCTGTGGAACCGAGGGTGCTCGTCGAGCGTCGATGCTCGGCGTGAGGATACGGATGTCCCGCGGAGGTGGACCACTGATGGCTGCTGTGGGAGGACATGAAGGTCGAGGGATTGGAGGGAATGATTGTCGGGTTGAACACGTCGTGGTCGAGGGTATATTCCAAGACAGTAGAGGAAGGCGAGGGTAACGGTCGTAATGTAAATAACGAGGCTTACGCCAAGGATGGCTGCTGTAAGGACGATTTCGAGAATGGCCCACATGTAGGCTCCTGGTTAGGGAGCTAGGTGAAGCTTCGAGCTAATTGTTAGACTCAAACTCCTAATCAAGAGTTGATAGCGGCTGTCTCGTGTTCGGGCAGTCACCGCTACGTCCCTTATCAAAAGGAGCTAAGACTAGGCACTAGTTCTGGGCTTTGATTAGATAACGAAGTTTGATATAGATTAAATGTTAGCTCGAAGCTAGGGTATATACAACGAGCGCTAAGCCTTTAAATACTGTGAGTTGTGAGTCTATACATAAGTCGTTCGTGAGAGATAGAAACGGGTAGAATCCGATAGAAACGTAGCACGCAATAGCGAAGCGATAGTGTGGGGCTCTTGGAGCAAGTGACCGGTTACCCCTATGATAGACGGTCCGGTCGGCCCGGTGAGATAAGATAAGGAAAAAAGTGAATAAATCATAACAGACGGCATGGGCGATGGACTGTTTTGCAGGAGACACAGAATCCACTCCAGTGGTAATCAAGATGTCCTTGTCTTCAGAAGAACACAGTCGGTAAACACCCACAAAGGAAGGAGTTGTACACACCTTCAACCACCTCCTGAGATAGCTCCGTTCCACACCAGTCATCCCCCATCTGAGGCTGCTCTATGGCAACAGTTGGCAATAACTTTGGGAGATTCTTGAGACTTGCAAGATAATCGTCAGCCATAACGGTTTTGTCCGTCATGGTGGTGAGAACACTCTGTCAGCGCTAGGTCTGATGATAGTATACATACAGTCTCAGACTGCACAGTCAGCTGTGAGCAGTGATGAATGCAATGAATAAGCTGGTATCCGAGACAGCGGGAGGTGTTCAAATGCACGTCACCATCGTCAAGACCAAAAAGCCAAGCGTGGGGATGACGTTGGATGTTGGTCAGTACCATGTGACTATACTTAGTCAGGTTTTCAGAACCCGGGGACTGACAGACAACTCGATGTATGGCACCAGCGACGTAACCATTGAATGGTTAGGAAGAAGCAAAGGTTCAGTGGCTGTGCATTGGTCCGGCTTTCTTTCCACCCATCACAGCAACTCAGCTTTAAGGTCGTTATCGCCTGTTTCTGCCAAGGCTTACATTGTGTAATACTTGCGGTGTGTGATTTCCAAGCATTGGAACTCTCCAGGCCCACATTTGGGATCAGAAGTACATTTTATTCCCCTCCAAATGAACATCTGTCGCAGGAATACTCTCGACGGGCGCGAAACTGGACCTGTCAACATCGGTGATATTGTCCTCACCTCATCCAGAGAATAATACATTCACATACTGGTTGTATGCGCTCGCTAAACTGTTGGATCCTAATATCGCTGAAGGCTTCACTAGGATACGTGTCACGAGTCTCACTTATATGCCAGTTCTATCTGTTGTACCTAACAGCACTGTATATCATATACGCTTTCTGAAAACGGTAAGGCTTTCTCGAGGATCATCGTTCGTGCGGGTTCAACCAGGTCTATTTAGGCACGCGACGGTGGCTGCTTCAGTACCCTGAGATGGCACGGTGAAGAGACTCTGTGCGCGCAAGCTAGAAATGCAACAGCATCGAAGACACTGATCACACCCACACCCAACACAACACACACAAACCCTCAAGTTCGTGGGGGATTCTGATGCAATAGAAGCAGATAGAGACAAGGCAAGCAAACTCTCAGAATATAGGATACACATGGATAGCAATAGCGCGCGTCACATATCTCGATTTCTCTAAGTCCAAAGGCTTTTAATAACAAGAGGAGCGACAGTTGTCGCTGGGCCTCAAGGCAAGGTGTAATCACAATACACATGACGTCGAAAGACACACACACAAAACCCTCAATAAGTCACACACGTCACACACAGGTAACCACAATAACTCAAAACACACTACACATGACTCAAAGCTTCGCGCTCTAAGCAGAAACACTTCACAAAACCATCCACCAAAGCCACAGGATTCAAACCTACGCGCTCGAGCTTCCCAACCGATCGTAGATCCACAGGGTTCTAACCTATGCGATCCAGAGACACAAAAACCTTATAACACCGTCTGACAAGCCAAAGGGTTTGAACCTCTGCCACCTGTAGTGCCTCGCGTCACAAGAAACCCTCCAAGCACAAGAGCGCGTCCTCAACAACACTATACTCTTCTTTTCAGGTTAGAGTGCAAGTCACCCAACCAATTAACAGTCACACAAGCGCTGCGTTAGCTTTCTATGCCTCGCGCGCGACTCAATTCACTCGGTATGATATCAATTCTAGGTTTATTCTCTCGCTTGAAGTTACAAACTAGTCCAGAAGCTACGGCATCAAGCTGGAGGCTTGCGCGCGACTACAATGGGGGTCCGAAACTTGTACACTACAATTACACTGCGCTATTTATCTATTCTATGTCCTACAAATTAGTATCACCAAATATGGTATTATTTAGGTTGCAGAGTTCCTTCCTTGCGTCCCGCACGTGTTGCAATTATCACGCCATAGCTTGGCGCTGACTCAGGAATCTGGCCCGGGGCCAGATCCTGTCTCTGAGCGTTGCGATGTCAGTTAACAGTGCTAATCCACATGTACTGATGTCGGTTGTTATCTCCTCAGAGTTGCAGCCTACGCGCGACTCTTATTCTGCTTTAATATATTCTTTTAGGGAATTCTGGTAGTAGTGAAGGCCACGAGTCTCTTGTCTAGACCTTGCGCGCTTCGGCCGAAGTCAGAAACCTCGGATTTACTCGAGTTCTGACATCATACAGCCTAGAGCTCTAGGTTCCGGGTCTGCCGTGCCTTGCGCGTCATAGATCAATATTGCGCGAAGTTGTAATTATCTCATAAGCGTGTTCTGTGCTATTCTTAGCGCGCGCGTGCTGTGCCCTGTCAGAGCACTTAGTGTCAAACATTGGGACTTCATACCTAGTACAGCCTTTCTAGTACTATCCTCAGGTTAAGCCATGCGCTCCACCCAGCTTTACTCTGGTAATTTCATTACTGGCATTATAAACACTGCACTCTGTTGTTTTTCTTATCGCCTTAGTATCTGGGCCTTGTTGCCTGTACTCATTTGTACAAATCGCAAAATTACACGCGTGAATGCTCATAGAGCGCGTCAACGGATCGACAGGTCATATCGAGTCGATATCTGCCATGAATAGGATTTTGGACTAAAGTGGATTACACTTACCTGGTACGTCGCTATACCTTTGAACCTACTGGCTGTTACATTACGCATCTATTCAAAATGCTTCAACATCCCTACTTTCAAATATACCAAGTGTTCACAAGTCCTGTTCTTAATCTGGGAGAAGTAGCGCCCCGGCCAAAGAAGACAAAGGCATTGTTTTGAACTATGGTCAATCTACAGATATTTTCTTCTGGCTCTGATTGACTTTGAATTGCCCTTTGATTTCATTGCCCTTACCGGTGGCCCTACGGACCTACAGGTATGACCGGAAGGACAGCAAACGTGGAACGTTCTCCTGCAGTGGATGCGTCGACGAAGATCGATACTCGCATCTTCGTCCACGGTTTGCAGGGTTTCCATTTGCTTATCACCTTGCAATGGTGGGAGAACTATCCGAAGCGCAAGAATGATTAGCAACTAAACAAAACTGGACTTCCGACTTTCGGTACCGATATTTAATTCATGATCCCCACCGCGGAAAGAAGGCTACCACTGAAAAGCAGGTCACCAAGCACACGCTGTCGATCATATTGAGAGCAAGCACATCCCGAATTTGTTTCCCGAGGGACATGCGTCTTCTCCCGAGAAACTCAGTCTGGGCCGTGGAATATCCCGAGAAGGATGGATACGGCAACTATAAACCAGTCGTTGCATGCGGGACGCCGGGATAACACTGTTTTATGTTATGGAGACGACCACGTGCGAAGTAATCCCAACCTCGATCCCTACTTTTGTGAATTGCCCATCGTCGGTGCTATGGTGTAGTGGCAGCACTTGGGATTTTGATCGGTGATTCCATATGGACAGTCCTTCCCACAACCCAGGTTCGAACCCTGGTAGTGCCTTCCTGCGAAAGTGTGGGTATTTGTTTTTGCTCCTCCACTGCGACTTTCACTTGCGTGACACGTGTAGCACGGAGTACTACGGACTGTAACACATGGCAGCGGCAGCATTAAATAATGCCTTTTCGCTGCCTGGTTGGCTGGTATCGAGCCGGTGCGAAGCTATCATTACATGACACGACAATTTAGCTAGCAATTCACATTCGCATCGTGTATGAGTACCTCGCCTGTGTTCATGGTACTTATACTGACAATACGAAGCGAGCAACATCTATCTACACGCCGAATCCTTTCATACCCCTTTTATTCTACGCTAAAATACAGGTCCGAGGAGAATCAGATGATAAATTCGAACGTCGGAAGAGAGGCTCTTTAATCGCCTTCTTGCTGATGTGCACCGCCAGGAAAGCCCATGAAGGAGACCAGTATTGTCTCTGCATTTCGGAAGATAATACTCGCTTATGTGGTCTTGACGAGGCACTGTAGGAGGAAGCCGTTGATCAAGGCGATATAATCACAGGTGACCTGCGGTAGAACGAAGCATATCAGGTTTACTGCAACATAGCTTACTCGCTCATCGTTGTCTGGTGCACGTTGTCCCACTCCGAGAATGAGCCGAACGGACGGCTCCCTAGTGTTGCCCCAATGACGAGAAGAAACAGTTCCTTTCATCGATTGGATGTAGATCATGATAAACAGCGGTTCCATTACGACAAAGTAAAAGAAATTGAATTGAAGAAGCTGATGTGTGTGGGTATCAACAGTGCGATGAATCAGTAAAATCAAATAAAACAAGAAAGCAAGATGCGAACGAAAGCGATAATGCAAGCGAAGGTGAAAAGTTAAATCCGAGAATAAATCCAGCCATAAAAATCATAAATTAGTCCTCATTATAATGGGAGGGGAAGGCGATCACTGTCTGAGGTATCTGTTTTTGTTTCCGTAAGCGTACGCTGGGGGTGGCAGCACGCTCGGATCGGGCTCGAACTCGTAGGCATCAAAGGCGCCCTTACGGAAACCCTTCTTATCTCGGGACCAGGGAGACGCGGGCGCAAGGTCACCGACGCCTTGAGGTGTGAACGGCGCTCGAGGATTAGAGAACGTCCACACCCCGTCAGATCTTCGATTCGCAATACGCATGTTAGAGCCCGGCGTGTGCACTGAAGAAGCTTCTCAGTACAGCCAACAGCTGCATCAACGGAAATAGTACGCACCAAATTGTGGCGTCTCTCCACCTGGTGCGCCAAAGGGCGTTATTCGCGAGGCGATGTGGGAGCGGTCGACGATCGTAGCGTGTCTGGAGAAGATGTAGTCTTCCGAGCCTGAACCGGAGGATTTGCGGCGTCGGAAGGTGAAGAATAGGATTATGGCGATGACGAGGAGGGCGACGGAGGCGAGGGTTACACCTGCGATGAGCGGTCGCTTGTCAGTAGAAGACGGGCTTGTAGAGACGGTGGGTGTCGACGACGACGACGATGTCGTTGATGACATGATACACTGGTGCTCGGTTAGCAGGGGCAATATCGAAGCGAAAGACGACGCACGTATTGCCAGCTCACCAACCACCTCGACCACGAAATCTAATACACCCTCCAGCAACGATAAGGATGAATCCCAGAGCCACAGTTAAATGCCGTGACAGTCGGGAAGAAAGAGCGCCTGTGAAAAGATGGTCCTGAGAACAATGAGGCGAGTTACATCAATTGATATGTCATAATTAAGCGTACCTAACGAAAGATGGAAAAACTCAAGTAGCAGAACTTCGGGAAAGGGTAGAGTGAGAGGAAAGGAGGTTCGGGGGAGGGTGGAAGGTGGAGGAAGGGTCCAACGATGAAAAAGAACCATAATTCGCCCGCATGGTACCTGATACCGCCTCGAATCGAAAAGGGAAATACCGAGATCACGTGCATATCACGTCGCGTCGAGGCTCAGATCGGCCTGATCTGGCGACGTACAGCCTCTTCACGAACGCTTCACAGGAACGCTCCGGTCGTATACTAGATACCCATGACTAGGCTGTTCGAACACACCACATCCCGACGTTTGGCTGCCGCAAAAGAGATTCATTCACCATCAAGATTGATGGACCCAACATCATTAGCGACTTGCGCAATGCGCTACAGTGCCGTCGACCGGATGTGCAGACTCTATCTAGAGGACAAGTGCCAGAGCATCATTGTATTTTACCCATGTCAGCAGTCAGTCCTTCCCTGAAGCCTCCTCGTATCCTCGACCTTTAAGGCTTGCTTTCATCATAACGACGTCCCAGCGGACCGGTCAAGAATCAATGTCCTACCCAAGGTCTGTGCATGTCAATCAATTCCGTTCAATATGATGATAGTGCAAGGCCACCGCAACAGGTGCCCTGAGTCCTTCCCCAGCCTGCACTTTGCAGAAACATCGTTCTTCAAAAATAGGAAATTTTATCACTGTCTTTATGACATGAAGCCTTCTTCGGCGCTGAGCCACTGTCCTTGTATCCTCGCCCTTCACGCGACTCATTCCTAGCATCTGTTTACTTCATCAGCCCCATTCAATATGCCTGGCTTGCAATAGTGCAAAGGCCACGCAAATGTAGAGAAACCTTGTTCATATCCACCCAGCCGACAAAAAAGAATTCTTCCAGTACCTTTACATATCCCTCGCAGAGTTTTGTCTGTAGCAAAAAGTTTTGTCAATGTTCAAATTACTGGACCCAGGAATTAAACCTAGGATTAATCCTGTCACTAGTTGGACGAGCGTACCACGTTGATAGGAACCATGAAGCCATACTCGGCACTGAGTATGTTCCTCACACAGCATCCTCCCTCTCCGTGAATACCAGGTCGAACCAGAGACAATATGTATGTTGTTACAGTATGGTTCTTGGAGAAAAACATGGCAGAAGGAGTTTCGAATCAATATGCTGCCCACCGGGACTCGAACCCAGAGGTGTACACACTTTACCACCAAACTGTGTACGGGCATGTACACCCTACATCGTCTAGCCTAGAAGGTCAACTCGGAGGTGGTAACATTGAACAAGATCTACAGAAAAAGTGAGCCTAAACAAGGAATCACGCACTTTTGAAGGCCGGGTCCGGACCGACTGTCTTACCACGAAAAATAGGAGGCTTTTTTGTTCTACACCAACCACCACCACCAGCTCCATCCTGTTCCCAAGTCACGTCTCATCAAATTTTTGGCATAGCTGCTCTAACCAGACAAATGAAGCACGAACTCCAGGTAGCGTCAACCTTGACAGACCTCCCAAACGAGCTCCTATACGCAGTCTTCAACCATGTCGAACGCAGGGATTTGCTCTCACTTGCACGTGTTTCTCGTGGACTGAATGCAGTAGCAATGCGGCACTATCTCGGCCCATGGCACGAAGTCCAAAATGACTACAGCGCATTTGGAGGATATTCAATTACCGGCGCTCCGTGTAACTTCTCCAGTTTGCGTTACCTTCGTCTTTCCTTGGCAACGCCATACATCCTATCGATGACACTCAAGTTCAGCCTCAATTTCGTGGCGGAGTTTGACGAGGTCCTACGATATCACAGGAGTATCCCCCCAAAACAACATCCTAGCCTGCATATCGACTTCACACCAACCACTAATCAATGTATTGTCTGCCAGAGCGGTCGGATCTATTTGGACACCCTTCACAGGTTCTGCGAACGCCTTGTCCGGTTACGATGCGTAACATTCAAGTGCCTTCGGAATGGCTGGGAATGTCCGATGAGTTGGAAGGAGGCCGCGTTCCGTCCTCCACCGTTTACCACTCTCACATCCATGTGCATCCCTTCTGGTTCAGCATGCTACCTTGACTGGCTCCTCCGTTCAGCTCGCGCATCACCCATCGAATCATTGACACTCCGATATATCCGTGATTTATACAAAAAGAAATCGGACGGTGTCCTGTCCCTACGCCTCCCTCACCTCAAACACATAACGTTCGACTCGTGCTCATTTACACCAGAGCATCTATCCTCGTTCCTCTCTCGCCATACAGCGATAACGGATTTGACGTTCTTCCGGAGAGATATTGCCGCACCACGTTCATGGCTACACACTGTACACATGCGTCTTCCACATCTGCATACTATCGTCATGGGCATGCGTAATTTGGAGCATCTATTGCCATCTATGAGACCAAGGTCGTTTCCCAGCCTAAAGTCAGTCGTCGTGCTTGGGTGCGAATGTCATGAATGCGATGGTCCTGGACTGTATTGCGAGTGGAATGAGAACAGGCCTGATATCCGGCGTGTCCTTTCTTGGATATCACGATTACCAGTCGTTTCTTGCGTCCAACTGCCGTTTGAGCACCCGTGGGACACGATTTCGGGACTCACTTTACCTGGGATTACTAAACTGGCGTCAACGCGGTGCTCCGTGGCTTCGAATTTAGAGAGGGTTATTCCGGTTTCAGTGTTGTTTCCAAATGTCGAAGAGTTCGAGGTGATTGAGATAGGGACGGAGAATAACGAAAAGCTGATGGAAGAGATAAACAAACGCTGGACGGGGCTGCGACGTGTGACTTTTTCTAGTCGGCTTAGTTATACCCGAGAATGAAAACGGGGGAATCCTGGTTGCCTATAGCAATTCCCTCTGGTCCTAAATGCGACGCGTGAAAATAAAGAATGGATTCTGATGTAAAAAGAGCACACATATTCACTGTAAAATATCTGGAAGGGACGGATGATATAACTAGATAGTAGTGACCGTGAGCGCGAGAAGTGAAATTTCTGTGATCGACCGGAAGTTGCAAGAGTATCCAGCACGGCTCACAAGTGACAACAGCAATACTGATGACCATAATTATGACGAGGAATACTGCAAGGTATGCGTTCTGTCCGTGGAGAGTTGCTACTAGATGGACTGCTGCGTATAGAGAGACGGAGAACGTACACGGCAGCTATACTGACTGGGACTGTGAGCAATACGAGGATGGTTCCACTCTCGACGACGAATGGGCCTGTTTTTCGTGGTCCGACGACCCAAGTAAATCTTGAACATGAAACCGTTATCGAAAACCATGCTTGGATTCGGAACATCGAGACGCGTCTTGTCATTGTAGAATTGCTGTGACCGTGGACGTAACCATCATTAATGGACCGTACTGTCAGCACCGAGAATTTCCGGTCGCACTTGCTATGTAGCGATGCCGTCAGACACAAGCGACACAAGCAGAGAGACAGGCGTAGAGTGTCTATAGGGAAAGAAATGTGGCGCAGTTATATGCGCGCTTCTTCGTCAACAACAAGGCAACCTGATGGATTTTCTCAGAACCATCCATCTCAGCACACTACCGTACTGCACTTGGAAGGTCATCAAAAAAGCCTGAGAGATCCATCCATCCGGTAAGTGATGTCTACCATTGTCGACATTCGCATTGGAGCGATCATTCCGAAAGACAAAAGGGTGTAAACCGGTCGTGAATCCGTGCAGATATGCTTCATCTCCTGCACTTCAAGAGCGAAGAAGTCATAGGAAAGAATGGAAAAAAGACGTGTTTGAGACTCAAGCTGTACTTGGTGGCTCGCATCATAGTCACTCAAAGTTATCCTATCTTTGCAGTGGGGAAGAAGGTTACATCGGAAGACGAGAACTGGGGGTTCCTTGTTTGTAAGCGACGAAGAAAACCACAGAAAAAGGTCGTATACCTTGATTAATATTCCGCTTCCTCACTCATTGGTAGGCGAACAATTTCGCAGGGGAAAACTCGTCGAATATACTATCCACCCTATTCAAAAAGGGGGATCAGTCTCAACACGGCAGATGGAGAAAGAGATAGCGGAACCTTTGTGTCATAGTCAGTCGGAAACAAATAAAAGAGGAGCCGTACAAGGCTCGTAGTAATCTGACATCCGACACCGTGACCACTTGACATCCGGCTTTTGCCAGTAGAGTGTATGGAAGAACCTGGGTGAGTACACCAATCAGCTGTAAAAGGAAACGGAAAACTCATTAGAAGTAGACGAACTATACCACCAAGACTCGTGGGCCACTTGGTAGAGCAATTATTGATGTTTTCAACGAGCTACAGTTCATCCCGACTCGAGGCCACATGCAACGCGCCTAGTGATTGGATGACACGGGTTGTCTTAGGATCGACAGCGCGCACCGACTGCCGCAGATTCGGCGACACAAGCAAGTAATCCTGCGCTTGGATGATCTCTCTCCCTGGCACGGACGGGGGTCGCCTACAGAGATCATCATCGGCAGCCACATGCACTATCACACAAGACCCTGCAAAAAGGTAGCACCGAGTTTGCGCACTGATAACCCCACCGCGGAGTCCCTCATAAAAAAGGCGGACAAGACCCATCATTGGGACGCTGCGGCTGTTCGGGATGCACAGCCGAAATACATATTCATAGACACGCTATCAGGTCGCCTTTCGGGTTCGACGACAACAATGACGGGCCATTCGTACCCTAAGCATGAGCTTCCAATGTCGCACCATGCTGTTAGTCCCAAGGTCGCCGCCGGGGTTTCCAACAGCCGGCGCTTGAGAGTCAGAGAATGTCCACACCCCGTCCAATCTTCGGTTCGTTTTACGCATATTCAATCTCGGTGCGGAAGCTTCTCAGTACAGCCGATGGCTGCATCAACGGAATTAGTACGCACCAATTTGGAGTATCTCCACACCCGGTGCGCCAAAGGGTATTATTCGCAAAGCGATATGGGAGCAGCCAACGACTATAGCATGTCTGGAGAAATGTAGTTGTCTGAGTCTGAATCAGAGGATTTGCGGCGTCGGAAAGCGAAGAAGAAGATTATGGCGATGACGAAGAGGGTGACAGAGGCTAGGGTGTCGAGAAGAAAGAAGGCAAGCGCCTGTGAACATGAGGCGAGTCACATCAATTGATGACATAATTAATCGCACCTGATAAAAGATGGAAGACGTTAAGCAGTAGAGCTTCGAGAGACGGCAGAATAAGGGCGAGAAAGAGGGCAGAGCCTTTGAGGAAGCAGATACGAAAAGAACTCGCACGGATGGTCGCCTTGATCGAAAAGGGAAATGCCGAGATCATATGTATGTCGCGTCACCTGTAAATATCGTCAGGATGTCCGACGCGACGATGCTCGTTTGAACGTGTTTCTAATCTCGTATAAAACATAATCTCTGAGATAATCCCATTCGTAGTTTCCAGTCTGCCTCAAAAAGTAGACCTCGGGATCTCTTTACTGATGGACCGAGGAATCGAACCTCGGATGTCGCACTCAAGCGGCTTGCGCCACAGCACCAATGATTGGATATGCGGACCATATCTACAGGACAAAACTCAGATCATCTTTTGCCATATTTCATCCAAATCAGCGGTAAACCCTTCCTTTCTCATATCGACATTCATCTTGGCAAGATTCCAGCAGTATTTTGATTAATCCATAAGCAAACAATTTTCTTCTCCCAGTACCTAGTGAAAAATACTTGACTCGGATTTTTGTCTATGGCAAAAAGTCTATGTCTCATCCTGGTAATATTATGGACCCAGGAATTGAAAGTGGGATGTCTCCAGTCACTAGTTGGACAAGCGTGCCATGTTGGTAGGAACCACATTTTGCTCATCCAAATCCCGATTCCCCAACAGTAAACCTTTATTAATTTCACGACCCCCGCTATACTATCCAAAGGTCCGCCTAACTCTTAACCCAACCTCTCTCTCAGTTAATACAGTGCGAGTCAGAAATAATCCTCACGTTGCACTGACAATTCTTTGAAAAAGTGGATTGGTTCTCGATTTCGGTCATGCATCCCCGGGGATTCGAACCCCGAGTGATACCGCCTTACTACTTACATTCCAAGCAACACTGGCACTCGAAAAACACCCCGTTTGATTACACAATCTCTACCCCGGACGGTGACAGAAAGAGTGATCCCAAAGGAGAAGTTGTGCGTTCGCATACACGGCACGCCAAAGCAACAGAAGAAAAAATAAATACTCACTGTAGATAGCAGAGATAAGTATCATCTTCATAGTGAGTCCCTAAAATAACCAGGCTGGTAGGTACACGACTTGAAGAGATTCGGAACGGTCAGCTGAAAAATCAGTGCGGACTCCAGAGTAGTCCTAGCCTCGACGATGTACAAGCTGTCGCTCCGAACTGAAGAAGGAAAGCGACCAGTGTGAAGCACTAGGAGCGCGTTCATGAGATGTACTTGTTACTTACGAAGAAACGTGACGGAGTTGCGAGACAGACTCGGAGAAAGTACGAGACGGCTCACGACTGAAGCAGTGGTGAATAGAGTCCAGGTTCCACCCCGGTTGATAATAAACATTGAGCTTACTTCTTGTAGTAGGACTTATGCATGAACATGATGCCAAGACACCTCTCATGGGAGTATCTATGAAACCACCTGGCACAGCGAGGTATGAAACTGGGCCATAAAGTTTCAAGTGCCAGAAACATCCTTCATATGAGAAACACGAGCCTTTAAAAGACAAGTGTCGAGTGTATAGACCAGAAGATATATCGCTCTATAGGCACTTCTTCGAAGGCAGGTGACTCGTTGTTTCCTCTTAGAGCTATTCATCTCAACGCAGTAAACGTACTGCACTTGGAATTAGAAGGAGCCCGGTAATCATTAGAAAAAGTGATCCATCCGGGCAGTGTTGTGCATCATCGATGGTCGACATTGGCGATAATGATTCCAAAATATAGTGAGACCGGTCGTGGATCCATGTCGATTTGCTCCCTCCGCATGGAGTCTGTGTCGAGAGCGATGAAATCAGGTTTCATGCCGGTCCGGGACCATATCAATGAAAAGAAGATTGATTCAACTTCGTAAACGACGGACAAAACCACAAAGAATAAGGTCGCTTCTCCAGCATTCCACTTCCTTGAGGCGAGACGTTGTCATCCTATGAGAAAGAGAAATAACCGTCCGTCTATTCTAAACGTAAGCTCAGTATTGACAGTGAGGTGGACGGAGGGAAAGGATAGTCGTACAATTGTTTCCACTGAATCGACAATGAAGAAAGAGAATTGTGTTTGGGGCTCGTGAGATTGCCATCTACCGTGGCTACAGAACTCTCGACATCTGGAACCTCACTATATGGGACGAACTTAGCGAGTACATCAATTAGCTGTAGAAGGAGATACAAAACTCAACAGAAGCAGGCGAACTATACTGCCCGAGTTCATAAGGCACTCGATATGGCCTTCCCTCGACGTTTTTGATGAGCCATAGTCGATCCCATATCCGACTCGTGTTACCGATGTGCCCAATGATTTCTTTCCTAGAGCAAAGTAGGACCAATAGCATGCACCAGCAGCCAGAGAGAGCTGCCCACACTACAGTCATCCCACCGAGTTCGAGGCTTGGATCACATTTCCCGTGATACTGATAAGGGTCAATGACTTACCTGAACCTGGATAAAGGTCGTGTCAGACACACACGCTAATGGTGGCATCCGCATCTCACGAAGATCGAAAAGACCCACTATCACGACGCTGTTTGCGATAGACCATCTAATATCGTATTCGTAGATACGCTGTCAGGTGGGCCATCGGAGTCGGCGAGTGATGACAGGTCCCTCGTACCCTCTGCACAGACTGCCATGGTGTATCGTTCCTCTTGGGATTCTTTCGCTGTTCCATATCCCGACGAAGACAGTCCCTTGCTGCGGAGAGTCGTCCGTCATGTTGCGTATAAGTATGTCCTAGTCGGGTAGCAACGTCGAATTATATCTACAAATTTCGTTCAATTTGTTTTTAGGATAAGAAAAAATCTTTCAACACTCACTTTTTCGAAGCGGGAAATCCTATCAGTACTCCACGAAAGCTTCGAGGTACGGTCTGTATCAGAAATGCTGAACAACGAGCAGACGACCGCAGGTCTCATCGCAGACTGTTCTTTATCAAGATAAAAACATCAGGGAACATTGTGCTTGGTAATGAAGCAGAGGGCGTTGTTGCAAGCAGCGGGCTGAGGTGTCGCCGTGATGGAAGGAAAGGGACTGGATTACGTCACGTCACAATCTCTGGGCAAGAAGAATTCCGCGTGGTAGCCTGTGTGGCTGCGTGGTGCCACGCAGGTGACCACGCTGAATTTCTAGTGCCCGTCACAGCCAAGCCACAGCCTCTGTCCGTCGACTTGACCGATATGAAGAGTACAGGGTGTGCTGCCGACTGCACTTCACCTCTGGGAAAGTTCATGGCATCTTCGACTCGGAAATTTGCTCGCTGCTCCGTCACATTTTAGGAACGACATTAGGGACTTTCAGAATAAGAAAGATTTCCGAGAGGTCTCATTTTCTACGCTTCGTTCTGAATTGAATATTGTCAATGAATAGTTCGATATCAATCCGTACCGTACAATCTCCCATCGGGACAGGTGATTGCTACTTATGGCCGCCGCATCCCACAGTGAATGGGTAACATTTTAGTATTGGCTGTGCTTCATCACAGATCTGATTTTGTGCTGTACTACATATATAATGACCCGGTATCTCGATAACAAGATGTAAGGTCCTTCTTTCACTTGTCTTTGGAAATTGGAGTTGCCTCATGACCGCTAGAACATATTTCAGGACTGTTGCCCCAGAGCTAACCGACAGCCAGATCAAAGACATTTTTGTTAATCGGGACACCCAGTTCAATAGGGTAATACTTGCTGCATTACTATATGGTAAGAGAATTTAAATCACCGGATGGCTCCCAGTAACCAATATATGAAGGGATATACACCGGAGTAGTAGCAGTCACATTGTGGGCTGTTGGTCTGTGCTCTTTATTTATTTTGATGTGCGTCTCTTTGACCAAAAATCGTTTCTAGCTTCAAGGAATCGTGACCGGAATTATAGAAGGCCACATTTTCTTGTTTTCATTATCCTGCTTTTGTATATTCTCGCGATTTTCAACATCTACTACGAATGGGCAGGAGATATCTTAATTTTTATCACCAATGGGACAAAATTTTGGGATGGATACACATCTTCGCTTGCTCCTCCGATCCTTTTGACTTCGGGTATTGGTGCGATTTTGAGCACGAACCTTGCTGATACCACTTTGGTACAGGATTAAACACATGCTTTTGTAGAGTCCTTGCTTATCGATTCCTAGATATGGCGTTGTTGGATTGTCTGGGGTCGGTCATGGCGTGTGGTACTCGTTCCGATTGCCTGCACCGCCATGGCAACAGGTACGTCTTTTAACCCATGACCCCCCATGATTTACGACTCATCAAAACAAACGCAAATCTAGCCAGTAGAGGGATTGTAACTTACTACTCCACTTTTGGGCCTATCAAAAGTTTACCACCGCAAGCTATATACCTCGAAAACATCGTTAACTGGGCTGTCCTATACTCCTCACTAATTTTGGCCACCTTGCTGTGGTGCACCATTCTCATCGTCTATCGCATCCTGAGAGTAGGCGGTACTGCTGGAACGATGGGTGTATATCGGAGAGTGATAGAGATGCTCGTAGAATCTGCGCTACTCTACTCTGCGGTGATAGTTATTCTTCTTGTGTTCGAAGTTCGTAATCAGGGAGCCGCAGCTTACGTCGAAGAGTTCGCAATTGCGATAAGAGTACGTCTAATTTGTTTCCCATTTTCTTTGCCATGACTACAAAACGGCATCTTCTAGGGAATCGCACCTACAATTTTAGTCGGCCGTGTTGCAGCAGGGCATGCGCGCCCAGACGACTCTTGGAGCGAAAACACCACGAGTTCATCACTTCGATTCAGAAGTAATTCAAGTTCGCAGAACGACAGCGAAATAAGTGTTGTATCTGGATGGGCCACATCCTCACACGCAACACCGGACTTGGAAGAGGGATTTGAGGAAAATTATACGCTCAGAGTTAGGACTGGAGTCGCTGCGCAAACTTGCAATGCACACGATTACTCGGGGGACCTTGAATCCGTAGAATGTAGTGTCGTGTAAAATGGTATGGGCTTTTAGTTTAATAAAAATAGTCAGTAACAGATACAAACAGTATAACGGTCATCTATAATGATGACTTAAAGTAGTGGCTTTGACTTTTGCTACGGACCTCAGTGACGCGACACAAAAAAAACACCACACTCACTCAACAAACTACTAAGCACACGCATTGATATACCCTCTAACAAAAGAGCACTGTATAAGGCGGTTAGTGAGGTCCTGAAGCGATTGCCTGACATTCGAGGCGTATGGTATTATCCGTGTAGAACGGAACACGTCGCGTCGCGTTTGATGGACTTCAAACTTCTGATCGGGGTCTCCCGACCTGTTAACTACTGACGACCACGCCCCGCACGACCATGTAGCCACGCAGAATTATTCTTGCCTAATCAAAACCGAGCTTGTGGAACCCTGACTCAACATCTGAGTGATAGTCCAATGGATTACGAAGGTATTTACTGCTTCTAGCAACCAAAATTCTATAACAAAATTGAAGTATGGAATAGCTAGGATCCGCCGACGGGATGAAGCGGTAAGCATGTCATCAACGAGGAAAGGACACTTTTGATAACATATTTCTGCCACGTATCAAGTATGCAAAGCTCCCCGAGGTGACGATATCTGCGCGCACGGAGATCGACCAGGCGGAAGAGGAGACCATTGTTCCATCACAACGAGTCTACACTGGTAGAAAGCCCGTGATACCAGCGTCCCTCGCGAATACTCCCTGCACTACGCTCGGTGTTCGCAGCCTCTGGGATAGACTCAACGTCACCCTCAGAACCTCATACACCCTCGACACCCCAAACCTCTCCTCCTTTCTCGAAGACTGCATCGCGAACAATAACGATTTTGGTATCGCATACGGCTGTCTCCGCGGGGCATGGTACGCTGATGACTGGAGTACCCTCCAAGACGGACTACGTAAATGCAAAGCTGAGGATCAGAGGAAGCGACGAGAAGCACTGGATGGAAACCGCATTATCAACCCGTATATATACCCTCGGCGTGTCTGGGATCTTTACAGTAATCGTGTTGTGCCAGGGTGGGCCGCCTCGAGATGGCCCTCTCCGATATCGCATGCTTGGGTGGATGATAAAGATCGCATGGACGTGTGGACATCCATCAACGGACATGAATGGCCTGTGCCCATATCAAAGGGCGCCAACCTCAACCTCATCCGCATCGAGATGCTGAATCTGGGCTTGGAGTACGTATGGTTGGATGTGCTCTGTTTGCGGCAGAGAGGAGGGCTGAGGGAGGATCTGCGCGTGGAGGAGTGGAGGCTTGATGTACCCACCATTGGGTACGTGTATAGCATCCCACACGTGGTACATTGTTACCTGAGTGGGCTGGGGCTGCCGTTGAGGGTGAACAACGGCGACTTGGATAATGAGCGCTGCTGGTTTAATCGTGCTTGGACGCTGCAAGAGCTCGGCACCGAAAGGAAGATTTGCGGGGATACGCCAGATGGTCCATTGCACGCGAAGAGAAACAAGGATGGGAGTTATGAGACTGAGGCTCTGAAGAGGTTTCACGAGCAGCTGCAGTCACTGAATGGAATTATGAGGGGATATGAAGAGTTCATATTCAGGGCGCTGGCGGACATGCAGCATCGGATGTCGACTAATCCAGTGGACAAAGTTGCGGGGATGGCAATTCTTCTGGGTCCCATGACGCTACCAGCGTACAATGAAAGCAAGTCTCTCGAGGACGCATGGTCGGACTTGGTAAACGCGACGGATGAATATATAAAGGGAGCTCTGTTCTTCAAATATCCTGAACCGGGAACGGCAGGAACAAAATGGCGACCATCTTGGGACCAACTCATGACGAAGCCTCTCCCAGCAGACGGCCACTTTACGCCACTTATTTGTCGGGATGCGAACAAGTGTGAGGTATCCTGCATTGAAAAAGGATTCGTGAAGGGTTTGGCTAGGGGAGGTGTAATAGACAAAGATCGTCGCGGGAAGTTGCTTGTTGAAGATGCCGGTGGGACAATACATGCATTCAACATCATTGCTACCCACCAGTACCCCATTCCCAAAGACACGTACACGCTGCTCGCCGGGAATGTTTGCCATTCGCATTGGGTAGTCGGGCGAAGGCTGTCAGAGGGGAGGTTTGAGAAACTATCGGTGTTTAAACTGGTCAATGACTATGAGGGTATGAAATTGTACAGACTCGGTGTTGCTGAAAAGCGTCTTAATATTTTGGTGTAATGCGAGTACACATTTTGTGATGGTCTGAACCATTAAGTATTCCCGCCCCCTCATCCTAGCATGGAAGTGATGATACATTTGGAGATGATGACTGATAAGGTTGATGTCTGAAGACAAACGTTAGAGTCTGGCAAAGCATGATAATCCGCTAGCTATCAAGTATGCGATGACATAAATTAATACCGACTCACACGATATCGACTCGATGATTATGGAAACCAAATACAGGACGTTGAGAGGGGAATCTTGCTGTGGATCAATCTGGAAGTGAATCCATCGATTATTAATTGACTATCGAGGGAGAAAGGGAAACTCATTGGGATCAAAAGAACTATGCCGCCCGTGATCGTATTCACGAGCCGTTCGACATGCCTTTTCGAAACGTTTTTGACAATTCACAGTTCATTCCGCATCCGAATCGTGTTACCGAGGCCACGCAATGATTTCATGACCTGTAGACTCAACAACACGGACACGAGAACACCCCACGCTATAGCAGTCTCGCCGAGTTCGAGGCTTGGATGACTTCTCTCCTGACGAGAAGAAGGTCGACACCAAGACAGATCGTCCTAGGCCGCCACGCGCCGGACCTCACATAAAGATCGTGCGGCTATACACGCTGACAGTGGGAGAGAAGGTATCAGAATGCCTCTCACTACAGGAGCCCTCCATGCTCGAGGTCTGTCTCGCGGAAAGAGATGGACATCAGAGCTACAGAAAGTTCCAAGCAAGCCCCCAGCCACTGGCTCCGCCACTGAGTCTCATAAAAAAGGCCAATAAGACCCATCATCACGACGCTGTTTGCGATGGACAGCCGAAAACCATATTCGTAGATACGTCATCAGGCTGCCCATCGGGGTCAACGACAGCAATGATGGGCCATTCGTACCCTCAGCACGAGCTCCCAATGTTGCTCCGTGCTCCTAGATCCGAGTTCGTCGCAAGGTCCCTAGCTTGCTCAGCGGAGGGTCGTGTTGGTGTCCTACGCGCAGCCGCCGTAGTCGACCAAGGGAAGAGCGGTAGGGTCGTGAGTATCGTGAAGGCAATGTATGCAATGTCTGCAGTTCTTCTTTATATTTTCAGAATGAGAATGCCATTCCAAAACTCACCTTGAAGACGCCACAAGCTCAATAAAAACCAAGGGTACGCTTCGGAGAATAAGCGTGTTCTATTCTCTGCCTTTCTCGAGGTCGGCCGTTCTTCATCCGCGAGTATAGGATGTATGCTGTGGTAGGAATGAAGAGCCACGGAGGACGCTGTTGCCAGCGACGTCGATGAGCACTGCGGTGGTGGTAGAAGGAAAGAAACGGGACGATCGTACTGTCACGTCACAGCCTCTGTCTACCTCCGATCGTGTCGCCTTCGAGCACTCGACATTTATTATGACTCGGCTCTTCTTCCAAAGGTTCCTGCTGTCTCTCTTCTATGGCAGCTTCCGGGCTTTCCAGCTGGCAATTGCTTGATATGGGAGGACGATAACAAAACAATATCTGTACGTATTACAGTCCTTTCTTGCTGATTTTCGTACTGAGTGAGGGCACTGCAGGGCTCTCTTCTTTACCGGACATGTTCTGTTCTCCGGCGCAACCAAATCGCCCGCCAATCTCTGGATCACAAAGGATGAAGCTGAGCGATACCCTCCTGTATGTTCTTGTCACAGTCTTATTCTGTCGCAACTCAGGACCGCATTTTCAAATGTCGCAGGGAGGTGGTCTTCGACCAGCGGACAATAGAAATAGTATACCGGTTGCACTGCTCACAAGATGGATATGAATTCTCGCCTCAGCTCTCCAAGCTCGTCGATTTCTGGGCGCTCTGGGCTATTTATACCTGTTATCTGATAAATAGAAGGGCTAGTGGAGAATCTGACGGGACGGTGCGTTCTGGTCCCTTGTTGTCCTGCCTTCCTAACCCTCCTCATGTTTAGGCCCCTTTTCTTCAAACTTGCTGATATACATCCATACTTTGCGCGTAGAAGATTTCATCGCAGGCTTTCGCACTAAGCTCATAGCCATTCCTGCGATAGCAACTTCGAACTATCCTTGTGGTCTCATGGTACACATTACAATGTCCAAGTGCTGAACATATGGATGTATCACTTCCTCAGCTTCGATGTTGATGTCTTTCTCAAGTGATGTAGTGGGAAATGATGACCGTGTCAAAAGCGGAGCTATCTTGCGCTAAATTGCGTGGAAATGGCGATGTTAGAGACTTATTCGACCATCTTTACGATTCAGTGCCGCTTAGGTGTGCCTCTTGATTGATTCGAAGGAAGAAATCGGATGCGCCGCCATTTTCAGGACCGAGTTGAAGCACATACTTTTCCGATATGCGATCCATGTCTTGATCTAGGTATTCTTGGTTTATTCACAATGCTGTTCTAGTACCTCGATGCCTCGACTTTAACTGAAGCTTAGGACCAGCCAAGTCTGTTTAGGTTGCATAGACATCCACATTTTTCTCCTCCATTGTAAGGAATGATCATAAAATGCTATCAAACGCAAGAGAACTGATTAGAATGGGAGAGTAGTCAGGACCATCATGTATTGTCTCCGGTTCAGAGCCGAATAACTCGTTTCTGAATGATCCACGGATACGAAGCAACAGCCTAACGTGACACATCTACCTGTCTTTTGTAGTACCAAACGTCAAACTCGGCAACGTCTCATAGATCACCTTGGTCAGCGATGGCAATACCACAGAGCCAACGTGATCATTGCCACTCGTCTCTTTTGAATTGATACTCCTTGGCGTTTGTATATGAAGGATGACACGCCAGCCGGTTATTGACCTCATTAAAGACGTGGGACGAGCGGAGGCTTACCAGATGTGGCTTGGAAATTGCCAATCCTCCTCGTCTTGGGAAAGAACACCTTAGACTTTCCAAGAGATGCTGCGCTCTTTCTTCTCTGACATTGTCCGCTTTGTCGGCTAACGCAGACTTGGGTTTTGGTGTGTTGGTACCTGCACCAACCTAATAAGGAAGAGCGTGCTAGCGATAAGGAATCTGTACGTTTTCACAATCTTTCTTGTTTCTTTTGCATTGACAGATGGCAATGCAGAATTCTTCCTTATCTATTTTTCTCTAGCACAATCGAATCGCCTACAAACATCTGGATCCCAAGCGACGCATTCGTCTGTATGTCCTCGTCGCAGTTTTATCATGCCACGACACTAAAGTATGTTTTCAGATGTCGCCAGTTCTGCGAGTGCGATATTTAGCTACACCGTCACAGCATGGTCGCAAAATCAATATCATAATGCGCTTTCGCTCTCCAAGATCGTCGAGCTACAAATGGCTCTCTATCTCATTTCGTATTGTTTATCGAATATACCGTGTTCACTGTTCGAGAAGTCTTTGTTGCAGCGTCAGGTATTGAATCGGTGATACCTCGCTGGTTCCAACTCTATTTTAAAATAGAAGACTGCCAACAAAGCCTCTCCTTAGTCAAGTTATACTTGAAGGCTTGAAGTACTATTCGAGGATGTCTCGTGGTGTCAGTCGGCAATGACTGTTTTCCCACGGAAAATAGGAGGCGCCGTTTTTCCAACCCACCACCACCACAGCTCCATACTGTTCCCAAGTCGCGTCTCACCAAACTTTATTTTCGCTCAAAGCATGGTTGCTCAAACAAGACAGATGAAACATAAGCTTCAGCCGGCGCCGACGTTGACCGACCTTCCAAACGAGCTCCTATACGCAGTCTTCAACCATGTCGAGAGCGAGGATTTGCTCTCACTTGCACGTATTTCCCGTAGAGTAAATGCGGTAGCAATGCGACTCTATCTCGGCCCATGGCGGGAAGTCCAAAAGGATTACAGCGTATTCGGGGGATATTCCACTGGCACTCCTCGTAATTTCTTCGCTCTGCGTTCCCTTCGGCTTTCCTTAGCAACACCATACATTCCATCGATGACGTTGATGTTCAGGCTCGATTTCGCAGAAGAGCTTGACGAGGTCTTGCGATACCACAGGTTTATCCCCCAAAAACATCATCCTAGCCTATATATCGACTTAACATCGACTACTAATGAATGTATTGCCTGCCATATCTACGCAGAGAGGCTTCATAGGTTCTGCGAAGGCCTTGTCCGTCTACGATGCGTATCGTTTGAGTGCCTTCGGACTGACTGGGAGTGTTTCGGTGAACCGGCGACGAATGGGAAGAAGGCCGTGTTCCATCCTCCACCGTTTACCACTCTCACATCCATAAGCATCCCTTCTGGCTCAACATGCTTCCTTGACTGGCTCGTCCGTTCAGCCCGCGCATCACCCATCAAATCCTTGACACTCCGATATATCCGTGATTTATTCAAAAAGAAATCGGACATTGTCCTGTCCCTACACCTCCCTCACCTCAAACACATAACGTTCGACTCGTGGTCATTTGCACCAGAGCATCTATCCTTGTTCCTCTCTCGGCATACAGCCATAACGGATTTGACATTCTTGTGGGGAGAGATCAGCGTACCCCGTTCGTGGCTACACGCCGTACACATGCGACTTTCACATTTGCACACTATCGTCATGAGCATCCGTAATTTGGAGCATTTATTGCCATCTATGAGACCAAGATCGTTTCCCAGCCTAAAATCAGTCGTCGTGCTTGGGTGTGAATGCCATCGATGTGACGATCCTCAACCGATTTGCGAGCGGAATAAGGGCAAGCCTGATATCCGGCGTGTCCTATATTGGATATCACGGTTATCAGCCGTTTCTTGCGTCGAACTGCCGTTTGAGCACCCGTGGGACACGATTTCGGGACTCACTTTACCAGGGATTACTAAACTGGTGTCAACGCGATGTTCCGTGGCTTCGAATTTAAAGAGGGTTACTCCGGTTTCAGCGTTCTTTCCAAATGTCGAGGAGTTCGAGGTGGTGGAGATAGGCGTAGAGAATAACGAAAAGCTGATGGAAGAGATAAAGGAGCGCTGGACAGGTCTGCGATGTGTGACCTTCTCTAGTCGGCTTGGTTATGCTAGAGGATAAATACGAGGGAGTTCCGAAGGCCTACAGGGAAATACATTGGCTCTTGTCAAGTCCCTCCAGTCATAAATGAGCGAATGGATTCCAATGTAAACAGAGCACGCATAAACGCTGCAACAAAATTTGCAAGGGACGGATGCAGAGAATAGTAGGCGTAAGTGCGAGAAGTGAAAATTCCTGTGGTCGACCAACAATTGACATACCACACCTCGGAGTAGGGGAGCTCGTTTATTTTGCCCGTTTCAGGTCTAGAGCCAGGTGACTCGCATCATACTCCCTCAATATTATTCTATCCTCGTAGTGGGGAAGAACGTTACATCGGACGGCGAGGACTACAAGTTCCTTGTCCGTAAGCAACGAATAAGACCACAAAGAACAAGGTCACCTACCTTAATTCTGACATTCCGCTTTCTTGTTAGGGTGAGCTACCATCCTATGACAGAGCAGAGAGGAACTCGTTGAATACCATTGTCCCTACGTGAAAAGGGGACTCAGTATAAACACGTTGAGTCAGATGGAGGAGAACACAGCTGTCAGTTTGTCAAAAATAAGCCAAAGAGAGAGGCATCCAGGGCTCGTAATTTGTTGTCCACCGTGGCAACACCACTTTTGATATCGTTTTTCGTAGAGTGCATGTAACCTGACTATATGGGAAAATCATGGTGAGTACATCAATTAGCTTTAAAATGAACTGGGAAACTTACTGGAAACAGATGAAATATGCTACCAGGACTTGCGAGCCACTCGGCACAGCAATTATTAACGTTTTCGACGAGCTACAGCTCATCCCGTTTCCGACTCGAAGCCAGACACGACGCGCCCAGTGATTTAATGACACAGATTGTCTGAGGACCGTGCATCAGCATCGACAGACTCGGCAACACGAGCATGAGAACTTTATAGCCATCTCTCTCCCTGACATGGATGAGGGTCGCCAACAGAGATCATCATAGGCAGCCACACAAACTCTCACACCAGACACCGCATAAAGGTCACACTGGGTACATGCACCAGTAGCCCTGCTGCGGAGTTCCCCATAACAGAGGCCAACAAGACCCGTCATTGCGACGCTGTTTGCGAATGCACAGCCAAAAACGTATTTGCAGATACGTTATCAGGCTGCTCATCGGGGGTCGACAAAAGCAGTGACGGGCCATTTGTACCCTCAGCACGAGCTCCCGATGTTGCTCTATGATCTAGTGCCGAGGTCGCTGATAGGGTTACTAGCAGCGGTGCTCGAGGATCAGAGAATGTCCACATCCCATCAGATATTCGGATCGATATACACATATTAGATCCTGGCGCGTGCATTATGGTAGCTTCTCAGCACAAGCAACGATGGGATCAACGGAATTAGTACGCACAATTTGGAGTATCTCCCCACCCAGCGTACCAAAGGGTATCATTCGCAAGGTCATATGGGAGCGGCCAGCAACTATAGCATGTCTGGAGAAAATGTAGTTGTCTGAGTCTGAACCAGAGAATTTGTGGCGTCGGAAAGCGAAGAAGAAGATGATGATGGCAATGATGAGGAGGGTGACAGAGGCCGGGGTGGCTGCGGCTGCTTGTTAGTGGAAGATGGGCTCGTAGAGATGGTGGGTGTCGAGGTTGACGATGCTGCTGTCGAAGTCATGGTAGACTGCTGCTCGTTTAGCAGGAGCAACATGGAACAGAAAGACAATGAACATAATTCCAGCTCACTAACCGCCTTAACGTTTTAACCACAAAACCTAATACACCCTACAGCAACGATAGGGATAAATCCCGCAGCTGCAGCTAATTGCCGTGACAGTTCTGAGCTCTAATTGTGGCTGTGTATATTAGTGATTCCCCTTTTGTCAGAGATTCTGCATTTGCCTTTTTTGACATTATTATGTCACTCTTTTATTGTATACCCTTATGATGGATTATAAAGTGTCTACCGTCGTCTGAGGGCTCTAGATTTTTGTCAGGATTAACTTCTGAATATGCTCTCTCACCTCCCATACAAATTTTCTTGATAGACCTTGTGGTTCAGAATTTAATAAATGTACATTATAATGTCACATGTTGCATTTTTTTATGAGGCATTAAAAGTGGTTATAAGGTATCAAAATTGGACTAATTGGTCGACAAGTGTCTGACCAGTCAGACAAGTTTACAGAAAAAATGCCCCTAAGGGCATACATCCAATTGAGTTACCCAGACACCATGTGTATGATTGCTATTGGGTATTAGAACTGAAAAGGACAATGGGAATGCGCATGGTAGACTGGTCAGATGGAGGGGGCTCTTGTATTGATCATAGCTTGTAGGAGGACGGGATTTTTTCGAATGTATATCTTGAAGGCAGTGGAAGACCACCTGCCACGACCCTGAATTAAATAAGAAAGAACACCTTGCTCTGTGAGATCGGTGGCACCACCTGCTCGCATGGACTGGCCAGTGATGCTCTTGCTGGGAAAAATCTGGTGTAACCTCTTCATAAACCAAGTCCTTGTGGGCATGGATCCATTGGAAGTGACCCACAATGCAGGGTGCACAAGATGTCAAGCGTCGCGTAGTGTGAGATATCATTGGAAAATAGGGAGTGGGTTAAAGGTAGGGTCATCATCAGTTGGGATGATTATTTTGTTGCCCTCAAAAGTGGTGTCTGCCTTATGCACTGGTAGGAAAAAGGCATAACCTTGAGGGAGCCAATCAACAGTAGTTCTTCTTGTAATCTTCCTCCAATTCCTCGCCTTTTTCTTGTCTGGCATGCTGAGCTCTGCCAGGCGCAGGAGGCCATTAAAACTGGTGACTAGTAGAGCAATGAAGAGGCAATCATCGTAATCCGAAGAGTTGCCAAGGGTCTTGATGGTGTGGCATATGTCATCATGTGATAGTGGAGATTTTCTTTTGACTGCAGTCCCTCTGAGTCTTTTGCATCTCTTGAGGGTACAGCTTACGATTGTGGAGTTCCTAACCTCATGAACATCAGGGAAAAAGTTTTCCAGTTGATTGCATATCCCAGAAAGGTAGGAAGAGACAGACTCAGGTTTGATATGTGAAGACATGAAGATAATGAAGTAGCTCATGGTGTTGATGGTCGGTTGGACAGGAAAATGGTGTATTTTGCAGAATGTGATGTAAGAATTCAAAGCAGAGTTATAGGGCCCAAGTGTTGCTGTGTCAATAGCAGAGCCCAGGGTGAGGCATCGCTTGTGATAGAGTTTCTCCAGGGACCAAGGTTCACGAGCCTTTTGTTGGGACCCTGGAGTGACATCTATCAACATCCTGATGCCCCCAGCACCTCACGAGGGGGTTTGAAAGATAGAATGAGGAGACAAGGTACCAATTCCCAGGCCTTCAAGAACAGTGACCATGACAAAGTGTCCGCAACATCATTATCAGGACCTGGGATATGGATTACACATAGGTCAATGGAATAAGAGATCATTACATCAACAGCTGCCTTCAGGATGGGATTGTAAGTCGGCAATGCCCTGAGAGAATTGAATATGTCGACGGTGTTTGTATTGTCCATGAAAATTGTAACACATTTTTGTAGTTTGGGGGACAGGGTTTCTGCAACCCAATGAATCACAGCACAGACGCATAGGGCTTCAAAGAAGAAGATGACTTCTTCTCCCTCTGGCAATGCAGGTGTTGGGCAAACAAAGCCGCAGGCAATCTTTGGGATCCAAAAACCCATGCCTTCAAGACACGCATCACAGAGAACAGTGATGGTGGCATCTATAATCAGGTCTCAGTCCATGGAATCGAAACAGCAAACTCTGTCTGACTTCTTGATGTGATCCGCTAGCCACTTCAAGTCATCTTTGACTGCGTTGTTCAGGGCTATCTCAGCGAAAGGGTTTGTTTTTCCCTGCATCTTTGCATAGACATTGCATAACCCCGGTTTCAGGAGGGAAAACACATTGAAAGCCCAATTAGACCACCCAGCAATCTGCTGGTATTCCTGCAAATTCCTATGGTTTGATGAAGTGAAATGTTGCAAAGCTAGGATGAGCTCAGTCTTGGAGTCGGTTGGCATGGTTGCTGTCATCGTGTTTGGGTCAACATCAAAACTGATGATTACCAATTGTAGTCCAAAAAGCTGCTTTGGCTTGCTATGCGGTATGCCTAGTCGATCCCATAACCTGAGCAGTTTTGTTTGCTTCGAGGGATAGAAGCTGTTGTAGGGCTCATAGAAATCCAAGCCATTCCACTCATCAAAGCTGAAATCATCATCCACGTAGCAGCACAAATCTTCGATGTTCTCGACGTTGATAGCGATCCACGTAATGAGGCCATTGACACTGTACCAGACTTACCCTGACCCTCAACCACCAAAATTATTGTTGCAATTGACAGTCCTGGTTAAGATTTCAACCTCACCAGCAGCTTTCTGCTCGCTCGTGAGGTATCCAGTCATCACAATCTGTTTGAGTTGCCACAGCGGATGCATTGGACACAGTCAGTAAGCTTTTGATACATCTGACTTGAACATGACAAGAGTTTTGTGCGCATTAGCAGGATCTTTCTGCTTGTACTGTAGAATCACTGAGAATAACATATGGAGGCTGTCAAGATGTGAGCCTGCTATGTCGGAGTGACAGATTATTCGATTTGGTGTGTAAGAGCCTGCTGACATATTGGATATCATACAAAAGTCATCTGAGTGGGGTTTGGGGACAGCATGGACTGGGGTGCTGTACATCCCAGGCAATAGATTGGGCCCAAAAGACTCTGAAAACCATTCAGCCACTATTTCTTTGTCCTGGTATCTGCAGATGAACTTCTGTTCCATCGCAGACCGTGGATTCATCCTCACATTGTCCCAGGTGACAGGAAATCCTTCTTCAGGACATGTGTCTGCCCAGGGCCAAAAACCTTCTCTGAGTGCTGTTGCAACCAACTGAACAAAGTCTTGATTGGAGTGTGTCTTGAGGTAGTTCTCAAGGATGTCGACCTTGATCTGTGTCATGATCTTGAACAAACAATGATGATCTTTGATTGTTTTAATGGCCTCCATGTTCTCAAACTCTTTGGTGGGGGGCTGCGGCACCAGTAACTTGAATTCCATGCAGCCAGTGGCCTGACTGTTCCTGGTGTCCAAATCTGAAAACACAAACCCATGTTTGTACTTTGGTGCAAAACCCACATCTCCTTCCTCCCAGTCACTGCCCTTCTCACTCTTCCTCTCAAACCTTCCCCTCCCCTCCAATAACTCCTGGTCTCTCTCAGACTCTGCTGGGGCAAGTGGAGACCTTGTGTCCTCCCTTGCAGCCCAAGCAGACGTGCTTGTACCGGCATTTCCCATCCAAGGATGGGCACACTCCTGCATTCCATCACCTGCACATTTCCATGCATGGTCTCCATTCTTTCTTTTTGAGCTCTGTCCAACTCATCACTCTTCAAACTCTTGGTAGGCCATCCCTGTGGGTGAGATATGTGATCACTCAAGATCTTGGAATTTATCAGTTTCTGAGAGGAGGATATTGCGACACCTGCCAACTCAGTTTTGGATTGCTCAATCGAGGATGAACACGCAGCAATGGAGGGGGAGAGCAGTCATTTGGAAAAGGGAGGACATATACTGTTGGTAGAGGGCAAGCTCACGATATTGATGTGGGAACACAATGAGAATTGTTTGAGTGTATGTGTGCCAAGTCGTTGTGTTATGATTTATTCACTTTTTTCCTTATCTTATCGGGCCACCCGGACCGTCTATCATAGGGGTAACTGGACACCTGCTCCAAAAGCCACACACTATCGCTTCGCTATTGCGTGCTACGTTTCTATCTCTCACGAACAACCTATGTATAGACTCATAACTCACAGTATTTAAAGGCTTAGCGCTCGTTGTATATACCCTAGCTTCGAGCTAATGTTTAATCTATATCAAACTTCGTTATCTAATCAAAAGCCCAGAACTAGTGACCTAGCCTTAGCTCCTTTGATAAAGGGACTTAGCGGTGACTGCCCGAATGCGAGACAGCTGCTATCTACTCTTGATAGGAGTTTGAGTCTAACAATTAGCTCGAAGCTTCTCCTTGCTCCTTCATCGGAGCCTACATGTTAACACCCCTTGAAATATTCCTTGTCGCTGTCTTCTTCGGTGTCAGCGTCGCCCTCTTTGCTGTAACCGTCATAATAGCAGTCCTACACTACTACGGGCTATACCCTTGCCCCCGCCCTGATCAAAACAACGATCACCATGACATAAACAATGTCCTCCCACAGCAGCCATCAGCGATCCACCTCTGCGGGGCATCCGTATCCTCACGCCGAGCATCGACGCTCGACGAGTACCCTCGCTTCTACAGGGGAAACAAAGAGAACCATCCTAGGGAAGTGGAAGTCGGTATTCAGGAAGGAGGCAATGGAGATATTGCCAGAACAAGGCTCCCCTTCATACGCCTTTCTCCAAGCCCACCCTCCAGCCCAAGCACCGGCAATACCCCCCGTCTAATACGACCCGTTCCTACCTTCGATGCCGCAGACTTGGCAAGGTATCTCGTCCGACTCGGACTGGGAGAAGCAGGCCCGCAAGGCTCCCCAGCCAAAGAGCAACCTACCGGCCGTCATACTAGGAATACCAAAGTCACAGATTCTCCAACCCTCTCCACGATTGAGCTCAGCGTTCTCTGGGATAACATCAACCTCCCCGCCACTGCCTTCTTCCCATGATGAGGCAATCCCTATCGAACAAGAGAGCCAGCAGCGGAGCAGTGTCCTGAGCCTCCCGTTATCCCAACCCCCAGTCTCTCATCAAACGTCAATTGCTACGTTGCCCCTGGATACTGGGATCAACCCGTATCAATCACCGAGCAGCCTGCCACTCCCACAGAGTCATCGCCAGAGTTTGAGCCCCGACCAGAGCCACGAAACAGGCTCAACATTCCTCGACAAGACAGATCTCCCTCGGCCGACAGTCAGGGACTCACCCAGCGGGACAGAGGCAGGCGGCAGGCAGAGGCAGAGCGAGCGGCCGTATTCAGGACAGTCGATGAGAGCCATGGATTCCAAAGAGTGGGAATCGACAGCCGAGGAGAAACCATATACTACTCCGGTGCCAGTACCGAGACCCTCCCCAAGGAGGAGTACCTCAATGGCGTCAGAGGAGGAAGAAGTCCACCCCCCTCTCCCTGGCCATGTCCCGCTCCAGCCAGTCCATCAACCAATCCCCCAGATGACCATTCAGAGAGCCCTGTACCTTCTATCGACAGGCAAAATGATTGAAACTCCGGAAATACTCCTTCATGCCCCCCTGCTTGATTTATTTAATTACTTCATGGAAGAACTACCAGCGGATCGGGACTGGGCCAGAACCCTGGCTGGACTTGATTACGCCTATTACGACGTTGACTATATTCTAAAGGAGGAAGCCAGGCACTTCGCGTGCCTGACTTACAATATGATCCATCCGGATCAACCTATTAAGGTCCCCGATCGATATCATCGACCACAGATCAATCTACCCCTGATAACATACACCCCTGAGCCAATGGCAGACGAACCCCCGACACCGCTGCAGCGAGCCTCCATACCCGTCTATGCTTACGCAACACCAAGTTACCCATTCACCGCACCAAGTTATGTAAACACTGCGCCAAGTTATACATATCCCCGAGGGTATGGGCAGCCCAGCTCGCAAAAAATGTCCAGACTCTTTGCCGCTGCCAACGATGGCGCGGGACCATCCAACCAACCGCCAGCGCAACCTCAGCCTCCGACCGGACCACCCGGACCGACCGGGCCACCAGTACCACCTGCCGTTCCACAGAGATGGATCCCTCCTTGTTTCCCGTCACCTCCCAAGCCACCTGACCCGCCTCTCCCATGGCTTCTTACGGCAGCCAATCAAGGACCATGGGCGGCACTCAAGCCTGAAATGGTCAAGGTACCTGAGGACTTCCATGGTGACTCCAACAACATCACTCAGTTCTTCTCGCAGTGCGACATGTATTTTGCCTCTTACAATCAGTACTTCCACGACCACCCTCACAAAGTCATTTTCTGCGCTTCGCGCTTCCGCAAAGACACTCAAGTCTGGTGGGAGTTATGCACACGGGAGTTAGGGAGGAATGTTAACAGGGACCAGCTTTATCCGTCCTATGACAACTTTGTGGACGAGGTCAGGCGATGGTTCTGGAAGGATGCCAATGCCGAGATCAAGTTCGCCCAATGGGAGAGACTTCGACAGAGTAACTTCGCTGACGGCGATTTATTCTTCCAACAATTCGAATCACTCGCGTTCGAGGCAGGCGTTATTGGGATTGATCAAATGATGATGGCACAAGTTAAAAAGGCATGTTGGTCTTCCACCAAAGATACTACCTATGCATCGGACGGAGATGTTCCCACTACCTACCAGCAGTGGAAACACCGAATACTCCGGATTGACCATAACTGGCAGACACGGAAAGCAGAGTCGGGGGCAGGGACCAAGTTGACAGAGTGGAAGCAGCAGGCAAAGACGAATACGCCGATGAAAGGAAGTCAGCAGCAGCAGACCAGCACTCCGGAAAAGAAAACGGGAACTGGCACAACATACAGAGGAACAGGCATGCCAATGGATATCGACAGAATACGCGCCAAGGCGAAGTGTTTCCGATGTGGTGAAATCAGACACTTCAAACGGGATTGCCCCAAATCCCCAAAGACGAAAGAAGAAGCGCTACGGCGACTCAATTGGTATTGGGACCATGTCGCTACGGAGGAAAAGACCGATTCGAAGATTGAAGAGGTAAAAGAGGAGGCCAAGCAGTAAACGATTCGACTGACTTGGCCAAAGACTTGATTTCATCTGGTACGCATTTGTCGCCCGCTAGTCAGGCTTATTGTACTTCTGTAGTTGGATACGTGCATTTGAATATACCCATTTGCGACTTTACTACCAGGCTGGAATCTAAGGAAGAATCGAAACAGGCAGCGGGGGCCGCCAACCCCAAGACTGCGCAACCGGTTAAACGTTCGGCAAGTAACTCATTGCGAGCGAAAGCTGGGAACAAAAAATCACCCACCATAGTAATACCTCTTTCAACGGCGTTGCCTCAGGCACGACCAGAGGGGACAGACCAGGCACTCAATGCCCGCTCTGACAAGGGACCACCATATGACCACGGGACGTCTCATGCAGCGTCAGCTGATGTGCCTCCGCAGAACTCCCACCTCCCGAGCAGCGTAAAAGAACCAATCTCGGTGAGAAAAGACCAAACCGAGGACAGGAGCCGGTTACAGGATAAGTGCCCCCGGAGCATGGATGCTTGTCGAGATGCAGGGCGATCCGGGACGCCAAAAGTAATGGGGGACCTGATTTTGGGCTCGAGGGCAGCAGGCGACGTCCATCGTAACTTGAGCGACTCTTCGCCGTCTGAAACGATGCAGACTACACCCGTTGTTCCCTTAGGGGACGACGCCCTCGGGAAATGCACCCCACGTCCGACCGACTCCGGACCAAGAACCGTTGGATGCGCAACGGCCCCGGCCGAGACAGCCGAAGGACAGGAAGCTGCTAGCGCCCAGGTGGTGAAAAGGGGGCATCAGGTACAGTTAGAGGAGGTTCCAGATGACGAGGACGACACTAGTTTCCAATGAAGTCAGAACGCTAACCGAAAACCCCGTATAGTTCCTGAGGTGACCCAGCCAACGGTAGCCGAACCAATAGGTTCCGGCGCGAAAGCTGAGAAGGTCCCAACGGAGTGGCTTAAGCCGTTCGGCGCCGAATGGACGTTGCGGGGGATTAAGGAAGCTAAGACGGAGGAAGAAGCGAAAGCCATCCTAAAAAACTGGATTCACAGAGCGCGAGCAGAGAAAGTAGTAGACGAATTGCTTGAAGGCCTATGAGGAGCCACGCGCATTAACACGCTGGAATGGATGGAGGAACTGCAACAGCCTAGACACTACGTTTGTCGGCTAAGCGGGAATGATAAGGCCCTGACTACCGATGTTCGAGTCGAGACCCTAGAAAATCGTACCTCCATCACCTCGTTGGCTTTAATTGACAGTGGTTGCACCAGTAGCACCATTAGCCGAACCTTCGTCGAGAAACACAGCATTCCTAGCTGAGCCACCGCAGCACCAATCACTGTTTACAATGCGGATGGATCAAAAAATAGTGCCGGACAAATCACTGCCTTTGCAGAGGTACACATCATTATCGGAGATCACGCTGAGCGCCTAGACCTCGCTATCACCGATTTGAAAGATCGTGACATATTCCTGGGACATGACTGGTTGGCCAAGCATAATCTGTTAATTAATTGGCAAACCGGGAAAATGACATTCGCCCGATGCCAATGCCATCATATCCCAATACCGTTACCAGATGCGGATCCGTATGACAAGTGGGACGAGGAGCTTGAGGAGGGAGAAACCATTCTTGCAATAAGCTTTGAAGAGGCTATTCACATCAGAGCAATGCGGCACGTGGCAAATGATCTGGCAGCAAAGGCCAACGCGGAAAAGAAAGCCAAAACGTTCAAAGAAATGATTCCCGAATGGTGTAGGGACTTCCGAGACCTCTTTGACAAAGAGAATTTCGATGAGCTCCCCGAACCTAAACCCTGGGACCATGCCATTGAACTGATTCCAAACGCTAATGCCAATCTTGACTGCAAGGTCTATCCACTCAATTGAGCAGAGCAAGAAGAGCTCGACAAGTTTCTCGATGAGAACTTGTCTAGTGGGAGAATACGCCCATCCAAGTCGCCTATGGCTTCACCTTTCTTCTTCATCAAAAAGAAGGATGGAAAGCTAAGGCCGGTTCAAGATTATCGGAAGCTCAATGAGATGACAATGAAAAATCGTTATCCCCTTCCTCTAATCTCAGAACTCATGGATAAATTACGTGGTGCCAAATACTTTTCCAAGCTTGACGTTCGCTGGGGATACAATAACATTCGCATCAAAACTGGGGACGAATGGAAGGCGGCATTCAGAACTAACCGCGGTCTGTACGAACCCACAGTTATGTTCTTTGGCCTCACAAATTCGCCCGCTACCTTCCAGTGGATGATGAACGATATCTTCAAGGATCTTATTGCGTCAGGGAAAGTAACTATTTACCTCGACGATATCCTTATTATGTCAAAGACCAAAGAAGAACATCGTCGAATCACACGGGAGGTCTTGGCCATGCTATGAAGGCACAAACTGTTCCTTAAAGCCGAGAAGTGCGAATTCGAAGTCCTAGAGATGGAGTACCTAGGGGTCATTATCAGCAAAGGAAGTATCTGCATGGATCCAGTAAAGATCAAAGGTATCCTCGACTGGCCGGCACCTACCAAAAAGAAGGAACTCCAATCCTTCTTGGGGTTCACAAACTTCTATCAATGCTTCATAAAGAACTACAGTAAAATTGTGAAGCCTATGACCCAGCTGATGGGGAACGATGCGTGGAAGTGGGGCAAAGCCCAGCAGGAGGCTTTTGAGCAGCTCAAAAAGCAGTTGGCGGAGGATGTGGTGCTTGCAATACCAACGAACGAGGGGAAATTCCAAGTAGAAGCAGACGCTAGCGAGGGAGCCATTGGCGCGGTCCTATCCCAAGAGCAGGACGGCAAGTGGAGGCCTGTGTCGTTCTTGTCAAAATCTCTTTCAGTTACTGAACGAAACTATGAGATCTACGACAAAGAACTCCTAGCCATCATGCTCGCACTCGAAGAATGGAGGCACTACCTTATGGGCACTTATCAAGATTTCGAGATTTTGATGGACCATCAAAACCTCCAATATTTCTGCAAGCCCCAGAAAGTGAATTGACGTCAAGCTCGATGGATCACTGAGCTCACCGAATATCACTTCACCCTTCATCACAAGGCTGGCACCACTAACAAAAAGGCAGACCTTCTATCCAGATGAGCCGATCACGACCAGGGGCAAGATGACAATGAACAAGTAGTAGTCCTGTCCCCTGAACACTTCCATGCCATGATCATGCCAACGATTGAGGAAACCCACCAAAGCATAAAAACCACCACCAGAAACGTCCATCTTTGGGATGCCACGGTCGCTGGTTCTCTTAACCACGATCGTGGAATGAAGATGACAAATGGACTTATCTGGTACGACGGCAGGATCTACGTTCCTCGAGATCACATGCTGAGGGGAGAAATCGTTGCCCGATCTCACGATCACATTACTGCTGGACATCCGGGCATTGAGAAGACGAAGGAGCTCGTGTTATGAGAGTTCTGGTGGCCAAAAATGAAAAGGGATGTTGAGACCTATGTCAAAGCCTGCGAGGTATGCCAGCGAACAAAAACCAGCACACAGGCCAAAGCAGCACCACTTCATCCTAACAAGATACCGTCCCAACCTTGGACTCATATCTTGGTGGACATGGTAACAGGCTTACCCAAAAGCAATGGCTATGACGCAATCATTGTAATCGTCGACCGTTTCTCCAAGGAAATTATCCCTGTAGCATGCTCCACGGAACTATCATCGGAAGGGTGGGTGAGAATCCTGTGCGACAAAGTCTATTCCAAACATGGGATGCCCCAAGTCGTCATTTCTGACAGGGGGACCATATTCGTGTCGAAATTCATGAAGGACCTCTACGACCTCTTGCAGATCAAAAGCAATGCCTCAACCGCCTACCATCTGCAGACGGACGGACAAACCGAACGAGTCAATCAAGAGATTGAAAAATACCTTCGGATGTTCGTCAATCACCTTCAAACGGACTGGGCGGAATGGCTCTCCCTTGCTGCCTTTGCACACAACAACCGTGCTCATTCTTCCACTGGTAAAAGTCCTTTCAAAGTCAACTATGGGTATAACCCCGCCATTCTACCAGGGATGAAATCCACTGCTCCTTTCCGCACTCCCTCCTCCGACACATTCGTCTCTAAAATGCAGGAAATCCATGCTACTGCCAAAAAGTCGCTTGAAAAGGCTGCACTACAAATGAAAACACAATACGACAAGTTGAAGCACTCCGCCATCGAGTACAAGATAGGAGATAAAGTCTGGCTCGACACAACTAATCTCCATCTTCCTCGACCAAAAAAGAAACTCGACGACAAACGAACAGGCCCTTTCAAAATCAAGAACAAGAAAGGCGCCTCGGCATACACGTTAAAACTACCGACCAACTGGAAAATTCACCCCACCTTTAACGAATCGTTACTTACTCCATACATTCCTCCCACCTTTCCCAATCAGGAACAACCACCTCCACTGCCACCAGATCTTATTGACGGTGAAGAACACTACGAGGTTGAAAAAGTCCTGAACAGCAGACAGCAAACTGTCAGGGGAAGACAAGGAGAGCCTCCAAACAGAGTAACAGACTACTTCGTAAAGTGGAAGGGCTATGGACCGGAATCAAACAGTTGGGTACGGGAGAGCAACATGGATGCCGATGAATTGGTCAAAGAGTTCCTACATGAGAATGTCGATGCCATAACAACAAGACCTTTACGATGCCACACAAACCCGCTCACTGGGGAACAACTATGGTACCATGAATGGTACGACGAGCGCTTTGACAAATATTGGGACTGGCTAGGAGGGCACGATGACCCATCAGGAGACACTAAATCATACTGGGAGCCGCAGGAGATACCTTAACAGCAGTTGGGACGCCTGCCTTAAGAAGGGGGTAATGTTATGATTTATTCACTTTTTTCCTTATCTTATCTCACTGGGCCACCTGGACCATCTATCATAGGGGTAACTGGACACCTGCTCCAAAAGCCACACACTATCACTTCGCTATTGCATGCTACGTTTCTATCGGATTCTATCCGTTTCTATCTCTCACGAACAACCTATGTATAGACTCATAACTCACAGTATTTAAAGGCTTAGCGCTCATTGTATATACCCTAGCTTCAAGCTAACGTTTAATCTATATCAAACTTCGTTATCTAATCAAAAGCCCAGAACTAGTGACCTAGCCTTAGCTCCTTTGATAAAGGGACTTAGTGGTGACTGCCCGAACGCGAGACAGCCGCTATCTACTCTTGATAGGAGTTTGAGTCTAACATGTTGTCCATTCGTCTGCATTGCTAATGACTCTCTTGGTCTTGGAGGGGTTGGACATGTTCTCTGAGAGTTGGATAGCAATACCTTCAGATATTTTGTGAGTCTGGACTTCGTTGATTGAGGTGGAATGATTGGCGGCGAAGATGGAGTCGAGGTTGACAGCTTTCCCTGCTAGGAGGGCACACCATTGCTCTTCAGGGAACTCTGGACATTCTGGAGAGTTGGTGAGGCTATGTCTTGCAGCTTGAGGTCAAGGGTATAGTTCTTGATGAGTTCAAGGGTGTGTTGCAGTTCAGGATGGAGGAGTGCATAGCTAATCTCTTGAACAGGCTGCCACAGGAATTGGGATTCATTGATCCATGGTTGTTTCACTGGTATGGGTCCATCATCATTGTCTCCCCTGTTGTCTGATTCTCCCCCCTGCTCAGATCCTTCTTCTTCTCTGTCCTCTGCATGGTCCTCTTCTTCATGGAAATCAGCAGCCTGAGGTCAACCTGGTCTTCCCTCTTCCACTTCATTCCCAGCTCTTGCTCGCACTTGGTTCTCTCCTTCCTGATGAAGGACTCGTTGTTCATTTTTGTAGTTGTCGAGCATCTCAACATAGATCCACAGGGCACTGTTGAAGTCATCATCGTGTCCTGGTCTGTCATTGAAGAACTCAGTGAGCACACAGATGATCTGGGCAAGGACATCTGGCTTTGAAGGGTTGACACCCGTGCAGTAAGTCTTGACAATAGTGTCGCACTGGATTGTGATTTGCACTTGGGGAGCATCTGGGGGAGCAGGCAATCCCTCAGAGCTATGGGAGTGGATGGCATTTCCTGCGTTGGCAGTTTGCTGAGTCAAGCTTCCAGTAGCGGGTGCATTGTTGGAAGGTTGGGTGGATGCATTTGAGCCAGTAGACATAGTCAGACAACTTAGATAATTGAGTCTTTGGAGATGATGGATAAATGAGTTTATTAGAATTGCAAATAAAACAGCGCTCTGATGATTCCACAAGAGTGATAGTGAGTTAATGAAAAAACTACATAAAATAGAAAGAGCATACCTGGTGGTTCAGCGAGAGCGACAAGCGCTTGGGCTGAGACCACCAAAGTACATATAGTCCATGGAAAAGGAGAGACATGGGCAGGAAGCTACAAGCCCATCAGATTCTGTGCCCTTTAAGACAGTGGCACATACTCACAAATGAGATGGCCAAGACTCCCAGGGGGAGGCTCCTGTGGGGAGGCTGAAACCACATACTCTGGATATGGAAGGATTATGTGCATGGGAGCGGCTGATGCCTGTGAGAAGGCGTGAGGAAGGAGCGGAGATCTGAAAGTAAAGACCTCATACCAATTAGACTTGTGTAAACAATTTTCTTTAAACCCAATTAAATGGCATTATTATAAATGAGTTGGCATTATAGCGCATTATTTTGCCAAAAAAGGCATTTGCACAATGTCCAACATTGGGGGAATCATGCGTATCCACTACGTCATTTCCTGTCATAATCAGGAGCATTGATGCCCTTTTCAACCCTTTTTGCTCCTCTCTGTTTCTTCTCAGCTCGCTCATTCCCCTGAACTTTAATATTTAAGCAACACATATCTGTACCGTCCTCTCTTCAGTTCTTGCAAGCAAAGCTTCACTACTAGAGGTGTGGGCCATTGCTTTGCGTGGCATGTCCGGTATATAAATAGACCTCTAGCTTTCCCAAAGGGCCGTTCATCAGGTCTTTTTTTCCCATTTCTTATGCCTCTTTTGAGGCTTTCAATACTTACTCACCTAACTGCATGCAATTCTGGAGCACTTCGCCAATGGCCAGTTGATGGACCTCATCCTCGACCCTTTCTGTGTGCTCGCTGATGATGCCCAACGTGATCCTGAATGGCATGCTGTCAATGCCTGTAAGATACCAAGCCTCCCCCTTGCAATGTCTAACACCCCCCATTTTTGACAATGGCCCCCGGCTTCATCCAGTCCTATGGTCATGATTTGCTACTCTTAGTTGCTCTGCATCTTCTCTCTATGCGTGCCTACAAATTCTTCAATGATATGATGTCGTATAATGATGATGATGGCAACTTCGCTCACTAAGATCAATTTATCTGTGTTCTGGTAAGTGGATCTACTAGAACTGTGTCCTAATCCTTCAAGCACTCTGCTGACCGTGTTTCCTCCATCATGTACTTGTCTGGAGGCCACTAGCAAGAATACTGGAGATACTCATTTGCGCTCTGGTAGTGTGAAATGCAGGACTATGTGTCTTACAGCACGGTTACTTATTGACAATAGATGGCCTTAATTACCGCACACCAAGTGAGTGTTCCACGCTGACTGGTGTCTCTTGTTTTCTACCCCTTGGCTTGTTCAGTTTATGGTAAGCGCCATGTCATCAAGATTTCAGTGTTTTTTGTCAGCCCCCGAAGTTCCAATGTGAATGTCGCAGCCATACATATTAGGTTAAAGTCGGACACTGGAATCCATATATCAAATTGGAACTCAACATCCTCGCCTTCTTGCTCATGTGAACAACACTGTGAAACTTTCATGTTCCGACTGCTAGCGTGAAATTTCTTGTCGATATTCAACCCTTGCTACTCGCCCAGGACCTCTTGGCATGGAACTCACTGTTACTTGAAATTTGCCTTAAAGCCTATTCATTTCCGATATGATGATCTGACTCAGTTTTTCTAGCGCCCTAGAAACATCCGCAGTATCAATAACCTTAGAGGATTTCTCTCCTACGAATTGTCAGCGCTTATAGCTTACTCTTCCCCAAATTTGCATTACAGCAGTGACACACCCCACGTGAGAGAGCAATTCCATACTCATCGTACTGGGAGCATGGAACGAACTGATGCGGTGATTTACATCTACTTATCATGTTTGTTCACCACAGCCTTGCCAAGACCTTGTGCAAGGTGACGATTACATTATATGCACCTATTAACAGAAATACTTTAAGCGCTACAAGGAAAATACCATTTCCGTACAGCATCCTGTGGTGCATGTTATAAAGCCTTGCCTTTCCACCGTTATCTTCTTCAAACTTCCCCAAACCTCCCCAAATGTCCTCTGAGCAAACGACAAGACATCGAAGCACGTCAAGGGTTTCATGCTGCTTCATCATGTCTCTTTTATTTGGCATCATCGTTCCAATATTATGCATAACTCTCATTATTACGCTACGTCAGCGTGGCAAGGTTGAGTATATCAGGCATTCGGATTTGACGGACACAAATAGAACCGTAAGACTCCTTGCTCATTCGTTGACCCACCGCTCATAGCAACGGAAGATCTTTCTCCACGCTGACCTGGTCTCAGCCGAGATTCCTCAAACCACTATGCTCATGGAGTGGATAGTCACCTGGGATAACTGCAATGTTAGTGATAGTTGCACAGAAGTTAACATATTCTTTGACTCGTGAGCCTTTTCCTCTTGGGTTCTTGAAATGTACCATATCAATCATCCCTTTTGAAGAAAAATTTCTCCAGATACTGGGAGACTTAATGATGGTCCCTCCAACAACAGGAGGCCCACAGTACCCATTTTCATATGGAATGCCACCATCATGACGTCGTTCAGCAGTTCTAAATTGCTGAACAACCCTCCCAAGTTCCGCACAGAACTGTTCATCTACCCAGTGCTTGATGTTCCTCTGTTTGCCTCGATGCACAGCCGTGGAACTCTGGCGTACTATCCTTTTGACAGGTACTATGCTGTTTTGCTCGTGTTGCCCATCTGAACTTATTCGCCGATGTGTCAGTTACCAGTCTGAAATATTCACTTTTGCTCAAGAGGCATCGAGAAACAAGTCTGTCTCCCTAGTAATTGGTTCAGCGTCCCAACTAATTGTGTAAGCTTCTTCTTCCCTTCTCGTTTGACCACCTGGCAGAACCTTTTCGAGCGACCTCAAAATTACAACTGGCATATTGTCGACAGCCCCCACCTACATGGAGGACACGGGCTTTCTTCAACAAGAGGTCATCGGTGCAAATGTGATTCTCGAATGCAGTACCCTTGTTATCAGGTACTGTCTGGTCATCACCATCACATTCTGTTTGGGTTTTCCTCTTGTGCTCCATGGATTTTCAACACTCACGCTCCCTTTTATATGGATAGGGATGGTCACTCTCATGATTTGCCTCATAATGATCACAACCGTGATCTTCAGCTACCGACAATGGAACGAGATCGTTGTCGTCCCAATCGGGACTGTATTTGCCTTCACCCAACTACGATCCACGATGCCTGGGGCTCCCGACGGTTTCGGTACATACATTATCTTTGACTACATCTCGTCAACTCAAGCCCCAACTCTAGGTCATGTCCTCGGTACCCCCTGCTTCATGTTGGTGGCCTCTGACCGACTTACTTCTTTCTGACACAGATTTTGTTGGGCTACTACCATGCCTTGTCCTTCTGTCGATCTGCGTAGGTAGTTGACATTCTTCTCATCCAAATATTTATCTTCATACAATAGGCTGTGACAATGGTAGGTATCTACTTATTTGCTGACCCAGATGATCCATCTCGTAAAGCCTTCACTTGGGACGAATTAGGTGTGTTTTCATCAACAATCTGATGAATACTACTCAGCGAGCTGGCAGTGAGCGTGTTGCGTTTTTATATTTGGCATATTTGGAACACTGTCAAGGCATGTGCACAATGTTGTTGCCGTCACATATGGATAGCGAGATGGAAAGCATTGGATGTTATTGAGATTCTCTCGGCCAATCTTCACTGCTAAAATCAGGCTTGTGTGAAAAGCAATAGAACAAGGAGAAGAGATATTGAATAATCTATGTACCTAGCAGTACAAGTACACGACTTTTATACCTCTACAAGTATTCTAGTATATTCTACGGGTGGCCCAAATTGTAGCTAAGGGAGTCAGGTAGAAACATCCAGTATAGACACCACTTCTCATACACGGGTAAGGTCCGGTTGAATGTTTGCGTACCGACTAGTGCCGGCTTGCTCCCCAACAGCTTGAGTCCGAGTGAGCAACAAGAGTAGATATAGATTCTGTACGGACCACAACTTACATCATTTCTATTTACCTACAGCTCTGACGTCCCCACGCATGCACGCAGCACCATTCCCAGCTTCTTCTCTACTTTCTCTAGGATTTCTACCGTCATGTCACCCCTTTAGCCTACTTTTCTCTTGCAATATGCGCCAATTCGTATTCTGTTCCCGGGATGAAGGTCTGCATCCCGTCAGATTTTTAAAATAGTACGTACACAGGTTCCATGCTGAACAAGGCTTACCGTGGTTGCTAGAGATTCGGAGACAGACCATGGATCTATCGGTCTTAACAGTCACCCATCAAGATTCAACGAGGCTGAGAATCCGGCATATGATAGTATCCGCGGTTTATTGCCCTCCTTCGCTAAATGGAGGATGCCTACAGCTAGGATGGAGTATGGGATAAGAGATATACCAGAGCAGACTTTGTGTCCGAACGCTTCAACTTTAGGCCCACACGAATTAATGCTGAGAAAATCAAAGAGAGACACGACTCTCGTGATGAAAAGAAGTAAGTATTCCGATACGATATCAATTAGATGGTAGACACTGTGCTAAACAAGAATGGTGGTGCCGTTTACGGTTTAACCGATAACTCAACTTCAGTACTGGAACAGCTGTGGTCTTCTTCAGTCATAGTCACGAGCTCAAAAAGGTATACGCCCTCTTTGTCGACTCCTGCATCATTTGCCATCATACCTTCACTGCTATGGCTCACTCCAGGCACCCCAATCAACGGTGGTGAGTTTGGGTATATCGCCTATATCTTCTAGCATCGCCACGAAATTTCGTCCCCTTCTAAATGATTTCGTCCTTGAGTCTACAATGAATGTATCGGTCTAAATGAAGAGTCCTAAAAGAACACAGCTACTCGCCTGCACTTGAGCTCGGATGTCTCCATTCCCTTCATCTTTCTGGAAAGACTTCTCATTGGGATCTTCGAGGGGTAAATATTGCACGTACCAGTCCCCAAGCGTAATTAAGCGTTTGGTTGTGGTATCTCTTGATGATACCCTCTCTTCCAAGTGCACGAGCGTTCTTGCCTGCAAATTCAGGGAAATTCGATTCCAGCCTGTACTTGAACGCATCCACGCCTTCGCACCTATCGTTTGGAATCGGGCGATTCGGCGTTAGCCAACAAAAAGATCCAGGATTGGCTGTATGTAATAAATTTAACTCCATCTGTTGTACGGCCGAGAAAAGAGGAATCACCAATCCAGAAATGCAACCTGTCATCCTCGTCGGTTGATGGTCTCAGAATTTCGTAATGCTGGGCCATTTGGCCACCAGCAGAGTGACCTCCGACCACAAGGACCTGGAAGTAAGTAGCGCAATTCCTCTGACAAACAACACCAACACCTTTAGATTTGCATACAGCTTTCTGTCCAGGTAATACACGACTAGTGCATCAAGGACGTCAAACTAGTAACACCGGTAACTTTGTCGGGGCTGATATTGCGTTGCCCGCTAATCCAAGTCGTTTTTCCCCATATGAGCTGTCCGTTCTGTGCACTTAGATCAACCTCTGTGAAGAAAACTGGACACATAGTGGATATCTCGCCACGTTTGATAGTGTGGACAGTGTACGTCGCCTTGTAAAGTGCATTGCTCGCCGCATTCCAATCTGTATAATAAATATGAGAAGAATAATAACATCCGTTAGCTGCAGGCGCGCACCAGACCAGCAAGCCCTTTGCTATGTGATCACTGATGATATTAGCGGAAATTGGAATAGAGGTTTCCGATTCAAAAAGACAACTTGCCCTTGCCCTGCAGTATAATGACCGCCCTCGAAACTTCGGTCGCGTCTAGGGTGGCGGTTTGATAGGCGGGCTAAGAATCTATGAGAAAAATAAATGAACTGTAAGGAAAAACTCGCCAGATATGCTCCTTTTTTGTGATTGACAACCCATTTAGGGGATAGAGTAGCGTCAGGGATGTTTGGGAGCGACTTCCAGCCCTCCTCACCGGATCCATCGACTGTAGGGTCTGGGCAACGCTGTTGGGTGAAGGTAGAAGGCATGACATATTGACCCTAACGAATGATGCTTGGTGCTAGTGATGGCGGTCAGCACGGAGTTTGCCGAGCCCTCTTCGTCCCGTACTATGATGCACAAGAAACGATGGATCTCTTTCTGTGTTTGACTCCTTCAAGCGGCGCCTGGTTGCCATGATTACAGACCATGTTATCTGTTTTTCTCCTATCGGTGCCGTCCTTATGCTCCAGCTAGCATTACTTGGCGAGGTTGCTGGCCCTCAGATACATGACTCGGATTTGCAGCGCAGCTGTTCAAAGGTCAGCATCGAACTATTGAGCTTAGGGTTGTTCACTCGTAGTCACAATTAAAGCGACCTTGTGAAGATATGCCGTGAACCAATGATGACGCTGATACGCCACTGGGCTCTCTTACGCCTTCCGATCGGCAAGCCGCTATAAACTGCCACACAAACGTCTGTTTCATTTTGTGCCTGCCTTCTGGCTATTTGATACACAACGAGCCTATCCCTATTCGTCTTCCATATCAACGCCACCACCTCGATACCATACCCGTCCACTAAAACAGTGCCGACAGTCGATACCAGGAGCGGTGATCTGTAATCTCCGTGACGTTGGAGAAATCAAGAAAGTGAACAGCCCGAGTGGTGATATCCCCGTTCGAAGCTCTTTGCTACCACTCCTCGACTACGGTCCACGGTCCACGGCAAGGAGAGTCCAGATCGGAAATGCCCCTCGTATCTTGTGCCCATGTACTCATATAATTGGGGAAATAGACTTCATATGTCTCGCTTCAGCGGAATCCTTCAATACTTTGGATAGGAACGGTTCATTGTCAATGACAACTCGACGCATACCACAACTATCGATGCAAGACCCGGCCGGGTACTGCGATTACGGGGAGGACCACAGCCATTAGCGAATTCGACCATACAGCATACAGCTGTCATTGAAAGTCCGCTGATTGTGCCAGAGCTTAGCGCTCAACACTGACTCACATATACACTGTCTTCTACGAGCGCTAAAATTTCATCATCAATGGCTTATCTTTCCCATCGATAACACCGTGAAACGTTGGAGTCCCTACTGCTGGTTCAACACAACCTCAAAAGGTCTCCTTGATATCTGATGCTCTAAAGTTCATTCATTCCTGGGGTGCTCATCTGACTTATTTTTATTCTAGCGCTAGGAGCGCCTGCAATATCAGTATTCTCGATGTATTATCACGGCATCTCCTTGAGTATTTTACAGTTCAATCAGCCCTACATTCGCATCACAGCCCGCATGAGAGTGTAATACCGTACCCATCGTACCGGAAGCATGCAACAAACCAATGCAGTGTCTTCCATTGAATATGTCTGCTTATCATGGTTCGTGGCCTCCCTGATACTTCGCGTGAGTTAACGATTACATTATATCCACCTGAACAAAAAGAACACTTCGACAACAGCGAAAAAAATTGCTATTTTCATGACAGCATCCTGCGTGACATGAATCTATAAGGTCTTGCTTTCGATTAGTGATCTACGGCAATCTCCCTAGCTCATTACCTGCCCTCAGGCATATCCTCCGAGCAAACGACAAGCCCTCGAAGTTCATCAAGGGTTTCATTTTGCTTTTCCACCACTCTCTCATTCCTAGTCTTCATTCCAACCTTATGCCTTACTCTCTCTCTTTGTCAAAATGCCGGTGGCGAGGTTGTGTATACCACGAATCCCGATTTGGAGGACCCTAATAGAACCGTAAGACTCCTCGCTAGCTCTTTGATAGGCGCCGCTCATAGGAACGGAAGATCTTCCTCCGCGCTGACTTGCTCTCGGCTGATGTTCTTGAAGCCACTATGCTCGTGGACTGTTTCATCAATGGCGATACCTGCGAGCTTGATTGCTCGGCAGTTAACATATTCTTTGACGCGTGAATCATTTTGTGTATGGTTTTCGAGACACCTACCATATAAATATCCACTCTGCAGGAACTTGTTTCCTTCAGATGACAGACGTGACGATGGCTCCTCCAGTAACAACAGACCTATAGACCCCATCTTCGTATGGAACATCACTGCCAATCACGATGACCCATTGACAAACATTGCCATCTTCCGCACGAAGCACATCATCGGACCAGCGTACCAATATATTTTTCAGTACAACCTGATCGAAATGATCAGTCACAGAACTTTGAGCCACTACCCTTTTGACAGCTACTACACCACCGACCTTGCGAGAGGTCAAGGAGAGGTCAGAGTAAACTTGTTTTGATGAGTTTGTGTCGACGTCACTTTGACGGTGCTACGACTTCATTGCTACTGTTGGAGGCCTATCATTTCGACTTATTTCTGATCCTCTATGTCAAACTGACATCAAACTCAGGCTCAAACAAACATTGAGCCTCCTGTTGCAATGATTCCAATAGTATATAGAATTTGTGTCACACCGTACATTGAAAAGGCAGGAAAACCGTAAAATACATTATATTGGAGTACTCGTATAAAACATTGTGTTCGTAGCAAGTTACACATCTATATACATATAAGCCCTTCAGAGACTGAGCACAATCTCTTCTGTGTTGACGCAGCTAAATCCTCCGTTTACAATTACTGCACCTTGGCTTTCCGAAAGACTGAAAGCCACTGCAACTCACTGATGCACTTTCACTCAAGTATATTTAACATCGGCCTGTCAATAGCATCTTATAAGGATTTGAAGAAGAAAGAAATCATGTAACGCACTTTGGTCTTCCAAATCAATAGCGTGCGCAAGGACCACAATGTCGCCAGTCCGTGAGTGGGAAAAATTTGGTGAGTTGGAGTCTGAATACAAAAATGCCTATTAGTCTCTGCTTGTCATCGGCAAAAGTAACCAATGATACTCACGATGGAATGCTAATAGATTTTTCAATTCCCCCAGGACTTACTCCATGAAAAACATTACTGCCACCTGCGGTTCCAGCTTGAGCAGCTAGGCAGCGTCGTAGCGATCATCTTGGTGGCGGTGAGGGCAGGCACTGTTAAGAAATGAGTTTCGGACCACACTGGTGGGACTGAGGCTGGTCTGCAGGTACACACCAGCATTTGGCTCGTCGACCAGCTGAGAAAGACGCTGGGTTGTATGCTGAGCCAGTGGCGGAGGCGGATTGGAGAGTAGTAGGCGGAAAGGGCAGCCTGTGCATAGGATGAAAGTGGATGAAAGTGGGTCTGCAACCGTGCGATATTCGAGTAGTGGAGTTTGACTTCAGTGCTCAAGATGTTGACGGTGTTATACAAGAAAGCAGAGTGCAAAGGCATCACTAGAAATGGTTGAGATTCTGTTTGACCTCATTTGTTCAATGACCTCAATAAAGAGTCGCGAGAGTCGAGTCGACATGATATAGCAAGAATGTTGATGAGACGTGACGCTGCCGTGGAAGTGACATCATGGCCTCATCGTCACATTGATGTCAAACTTCGTTCATTCTCGGGTCAGTAAAAATCTATGTATTGACATCTGGACCGTGACCTTTGACTGACTTCTCGACAGGCTGGTGGTGTACACTCGTTTGGTTGCGATACTAATCTGACCCTATCCACCGCCGTGACAGTTACCATTCAGGCATAATCGCTTTTGCTGAAGAGATATTGAGAAACAGGCCTGTCTCCCTCGCCATTCTTTCATTGTTTCGGTCCCTTGCGTAAAGTTTCTCTTCCGTTTTCACTTGACCTTCCGACGGAATTTCTCTCAGCGACTTCAAAATTACAATTGTCCATGATTACAACTCCTCGGACCAGTGGGAGATCTTTGGACAAGAAACCATCTCTGCAGGTATGATGCTCCAACGTAGCACCCTTGTTATCGGGCACTGTCTCGTCATCACCGTCACATTCTGTTCAGTTTTCCTCTTATACTCCATGAATTTTCCGAGCTCATGCATCTGCTTTATATGGATAGGGATGGTCACTCTGATGATCTGCCTCATAATGATCACACCGTGGTCTTCGGCTACTGACAACGGAACGAGATCGTGGTAGTACCAATCGGGACTTTGTTTGCCTTTACCCAATTACGGTCTACCATGTCCGGGGCTCCAGAAGGATTTGATGTGTCGTTTCCCATCCCATACATGGGCCAGGGCCTTGACTCAAGCTCCAACTCCACCAGGCGATATACTCGGCACGTCATACTTAATATCGGTGACTATCAGCTGACTTACCTCTATCCTACGCAGATTTTGCAGGGCTACTACCATGCCTCGTCCTCCTGTCAATCTGCGTACGTGCATGAATTTTCTCTCGTCCAAATATTTATTGACGTATAGTAGGCCGTGACAATGGTTGGCATTTACTTATTCACCGACCCACATGATCCGTCTCGTAAAGCCTTCACTTGGGGCGAATTAGGTACGCCTTCATCAACAGTCCGATGAACGAATACTCAGTGAGCTTGCAGTGAACGTGTTGCGTTTGTTTATTCGGCGCATTTGGAACACCGCCAAAAGATGGGCACACTGTGCTCGATTTCGCATACAGACAACGACGGAAGACATCTAACGTTGTTGAGATTCCTTTGGCTAATCTTGACTATGAAAATCGGGCTTGAGGTTAAGCTGAGAACGAGAGTGGGTACCGGCTATACACCAGAAAACACCATAATTACTCCTGCTAATTCTGGCCTCGCTACAGGGAAGAATGGGTCGGGGGTAATTCACAGCATAGTGTCATCAACAATAAACAGATCAGAGGGAAAGTAGACGCAAGATGATTTCTGGACGGTGGATGGAAGGGGTACAAGACATTTCAGAGATCCTAGAACAACCTTAAGCAAAGCGAGACGGACGACCAGCTCTTTGAATGATAGTGCATATATTTAATTTTCCGGGCAATACAGGCACTTAACGATGACATTGTTAAACAACGTAAGAGACAGAGGGTAGGATATTTCCACCGTACGATAATTACTTGTTTCTGGACGGTTCACGGACGGTTGATAGAAGTCGTAGAAGTAATTTTGGAGCTACTAGAACAGTGTCAGGCAAAGCGAATCCGATAGCAGCTCCTAACATGACGTCCTTCCCCCAGTATCGGTGTCCCCATTGAGATTTATGGACTGGAGGCGGGGCGCATTCGAGAGCTCGCCCAGATGAAGTCTTTCGACAGGTGCTTGTAGCCTCCGATATGGATAGACTCGATTGAGGAGAGGACATGTCGGAGGACTGCGTCAATCTGAGTATCGAGGAACGGTCAGCGTATACAAAAAGAAAGGCAGGAAGCAGTTATACCTCTTTGATTCCCATCATCCAGGCCTCGAAACTCTTGAGGCTGTTTGCCGATCCGGCAACATGGGAGCCAGTTTTTCGAAATTGTACATGCAGCACTCAAAGGTGACCGATTCTAGTGCACATGTGGGCGACAATTTTGGTTGGCTGCGTTGTAGCAGGGCATGCACGCCCAGACGACTCTTGGAGAGAAAGTACCGCGAGTTCATCACTTCGATTCAGAAGGAACTCAAGTTCGCGGAACGACAGCGAAATAAGAGTTGGATCTGGATGGGACACATCTTCACGTGCGACACAGGACTTGGAAGAGGAATTCGAGGACAATACGCAGAGTTAGGACTGGAGTTGCTGCGTAAACTTGCAATGTGCACGATTGCTCGAGGGACGTTGAATTCCGTAGAATGTGGTGTAAGAGGAGCTTTAGTTGAATAAACATAGTCAGCTTTAGGTACAAACGGTCCAACGGTCACCTATAATGACGACTTGAAGTAGTGACAGCCGAAAATCGTATTCGTAGATACGTCATCAGGCCGCCCATCGGGGTCGGCGACAGCAATGACGGGCCATTCGTACCCTCAGCACGAGCTCCCAATGTTGCTCCGTGCTCCTAGATCCGAGGTCGTCGCAAGGGTCCCCAGCTGGCTCAGCGGAGGGTCGGTGTTCAAACCTTCATGTTGGTGTCCTACACGCAGGCACCGTAGTCGACCAAAGGAAGAGCGGTAGGGTCGTAAGCATTGTGAGGGCCGTGTATCCAATGTCCACAGTTCTGCTTTATATTTTTAGAATGAGAACGCCATTCCAAGACTCACCTTGAAGACGCCACAAGCCCAATAAAAACCAACGCTACGTTTTGCAGAACGAGCTTGTTCCATTCTCTGGCTTTCTACAGGTCGGCTACCATCCGAGAGAGTATAGGATGCCGCTGTGGCATGAATGACGAGCAACGGAGGATGCTGTTGCCAGCAATGTTGAATGAGTACTGCGACGGTGGTGGAAGGAAAGAAACGGGGGCGTACCGTCACGTCACAGCTTCTTCTCCGATCGCGTCCACTTCGAAACTCGGGCAATCGGACAACACTCGGCATCCATTATGATTCAACTCTTCTTGCCACTCTCTCTCTTCAATGTTAACGTTCAACTCTGACATTGCCCGGACTTTTCAGCTAGCAAGGGCTCGACGAAAGTCGATAAGATATGTCTTCTAGTTTTTCATTGATACATTTTGTACTGACTCGGAGTGAGGGCATTGCAGGCTCTCTTCTTGACCGGTCATGATCTGTTTTCTGGCACAAGTCAAGCCCCCACAAATCTCTGGATTACGAAGGATGAAGCTGAGGGATACCCTCCTGTACGTTGTCGTCGCAGTCAAATTTGTCGCAACACTGGACCGTTTTTTCAGACATCGCAAGGACGTAGTCTTCGACCGACACACAATAGATACAATGTACCGGTTATAGTGCTCACAAGATGGATATGAATGCTGGCTTCAGTTCTCCAGGATCGTCGATTCGTGTGTGCTCTGGGGTTTGGATATATGGTACCGCTTCGTGATGGTAAATCAAAGAGCTGGCGGAGAATCCGAACAGAAGAAATGTGCGTTCTGGTCCCTTGCTGTCCTACCTTCCTAATAGTCCTCAGTGTTTAAGCCCCTCTTTTTGTCAAACTTACTTATATGCGTCTATACTAGGCGCGTAGCAGATTTTGTCGCAGGCTTTTGCACTCAGTTCATAGCTGTTCCTGGTATAGCAACCTCGAACTATCCTCGTAGTCTCGTGTTCCGTAGGAAAGTGCCTAGGCGTCGAATACACGCGCATGTCGCGCCCTCGGCTTCGATATCCATGTTACCTATAAGAAATGTGGCGGGAGATGATGACTGTGTCAAAAGGCAGAGCTATCTCGAGCTACATTGCGTGGAAAGGGCAATGTTGGAGACTTCTTCGTCCATCTTTATGATTCAGTACCGCTTATACGTGCCTCTTGGCTGATTCGAAGGAAGAAATCGGATGCGCCACCATTCTCAGGACCGTATAGTGCCAAGTCGATGCACATGCTTTTCTGGTACGCGATCCCTCCCTTGATCTAGGTGGTCTTGGTTTATTCACAATACTCCTCTAGTGCCTTGATGCCTCAACATTAGCTTAATCCTAGGACCAGCCAAGTCTGTTTAGGTTGCGAAGTCATCCAAATTTCTCTCTTCCATTGTAAGGAATCATCATGAATTGCTATCAAACGCAGGAAAACTGATTAGAATGAGAATAGTCAGGACCGTCATGTATTGTCTCAGGTTCAGAGCCGAATAATTCATTTCTAGACGATCCTCTCGTATCAGCGCTCACTCCCTTCGAACTGAGCTTGACATGGATAGGAAGAGGCAGCCCAACGACTACTTTTTCTTGTAGTGAGAAGCGTCAAATGCCCCAATGCCCCATAGATCACTTTGGTCACCGATGCCATTACCTATAGAGCTCTTGAAACGCGACACTATTGGGCCAAATGTGATCGTTGCTACCATCGCTTTTAAAACGGTACTCCTTGGCGCCTGTATATGCAGCACGACACGCCAGCGATTATTGACTTAATCAAAGACATGGGACGAGTGGAGGCTCAGACGGGGCTTGGAAATTGCTAATCTTCCTCGTTTTGGGAAAGAACACCTTAGACTTTCCAAGAGATGCTGCCCTCTTTCTTCTCTGGCAGTGCCCGCTTTGTCGGCCAGCGCAGACTTGAGTTTGGTGTGTTGGTACCTGCACTAAGTCCTAGTACGGAACAGCGTGCTAGTGATAAAGAATCCGTACGTTTTCCCATGCATTGACAGACAGCAATGCAGAACACTACCTTATCCGTTGTTTTTCTCTAGCGCAATCGAATCGCCTGCAAACCTCTGAATCCCAAGCGACGCATTCTTCTGTATGTCCTCGTCGCAGTTTATCATGTGGCGACACTAAAGTATGGTTTCAGATGTCGCCAGTTCTGCGAGTGCGATAGTTAGCTACACCGTCACAGCATGGTCGCAAAATCAATATCATAATGCGCTTTCGCTCTCCAAGATCGTCGAGCTACAAATGACACTCTATCTCATTTCGCGTTGTCTATCGAATATATCGTGTTCACTATTCGAGAAGTCTTTGTTGCAGCGTCTGTTATTGAATCGGTGACCCCTCGCTGGTTCCAACTCTATTTTAAAGTATAAGACTACCAACAAGGCCTCTCCTTCGTCAAGTCGTACTTGAAAGCTTGAAGTACTATTCGAGAATGTCTCGTATGTCGGTCCGCAATGACTGTTTTCCCACGGAACGTAGGAGGCCACGTTGTTCCAAACCGCCACCACCACCACCACAGCTCCATACTGTTCCCAAGTCGCGTCTCAATTAAACTTTATTTTCGCTCAAAGCATGGTTGCTCAAACAAGACAGATGAAACACAAGCGCCAGCCAGCGCCGACGTTGACCGACCTTCCAAACGAGCTCCTATACGCAGTTTTCGCCCATGTCGAGAGCAGGGATTTGCTCTCACTTGCACGTATTTCCCGTAAACTGAATGCGGTAGCAATGCGACTCTACCTCGGCCCATGGCGGGAAGTCCAAATGGACTACAGCGTATTCGGGGGATATTCCACTGGCACTCCTCATAATTTCTTCGCTCTGCGTTCCCTTCGGCTTTCCTTAGCCACACCATACATCCCATTGATGACGCTGATTTTCAGCCACAATTTCGCAGAGGAGCTTGACGAGGTCTTGCGATACCACAGGAGTATCCCCCAAAAACATCATCCTAGCCTACATATCAACTTCACATCGACTACTGATCAATGTATTACCTGCCAGAGAATGATGTGCACGATCCACGTACAGAGGCTTCACAGGTTCTGCGAAGGCCTTGTCCGTCTACGCTGCGTATCGTTCAAGTGCCTTCGGACTGGCTGGGAATGTTTCGGTGAACCGGCGACAAGGGGGAAGAAAGCCGTGTTCCATCCTTCACCGTTTACCACTCTCACTTCCATGTGTATCCCTTCTGGCTCAACATGCTTCCTTGATTGGCTCGTCCGTTCAGCCCGTGCATCACCCATCAAATCCTTGACACTCCGATATATCCGTGATTTATTCAAAAAGAAATCGGACATTGTCCTGTCCCTACGCCTCCCTCACCTCAAACACATAACGTTTGACTCGTGCTCATTTGCACCAGATCATCTATCCTTGTTCCTCTCTCGGCATACAGCCATAACGGATTTGACATTCTTGTGGGGAGAGATCGGCACACCACGTTCATGGCTACACACCGTACACATGCGACTTCCACACCTGCATACTATCGTCATGGGCATGAGTGATTTGGAGCATTTATTGCCGTCTATGAGACCAAGGTCGCTTCCCAGCCTAAAATTAGTCGTCTTGCTTGGGTGCGAATGCCGTCGATGTGACGATCCTCAACTGATTTGCGAGTGGAATAAGGGCAAGTCTGATATCCGGCGTGTCCTATATTGGATATCACGATTACCAGCTGTTTCCTGTGTCCAACTGCCGTTTGAGTTCCCGTGGGACACGATTTCGGGACTCGCTTTACCTGGGATTACTAAACTAGTGTCAAAGCGATATTCGCTGGTTTCGAATTTAGAGAGGGTTACTCCAGTTTCAGCGTTCTTTCCAAATGTCGAAGAGTTCGAGGTGGTGGAGATAGGCATAGAGAATAACGAAAAGCTGATGGAAGAGATAATGGAGCGCTGGACGGGGCTGCGATGTGTGACCTTCTCTAGTCGGCTTGGTTATGCCAGAGGATAAATACGAGGGAGTTCCGAAGGCCTACAGGAAAATGCATTAGCTCGTGTCAATTGTCTTCATTGCTAAATGTCTGAACATAAAAAACCGGCTCCAATATAACTAGACCACACGTAAGTTGCGCAATGTTTGGAAGGGAGAGACGAAGGCACCAAACGATAGTAGCCGTAAGCGCAGCTGTGAAAGACCGACGGTTGCATAAGTATCCGGGACGACTTACAGGTGTGAAGACTAATAACGACATGACGAGGAATACTGTTATATTTCAACACCTGATATATTTTTCTAGCAGCCTGATTTTCACGACTTGGAATGGAATGGCCATCAAAGTATCGACCTCCGTCTCTCATTAATAACCAGTCTTTCCTGGAACGACACCAAACGCGGGTCCGCCCTTCCCAAACATCTTCCTCAGATCATCCACCAACTCCTGAGGCTTTTCATGCGCCGCAAAATGTCCACCGCTGGAATGTTCAGATTCAAAAACGACGTTACCTGTAGTGCGAGTCCAGCTATAATGACAAGTCATTACGGGTTTTGTTCCAAGATTTCCGAGATACTTACAGGCGAGGAACGGACATGAGTTCCTGGGGAAAAAAAGACACGCCGTGTGGAAGAGTAGGTTTCTCTCCCATCACAGCGACGTCGGACGAACTCCAAACCTCGAAGTATACACGTATCGACGCCGTAGGACCTGATCTCGAGAATAGATAGATGGAGATCCATGTGAGGACTGAGAATAACATATTGCCAGATGAGTGTCAGCGGGAAATAGATATCGGGGTACCCACCTTCGTCGTCATCCCAAGGGTACGCGTCCGTCCAGTTCACCAGCTTCTCATAAATCCACGCAAGAAGACCAACAGGCGAATCGGCAAGCGAATACCCCACTGTCTGGGGCTGCGTAGAATGTTCCGCCATGAGCCGCTTCCTTGAGTACTGAACCACTGAGTGCGTGCGAACCCAGCTTTCTCAGCAGCGGTGTACGGTGTCAAGAGGTGGCGGAGGTAAAGTATGGGTTCATACATAGTAGGAGCTCGACCGCTGTTGACAGTCGAACTCGTCGTACAGTGAACTAAGAAAGGGTACGCTTACGTAGGCATATTGGTATGCCAGGCCTTGCTATGCTTGCCACCATAGGCGAGAGCAATTTTTCGTGTGATCTGCGTCATGAGTGTGGGTACCTCAGCAAAAGACAGCACTCACGAGGTTTCCAAAGTCTCCACCTTGAGTGACTGGAAGCGCGAAGTCAGGAAACGCCTCGCCAAAAAGGTGGTAAACGTACCATATTCGTTGTAACCGAGAGATAGCATGAGCTTGTGGGCGACCTAGAACGTGTCAATGGTGTATCGGGCCAACTTGTTAAGAGGCATACCTCAGCGTACTGCGCAAGCCTAAAGTTCTGCTTTTTGCTCGCCTCTGAGAACCCGTATCCGGGCAAGCTCAACGCGACAACATGAAAACTCGGGTGTTCTGACGACGACGCCGTGAGAAGTGGGAGAATCTTGCGCACTTCGAGAAAGTTTCCTGGCCCTGCGACAAGGTGTGAGATAAATTATACACTTCTCAGATACCAGGACGCCCACGTACAGCCATGAACAAAGAGCAACGGCACAGCCCCTTCCACCTCGCTCTTCTTATGCACGTAGTGGATGTTCAGCACACCGAAACCCTCCACCTCGATGTCACGAGTGAATTGTGGGAGTTCCGCGTTGAGAGCGGCTTCTTGGGCTCGCCAGTTGAAGCCGTCCTTCCACCGAGCGACGAGACGCTGGATGTCCTTCAACGGCGCGCCGTACTTCTTGCCAGAGTCCTCAAGCTCATCAGGGAGCGTAACCAAAGCAAGCCTTTGTTGAAGGAGCTTCAGCTTCTCCTCCGGGATGGATATTTGGAAGGGAGATTCTGGTGATGCCAAGGAGATGTCAGAAGGACACGGTGGGTATGTCAGCTGTACTTATATGATACCGTATCAGGGTCGCCGGCCATTGGGAAGAATAGACTTCGCTTCCGAAGAAAAGAAGGTCTACGTCGAGTCATAATCAGTGCACGCTACCATCGCGACGGCAATGACTAAGGCTGATGTTGGACATGAGCTCAGAGCTGACTCCAACATCGAATCGGTTCCGGCGCCGTGGGACCAGCACTTCGATGGATGGCTAGAGCTGAGTCACAGAGTATTGACTCTACGGGAATTGCCAAGGCAGTCGAGACAAAGCGGAGACTCAAAGTTCAAACTGAGTCGCGACGCGTCGCGTACACGTGACCTTCTTCGATGAATATCAAATTTGTATCAAATTTTATTCTGCTTGGAGGCGCATCAGGTTCTCACAGGGAACGACTCGCCAAAGGTGCTAATACTGAGATATTTAATCGTTCCGATACTGAATTGAAGCTTCCCATATGACTGCGATGTCGGACTTCCGGCGAGCTAGACTTTCTGTCACTCACATAATCTATAAACTTCAAGGGTATTTTTGACGATTATCCTCTACGAGCGAGAAAAGCACTATGCCGCTAACAAGACGTACTCTGACATACAATATCTCAACGCATACAGACTTCATGGTCAATACTTCAACACGGGGTACATCAAGGGGACATGAAGCAGACAATTACGATTCACCGTTGATTCACCGTATGGGTGGGTAGGTAGTATAATCCTCATCAGCTGGGGGTCAAAAATTTGATCACCGTACCTCTCACTTATGACCGGTCTTCCCTGGAATAACACCAAACGCACGTCCTCCCTTGCAAAACATCTTCCTCAGATCATCCACCAATTCTTGAGGTTTTTCATAGGCCGCAAAATGTCCATCACTGGCATGTTCAGATTCAAAAACGATGTGTTCGGTAGCACGGGACCACCTGATACAATATCTTAGTACAGGATTCATTCCAAGTCATCACATATACTTACAGGCGAGGAAAGGAGATAAGCTCCTTGGGAAAGTATGATATACCTTGCGGAATAGAAGGTTGTCTTGCTATGTCGGTGAAGTCGGATGAGCCAAAGACCTCAAAGTAGATACGTATGGATCCCGTAGGGCCTGATCGTGAGAATAAGTAGATAGAAATCCAGGTCAAGACTGAAGTTAACAGGGTCAAACTATGAACATATTATCAACGGTGGGTCCAGACCTTCATCGTCATCCCAAGGGTACTCGTCGGTCCAATTGACAAGCTTTTCCAAAATCCAGGCCAGAAGACCTACTGGTGAATCATCAATTGAATATCCCAATGTTTGGGGCTGCGTAGAATGTTCTGCCGAGTAGCCGCTTCCTTTCGTGAGGAACCACTGAGTGCTCTGACTTGCCAGTGCACGACGAATATGGGAATTTTTCGCCGCTGCGCGGCCGGTATCAGCCTATATATAGCAGGTGGACCCTGTATGAACACTTTGCGAACTGAACACTAGGTGTAACGCGTAACATGCTATGAACACTTGGTCGAAATTATACAGTAGTTACCCGTACCATATTCGAGCCGTAATTCCCGTCATGATATCGACTTCGATGTCATGTGAACACAATGCCCAATGAACTTGTCCATTCGTTTGATATAGCTGCACAGTTTCCAGGCACAGATAAGTAATCGAAACGTCAGTCCCAGCCATTTGTTTATCTCCTACTGGAAGCACCTTTTTAAATAAAATGTCGGATTACCCGTCCAGAATAGTACTGAAAGGCGACACACTTCCAGTCACACGGACCATCTCCATCACAAATTGCCCACCTATGAAGTGATGATCTCGTTTCTGTCACTACACATCTGTCTGATATTCCTTCTGGAAGATGCTCAATGGTACAATTATGGATTATCGATACGACAACGGATTCTTCGTGAACTTTGGCGGGACTTCATCTGACGTCCAGCCAACTGCATGATTAATTTATCACATACTGTCGCCGTGTTGATTCTAGTTGCTATTTACATGGATGTTGACACTTTCTCCGCAATATCTATTAAAGAGGGATTCTTTCAGCAATAGTTTATGATCCCGACCAGCTGGCTGTCATGTTCCTCCCCTTCTACGTGTACGTCAATTGACTCCATCCCTTACGATACTAACTGACCTGAACCGATATTTACAAGGATTTTAACCGCGTTCCTCCTTCAAGTCTTCGGGCTCCCCATCACATTCACAACCGAACATGCTCCTCCAACAAGCCGAGTGGGCACGGTTGTGCTAACTTGGGAACCGCAGGATGCAGACTGTTTTCATCTTTTTTCTTTTGAGCCGCGCGTCACCTCGGGTAGGGGGCAGTCAGCGGAGAGCTTTCTAGTGGCTCGCAAGCCTCCCATCTCATTTGGTGTCGCAGGGTACGTTATGGCAAGGTATCCTGTTCATAGCCGAGTAATAATGATTTCTGCAGCCCACACTACATCGACACTTTGTGCGGAGAGTCATTCGTCCTTCATGCAAAATCGGCTGATGTTCACGTTCTAAACGAGGACGTTAAACCAAACGAGATTTTTGCTCAGAGTGCAGTACCCGAAGGATTGAGCAATCTCGCCCTTAGAGACTTACATGAGGACAGCAGTGAAGAACTCACGATACCCGCGAACAGTGGAGGCGCTATAAAATTCAGGGTTGTTCGAGACGGCGGAAACACGACCAGCGGCGATGTCGAGAAAAATAATAGACATGGGAGTGGTGGGAACTCAACTAGCGGATCTGGAATTGACCCTGGTAGTGGAAACGAGGCTGGAAGCAAGATTGTTGACATCCAGAGTAATGGAAGCCCGACTTGTGAAGTTCGAACCGGTGGGAACGGTGGGAACACGACTAATGGAGATGCTGATGGTGGAAACGTGACTGAGACAAGCACCATCAGTGGAGGTAGGGATGTCATAGGTGGGAACGGTGGGAACACGACTAATGGAGATGCTGATGGTGGAAACGTGACTGAGACAAGCACCATCAGTGGAGGTAGGGATGTCATAGGTGGGAACGGTGGGAACACGACTAATGGTGATGCTAATGGTGGAAGCGTGACAGCTACAAGCACCAGTAGTGGAGGTGTGTTGGAATATGGCAATCCGGCATCATGCCGAGCTTGCTGATTAAGGAAGAAGATGTAGGAAATGTATAGAAGATTCTAGTAAAATAGTATTTAGTATAAAAGTAGGTACTGTAGTGTACATCCTCATGCGTTTGCAGAGCTCAGCCAAGCGCAATACTATTGGCTCGACACCGCGCGTCTATACTGGGAACGAACTGATCCCCCGTTTTCCAACAAGGTGGGGACGTTATAGGTGGGAACGGTGGGAACACTGCTAGTGGAGATGCTAATGGTGGAAACGTGAATGTTGGAGATGCTATACCAGACTCTGCTACCTCTACGTCCGCCATGTAGGTTTGATTGACACTGTTCTACTACCCGCAATTGTAACTATCTTCCCCTTAGACAAACGGCTTCGGCGAGTAGTACAACGCCAACTACTGACACCTCAAGGCACCGTACGAACACACCCATTATCATTGGTAGCGTCATCGGATCGTTAGCACTGGCGGTTATGCTAGGAATCCTCTGGCGCCGGTGAAAAAGGAGGCTTAGAGACGAAATTATTCTTACGTCGAAGGGTGAAATCCTACGAACGGATTTTAGACACAGCGATGTCCCCTTGCCTTCCGACGACGTCTTTCCGGAGCCGAGAATGGTCCCGCCTTCCAGAAGTTATTACTCGCGGCCGAGAGACGGTGGTCAAAGTCTGGAGGATGAAATTTTAAGGACCGAGGCGGTGGGAACTACATACGGTGAATCGCCGCCTCCGTCGTATCTTTTATCGCATTAGGTAGAAATAGCACGGTCAGGTCGTGACTTAGTTAGGGTGGAATGAAGAGTCGTATTGGCACGATTACTCAGAAATGCGGCCGCGTTTCAGCTGTTCGTACTCTGTTTCGCTGAAAGTTTGTTTCTCCCGCAAAGGAAATGAACAACGGATGCCTATGAAAATTCATTGAACGCGTCGAGTGGGACATTCCCAAAGAGCCTATCGTTGATAAAGACGACGCTCTCGTGGACTTGAGCCTCTTGTCGTGCCTCGTCCGTACCAGGGATGTACGAGCAGTGGAGTCTATTCCGTGAACTTGTCTAGTCAGTTGCTTTGGATTTTGATTATACATACTCGATCGAACTGTCAGTGCCGTTAGGGTGGATTGGGTCGAGCCGCTGTAGTCATGACCGGTCCGAAGATTGGATCCACTTGGACCCACATGACGGTTCATCGTCGTAGGTCGCTCTGGAACACTCTCCTTTCAGTCATCTGCGGCTGGCGGTCAAGAGTAATATCCTTCAACTTTTGCCGCTCCGGCGCCAAAACCAAAGATAAGGTGGTTCTATGGGCTGTAGTTATCTCCGTCAACAGCCAATGAACGTGCCCCACGACCAGAACTGATAAGGAATCGCTTCTAGCGAACATTGATTGACAGATAATCACGCTAATTGTGAGATGGAGGTTTGATTTAACCTTTGGGCCGTCCCTAGCATCAAAGAATGGTCGCCATTGAACAGCGGTGCGGGGTGTTATCGACGTATTATTCACCTCATGACCATTGTTACATGAAAGCTGTCAGCAACCGAGCTTGATTTTGAGCCTCTAGGAAACTTCGAGGATCAGGAATCGGAGTGTAAGGATCAAACACGAAGTAGAGCGAGATAGTAAGCCTGATGAACAAGTAGTGAGATGTCGTTGTATGTGGAGCAGGTCCACTGACAGCTTGATGTCGAGGAATACAGATTTTACAAGAAGGCTAGGTGTGAAACTGTAGGAGGTGGCAGACGGAAAGGAGACCGGAGGGCTGGCGGAAGAAGCTGCTTACGACACATTCCGTGACTAAGAAATAACCGCCACCGGCAGGCAGCGGACTCTGAACGAATTCGATAAATTTCCGGTACCTTGCCAACCCTGTGTGCTCCTGACCCATCGTCCCAGCGTATAAAAGCCTTGCCTTTCTGAAGCAGTACCTTCATCGTCTGCTTCCTCCTTTTCTTTAGCAGACAATCTCATTTTCTAGGGTCACTGCATCTGTGCATGTACTCGAACCAGCTCTGCAGCTCTCACAACTCTCATCGCGGCTCGAAACACTCGACGGCCGGTTTCCTCATACGATTCTAAGCCCTTCCTTGTCTGTCTATTCGCATCATCCACCTATCTCTATCGATAATGGCTCCCAACGATTCTGGATACACTACTCCTGAATCCGAACTGGTGTTGCCTATTCACCCTACCGCTGCTCGTCGCCCTCACGCTATTGTCGTGCAGTCCGAAAACGCGACGTTCACCGACGAGCACATCACTGCGAAATTCCACAACCGTAACGCCAATGTTACCGTTGTCAATGGACAGTACATCGTTAACCCGACCGTCGAGTCGTTCGAGTTCCAGACTAAACGCCAAGTTTCGAAGACCGGGTACGTATGGTCATCACTGTCGCCTCTCAAATTCTGATGCTTATTTTCTAGTCTGATGATGATCGGTATGGGAGGAAACAATGGTTCCACCTTGTGTGCGACTATTCTCGCCAACCGCCATAATATCATCTGGCATACCAAGGCGGGCGTTCAGCAGCCCAACTACATTGGTTCCCTCCTTCGTGCTTCCACCGTTCGCATCGGTACTGAGGCCGCCACCGGGAAGGACATCCACGTCCCAGTTTCAGATGTGCTCCCCATGGTGCACCCCAACGACCTCGTTCTCGGAGGTTGGGACATCTCTGGCTTGTCATTGGACAAGGCTATGGAGCGAGCCCGTGTTCTCGACTACGACCTGCAGCGCCAAATCGCTCCTCACCTGGCGCAGCTGAAACCCCTTCCTTCCATCTACTATCCCGATTTCATTGCTGCGAACCAAGAGGCCCGCGCGGACAACCTCATTCCGGGCGAGGACAAGCAGGCCCATCTCGAGCATATCCGCGCTGATATTCGCAAATTCAAGAAGGACAATGGCCTTGATCGTGTCGTCGTCTTCTGGACTGCCAATACCGAACGCTACAGCGACCTCATTCCCGGTGTCAACGACACCGCCGACAACATCCTGAACGCCATCAAGACCTCCCACTCGGAGGTTTCTCCGTCTTCTGTCTTCGCTGTCGCTGCGATCCTTGAGGGCGAGCCATTCATCAACGGCGCTCCCCAGAACACCTTTGTTCCAGGTATCATCGAGCTCGCTGAACGCCAGAAGTCCTTCATAGGCGGTGACGATCTCAAGTCGGGCCAGACCAAGCTCAAGTCTGTCTTGGCCGAGTTCCTCGTCAACGCCGGTATCAAGCCGTTGTCCATCGCGTCGTACAACCATCTCGGTAACAACGATGGCCACAACCTCTCTGCGGAGAGGCAGTTCAGGAGTAAGGAGATCAGCAAGAGTAGCGTCGTGGATGATATGGTCGATGCGAACAGGCTGCTGTTCAAGGCTCCTGAGCCCGGTACCGAAGGTAAGGGTGAGCATCCCGACCATGTCGTGGTTATCAAGTACGTTCCCGCTGTCGGCGACTCCAAGAGGGCCATCGATGAGTACTACTCTGAGATTTTCTGCGGTGGTCGGTCGACCATCAACATCTTCAACGAATGCGAGGTACGAAAATCTTGTCTAATTTTTTTTTTTCGCTCTCTCACTCTTTTCACAGGACTCCCTCCTTGCCACGCCTTTGATCCTCGACTTGGCTATCCTCACGGAGCTGCTCACCCGTGTGAAGTATCGCAAGGCCGAGAGCGGCGAGTTCAAGCCTCTCTACAGTGTCCTCTCGTTGCTCTCGTACATGCTCAAGGCGCCGCTCGTCAAACCTGGTAGGTCTTGACCTCGTCACCGGTCTTTGATCCAGCTAATGCATTCCGTGTAGGCACCGACGTTGTCAACAGCCTCAACAGGCAACGGAACGCCCTCGATGCGTTCCTCAAAGCCTGCATTGGCCTGGAGGGTAGCAGCGATCTGTTGCTCGAGACCAGGATTTGGTAAATGGTTACATCCAAGGGTTCAACATCCGTAGATTGGTTTTGTTTTACATGTCGAATGTTCATTCAACTGACTTCGACGAAGAAGGATTGACCAAAAGGGTCCCCGTTTCTGTACTGACTGACAAACCAACAATGAATAAATGATGTTTTACGTTCCGTTTTCTGTTATTATACTCGTTTAGGTGTACCACGGTTAATGTGACCCAGCCTTTGTACACCAATGACGGCGAACCTTTTTTAACAGGGCGCAAAAAGGACCTCCCTCAGTTTGCAGTGTCGTCTTGAAATTTAGCCAATGTTTCCTCAGTAGGTTTATACTCATAAATTATGCCAAAAACATGTAATGGCGATTTATTATATGATGTACAGGGCTCGAATTTGGTATTTTAGGCGTCTGATCATTAAGCCGCGCATCTTGTAATGAAGCCCGTGGTTCGCAAGTGGAGGGCTTAATACAGCATACCTTATCACCTATATTGCGGCTCTTCAAGCTCAGAGAGGAGAGTCACACATATGGTTTCGTTGTGCTGTCCTTCAACTATCCTTTCGCGTCTCTCTAGCTTATGAAATGACCAGGATTCTCCGTTAGGTGGAATTTCCGAATTTTCCATATTCATAATGACCTATTTGAATAGTTCACATGAAACAATCGGGCGTAATGACGATTCAGAAATTTTTATATCTGGAGAAGGGTCTGGCGCAGGCATGTCCTCTTTTCCATCAGTTCCGCAACCTACAATGGGGTAGGAATACTAAGAAATAAACAGAACGGCAAGGGTGTGACTCTAAGAGTTCATTGAAAAATATGGAAGTACCTCGCAACTGAAAATCGCTAAAGACGGAAGGCTTGAGATGTGTTGTGACCTTCAGAAAGATTGGGAGGAAAGCGGTGAGTTATATTGGGCGCAGTGTTAGAAAAGATGGACTGCTTATCATCGGCGGCGGGCGCTCAGCCCTGACGTCGTTTAGGGTCGGATTTCAACCTCTTGGAATGATTCACCGGGAGGTGATGGTGTTTATTTGAGATAGGGAGACGCGAAACTGCTACGGGATCCAACCTATCCTGATCTGGTCAGCGGCGGAATCAATATAATGGAGCAGATTTCCATAACGCGGATTTTGTGTACTCGACGCACTCGTTATATGTTAATAGATTAGGCGTATGAGCTGGGTAGCAATTAAATGAGCTTGGTTACGGGCTGAGCTCGGGTATGAACTGTATGACTTGCCCTCGGTGTGATGGCTAAGGGAAGTGTTGTAAAACGGGGGATCAGTTCGTTCCCAGTATAGACGCGCGGTGTCGAGCCAATAGTATTGCGCTTGGCTGAGCTCTGCAAACGCATGAGGATGTACACTACAGTACCTACTTTTATACTAAATACTTTTTTACTAGAATCTTCTATACATTTCCTACATCTTCTTCCTTAATCAGCAAGCTCGGCATGATGCCGGATTGCCATATTCCAACAGGAAGGGTGGAGTCTCCCCGGTCACATATTCACTTGTACACAAACCCTATTCTTAGATCCTACTCGTGCCTCGTATACTCTCAGAACGTCAACATGTCGTTCACACAGAGGGCGGCCGGTCCCATAAGGTCTTTACTTTCGGTCAGTCGTTGAAGAACGATCTAGGGAGTGCACGATGTCATCAAGGTGGAGCGCCGCCTGGGTAGGCAGTGCGGACGACATTGAGAAACAGATCTCGGTGCTCACAACGGTGTCCTGCGGACACATGAATAGGACATGGACGATGTCCTCGACGTCGTCATCACTCGTGGCACATCCTGCAGAGTGGCCATTGGCGAGCGAGACTGACCCATTTACCACTTTCAGTGACGAGATCCTCTGTGCCGGTAAGGGCACATGTCCAGACCGATCTCATCCTTCCGCAAGGCATCCACGGACGTAAGTAGCTCGTTGGCTCGTTTCGTGGAGCACAAGCCGTCCGAATCTACTGCAATCGGCCGGTATACTAGTAAGCGTCAAAGGACAGTCGAACTGTCACTTGACCAGTTTGGCTTACCCAGAGCCTCACATGCATCAATACCACGGGGAGCGAGTTTGGAAGTGGTGCGGCGCCGTTTGGCAAGAAGCCTGAGAGGATATTGAAGGGTGAGAATCCTGGCCGCTGTTTCAGAGAACAGGATAGCTATCATGGAGTGTGGAGAATATGACGGAGGAAAGCAAAGTGGACTTTCTCAAGATGTCGGAGTGTCGAGTCTGCTATAACGGCAACAATTGTGATCATGCTAAGCCACGCAAGCTTTGCTCTTCGCACTTGACTCATTCTGTGATCCAGACTGGCTCCTTTGGCACCCAAGAGCAGAGCGCTATTTCTATGGGAATCCATGAGGTGCATCTTGTAGAACATTTAGCCAAGTTTCTCCGATGGGCACGGAAACCGTATTCGCGACTGTTCAAGGGACAGTTCTTTTGTGATGCTTTTGGCTTCTGATTCCTTCTTACTTCACGGTGAAAGCAAAAGGGATATTAAGCACTCATCTCAATAGCATAGGCCTTCAACACTTTCCAAACAAGTTTAGCCGTGCTCTCCGGGGAATCATGATCTGGATTGCTCTGTCGTCTAACAGCTATATGCGGTATATTCACTACAGCGAATGGGTCCTGATCCTCAAACGACGACATACGCTCTGCCCAAATCCGAGCAGGTTCTATTACTCTGACCATTCCGCACGTCATTAAAGTTCTTTTCCAAGTTATCCCCATAGGTCTTGTCATGTTGAGTCGAACTCCGCATTTCTGGTATAAATACAAGGTAAATCTCCGTATTGTGCTATATTCCAAGCGCTTACACCTCCAATGGCAAAGCTCACGGTTAAGTTCGCTTCTCTAGCTCTCGCCGTCATGGTACCCTTTATTTCAGCCATTGACATCCTACTTTGCGATGACGCTTACTTCAACGACTGCGCTTGGAAGTACAACGTCCCTACTGGCGAGTGCCTTAACAGTGGTGCTGCTGCTGGTTGGAATGGTTTCCACAACGATGCTGTGAGCTCGTAAGTGTCCTTTTCGCTCGGTCTCTATTACGTTCTCACTGTGGGCACAAATACCGTCAGACAAACTCTGGTTCTTGCGGAAAATGCTACTACTTTGCCAATGATGATTGCCACGGCCAGATGTTCAACAACGGCGACTATGAACAGAACTGGCTGGGTGGAAATAATGACAGGCTTTCGTCGATCTTCTGCTCTCAGGGCGCCTAATCTCAGCGGTCAGTGTCAAGTCTATCTGCGTCATCTTTATAGGCTGAATATTGATCATGATCATAGGATGCAACGTATTCATTCAGTCTCGTATTTGTAATTGGTTAATACATAAACGTTGGACCTTTATGCGATGATGTCTTCTTTGATAACATGCTTTGATCAGGTAGCATGCCTGCAAGAACAAAGTCGTGACACCGAGCGTAGATTAACTTCTATTACTCGATTTCATATACCGTACACAGAAACCCATTACCTGGATGTCATGAGGAACACTGATTGTTTGATAATTTATGTCGCCATTCTCCGATACATCTAGTGACTTGCATTCGCATCCTCATTGCCTGAATAGGAGACCCTGCACATGTACCCCCCCTGGACGTACATCCAGAAGCACGGGAAGCCTGAAGTAAACTTTGTGACATCTAGAGATGTTTTGATATGGAGGCCCGCGATATTCGAAGCGAAGCGGGTACAATATTGCTGTGACATCGCTAGTGCAAGGCCAATGAGGAGACACCTAGGGACTGTAGCTTTCGCCTCTGTCTGTTGGTGAATAGAATGGTATCGGAAGCTACTAGTAGTAGACAAGAGCGAAAGGCGGAGAGACATTCTCCATTCGGTGCGCTATGTTGTCAACGGTAATACAGACTCAAAGTTCCAAGAAATTTCTATAGATAGGTAGAATTACAACATAGCTGCGATCATGTACTTCGCCTCAGAAATTAAGCATTCACTACTGCATACGCCACGCTCCAATAATGGTCCTTTGAACCATGTAACAAGTAGGCGGAAACCAACCTTAGATTTGTCTCATTGATAGGCCTTGGTTGCGGACTCTATCGTATAGGTCAGTTGTGTATCACGGACGGTGGACAAATATCTCGTACCCGATTGATGAATTCACGAAAGCCGTGAGCAAGCACTCTAGCTAAACCGAGATGGGCCATCCTTGCATGACTGCATTCCATCGCAATAGGGAATCTGAGTACTCCCTCGTATCCTACAATCTAAACGCAAAGCTAAGCATGCCGAGGTGACCCAAAGTCAAAATTCTCACCGTAATCTCTACCATCATGCGAGCGGTGGCTATGACATCAGGCGGCGGTGGAATGAAGCTGTTAGCATTGACCAGGACGTCGGGTTCTTGTACAAGTAATCGCGAAATGCTGACTCCTGGGAGACCAAGCGCTCTATCGATTGTATCGGATGAGATGAACGGAATAGTCAACCGAAAAGGAATAGTAGAACGTGGATCTCCTAGAAGTCGATGAAGGTAAACGTAGAAACCATTCCCTTGCGCCTTGTACGGCCGCATCTCGATCTACTTGGTGTAGATACGGGCCTGTCGCAGAATCCAACAATAACCTCCGGGCGATCGATTATCAGAGGTATAGCACATTGATGACTCGTGCAGGGGTGCCCGTCTGTCCTTCGTCATCCAATAATTATTCCCCGGTGGCTAATGCTGCTCATCAATTACGGTCAATTGAACAGATAGATGGAACGGACACAATTTTTGAACACAGTCCCCAAGGCTCGACCTTGTAATAGCCAACGTTGATCGTGGTTTAAAGGTCCTTGGATAACTTGATATCCATGTGAACCGATATTTATCTGAGTAAAATTCAGTATTCAAAAGACAACAAGACTCAGGAAACGTACGACCGGTGGAGACATATATAATGGTGGGATAGGCCCTACGTTTGGTTGAATGAGATCTGCTAGCTGTGTCTTCGGCGGAGCCGGCACATTCTACAGGTTGATATGTGCGAATTGAAGATGATGTCACTTTAGCAGGCTCAATTGCAGACTCCTTCCCACTCTACTTCGTGGGAGGTAAAAGCCGCTTCGCAGCTCAGAGTCGTTACATAAAGCTGTTATCTTATCTTATCCTAACACGTGACTATTTGATCTTTCTGAACCTTATTTATTTTTTACCTCCCACTACGTAGACTGGCAACAATTGTAGTGGCGCGTTGCCCTTATTTGGCTGCGTCCTCTCTGTCATGCAGAAAGACAGTCACATTTCTCTTCGTGTACATAGGCAGTTTGATTGCGGATATCTTTCTTGGGGGGAAGATGTAAAGACCAAAGGTATTCAATATCTTAGGAAATTCCTAGCACCGATGGGGGCAAAACGTAACATTTTTAAGCAACTTCTACATGTATCCAAAGACGTCTTTCCTTCTCCAGGAATTCTTCAGCCTTCTCAGGCATAGCAGCGCCACGAGGATGCGCTCGGTGCTCTTGAGAGGCTCCGAGTTTGAGAGGATGCAGCCAAATAAGGGCAATGCACCACTACAATTGTTGCCAGTCTACGTAGTGGGAGGTAAAAAATAAATAAGGTTCAGAAAGATCAAATAGTCACATGTTTGGATAAGATAAGATAACAGCTTTATCTACATAACGACTCCGAGCTGCGAAGCAGCTTTTACCTCCCACGAAGTAGAATGGGAAGGAGTCTGGCTCAATTGCGTACCAGCTCATGGCAAAGCTCAGCGAAAGGAGGAAGTTTGTCGTTCTACTGGAAGTGTGAGATATGTGAGTCAATGAGTTAGGGAGGCTAGTACCTCTGATGGCATCATGTGTTGAGGCGAAGGATAGAGAGAAATGTGCACCATTGAGGATAACCTTATATACTCATGTATTCATGCCACCCTGAGGTCGGTCAAAGGGTCAATAACAAATACACGAGATTACAATTCATGTGTCTTTGTTAGCCACTTTGTGGTCCTCGAAAGTCCAAGCATAAGCCACCAAGATCAATGTTGGGAAGTTAATAAAAGAATCATCGCATGACAAAAAGAAACAACTATAATGGCTCTGGTCAGTGTTCTTTTTGCCACTTATGAATGTTGGTCAAGCCACACCAGTCGGTGTATTGTGCCCCAATTTTACAAATGATTTAGATGCCGCGCCGAATGTTAGGTTTCATGCTCTTTTCACATCCATATTCGAAACACCGTTGCTTTGACGGTATTCAAGCATGACAACTGATCTGACATCAGGGAACATGAGATGAGAAAAGACCTTGGATCATAGCAGGTAATATACCTTCCAAATAATAGATGCACGTATCTATAGCATGCAGATTAGGATATCGAGTGCATGCAGTATGTAGATATGAGCCTGGTGGGACGATATCGCCTCAGAAAGAATGCTAAATCCGTTATCGAGGTATGATGGGGGAGGAATGAGGATAAAGGCTCTGCTGTAAATGAGCACAAGTCAAGGGTAATTTGTTGAAGGTGAGGAAAATGTAGGGCGACACCGTCGATGCCTTCCCTAAATCATAAATAAGTCGCAGTGGCAGCAATTTGAGGGACCACGTATGAGCCGAACGGACAAGCCACTGAAGGAAACATTTTGAGTCGGAAGGGGTGCACATGTAGGTGAGATTGGTAGACAGTGGTGGACGGAAAATGGCTTCCTTTCTCATCAGTTGACCGACATAATCCTAGCCAGTCCCAAGGAGCTTGAACGATACACGTCGTAAACTGGCAAAGCCTTCACAGAACATGTCAAACTTCTCTGCATATCGCTCATAATGTCTAGCCTCTCAGGAAATACATTGGCTGGTAGTCAATGTGAACTCGATGCGCAGGATAGGATGCTGTTTCGGGGGTATACTATTATGGTATTGTAGGAGCTCATCGAGCTCCACCGTAAACTTGTTGGTGAGCCTAGGCATCGTAGATGGGATGCGTGGAGGTGTTAAAGCAAGCCGAACGTAGCATCAACTGAAGAAATGTGGGGGAGCATCGGTGGAATGTCCCCCAAATCCGCCGTATTCTTTTTGAATTTCATGCCATGGGCCGAGATAGTGGTGGATTGCTATGCACTAAGTCTCTGGGAAGTACGTACGAGAGATAGAAAAGCTCATCTCAACACAGTCAAGCACAGTGAACATGAGCACGTTTTGGAATTAGCAAGTAGGCCAACAGGGGAGTCAGTGAGGGAGTATCCCATCGTTTGAGGTTGGGTAGCATGTTCGATTAGGTAGCCTTTGCCCTTCGTGCGGAACCATTTGCTTCATTTTAATCCGGCCTTCTCTGTTCCGGTGTACAGCGTAACAAGGTGTTGAAGATATAGGATCAACTCGTAGATGATTGCATGGCGTCCTCTAGAAAAAAGGTCAGTCAAGTCAGGGTCGACGAAGGGGCGGAGCACTTGCATGGGTGTAAAGCTTTGTGATGCTCTCCACTGCACAGAATAGCAATCTTTCATGTAATCTTGGTGATTGGTGTTAGCCACAGTAAGGTTTGAGTGAGAGACAACTACTTACGAGGCTCTCCCCAGTCTCCTCTTTGCGTCACTGTGAGTAAATGCTCCACTTCGTAATTGGTATGATGATCACACACCATATTCATTGTATGCGAGAGCTACCATGCAACACTGCAACCACGCCATTCGAGAGCCATACCTCGGCATACTGGGCTCATCTGAACCCTTGCTTCTTGCTGTCTTCCGAAAACCTATATCCTAGTAAGCTCACCGGCGTGACGATGTGGTAACTCGGATGATCCGGTGAGGACGATATCAGCAGCGGGAGAATCTTTGTATGTCAATGAAGCCTGTGATGATAGGTCGGCCACCACATGTGTGCACTCAATGCCTAGCGGGCCGTACTACTGCGAAGCCGTGCCATATATTGCCGACATCAGCAGGACCCGATTCGGTTGTTGGTCCTTGTTGGTTGCTGTTTTCTCTCCACTATGACTCTCGAGCTCGCCCATTCCCTGATTCTCTCTACCTGAACTGATTCTGATAACGAAGTCTTTGCGTTTTCAACATCTGAAGGCGTTCGAAGTTGCCACTTGCTTTGGCCGTTAAAATTTAATGTACCACTACGAGGTGTTTGGCAGTATGCAGGCCATTTATCCTGGGATGCTATGGGGTATCGAATTCTTTTCCAACCTAGGCAAAATGATCTCCATAATTAGGGAAATTCAACACCAGCAACATCCATGATCATCACATCTTGATTCCCGTTCCGCATTTTGGCAAGCACTACATGTACTGTGACTTGAAACTTCAGCGCCAGCTTAAATGCTGCGGCTCAGCATGACCTGCCCTTTAGTATTATCCTTCCCCGGCATGTGGAAATCAAGGATTATGCCCATTGATGGTAAGTTTTGATCACCGTTCCCTTGTCATCTTTGTTCAATCTGCAAAGGTATTTGGCATTCATCAGTGCCATTGTGTGCATTCTATAATGTCCAGTTCGACCAGCTTAGAGGTTGTGGCAGCAAGAACTAACATTTCAACATTGGAAGTAATATGATCCGACTCACTACGTCAACTTTCTGAAACATGTCATCACTGGCAGTTCGAAGATCAAGGAATGAGGTGTGTACTCTGCTGCTCACTATCCTGTATTGACTAAATTCTCGCCACATTTTGCCTCGATTGCACAGTGCAGATGGAGTATGAGGCAGACGTTGTCCTAGTGTTAAGCGCTGCTTGTCGGAGGGAACGATGCTGGAACTCAGGGCGAGTTACGACACCAGATATTCTGGATATCCTAGTCCCCAAACGTTTTCGTTTTCTCCAGTGACAGGTAGATCCTTTGCTATAGTGCATGTAGCTATAGATGGAATGAACCACATTGCTGTATTTGTACCCATTGGATGAGATCGAGGAAGACAAACATTGTGACATGGAAGTAATCATTTCAATTTGCATTCATCCATTCAACCAGCAGCCTTAATTCTCCGCATTGCTCTCAGCCTCAGCGTCCGTACTGCAATAACCGTTTACCATTTCCCTGCATGAGACAGGGAAATTCTACGAAAGTTCGTTTGAAGGATCGCATGTCCAACTGTGATTCCAGTTATGCATTTGGGAGAGCTGCGCATACAAAAAGTTTTGTTTGGGAAGCAGGGACCTGCATTCAGGGTCGTTCCCGGGAAGACCGGTTGTAGGTGAGAGACATGGGGAGTGCATGTCTGATACTCGGCTGATGAGGATTTCGAGTTGTAAATCAGGCTATCAGGATGAAGTTGTATTATGTATGTGTCGAAATATAACAGTACATCTTATCAGGATATCGATCAGTGTTCCAACAGTGTTCTTGCTCATAGCAATAGGTTTTCGAAGCTTGGCTAGCACCTTTTGTTGATCATTGAAAGGGTACATATTGGGCTAGCGCAACATTTTGGACTCCTTTTCACTCAGATGGAAAATGTCTCAGAATGTTTGTTCGCTATCCCGCACCTGGATCACCCCTCGCTGCCATGCCTTTGTATCCTTTGCATTACAGCTGTTTTCATAATTATGCGGAATCCCCGTTTTGAAAATCTTATGTGCTCATGTTTGGTTCACAAGGTCCCAGCCCTCTCTCTTCCCACTATGACATGCCCTGGACGTGCCCGCCTAGGCTACAATGCCTATTTCCTGCATCTGAAGACCTTTGCCGGCTCCTCTGGCACGCCATATACCCAAATATACTGTACAGATGGGATCCTGGATGCGTGACGAACCTGGGATATTGGTCAAGATTCACTGCTCGTCCGAGTCGTCGTTCACTTTGACTCTTAACGAAACACCAAGGTTCTATCTATCTTGACTCTCTCTTACAGACACCAATTATTCGGTATGTGTTTGCAAGAGCAACGAGGATCCTATGAATGTCTTATTGCAAGATACACTTTGCGGCGTTGGACTCCCAATAGTGCTACCAGTCACGGCCCTAGGAATACTCTGAGCACCGGCAGAGGTATTTCATTCTGCCTGCTCCTTATTTATGACTTCCGGAAAACTGCAGTAGACTCACAGCGCATGTATTCGTTGATGTTGAACTAGGTGCGGATGTGGCGAGTCGCCACGCAAATTAGATGTGATCATGGGAGTCGGGACCTTGGATTTGCGGTTAGATAGCAGCGAATTTGCACTCAATAAGTATCATAATGGCACACTGTTTATTGCATTGATGGTCAGATGTATTGAATGAGCAAGGGCGGGATGCAAGACAACGAATTGAGCCAATAAAAAAGCAATAGTTCTCGTACCGGATTATCTTGTGATGCAAACAAGACCATACAGATTTTTCAAAACGGGAATTCCGCATAATTATGAAAAGAGCTGTAATGATCACTGCAGAGTATTCTTTGCTTTGTGTCATGGCTGCACGAGGTCACTTGGACCGTAGCGCGAGGAGTCTTTCCCGCTACTTCAAATACGACTCCTGGGCTTACCACCACCATCGATTTCTAGTTTTTCTTTTTTTCGCCCTCCACTTTCAAATGTGCTTGCAACATGCATGCAAAGCTTGGCTAGCACCTTTAGTTGATCATTGGAAGGGTGCATATTGGGCTAGCGCAACATTTAGACTCTTTTTTGCTCAAGCGGAAAATGTCTCAGAATGTTCGTTCGTTATCCCACACCTGGATCACTCCTCGCTGCCACGCTTTCGCATCTATTGCATTAATGAGCACTGTAGAATGTTCGTTGCTTTGTTTCATGGCTGTATGAGGCCACTGTGACCGTAGCTCGAGGTGCCTTCTCCCGCTACTTCTCCAGTGACCACACGGTCTGACATCATAGCCCTTTTGTTGCTCGCCGATGGCATCTGCCGTTTTTGCAGCGCCATGGCAGAGGTTGACTGATGAGCCTCACGCATTGCTCAAATGCCGCGCTAACGTTAAACGATGGTCTCTCTCATTGTTTCATATTCAAGACATCACTGCGGTGATCCCAGAAATTACTGACCCTCTCCTTATTCCCTGATTGAACAGTTGTAGTTTCTGCTCAGGGTATCCGATGTAGAGGGTTTCGCAAACTATGATGATGTTCTTGGCTACTTACAATGATGTACATGTGTATGTAGCGCATTTAGCATTATGGACAAATAGTCCGGAGCAACACACTCCCATATATATCATGCCCCTTCGAAGTCATCCAACTCCGTGAGATGCGTTGGTCCGGAAAACCAACGATGTTCACAGCGGCATGGGTTCTTCGCGGTCTGCGATGTTGACTTGTTTGTCAACAACGGCGCAGAAAACATTGGCTGTTCCCTTGATAGGGACCGTTGCCAGTGCGACGCCTACTACTACTACTACTAATACATAGCGATCAACAACGGTCATTCAAGATGTACTCCAGCCAATTATTTCTCAGTCGGGATCCTGCACTGATACTTTACATTGATCAATTCCATGGTGTTACCAGAAACTCCATTTAAAAAATCCACCCCGGACGAGAAAGGCATGCTACGGGGAGGTCGATGCACACCAGGAAGTATTTGTATGTAAATACTCGGCCCAGTGCTAATGGCGCCAATTCAGGGCCCCCGTACTTCCTTATATAGTTCAGTAAAATTACATTATAGCAGTGTTCACTTCGAGTACATCGTTTTAGAGCATCAAGCGTCCAAAATTGCATATGCGACATTCCAACATCCACCTGGAGGATCCACTGTATAAAGGGAAATCAGTCTCAGATGGTTCTCAGTGTAAGACTTTCGATCGGAGCTCTATCGTATCAGTTGATAGGATGAAAAGTCGAGCGAAGAAGTGCCTCATACCCGCCAAATTACATTTTGAAAGTCGCGTGCAAGACTATAGGCCATGCCCAGATGAGTTGTGATTGCATGGTTGCATTCCACCCGAATAAAACTGTCTTCCACCGCCTTGCATCCTACAACCTAGATACAAGTTACGCTTGTCTCCAGGCATCCAAGTCACAGAGTGCTCACCCTGACTTCAACGGTAAGTGTATCGGAAGGACGTGACACGCCGATAGACGAAAGACTTGAAATTGACATGTTGGCATTGAGCAGGATATTGGGTTCTTTTCTAAGTAGACGAGAGACGCTAACACCAGGGAGGCCGAGCGCTCTGTCCTTGGGATCCGCCGAAATAAACGGAATGGTCTTGAGGACATTGAAAGAACGGATGTTGTGGTGTTTAATAGGACGATGCAGACAGACGCGGTACGAACTCCTTCGCGTCATCGACAGATCGACGATGACCGTGCGGCTGAAGGTCCCTTGTTGCAAAATATCACAGCACTTTTCAGGGTTCTTACCACTGCGAGTACCACATGCTTCCTGCGAGTTTGCTGGTGGCCATGTTGCTGGGTGTTTCTTGATGGCGTAACCTTGTCCCGGAGGCTGAGTGCTCTTCATGAGATCCAAAATCATCTACAAAGGAACACTCAACTGACGCAATTCTCGTATACAATGCCCCGAACTTCGGTTAACCAGCAAAATTGTTGGTGGTCTAGAGGACCCTGTATTATTTGGCAGCTTCCACGATCGACTATTATCTGAGGAGACACTTTAGATTCCATAGATAACAGTTCTGATCAGACGTACAACCGGCGAATTAGAGCAGTTGGATTCCGCATCGCGCTGAGCACTCTACAGTTACGTTTTTATGTGAGAATACAGAGCACCGATATTGTAGAGGCTGAAGTGCGTACCAGACTGCGCTCAAGCTCGGAAAAAGATGGAAGAGTGACTCTCTGTGGTAAGCGTGAGATAGACCAATCGACGGGGCAAGGAGGTTCCTACCTCTGATGGCATCGTGGAGTACATGGAAGCGTCTACCTGTATACCCGTGTATTTATACCATCCCACATAGGTCAAAGAGTCAATAACAATAATGAATCAATAATCAAGACATGAGAATACGGACTACGTGTTCTTGGCGATGTCTTTGTTGTACTAGAATGGTAAGCCATGAATGCTGTGTTAACTGAGTCGCATAACAGAAGTAAGACAGCTTAAAGGGCCGTTATGGTCCCGATCGTACGTCATTAACGAATAAGACCTGTCGTGGGCACCATATCCAGGCCATCCTTTGAATTGGGTGCACGGACCTCGGCTAGGTTGGACATGACAATCACTGGTCTCGGGGAACAAAGCGCCTCAAATAGTGCCGGCATAAATTACGGCGAATAATGCAGCAAGACAGGAACCTTCCCGAGGACAGACAAAGACGTGGCATCGAGATAACGCAAGTTAACTAGATGTTCCTGGTATCAAAGCTTTTCTGCAACACTTCTGTCCTACAACGGAAAGCCAAGGCAGACAGCGAGCACAAAGCGAGCAGTTATACCTTGAGAGTCAAAAGAAGAGCATGATACATTTCAAATGAACAGGACTCGGTGGCAGAGCGAGCTAAAGCAAACGGTCGGCGAACAGGTCACTTACAGGAAAGGTCGGCAATTAAACAAGCGGCAACTGCTGGGTCATCTACCAGCCCTTTCCCGCTGAGCTATCAAACATTTCGTAGCCAGGTACGTTTAGATGAAATATTGATGGTCAGCTTCATCACTTTTGTTCGATTGAAGCCCTCAGTTAGCAGGACTTATTCCAACTAATTACTGACAAAGACCTTTGCTTAGTCTACTTTCGAAAGCTGCTGAGCCGTTCGGCTGCGCAACCATCGAATCATTCAATCTTCGACATCGCAATGCGGGAGGAGGATTGGGTCAACGATTAGGTGTACTACAAACTTATCGTATTGGAACATATAACACTGGAAAACTAAAGGGTTTGGTTCGACCACTCTTCATTACCATACACTATTATCGGGAAATGTCTCGTAGAAGTTCATGAAAAGAGCTTCTGATTCCGCGAGGTCCTTCTATGTGTCAGTCTTTGAAGTCGGATTAGCATGAAATCGAGACCCACCTCATCAATCAAGCGGTCTGAGAGCAGAAGATCGACGAGAGCTGGTCATTGTACTCAGCAAACCAGTCCAGAGTAGCGTCGCTGCTATTGAACAGCGGCTCGAAGCAATGGTCGTCGGCGAAATAGTAGCATACACCACAGCCTCCGGTGTTCGTCTGGTTGTATCTGCACCGAAGTCTAATGAGAAAACAAGAAACATGGCTTCCCAGGAAAACACTTACGAGCTCACGACATCGTCGTTGAATCCAGCCCAGCCATCGCTGGTCATGCTGTTGAGACACTTGCCGATAGGGACGTCGTACTTCCAATCACAGTTAACATAGTACGCATCATCACACAGTTGGATGTCGACGGCAGAGACGAGGGGGGCTATGAGGATTAGAGAGAGAGCGGCAAACTTGGTAATGAGTGTAGCCATTTGGAAACGAGTGTTGAAACGTTGAACGATGACAAGATGTGAAGAAATGCATGGCTTTTATATACGCAAGAGAATGCGTAACTTGTATGAATATTATTGCGGAGTTATCAACATGCTACCTACCAAAGAACATCTCGACGAATGGATGACCGCGAAAACACAGGAGATTACTTTTCTCTCAGAGAGGAGAAATGGAAGCGGCAAGTCTAGTGTGAGTAAACTGCCACAATGTCAGAATATATTCAGGCGTCAAACGATTGACCAAGCGATACCTGGGAAGCGCCACCCGGTGTGTACACATAGAATGTAGCTTCATCAATAGAAGCATTGAATAGAGTTATTCAATTCATTTAGGTACGCTGGGTTATAATTGCAGTGAATATGACACTTCCGAACTGGACGGCGAATCCCATCAGTGACCGGAAGACTTGTATCAGCTCGAACGTACCCACATGTGTTGACGGAAGCTAAATTTGATGAAAGAACTCTACACTCGGCCATACGCCTTGGCCTCCCCAAGGACGCATGAATAGTAGAAGTGCGATAGCAAAGCACACGCGCATGCTGAACATGACTGTCCAAATTTCAGGACAAATATACTTCTGTAACAGAAATTGAGACTGAGAGGCGCGTAGCTAACTCGAACACGCGTGCACCTGCGATATGAGCAGTCCGAATAGAACCGTTGATTGAAATTCGGCACCGTTCTCTAATACTCTTGGAGAATGAATGAGCGGAGTTAAGACCAGCGGAAGAGAAGACCGTCAAACATCATTTCAAGATCTCGGAGCAAGATCTGAGTTCCATGTGTCTACTGGGTGTGATGCATCCGCTGGATTCCCATGAAAGGGCGCGAACGTGTGCTGTGTATGGCCTTACAGCACAATGGTGCCACTTGAAACCAGATAAAACCTGGAGCATCCGTCAGTATGACACTAATAATGTTTCGTATGCCGACGAACCTCTTAGTTACTGCCTGAATGTGTTTATTCAGCGTCTTCTGGATTTAGAGCGCTTGTTCCTTGGCACGGACTTCGACGGTAGTACGTGTTGGCTAAGGAGATATATTTCGTTACGGGAGCCAAAGGTCTGCGAAATATTGACGATCCTGTGTCTATAACATCGGATTAATCTTGACGTTTCAAAGAATATCATCGCATAGGACGTACACACACATCTGACGACGACAGCAACATAACGAGAGTTGATCTTACGTGAGACAACTAATCAAACCGCCCCGTGAAACGCGTGCTCAAATTGCAGGCAAAAATTTGAATGAAATTATTAGATTTAAATTCTCCGTGTGATAACTGTAGAAATATTAATACGTGTACATTATGAGAATTACAAAGAAAAGAAATATTGTCCCGAAAAAGTGTGTGGGCAAACCCAGGTTAGTGCTTAGGGGTGTTAGGTTTGCAGTCGCTATGGCTTGGAATAAGTCGCTGAAACAACGGACAGGTACGCAGTTTCTTCTCACCTATAGCCCGTCTTTCCGGGAACGACGCCATATGCCGGCCCTCCCTTCCCAAACATCTTCCTCACATCCTCCACCAACTCCTGAGGCCTTTCATGAGCAGCGAAATGCCCTCCGCTAGTATGCTCGGATTCAAAGACAACATTACCGGTCGTACGAGCCCAGCTAAGCATTAGGTCAGTTACGATTCGACAACGAGAGGACCGGATAAGGTACTGACTGTCGAGGTACGCAGTAGTGTTCTGCTGGGAAGTATGATATTCCGAGCGGTATAGGGAGCCTCTCCGTCATCATCCCAATATCGGATGATCCGAACACCTCGTAGTATATACGGATCGATGCTGTAGGCCCCGCTCTTGAGAACCAGTATATCGATATCCACGTCAAGACTGCAGAGAACATATATCAGTTTGGCAAGGTATTAGGTCGAACCACATACCTTCGTCATCTTCCCAAGGGTACTCGTCTGTCCAGTTTACCAGTTTCTCGAATATCCATGCAAGTAGACCAACGGGGGAGTCGGTGAGGGAGTATCCCATTGTTTGAGGCTGCGTAGCATGTTCGATTAGGTAGCCTTCGCCTTTCGTGCGGAACCATTGACTCCATTTCAGTCCGGCCTTTTCTGTTTCGGTGTATGGCGTAACAAGGTGTTGAAGGTACAGAATTGGCTCGTAGATGGTCGGGCGCCGTCCTCTGGGAAAGAAAGGTCAGTGCAGTCAGGATCGGCGAAGAGGACAAGACACTTACGTGGGTGTATTTGTGTGCAAAGCTTTGCTATGTTCTCCACCGTAGAGGCTAGCGATTTTGCGTGTAATCTTTATGATTGAAGTTAGTTACAACAATACGGTATTAACGAGACATCAACACTCACGAGGCCTCCCCAGTCTCCTCCCTGCGTGACTAGAAGTAACGTGTCAGTAAACGCTCCTCTCGCAATTGGTACGACGATGACGTACCATATTCATTGTATCCGAGAGCTACCATGAGCTTTTCAGCAACCTATAGAATCACTTTGTGTAAGCGATACTGCAACCACGCCAGTGGAGGGACATACCTCCGCATACTGGGCTAGCCTGAACCCTTGCTTCTTGCTATCCTCCGAAAACCCATATCCTGGTAAGCTCAGCGCGACGACGTGGAAACTGGGATGATCCGGCGATGGCGACGTCAACAGCGGGAGAATCTTGCGCACTTCGATGAAGCTCCCTGGCCCTAAAAGGATAGATCAGACACCACATGCATCGATAGAATATGGAAAGCACGCACATCCATGAACGAATAGTAGCGGCACAGCACCCTCGACCTCGCTCTTCTTGTGCACATAGTGGATGTTCAGCACTCCAAACCCGTCTACTTCGATATCCCGAGTGAACTGCGGAAGCTCCGCGTTAAGAGCGGCTTCTTGTGTCCTCCAGTCAAAGCCGTCTCTCCACCGAGTGACGAGACGCTTGATGTCCTTTAGCGGTACACCATACTTCTTCCCGGATCCTTCGAGTTCGTCTGGGAGTCTGATCAAGGAAAGCTTTTGCTGGAGGAGCTTGAGCTCGTCGTCCGGGATAGATATCTTGAACGGTAGTTCTTGTGATGTCATTGTTAACGATGAAGGATGGAATGAGAATATGAGGAGGTAGCTAGGACTGTTGGTTTTTATGATGCTCCATGGACCGAAGATAAAGTCACGGCATGTCCGAATCGGAAGAAATAGTTATGTGCCGAATCGGAAAAGAAGACAAGGAAGGAAGTTCGTGTTATCTTTAGACCCGCAGTGATCAATGTCCGAGGAGATGTTCTTCATTTCTTGAGTGTTGAAACCACTAATAATTGAACGTTGAACGTTAACTATGAAGGTCATAGACGGAAAGTGGTGAAGGGCAAATGGGACTGGTGGAAATTTACGAGTGATACTCTGATTCACGAAGTCACGGACATCGGCCCGATTTCGATAACATCAAGTCATTGGAGACCCAATGACGTCCATGATACCTCGTTGTCCAAGCCATGCGTGCGATCCTAGCCATCAGATCACGGTCAGAATCCGCGAATGATTCCCCGAACATTCGGGAGCTTCTTCGTCAGTCGCTCTTCCTTCGCCAACTATGTCGCGGACAGATAACGTCAACTGGCTTTAATTGATAGAAGAGTACAACGATACTCACAAAGCCTGCGTCTACAAACGATGCACCAGAAAACGGGCTGCGTTTGTTGAAAGAATGGGCCTTAATGATACTGGAATTATGCGGCCATGGCTTGGTAATGGTCAGTCTTCCAGACGCTCCGGAAACAATTTGGACCACTTACACATGGACTCGAGATATCGTCTCCGTTTCTTTTCCAATCTCCGTTCTCGGATGGTTGCCTATAGCCACTTCGCCCTCCTTGCCCACCCGTCCATCATACTGCCAGTAGAAATCAAGTTTGCATGCAGCACGACGTTGGCGTTGTCGTGGCCAGCAGCAGCATTGTATTCTTTGATTGCTATGGCTTCCATGCGTCGCGTCATGATTCTTTGCTATGAACTCAGGATCCTCGGAGATGGCGTATCGATAAGTAGCTAAAAATAGCACCGCTGGGAACGCTCTAAAAATATAACCGAAGTCAGTCAAGAATAGCACTACGAACACCACTACGTACGTACGTGGCTCTTTCGCCGACACGGAGAGTACGAAATATGTGACGCATTATTATGGGCGGTTGAATAGGAATCGTCTCGTCAATGCTATGCTTGAGTTGCATCCGGACGATTCTCGGAGGAATCATTGTAAGAATGAAGTCAGAAGAATGCATCCTATTGGACTCGCTCCTCGTCGACATCGGTGGAGTCTGACCCGGTTATTGTACATTGCAGAGTGGATTTCCTTGAGTTCGGCTGCGCGCCTGTCGTCTATCTATTAACATTTTGTTACGATTACCATGCAGGGCGATACGGCTCACATGGTAGATAACAGATAAGGTTGGCCATGACCTTGGTTCGGAAGAAAATGACCTGCTCTCGACAGCTGCTATTGACCTGACTGAGAAGATTAGCGATATCGAAAGACATGATAAACAGGTGAACTGACGTAGCCAATGCTGGGGAGTAATAGTCACCAACACAACGAAATCCTTATTTGAAGCAAATACGTTCGCTGAATCGCCTTCATCGTCGATTGGGATGACCGAGACTGACACGTACCCCATCATCTAGGCGATGGATCATTCACATCCAACATCAACAGCACGAGTACAACATAGTCAACAATGTCTAGGTGATCCTGAATTGCACCGCCATTAGGGGTTCGATTTCGGGTTTTTGGATAGTCGACCTTCGTCTCGTGGCCGCGCAGCGTGATGTCGTATCCGATACATGCCTGAACCGTTTAAGAAGGGCTGGTTGCAGACTTAGTGGGAGCCTGTGGTATACGCGCTTGATCTGGAGCTAAGCAAGTGCACCAGACGCGAGTAGGTATTCTAAGGTGTCCTCTTGGGATGAAAACATACCACTGCAAGCGGTAAATCGACCTTCCAGACATGCTCAAAGCTCCCCGAGAAGACGCACTGAGAGATAAGCTCGGGATAGTTGAGTATTTGTCGTAAACATCTTCGTCCTAATACCTGGATGAACGAGTCGGTGTGAATAATTCGGCGAGCAAGACAAAATGCACACAAGCAAGTTACGTAGCCAAGGGGGCGTTCTTTAGCTGTTGTCCTTGCTGCGTCGTTCCTTGCAAAGCCAACTAAAAGTTAAACAGCAGAAAAGTATTAACTGCGAAGAAGTGAACGATACTCTGGGGATGGCTGGCCTGCCAGGTGATGGTATGGTCACTGGCAGTGGAAGGGAAAACGTTTCTTCGGCTGACACGGTCCGAAATGACGGGATCACGTGCTGCGCGGCGACGATTTAAATTAGGGGTCTCCTTGCTCGCAACTGCACCGCCAACACATACTGTTAACTCCTCGTAACTCAGATCGGCTTCCTCACCGCAAGTAGGTATCTTTTTCTCACCTCTCACCAGCTAATCAAAATCTGGTTAACAGTATGGTTACACAAACGAGACGAATGAAGCAAGAGCTCCGGGCGACGTCGAGATTGTCTAGCCTCCCGAACGAACTCCTATACATAATATTCGACCACGTTGGGACGAGTGATTTGCTATCACTCGCACGTATCTCTCGTAAACTTAACGCAGTAGCAATGCGTCAATACCTTGGCTCACCGCAAGAAATTCAGAAGAACTACAGCGTATTCGGGAGACATTCCACCACCGCTCTTCGTGGCTTCTTCCATATACGATTCCTTCGGCTTTCCTTAGCGAATCCATACCTCCCATCTATGACGTTGATATTCAGCCTCGAATTTACAACGCAGCTTGACGAGGTCGTACGATACCACAAGAACATTCCCCAGAAACACTATCCTAGTCTGAATATCGACTTCTCTTCGCATATCTTTGAACAATACAATACACGCTGTTGCGAGTATTGCAATGCCTATGCAGAGAGGCTTAACACGTTTTGTGGAGAGCTTGTCAGCCTACGCTGTATATCATTCAAATGCCCCACTCGACACCGAGATTATCTTGACGAGCCAGCTAGCGAGAAGGAAGCGATGTTCAATCCGCCACCATTCACTACTCTCACTTCGATGTACATTCCGTGCGGACCCCTATATTTCATAGACTGGCTCGTCCGCTCAGCTCACGCGTCACCCCTCGAATCACTGACACTACGACTGATCACTCATCTCGGAAAAGAAATGAACCACGTACTTGCACTACGCCTCCCTCACCTTAAACGTATAACGTTCGACTCATGCTCGTTCACAGCAGAGAAGCTCTCTTTGCTCCTCTCCTGCCACGCATCGATAACTGATTTGATATTCTCCGATGGCACTATCATACCACCACGTTCACATCTACACACTGTGCGCATGAGTCTTCCTTATCTGCATACTATCGTCATGAGCGTCCATAATTTGGAGATCATATTACTGTCTATCAGACCAAGGTCGTTTCCCAATCTAAAATCAATCATCATGCTTGGGTGCGAATGCACTCGATGCGACGGCTTCAGATCGGCTTGTGAAAAGAGTACCAAACCTGATATTCATCGGCTTCTATATTGGATATCACGGTTATCAGCGGTTTTCTGCGTGGAACTCCCATTCGAATACGAATGGGAGACGATTAAGAGACTCACTTTACCGGGAGTTACTAAACTGGTGTCGAAGCGATATTCGTTGGCATCGAACTTGGAGAGGATTACCGCTGTTTCAGCTCTCTTTCCAAGCGTGAATGAGTTCGAGGTGGTAGAAATAGGGACAGAGAATAACGGAAAGCTGATGGAGGAGATAAATGAGCGCTGGCCAGGGCTGCGCTGTGTGACATTTTCCAGTCGCCATAGTTATACCTGGGAATGAGAATAATACAATTCTGTTTACCTACGGTGGAATAAGTCATTTCGTACTGAATCACGTCCCAAGTGTTGGAAAATGACATATGCCTGATTTGGGCGAACCACACAGATATTATCATGATCATTGTCGGGGAAGAGATCGACGATAAAACTAGAGACTAAACTGATATGGGTGAGAAGGATTCCCGCTGTGATAGCGAGAAAAGAAAGATGCTAATCCCTCGAGCGAAAGTGGTACAGGCAGACGGAAGCAGTGAAAGCTATTCCAGTGATTTGTGGATTCACAAATCTCCCGTCCAGCTTCGACAACATCCGGTCATTGGGAACTCGATGACATTCATGGTATCTTCCATTGCAAGTTTAGCGAGGTCCTAAGCCATCGAGTGACGGCCAGTTCCGCAACTGATTCCCAGAACATTTCGGAGCAGCTTGTTCAGTCATGTAGGAAGAGCCTGGGGAGAGATCACGTCAATTCTATGGGCGTAATAGCGTGTAAAAAATCGTCCTGGCTCAAGCTGTATTTTTCCGGTCGCAAGTTGATCCTCGATGTCCAAGTTTGCTGCTATCCTCTTGGAAGTTACGGGGCTATTTTTAAACAAGGATTTTGTTCGCCATAGTGGTAGAATAAGAGCTGCCGGGCCGTGATACGTGAATCTCCATCCCGCTCCTCGGATACCTAACCATTGGTAACTGGTTATGTTGGTATAAACACTGACTTTCTGGGAAGGAATACGGCACCTATGCCGTTCAGCTGGTCTTTCCAAGAACCCTTAAACTCTTCATAAATTTGTTCTCAGGGCGTCGCATTGAGTTCAATTTTCACTGGCTCGTAGTATGCAGCATACTTTAATCTAGAATTTACTGTCTGGATGTTGTCAAAATACATGCCAGTTGTAAAATAAATCATGGTACAAAATACATGCATACCTTTACTTCAAGAACAAGAATCAAAGCTTGCTACTACAACAACAGAGATTAGATACCGAAGCGAAATAGATCCGATTTCATTGTGTGAAACGGTATTGAAGAAAGATAATGAAGCGGAAGGAATTTGGACCACTACAGCGATGGTGTAAGACTCGGGTTAAGCGCCAAGATGATATCAGCCCGTTCAGCCACCTTGTCCTGATCTGAATCCAGTCTTATTTCATCTAGGAAAGCAATTGACATCAATGTCAATATTTCTATAGGAATTTGCTTAACAAGTTGTTGGGGGGCACCTGTCCCAATTTTTATACGCTATTGCGCCCATACAATTCTCGCCAGCATTCAGTGGCGTCCCGCCTCGATAATTATCACCCTTCATTCTCAAGACTGTCCCGTTTTGATGTTGCATCGCCTTATGCTCATGAACTTTAACCTTGCAGCCAGCTTCCGTGACCGCCACTCTGCTTGTTGCTTTCCTTCGCCGCCTCTTGACTCCAAGCCTAGTAGCGAGTGGCTGTTATCCCTGTTTTCTTCATCGATTGCTGGCACATTGATATAATCGACGACATCATACCCGACGTTCGCTGAAGCTTATGTGTTCATCCTACCGCTGCTCGAATTTTGCCTTTCACCTCAGAATCCTATCCACTCAAAAGGGGCGCGTACATCGGTCCCATGGTCATCGAGCAATTGACTTGAAGTCCTCGTAAATATATGTCAGAGTTAAATACAATTTCATTGATTGTCTTCCTATGGCTCTTGATGGAGATGATTTGCGGGAATAAAACAAATTAAAGAATTTTTTAAAGTATATTGACGGGTAGTTGGAACCGACTGGTCGTCAGGTACCTGGAACACCACACGTCAACCACCTGCCCTAATATTGCATCCCTGCAGGCGACAGAAATCGCGTCTCACACCTTGTAAGGGATATGGATTTCCTTCGGACCGGTAACTACGTCATTCTTTTCTTTTGCTTACCTATCCCTTGTGGCAAGCTACGTATGCGCCGATTTCGGACTTTTACTCACTTAATCTTTTACTTCTACCATGCTTTCGTGTCTTTGACCTAGCTTTCTCTGGCAATATACGCCCGACTCGTACTCATTTCTGGGTTGAAGACCCATTGCGTGGCAGATCCTTTACACACCTCCCTTGCAGCATAAACCTCAGCGGCGCATATGGGAGTTGACATTTAATTCTCTACGCAACCCGGGAATGGACATTGGAATGCTATCAACTTATGATTAGAAATGGAACAACATTATAAAGGTATGAAATATGACTCACGCGTAGCACCCGTATGCGTGTTATATCCTCAGACTACTCGGTCTATTGAAGGACTTATTGCAAGTCTGACAGACACGCTTCCGGTCTCCCTTCTCGTCGTCGTCTTCACTTGATAAGAGAGCCTTAGAATCCCAACGTCGTGGTGGCTGTAATTAGTATGGGACAGAAACAGACGATGCTATGCGCTCGTTGAAAGAGTATTGTGGCTCTCTGTTGGACGGTGGTGGGTGGTAAGCCTGGGAAATGATCAGTATTTGTGGGGCATGGCGCACTTGGGACGGTATGCGCAAGAGATGCTCTGAAGCTATTAGTTAATTAATCGTTTAGGATGACAAAGGAGGTGATACAATACCTGGAAACATCTCGTATATGCTCGGGAGAGAGACTTTCGTGTTCGGTGGAGGGAAGAGAACAGTGAAGACACATCAGCCGCCGGTTATATTCGTGCGGGTGTGAACCTATCACCAATAATGGACGTCTAGACACTAATAGACGGTTTAATATCAATGCTCGCGGGTATGCCGGACTTATAGGGACGACGTCGTCATGTATATCTGCGACCCCACTCTGTAAGTGTAGGAACACAGGCAAGATTCGATGGTCATGGTACAATTAGAAAGGAGTATGAAAAAGAACGGAAACGGATATACCACTGAAGAGATCGACATTCCATTTTGATTCCATTTACGCGTGTTGTGCCTTCTCAAGGCACTAAGAAAGACCATTAATACGGCGGCATGAATCATTAGCATAGGCCATCAACGTGACTGAACATCATTCAATAACAGCGACATGAGATGCAGAAACAACGCATACCGTTTCCCAATACAGGCATATCACACCTCGAATCTGCATATAAAAGTTCGGAGCTACCAGTCAATCTGCAACTACCATCAGCCAATATGTCACTCACAAACAACGGTGAAAACATATATTTACTAAAGCCCCAACCAGGTTCCCCGCGCCCTTCGCTTTGTGAGTGATATTCCCAGACGTATCATGAGAAATTTTCGCACATACAACATTTGAGATGCATGAAAGAAAAGTAAGAGGAAAATCAACTAAGGTTTGTACGATGTAGGATCTGAAAATTTAAAAAGTGAACATGGAAGTACAGAGCGAACATAGTAGTGGCGTGTTGTATGCTGCCGCTTGCAAGTGGCCTCACTAATTATCATCAGATTCCTCACCGCCCTGCAAATTGAACTAGGTATATATATATTTTCTCCACAGCGAAGATAACCAACTATCAATGGCGTAATTTGATCAAGGAAAACATAGTAAGGACTATAACATCATTCTAAACGGTAGGAAAAGTAGAACTCCTAGTCTGACGAGAAGTAGCCTTTGCGCTTTTCTTTCCACCGTCTTGATGTTTCCCTCCACTCGCAGAGGATTTGATATCACTCAGCACCTTTTCCCAGTTCTGGGAGTCCACCGATGAGTGACGGATCGGAGGAGTATCCACGTAGTGTCTCTTGTGGTTGCCCTTGAGACAGGACCAGTGGTAATAAATGCTGCGCCTCACTACACGATCCTTTAACTGGTCCACACTACATGTCAGTCTGATGTCGACAAAATAGTGGATACATACTGTTTTCTCATTACGTTCGTCAGCATTATAGATACTTTCACCTCGAGCAATGCGAAAGGCCTTGAATCCGCAGAAAGATATTTTTTCAAAGGCGAGCGTTCCAGTCACGGGTAATCCCTTGACAAGCTCTGCGCAAGGAAATGGAACGAAGAACACATTTGATAGATCAAGCCGACGTACCTTTGCAGATTTGGCAGGGTGGAGGGCGACTGGTCAAGCCAGGAAAAGTCTCCTTAGACCCGAGGAAGACAACTTTGTTTTCCGAATTGTTAACCTCGTTGATAAGTCTAGCTTTCTCAAGATCCATCTCTTTCTTGTTGTGTGGTGGCACCTTGGGATGCAAGATGATCGAGGTACGCAAGGTGTGCCTTGCTGCGCGTGATACATTTTTGTCCGCCTGATTCAAGAGATCACGATGTCAGAATACGAAATGTCCAGATATGAAGGTGGTACAGCATACGCACTCTCACTCGATTCTTTTCCGACTTAACTTTCCGGGCCTTCTTTGCCTTCTTGCCCGGTTTCGCGGTCTCCACAACGTCCCCTTGGTTCCCTGCGGCAACGGTCGCGGTCTCTGCAGTCATACCATCTGCATGAGCAGTGCGTTCCATGCAAAGAAGTAAAAAGTAACATACGCTTAGCCATGAGATTCGCAAACAGGTCTGGCGGCACAGCGGCTTCTCTAGCTTTGGTGCCTTCCTCTTTGACGATCTTTACCATGGGATTGACGGTGATGATGAGGTGAACGTTTCCCGAGCCATCGTCGACAGCACTCTTTTCAGGGGCAACCAGGCGCAATTTAGCTGGTAATGGAAGCTCTGTGGCGACATCATTAAGATTCGGGAACTTCCCTGTCCAGCCTTGAGATATTTGAAACATGGAGAGATTGTCTTTGGGCTGCAAATAAGAGATGCTTTCTTTAGTACTGCACAACGCTACGACAGTCGCATACCTTCCAAAAGCGAATTCTTTCGGGTTCCATGACACGCTGTGCTTCCTTGCGCAGCAAGATCTTAAAGAAGGGTCGCAGATGTCCGAAAGGTAGCGACATCTGATGCTTCTTCATCGACGTTACTAGGACACAGTCAAATGGATTACTGGGCGAATACAGAACCCAGTTAATGTCGATTCCAGCATCCGACTCGGACCCAGGCGGCTTCACAGATAACGACCTGCTCAGAGTTTGTGGCAGCAGCCGATACGGATGTGACATTGCGTTCTCTTCGCCAGTGATGGTGAAGATCTCTGATCAAGTTCAACAAGTTCAAGCTATAGCTTATGTCACTCATCACGGGGTGTGACCCCGTCACTAGGTCACAAAATAGAATTCCTAAAAATATCTTTTCAGTATCTTTTCATTTAATGAGATGGCTTTGACGGGAACAGAAAATGAACGAACGTTGGCACCGTGAGACGCGCCGAAATCGACCGCTGTTTATGGCAGGTTGCGGAGGTTTTCCTATCGTTTCCCGCCGCTCGTAATTTTTGCGTAGTTTAACTTTGCACTTCCGTATTCATAGCGAACACTGCGCTACGGTTCGAACATGGCCATCATAAGTTCATAACGACAGATAGGACGATATAAATTGGAGTCACGTCTCTCTTCTCCCCCAGAAGCTTCAAGCAAGCTTCAATATCACTCAGCACCTTCTGCCAGTTCTGGGAGTTCACGATGAGTGCCGAATCGGAAGTTGGACCGCATAGTGTTTCTTCTGGATGTCCTTGAAACATGACCGGTGGTAATAAATGCTGTGCTTCACTATACGATCCTTTAACTGATAAGACCTCACCGGTGAGCACCCGTCAGATATCAAAATGAAAGAAAAGACAAAAGCTGAATGCGCACTGTTCTCTCGTACGCTCGTCAGCATCATAGGTACTCTCCCCAGGGGCAATTCAGAAGGCCTTGAATTCGGAGCAAGAGATTCTTTCAAAGCCGAGCATTCCAGTCACGGGCAACCCTTTTATAGGCTCTGTGTGAACGAAATACAGGGCCATTAGTAAGACCTTTTTGGGTGCAAAGAGGAAAACCTGCTTCTCCAAGTCACTAACCTCCTTCATAAGCCTGACTTTCTCGAGATCCATCGCTTCCTTGTTACGGGGTAGCACTTTGGAGGGTAAGACGACCGCGGTCCCTGGAGCCGCCGAGATCCGCAAGGTGTGCCTCGCTGCACGTAAGTCATTACGCTCGCGGCTCGGGCTGGTTAGAAGGGCTAATACTTGTGAGAACATTCCATATACGAAGGTGGTACACACTCTCAATAGATTCTTTTCTAGACCGACTTTCCGACACCTCTTTCTTTTGCATCCTTGCTTCGTCTCCGGTACATTCGCAGTGTTTCCTGCAGCAGCAGTCCAGCGGCATCAGTGCTCGTCGCGCTATTCATGCACACGTATGCTGTTGATTGCGCGGTGGTATCGACGCCTTTCACTGGAAACTGATGCAGATCCGGTATTGCGTCGTTCCCGTTAGGGAGAGGAGAAATTAAAAAAAAAAAAAAGACTCCTGTTACCCCTGTGCAAGGAGTCGACATCGATCACGAGGTGTGACATCAACCTGCCGTCAGGCCCACGATCGTTACCCTGACCGTGACTTCGCACAGCACCTTCCTTTCGCCTTCAAATTAGCTCCATGGAATGCGAGATGTGATCACAGAATATTCTGGGAAAACCGAATTCGACGAAATTGCTTGTTTTGGTTAAGGGTTTCGACCAAGTTTCGACCCGGCGGCAATTTCTGCAAGGCAAAGTGTTTCTTGGTGTAGTTCACGAGCAATCACCGGAATGCATGCTCTCTGGGGTCTCTATTATCCTTCCTGCTCCTAGGCCGACAAAAACTTCCGAAAGTGACTTGGTCTTCCTACGCTCCAGGCTACCTTCGGAACTCCTCTCATCCGCTGAAGTCAATGGCCGTTCCAGTGTGTCGAGCAGGTCGCTGAGATTGTGAGTTGTGTCGAGCAAAGCCCTCAGTCTTCTTTGAGCCCTCACGTGGCAGCGCATTACTTCAGAACATCAAGGTACCTGAACAATGTTCCGTCGTCCAAGTATTATGGCGATGCTACGTCGAACAATAAAAAAGCGGCAGAAAGCAACAAAGGACAAATTCCAAACTCGTCTACTGGCCCTGTCTTTTTGTCCTTGTCGTCGGAACAATGACACCAGTTCTTCACAGGTATAATCAGGGTCTTTTGATAAAAATTTCTATATAAGCGACCCGTACTATCCTTCCCTCATTCCTGTCTCAGTAAACAATGCCGAACTCCAACCTCCCACAATGCACCCATTTCCCCATCCAAAAACTCCCTCCAGGGCTCCTCGCCGAAATCCTCTCCTACCTCACCATCTCCGAAATCAAACGTTTGTCCCTAACATTCACCATGCTCAACAGCGACTGCTTTCCTTTTGTTTTCCGCAACCTCTGGCTACACGGCGACCACCGCCCCGCTCCCAAATTCTTTGCCGACTTCAAAGACAGGACGCCGACGGTTCCATGCTTACGAAAACTCACTCTCAACGTGCTGAATGCGGACATTTCCAAATAAAATATTACCTTGGTCCACTCTCGTTCGTAATGCCAAGTTCAGCGGCGGGCACCTTGGCAACTTGACAATCCTCCCATCATTGAAACTCCTTCAGGCCCTGGAGCTTGCGTACATAACGATCCAATCACGGAGCGACTATTTTGGAGCCCTGTCGACCATTCCACCGTCGGTAAAGGATCTCCGGCTTCGAAATAACACTTTCCTCGATAATTCATCGTTTCCTTACCCTGTGACACGCAAGATTGAAGTCGAGTGGCTCAATACCGAAACAGCAACCGATCTCTCATCATTGCTTGAAGGTGACTGCCCCATATCCTTTCGTTCGCTTCGTGTGGCGTCCATCGGCCATCCCGAACTCCATGATATCAGGAATCTCGTACAAAGGAGTCCCCGGCTAGTTAATTTGACCATCTTCGTGAGAAAGTCAGAACAAGGACAAAGTACGCAGTACTTCATAAAAACGTCGTTACACTTGAACACTTACGCTCCAGTCCAGCCCCACCCTTCCAGTTCCCTATCAGTCGCCCGAAACACTTAAATATCGTCGCCTGGAGCGGTGAAATTGACATACTCACTGAAATCCTTCTTGAAGCACTTTCGGACACCCCATGTGCATTGGAAACCTTATCCTTGACAATCCCACACCGCTGGATGGCGAACCCAACGCGGGACTGGGACAATGTCGCCTCGGCACTTGCCCAACACCGATTCCCTAGACTGAGTGTCCTAAACTTCAGAGTAGTAAATTGGTCTGGGATGATTCCATCTATGCGAATTTACATTTTTCAGAAATGGATGACGGGATTCGAGGCTAGGAATGCGGGGAGGCTTCATGTAAATTACATCGGTCTGAAAAGGAGAGCTTGTGTAGGTGGCGGACAAGGGTCGTAGAATTTTGAATGTCAAAGTACTCATTGTTGCTACAGAACATTCGTCGAGTAGATATAGAACCATGTTATTCATTCCTTGATCTTAGCTGTTCGTTATTGAGAAAGCTGTATATTCCAGTCCAACCATCGCACGGCAAAATGGTAGATTCCAAAATGTTTCCCATGTACTTGAACTACTGAGGTATGGTATACTCGCATCTCACTTCTACTCCAGCGGATCTGTGACATTGTTACAGCTTCGCAAGGCTCCCAACTCCTCACCCCAATCCTATATCCCGATTCAAGACGCCAGTATATAAGAGAAGGCCACCTCCGTGGGGGAATTCGTCGGATAGGCCGCCTATGCACTCTAAACATCAACATTCGAACAAGCCACCATACCCAGCTTAGAATTCTTCGACGTGATGGTACTCGTCTACGGGCTTGTCCACACTGCAACCAAGGTATATCACTTAGCATCCCAGAGTGACCCGCTGAATCCTGATCCTACGTACCCGCACTGGTTGTCGCTTTCCAGAAGGGTACTTCCAAAGGCGCTCAGCTCACGGATGCTGCATATTTTGTGATACGATCTCCTGCTGGAAAAGAAATCGGCATGTCTTTTCAAAAGTTGTCGACTGGATGCAGGATGCTTACATAGTTGTGTACAGATATGGGAGTGGTCGCCGAAAGAAGATTCCATTTGATCTTGATACGGTGGAAGAAATGAGAGTCGATGGTCGATATTTCTTCTTGCGCATCTCTGGATGCTGTGCATGCATCTGTAAACTTTCAACGTTGTCTACATCGTCACAGATTGTGGAGGTTTGGAACCTTCTTAGTACATCCACCGCAGCGGTAGGATCTCGTCCTCTTAGCTACTACGCTATCAATACAGTGGATATCCAACATGCAACCAGAAAGTACATGTACCAGAAGTGAAAGGAAGAAAGCAAGAGCCCATAAAGTGCGGATCACAGACGATAGGAATGGACGGCACAGTTACTGTATGATGATCTGCATCCCTCGTGGTACGCACGTCGCTGACACGGTGCCTGTCGAAGTATATCTCCTTGTGGGATTTTTCATATCCGCGACGAGGATGAGACTCCAACGAAGGCCGAAACTTGTTACGTCGGCTGCTCTTCGTCATCAGAGGACATAATCGACGATGGTGGCGGATACCAGACGTACTCGGATACGTTTATCTGATGTTTGTTGTACAGAAGGGATGAGTGAGGGGGAGACGACGAGAGCGTGTGTGAAGGCGACGATGACAACGGAGCTGGGACGACAGACCCGTTGCTGGAATTTGTATGGTTTCGGTAGTGACGGCGCATGTTGGAGTTAACATTGAACCCTCTACCGCACCCGGGAAATGGACATCGGAATGCTACAAAGATCGATTAGAGACGGAGCAACATCATGACTGTAAAATGGGACTGACGAGTAGCACCTGTATGCGTGTTAACATGTATTCTGAGGCTACTCGGTCTATTGAAGCGCTTATTGCACACGGTACAGACGTGCTTCCTGTCGTGCTCGCCAAGCACGTCTTCGGCTTCTTCGCTTGACGGAGGAGTACACTGACGTCGAGACTGGGGGAATAATCGTGGTTGGTATAGGATGAAAGCAGCCAGAGGCAGGATCGGGCCGGAGGACGTCAACGGAGTATCGACTGTGGCTAATAGTGGCCGGGTGTAGCCGGATGGAGGGATCAGCGTCGATGGGACACGTCGCGCTTCAGGCAAGGTATGTAGCAGATGTTCTATCACATGTTAGCTAAACTTCAAAGATGACAAAGATAGAAGGATGAATACCTGGAAATATCTCGTGTATTCCGGGGAGGGAGAGGGTATTAGTCATCATGGATAGTGGAGAGGTTAACAGGAAAGAGCGAACACCAATCCGCCGACAGTTTACTATATAGTCGATTTCCTGGATCGACAACTATCCGCAGTGCCAAGATCGTCCCGATCTGGATGTATTTTTAGGACCCAACTTGAAGATCGAGGGCAATCATTCTCCTGGAACCTCCTGCAGACGAATTCGTATTGAGGCGGTGCTGTGGATCCATTATCGATAGACGTTTCGAAGTACGCCGCAGTGGTCTGGCCCTTCAAGCTTCATTATTGGTAATGAACACAGGCCCTTAGCATCGTGTATAGAGCTCAGAGAGTCATAGTCAAATTATGCTACACGGCGAGCTGTAACGGGTGCCGTTTCATTTCGATTAACGTCTGAGGCGTGAAACAATGCTTGATTAGTACGATTTGCATGAGTATCGGGACAAACCCGCACCTCCAAAGTTATGCTCTTTCCAGCCTATAATAACCCGGTAGAGGCATCGCATCTGACCTCAATCGAGCGCCATCCCAGACTAAGTCACTAATCAATAGTGCGAACAGATCGCGGGTACTCCATTCCGTTTGGTCTCTGACCCTGGTACCAGATCGCTTGATAAATCTTGTGCAATAGATGAAAGAACTCGATGCTTGCGGTATTGTACTACTAAGCATCAGCATTAATCAACGGGCAAGGGACGGACAACGCACGCAGTCTGTTTCAAAGAATCGATATACAGCTATACCGGAAAACTTGTGACGACATAATCAATGGGATCGGAATCATAATTCATATGTCCCTGATGAAGACCGTCCATTCGGGAAGCGAGCTGGTATGGCTGTCGAGCATGTCCTCGTTGTTAGGCTGTAAAGAAATTCTATACGCGTCCACCGGAAGAGCCAGCATTTCCCCACCTTGTCAAAAGAACTGATTGAATCGCCCAAGTCTTTGTTATGCTGCAGACGATTGTCCCGGAGTATGGTCTCAGAATCCAGACTACGCGTGTTAAATCTGCCAAGATATGCCAAGGATAGCAGCAGTGATCCGTGCGTCCACACCAAGCATGTAGCAGCAAGGGTCGGCACGCCTAACTTTCAATAAGCTCGAGCTCCACAAATATAATCAAGGACGCACCATCGACATTGATCTCTTGTCCAATCCATTCTCAGCTGGCCACTGTTCTTTAGTCCTATCCAAAATAAGCATAGACGCATCCAAGACGCAAGGGTACCAGAGCGATGAAAGACATTGGTAAAGCAAAGCACGCCATGTCATGGTGAAGATTGAAAAGAAGGCGCCGTCGGCAAAATCCCCAAAGGGTCTCGGACCGTGACCGGGCCGCCACGTTCCTTCGAGGTGAGCCAAGCGCAAGCTAAGCGTTTTGTTGGTGCCTTGAGCTCGACTCATCAGACAATGTCCTATTTTTCGTAGTATATAAAAACTGAATGAATGGATGCTTGTGTCGTCCTCAAAATACCTGGGGCCCATGTATAAGTACATATTTCAATTTTTGATTACGTTGCATTGTTGGGTATAGCTATGGTATAGCCGTATTTTGCGGCTAGTAAAGTTTTCGTCTTTGCTACCTCCATGTATCCTCAGGATAATACTCCAGAAAGATCTGCGGAGCAGCTCCGTACTTCACAAGGTTGCGTGGACGGTACAGCACAATTATTCAGCGAACAGGGGCCCACTGATGCTATTAACGCTCAACCAAACTTCGTTCACACGTCAATTCATTTCAAACGTACCGCTTACATTCTTACTGTCAACTCCCACCCCCCGGTCTCGTAATACTTACTTATGGAAGTATATTGATCCTTCGCACAAGACCACGTTCACACAGCGTCTACAGGTTCCTCCGACGTCAAAGGATTTATCAACGTTCCCTGAAGCCTGATAATAGGCACTACATTCACATTATTTCCAGACGGGCACCCATTCCAGATGCTTGTGATAAAATCGACAAGTACATGCATGATTGATTGTCCTGCGGGCAGAAACTCTCTCTATCATCACACAGTCCATGTAGAAATTTGACTGACATGACAAGTGGTACCGTGAGATGGGGCTCTCAGCTTCATATCGTATAATTGGCAGATAGATGCGTACCAATCAAGCACTGACTGCCTCTGGTAATAAGTACCGTTTGACAATTGAGCGTCCCGCCAGCGCTGAAAATTTGAGCGGGAAAATGGCAGTTCTAGATCCGTCTGTACAGGAGGTAACGAATTTCCGGTACAGGTAAAATGTAGGAGCGTACGTATCTGCCACATTTTGTACTTTACATCAACACGTAGGCGCTCCGAGTCTGAATTCTGCGACTCTAACCAATCCGTTTAAAGCTCAATGACAGTCAATTGAAAGCCCGCATGGTAAACTTGATCGACTGTCACTAAGTTGCGAGAGAGATTGGCTCGAGTCAAGTAATATTCAAATTCATATAGCATATTGGTGTTGTATAGGAGAAACTGGCCTCCTCTTTGAAGGAGCTTAGCTGAGCATTCTCTATGAATAAAACCAAGACCATACCGATTTCTTGATGACGTTCCGAAATAGTCCTACCAGAGAAAGCAACGTACTGTCATCTGAAGACAGTGTACTACTTACACATACTGTCTTCAGCTTTTTCCCCACACTTCCGAATTATCGTGGCAGAAACTGATTTCTATCCGACGAGAAAATCCCAGCTCTGACTCATTACGCACATGGATGTTCCGAATCAAGAGTAATCCCTTTACGTAATCGGGGAACTCTTGTTTTCGCTCCGTCACGCGCTTTCCTCTCAAGTCTTCAATTCTGGCTCTGCTCCATCCTGATTTCGAAGTACTTGTAGTTGCAAGTCGATCCGCTCCTTTCCTAGAGAATAAACCACAAGCTGTTTCGCTCCTCACTCCTGGATTCTGGATTCTGACTTCTGATGACTCCCAACGGTACCTTAATCTTCAGGATGTCAATCCTTCATGTATGAAAGTAGACGAGGCCCATCTGCCAACTCCGAGGATCCAGAATTTACCTTGATTCTTATGGGACCACTCTCCAAGCTCTCGCTCTTGCCCTGAGCTTTCCCCTCCTAGTACTTAGCAACGATCTAAACTGCCGAACTGTGATTGGGGTAGGTCCACCTCGGTCTTTAGGCTTCAAGTGACAGTTTATGTATACAATTTCGCTTCAGACTAGTATCCGTGGTTCGCATGTATCTTGCGGGCCTACTCCGCCCGAGCTAGCCTAACCTGATCGAATCTCTCGGAAAGTTGCTTTAGCGCAGCTTCATTTCCTGCATTATGTCGTATTCATCCCTAAGCGATACTCTCTACAAATAATGTTCTCCTTGTAATACATCACCCTCATTCCCGTCCCTTCTCGATCCACTCTCTTAGTCTCTGCGACCTTCCTCCTTTCGTGTGCTTACTCTGACTGTCTTGCTCGTCTGTATGAGTAAAGGGTCTTAGTTCCGTCAAGACAGGACCCTGCTTAAACCCAATTAATTTCTGGACTATACAGCGTCGAACATCATATTCTAGCCCCACGCCCCTCGATCTACTTCCCTGTTTCATGTCTAATTTCTGTTTCCCCTTCAAGCATGCCTATTAGCCGGAAAGCGCTGCGCTACCAGGGTCCTCGGACAGCTAACCGTCTGCGGATCCATGATGTGGATCACTGGTTGATTTTCATTGTTGGGACCTTTTTTGATTTTAGTAGTCTGTGATGCATCTACTGCGAGTCTGAGTGAACGTAATCCCTTCAAAACTAATACACCCAGGTCCGACAGTGATTGGGGCGCGTAATGAGGACTGGATTACTTGCACTGCCATTCATCACCTCCTCGCGCCGCCCATTTCCCCGGGCCCGACGGACAGGTACCCGCGCTTTTGTGGTGATACTTAAGACCATCTTACACTAATTGAGCCTGTCACTCGAGCGAGCTTGGAACATGGTACACCAGGCTAAGCGATCTCCACTGATACAATGGAAAGGACAGGAATCCCTGTCGCGTTCGGATACGGTCAAGGTTGGATGTGCCAAAACATCTGATACAGGTAATCAGGGTAGACAGAAAGAGACAGATCCACCGTCTGTGAATGCGGCAAGTAACTGTATTACCGCCGACGTTCAAGACAAAGAGCCGAAACGCAGTGGCGTGTTTCATTTTGCTTTCAACTGGTCCATGTATCTCTTTGGTTCCTTCGCATGATTATTGTCTCTTTCCGGCTACGTTTACGAGCGTGTTTCTCTCCGTGCCTAGATTCGTAACGGCAAAATCTTGTTCGTAAGGTGGGCGAGTCGTCCAACGTTTTGTCCACCACTGTCTTTGACGAACCTCGTCATACAATCATGTTGTTAGTTCTTCACGACATCATCGGCATCGTAAAAGACAAGTGTCTCGTCTTCATAAGTTTTCCGGCTCGTATCCTGATGTAGTCGTTCACCATCATCTGCTTCGTTTCGATGATAACCCTTTGCGTTCCAATCTGCTTCACTCCTCCGTCAGTTTGCCATCTCGGTTTTCCTGCTTCGGCGGGGGTGCATGACTTATGTCCTCGTTTCGTCACCAAGAAAACTAGCAGAACATCTCAATCGACCATCTTTCAAGCTTGATTCCCGCGTCCTCAGGGATGTATGATTACAAAGCCGGTAATCATTGGGACAGTACTCTTCATAACAAGGATGAGTATCAGACCCTGAATATAACACACGGGCAAGAGACGGGCAGCGTGGAATACGGGCGCGGGTATCAAGGTAATCCGCCCGTCACGGAGAAACCCTGGAGCTCCGCGCAGGGCAGGAGGATTGCGCGTCAGGATGGCCGGAGCTTGAGAGGCTCTGAGTCATAGTTATCCACATATCTTTAGGACATTGTGTGCCGTTTTGTGAAAGAGAGTTTGAGTCAGATTAGCAGGCCTCGGATATGGGTTATTTGGATGAAGAGATCCGCGCAGGGCGGGACTGAGTTGGAGAAGGGCAGACGGGTAATTTTCAAGTAGCCGTAGAGATTCTTGAGGAAGTGCTAGCGCGACGTGGTTCAGTACAAGATGCAGCTGTATCGTGCTAGGAAGGCTCGCTACACTTTGTAGTCCTCAGGCAGACTAAAAGAAGACGCAGATCGTGGAGTAACGCAGGTGAATCTCCCTCGCGTCGATGCAGATCCCGAGAGAAGGCCAGTGCTAATAAAAGGGCGCCTCGGAGGGTACAATGAAGTTAAGTGGGGCTGCCTCAAAGTTCATGCGCACGATGCAACACATAGGCGTGAAATGACTGTGAACATTCCCAAATAGGACATGACGGTAATGAGTGGAAGAAGAGATCATCGAACACCTCTCGTGGGTATCAGCAGATCTGTGCAGCTCCGGGAGTGACGTTAAATAGCCCGTGGGAGAAAGAGCGTAGTGACGTCAAGCGCGCACAAACCCTCGATCCCCCAGTCGACATACACCCTCCTGTGTATATCGACCGCATCTGGTTTTCTGGTTGTGGCGTAACCCGCGAACGTGTTGACCGTCCGAATGCGGATTCATTAGGGCTGGTGTCAAAGAGATATTTCCAGATCGAGATGTCCGTCGATCTGGAAAGGTATCCGTTCGGCGTCCAGTTTTTCCTCCTGGCAGTTGTGCTCCTGAGGCTTCCAAACGTGGCAGAGAGTAAATCTGATTCTTTGACACGAAATTCAAAGGCACTCATATGTTATGACAGAAGCCAATTTCAATGAATGAACTGTGGTGACCTAGGCATGCACCGCCCCTCGAGCGACCCAAGGAGAGACAATGAACATGTGAATAGCAGAAGAGCGATAGCAACGTATGAGTGTGTACTAAATATGTTGCAAATGTATATACAAATGTTTATAACACGCTAGGACAAATATGCTTCTGGTACAAAAAATCGCAACTCAGAGACGCGTAGCTAGCCTAAAAATGCACCATAAAGAAACCGTAGACGTGCTGTGAGTCAGTTAGTCATAGAGTCATCGAAGTTCGGTATCGTTCTCCAATACTCCTGGAAAATCGATGAGTGGATGTAAACCAGCGGAAGAGAAGACCGTCGAACAGCGTTCCAGGATCTCGTAGCAAGATCCGAGTCCCATACTGAACGTGAAGCGTCCGCTTGATTTCTAGGAAATGTGCAAGCACGGGCTGATAGGGACACATATTTCTTTACTATAGCCAAAGGACTCCGAAATAGTATTGGCGGTCCTGTGTCCACAGCGTATCAATTTTGACATTTCAAAGAATATTGTTGCATTGGACGTACATACACATCTGACGATGATGGCAAGAGAACTGGCCGACTTGATCTGACCCGAGACAATTCACAAAACCTCCCCGAGAAAGGTGTGCTCAGATTGTGAACGAGAATATAAATGAAATTATTAGATGGTAATTCTCCGCGTGATAACTGTTGAAAGATTAATGTATGTAGTACATTGTGAGTGTCACAAATAAAACAAAGATTGTCCCAGTAAGGTGTAAAGGGAGAGCCAGGTTAGTGCTTAGGGTTGTTAGGTTTGTCGTCGCTGTGGCTTGGAATGAGTCGCTGAAACAACGGACAGGTACGCATTTTCCTCTCACCTATAACCCATCTTTCCGGGAACGACCCCAAATGCCGGCCCTCCTTTCCCAAACATCTTCCTCACGTCCTCCACCAACTCCTGGGGCCTTTCATGGGCGGCGAAATGCCCTCCACTAGTATGCTCGGATTCACAGACAACATTACCGGTCGTACGAGCCCAGCTAAGCATTAGGTCAGTCACGACTCGACAACGAGAGGCCCGGATAAGGCACTTACTGTCGGGGTACGCAGTAGTGTTCTGCTGGGAAGTATGATATGCCGAGAGGTATGGGGAGCCTCTCAGTCATCATACCAATATCGGATGACCCAAACACCTCGTAGTATATACGGATCGATGCTGTAGGCCCCGCTCTTGAGAACCAGTATATCGATATCCACGTCAAGACTACAAAGAAGATATAGATCACTTTCGAAAGATGTTAGGTCGAGCCACATACCTTCGTCATCTTCCCAGGGGTATTCGTCAGTCCAGTTGACCAGTTTCTCAAATATCCACGCAAGTAGTCCAACAGGGGAGTCCATGAGGGAGTATCCCATCGTTTGAGGTTGAGTAGCATGTTCGATTAGGTAGCCTTCGCCCTTTGTACGGAACCATTGGCTCCATTTCAGTCCGGCTTTCTCTGTTTCTGTATATGGCGTAACGAGGTGTTGAAACAGCAGGACTGGCTCGTAGATGGTCGGACGGCGTCCCCTGGAAAAGAGGTCAGTCAAGTGAGGATCGGCGAAGAGGAGAAGACACCCACGTGGGTGTATTTGTATGCAAAGCTTTACTATGTTCTCCACCGTAGAGGCTGGCAATTTTTCGCGTAATCTTTATGATGGACATTAGTAATGATGATAAGGTATTGACGAAACAGCGACACTCACGAGGCCTCCCCAGTCTCCTCCCTGCGTCACTGGAAGTAAAATACCAATAAGTGCTCCTGTTCGTAATTGGTACGACGATGACGTACCATATTCATTGTATCCGAGCGCCACCATGAGCTTCTCAGCAACCTATAGGGTTACGTAGCGTAAGCGATACTGCAGCCATGCCAGTAGAGAGCCATACCTCGGCATACTGGGCTAGTCTGAACCCTTGCTTCTTGCTATCCTCCGAAAACCCGTATCCCGGTAGGCTCAATGCAACGACGTGGAAACTCGGATGATCTGGCGAGGAGGACGTCAACAGCGGGAGAATCTTGCGCACTTCGATGAAGCTCCCTGGCCCTAAAAGGATAGATCAGCCACGGAATGCGTAGATAGAATCTAGAAAGCACGCACATCCATGAACGAAGAGCAGCGGCACAGCACCCTCGACCTCGCTCTTCTTGTGCACATAGTGGATGTTCAGCACTCCAAACCCGTCTACTTCGATATCCCGAGTGAACTGCGGAAGCTCCGCGTTAAGAGCGGCTTCTTGTGCCCTCCAGTCAAAGCCGTCTCTCCACCGAGTGACGAGACGCTTGATGTCCTTTAGCGGTACACCATACTTCTTCCCGGATCCTTCGAGTTCGTCTGGGAGTCTGATCAAGGAGAGTTTTTGTTGGAGGAGCTTGAGCTCGTCGTCCGGAATAGATATCTTGAACGGTAGTTCTTGTGCCACCATTGTTAACGATGCAGGATACGATGGGAATACGAGGAGGGTGCTAGGAATGTTAGCTTCTATGATGCTCCATGGACCGAAGATAATGCCACGGCATGCCCGAGTCGGAAGAAATAGTTGTGTGCCGAATCGGAAAAGAAGACGAGGAACGAAGTTTGTGTTATCTTTAGAATTCGGATACCCGCAATGACCAATGCCCGAGGAGGTGTTCTTCAATTCTTGAGCGTCGAAACCACGAAAATTTAAACGATGAAGAACTCAGACGAAAAGCGGGCTAATGGAAGTGGTGCAAAAGTACGACAGTGATTTTCTGATTCGCAAAGTCACGGACCTCGGCCCGGTTTCGATAATATCAAGTCACTGGAGACGCAATGACGTCCATGTATCTTGCAATACAGTCCAAAGCCATCAAGTCAGGGCCAGAAATTACGAATGATTCCCCGAACATTCGGGAGCCTCTTCCTCAGCCGCTCTTCCTTCACTGACTACCACTGCAGACAGATCATGTCAACTGACTTTAATTGATAAAAAAAAAGGCGAAGATACTCACAAAGCCTGCGTCTACAAACGATGCATCAGAAAACTGGCGGCCTTCTGTTTGAAATCATGGGCATTAATGACACTGGTACTATACGGTCAGTCCTCCTGATGGTCCGGAAACAAATTGGACCACTTGCATGTGGTCTCGAGATACCGTCTCCATTTCGTTCCCAAGGCATCTCCGTTCTCGGATAGTTGCCTATAGCCACTTCGCCCTCCTTGCCCACCCATCCATCAGACTGCCAGTAGAAATCAATTTCGCATGCAGCATGGCCTTGGCCTTGCCAAGGCGAGCAGCAGCAGCATTGTATTCTTTGATTGCTATGGCTTCCATGCGTCTCGTCATGATTCTTTGCTATGAACTCAGGATCCTCGGAGATGGCGTATCGATAAGTAGCTAAAAATAGCACGGATGGAAGCGGTCTAAAAATATAACCGAATTTAGTCAAGAAAAGCTCTACGAACACCTGCACCTACGTGGTCTTTCGCCGACACGGAGGGTACGAAATACATGACTGATTATCCTAAGCGGTTGAATAAAGGTCGATTCGTCAACGTTACGCTTGAGTTATATTCCGACGATTCTCGGAGGAATCATCGTAAGAACGAACATTCGGCAACGTGATATGTACTTAAATGGCGCTGTTTGTGCTCCCGGTCACTGAAAATATTTTAACATGACATACGCAACTTGCGGACACGACACACTGAAGACTGTATCCCACTCGGACCCGCTCCTTATCGACATCAGTGGAGTCGGACCCGGTTCCTATACATCGCAGAGCAGATTTTCTTATGTTCGGCTACGTGCCTGTCGCCTGTCTATCAACGTTTCGTTACGATTGCAATGCAAGGCGATGACTCACATGGTAGATGATAGATACATTGTCCATTACCTTGGTCAAACCGGACCTGTTCCTACAGTCTGCTAGTAGCCTGTCCAAGAATTTAGCTATCGAAAAATGTGATAAAGGGTTGAACTGACGTATCAAATGCTGGGGAGTAATACAACACAAGGACATCGTTATTTGAAGCGAAGACGTTCGCTGAATCGTCTTCCTCGTCGATTAGCATGGCCGAGACTGAAGCGTACCCAACCATATTACACATCGACAGCACGAGTACAACATAGTCAACAATGTCTAGATGATCCTTAACTGCACCGCCATTAAGGGTTTGATTTCGGATTTTTGAATAGTAGACCTGAAGTAGTGTTGCTACCCAACGTGATGTTGTCGTATTCAATACAAGTCCGACCGAACCTTACGTTTTAATCCTCGTTGAATAATGGCTAAGGACATTGCGGACTGAGCGGGAGCCAGTGATCAACACGCTACTTATCTGAAGCTCAGCCTGTGTACCAGACGCGAGTAGGTAATCTGGGGTGTCCTCTTGAGATGAGAATGTACCACTGTAAATGGTGAAATAAACGTAGACCAACCTTCCGGACATGCTCAAAGCTCCCCGAGAAAATGCATCGAGAGATAGGCTCAAGAGAGATGAGTAATTTATCGTAAATTGTTTATTGGTCCTAAAAACTGGATTAACAAGTCAGCACGAATAATCTTGTGAGAAGGACGAGATGCACACCGTGCATGCAAGCGAGGTACTGCGTAGCGTTCCTTAGCCATCGTCCTTCCCGCGTCCTTTCGTGAAAAGCCAACGAAAACGGCAAAAACAAGTATCAGCCGCCAAGGAGCGACCAATTTACTGGGCATAGCCAGTCTGCCATATGATGGTGTGTGTGGTGCGGTGTGATCACTGAGGGTAAAAGTTTCTTCGGCTGACGCGATTCGAAATGAAAAGGATCACGCACCACGTGATGACGAAGAAATTAAAATAGGGGTTCTCTAACTCTTTTGCTCCCACACGTACCGGCAACATCAGTCACTCGTCCAAATAACTCAGGCCGGCATCCTCGCTGCCAGTAAGCTTTGTCTTCAAGCAACACCCGTTAATCAAATATTACTTAATGGCATGGTTGTTCAAACAAGACGAACGAAGCAAGTATCGTCTCGGACGCTTCCCTAGATACGTCTTTCATATTTTGAATTTTATAGTCGGTCTGCAATGACAATTTTTTCAGAATTCCCTTGGATTTCCGGCAACATTTCCCCTCAAAAAATAGACTATGCACGCGCGCGGCATCTATGGGAGATATCTACTAGGCTGTCCTATGAAATTACGGCATCACTGCCTGCTTTCTGTATTTCGTGGGAGCCCTCGGCATCATGCTTCGACACGGTTGCGAGACGCTTTGTTCAGCCACTGGGGAGGCCATCCATGACCAATGCACCGGATTCTCTAGATTGAACTTGCAACACCCATCCTTGGGTCTTTCGAATCTTAAGATGAGTACACTGGCATAAGATCTAAATAGTGGTGCCAGTAGATTTTGCACGACGCCTAACTTTTTTGTAAAATCGTAGGATAATGCGACAGCTGAAAAGGTGAAAAGGTGTGTGGCCCGAGATTATAGTTCAATGGTGTCTGCACAAAGCCCTTGTAGCCGTCTTTGTCGGGATGTGAAGACCTTTCAATCAAAACAACAATGATTTTCTGGCTCATCCTTCCTGTACGACAAGGAAACCACCGAAAACGTGTGGTCCGTACTGTGATGTCTTCGTTATTAAGTTTATTATTGTTATCGACCCTTTGGCCCAAAGTCGGGGTGGCATTAATACGCAAGTATATAAAGCTCTCTGGGACGCCGCAGAATTCCCCATATTCTGCCCCTGATAAGCAATGTCATCAGAGGTAAAAGCTTAGCTGTTTCCTCAAATCGTTCATCTCACGCTTCTCGCAGATCTTCACGCTTCCTCCTTTTGCCAACCTCTGCCAGTCATTGGTACGTATCTTTTGAAAAGGACTGTCCGGATTTCTTACATATTGGCTGATAGCATGTTCCGCCTCCTTCGCAACGCCAAGGAGTCCTTGTCCAGCCAAACATCGGACCTATCCCGCCACTTTATACATCGCCTCCTGTGGTGCGCTTGCTGAGTGTCGCTGTCTTTTGAATTCTAATTGTTTCGTTAGATCAACGTCGGTTCGGATGGCTATGAAGTCATTCAAGGACCATTGAACCACGATCAGCGCTGGATGTTACAAGGCCGATCCTCATTCCCCGGTGAAGTTCTAATGAATGTTGTCAGTCTATTGTCCCTTTTCATTTGACTTAGATCTGAAGAAGCTCTCTAGCCGTCCGGGAATCACTTCATTATGCTGAAGGGACACGGACCAACGTCATATTGTGAACCAGTACAAAGTTCTGACAAATGCTATGTCCCCTCCACTCAGCAACCCGGAGGTTATTGTTTTATTCTGCGACACCAAAGGTCCGTCGTCCAGCAGTTAAAAATTCGACCACGCAAGGCCCACGGGAATAGCTTCGTCGTCTATCTTCATCGACCTCTGGGGGACCAGCGCTCTACTATTCCCGTTCAGGGTGCTATTCCGTTCATATCAACCGACACGATGGAGGGTCTTCCCGGAGTCAGTATAAGCCGCCTGCTTTGCGAAGAACCAGGTATCCTGGTCAACGCTAACAGTGTTATTCAGCCTCCTGAACTTAAAGGCAGCCCATTTGGTATTATGGTGGAGATTGCAGTGAGAACTTTGACTTGGACGCAATAGACTACACTCAATTTTCTTTTAGGCTGCTGGATACAATGGGGTGGTTAAAAATGGTTAAAAATGGAGTGTACTCACGGATGGATGACTCACTTGGGCTTAGCAAGACAGCTAGCTTATGGCTTTTATCATTTGTTCAACAAGGTATGAGGTCGTTGTTCACGTCCCACGCTACACAACTGAGTAATATGACAGACCCCCCAACGAACGCATTTCAATATGACAAACCTGAGGCTGGTCGCTCTTTACAAGTTAGAGGGTTCAAAAGATCACGTTTGGAACGTGGCGTACGCAGTAGTGAATCCTTAATCTTCGAGGTGCTGTAGATGAACACGGCTTTGTTGTAAATCTACCAATCTATATCAATCTCCTAGAGCTATTAGTTCGAACTAAGGCTCCTAGGAGGGAAAATACACATTGATTTCTGCGTATCTTTGCCGGAGCCGGCTGTTGCTCCTGTCTTTCATGACTGGTTGAAGCGAATAGGACGCGAAATACATGGACTGGGAATATATGCATGAAAGATGATTCGGTGACGAGTAGAGATGTCCTTCTAATCATATACACGTTCCACGCTGAAGATTCGGTTCTAAGCACGCTATGATTTTAAACGGCCAGTCTAATGCATGTCTAATGACTATCAGGGTTAAGAAAAAGACCGGCACTACTAAACAAATGAGCATCAGACGCTCTAGCCTGAATGTAGAAATCCAATCCGCAATCGCATGCGCGATGTGTGAATCGCAGATCCTATTTCTGTAAGGATCCCGCGCAGGAAGCGATGATAGGGTGACTCCTCGGAAAAAGAGGTCTGGCCATTTGAGGTAGTATAATTAGTATGGGATAAACGAGGAGGAGGAGGAGGAGGAGGAGGAAGCTATCCTTTCATTGAAAGCACGCCGTACATCATTTCCCTGGATTTGAGGCTCCATTGTAGGGGCTTCCGCAATTGCCACAGAAAGAAAGTTGTACACGATCTTCAATTAGGTCACCTTGGAGGTTGTGTTAAGTCCTCGTAGCTACAAAATCGGTAGATTGACATTCGTGGAATCACTTCTTTGCCAAGAGTATAGACTTGCACCCAGGAGTCTGAGTCAGGAGTCAGGACATTGTTTACACGCAGACTGAAAGAATTGCCCAGAGAACGACGCCTCTGTGCGCATTTATACAGCCGTTCAGAATAACGTTGGCAACAGAAGCGCCCACGAGCACAACATCCAGATGGTGGTAAATCCATGGAAGCGAGGCAGATGACGTAATGCTCAAATTGATCTTCGCCTCAATCACGTATGGTCGATTTTATGTCTTTTGTCTATCGAGCTTCCCGTATACTAGCGCCACCTCCTACTTGTATTATCCTTCTCAGTCTTGACTCTGGATGTACAGGAAGCTATAATTGTGGTCTCTCCTCCTCGATGTCACCCATTTTCTACCACTTCGTTGTCCTCATGTTCGTGAACTCTAATCCTGAGGTGTCCATCTACACCCCCCGCTGAAGATGACACCGTTCGGTTCCCTGAGTGATTCCTCGTCTCTTTCTCTTCACAGACGTCTTCTTGCCGTTGTCGGTGACCTAGCGACAATCGGTGTGGCTTGTAGGCCCACATCAAAATCCGAATTTCTGAACTGCGGGTGGCGTAGTCCCTTGAAGCTCAAGAGGTCATCTTTTGTTTCTTATGGCCTACTGGGCTGTGCCGTTGGAGGTGCTCCACTATTGTGGCGCCGGATTCAAATGGAACATATTACGTCGATGACCAGGGAGAATGTCTTGCCTATATATCAATATCAGTGATTGGCTCATCTAAATCTTGATGGAGATGATTTTCAGCCCTGGAATTTGAGTGTATTACCCCCCGAATGAGTAACCGTCCAGGACCGCGGGAGAACAAATGGACTAAGACTCATATCCATTATTGCATTTCCTCAGTGAGAGATACGGCACCATACCGTCATCCGGTGCCTTTCATATTTGCCACGAGGAGATCTCTCTTGTCGTGGGTAGAAGTCAGCAATGTATGCAATCATCGTCTCTTCTTCCCAGACCTGTCCTCCTTTGACTCGTAGCAACGACACTATTCCAACGCCGGAGTCTTGGAAACAACATTGAAACTCAACGCCATGACATTTGCTCGGTTCAGCTACATTGAAACTCGCTCGATCCTAATTCGCCGGGTCCTCCTCTATCAATAGTAAATACTAATGATTGCCCGGTCTAAATCTTGATGGAGATGATTTTCAGCCCCAGAATCTGGGTGTATTATCACCCGAATAAGTAATCGCCAAGGACCGCGGGAGAACAATATGGACTGAGATTCATATCCGTTATTGCATTTCATCCGTTGGACAGTAGTCCGCTTCCAGTTACGAGATGCGGCACATAGGCTCTCACCCGGTGCCTTTCATTAGCAAGCAGGATGACTCCCTCGTTGCGAGTGAAGTCAGTGATGCTTGCAATCATCATCTTTCCTCCTTAGCCCCGCCTCCATTTGACTGGTCGCAATTACACTATCTATTATCATTTATATGAATACCGGAAGCCTTGGAAACAATGCCTAAACTCGACACCATGGCATTTGCTCGGTTTACCAGTATCGATGACAATTGAACCTCGCTCGATTTTAATTCGCCGTTCCTTGCCGGGGGCCGCCTCTATGAAATTTCATTTTGAACTTGGGGATTTTCGGGATTCCCCCGCCCCCTTGTCTATTTAGGTGTAAATGCCGGCTACCCGGAACCGACTGGTCGCCAGGCACCTTCCCCAGTTCAGGCGACATACGTCTGGAACTCCCCGACGTCAGTCAGTTTCCAAGTACTTCCGCTCTCACGTTCCTGAGACTAGTTTGGAGTCCTCAGTTGTTGGACCGATGAGGGTTAAATTCACGGGTTAGGTTCGGCGTTGAGCGTGAGGTGGAGTGAGAAAAGCTTAGGGTAGATCTATCGCGAGGTAGTAAACATCTGCGGGTAAGAACCATTTAATGGTTTAATTCGCCACCCGGACCCGCGATGTGTAGGCAAGGTTGGGAGAATGAATAATATTAAGTCATAAGGATATCGACAAGTGGTAAGCGGTACAGTGTATCCGAAATGCCAGCAGATGAAAAGCAAGAAAGAGTGAAAGCGACAAAGACTAGAAAGTCAATGCATCCTTGCGTACAAACGCATAGCACCGTGTTCATCCCTCACCTCGCTCATCTGGCGCCTATCAAAGTCTCTCTCCCCATACTTCTCGTCATACCCGGACGAACGATATACCTCCCTCGCAGACCGTAGGTTGCCCCTCGTCTCCTCCTCGTCATTATCAGAAGACGTGCTCGACGACGACGACGGGTGCCACACATATTCCGATTCGTTTATCCGAAGTTTCTGGTAGGGACGGCATACGCGCCACGAGGACGGGTATTTGGGACCCGTAGCGGCGGCGCCGGGGTTGGTATGATTTCGGTAGTGGCGGCGCATGTTGGAGTTGACGTTGAATCCCCTACCGCAGCCAGGGAATGGACACTGGAATGCTGTGAAATAATAAGCCAAAAAAATTATGAGGCTGTTGTTGTAGAGCTCACGTGTAGCACCGGTATGCGTGTTGACGTGTATCCTGAGGCTACTGGGTCTGTTGAAGCGTTTATTGCACACTGTACAGATGTGCTTTTTGTCTTCCTTGGCAAGGCCTTCATCGTCATCTTCACTGGACAGGGAACTGGACTTGTAACGTGGCGGCGGCGGGTATGGGAGTGAGGTAGACGATGCGAGTGAGGCAGAGGATGGGTCGGACCGGAGCACGTTGGAGGAGCATCGTGTATCTCTGCTAGGTGGCGGTGGTGGCGGGGGGGAAGGGATCACCGTCGGCGGAGCGCGTCGCCAGTCGGGTGGACTGCGCAGCATGTGCTCTGGAAATATTGTGTTAGCTGCACGTCCAGTAGGAGAAAGGACGGAGAGATTAATACCTGGAAACATTTCGTGTATGCTCGGAAGAGAGAATGTCATTGTAATCGTCGGTGGTTGGACTTGGGGGAGGAAAGAGCGAAACACCAAGTGAGCCGGCGGTTATATAGTGGTCGCCTTGGTCTAGATCGGCAACTATGCGGGTTGCCGAGATCATCCCCGATCTGGATGTAACAAGATCAATTATTCACTCCTGGAGACGAGTGTGGCGTCGTGGATCCATCATCAATATGTGTTTTGACGGTAGCACCGGTCGCCTTGTACCCGGAGCGGTACTGAGACCGCGCTCGAGCGGTATCGCAATCCGCTTTCATAAATTAAAAAAATGCCCTTACGTCTGAAAAATATTCGATGAGCAAGATAGACAGATTTAGACAAGAGACACACCGCGTCCAGCATTTTCTCTCTGAATGTTGTAAGCCTGCAGTCATTAGATCAATCCATTCCAGACGCACCTCATACGTTCAGACCCGAGACCAGCGGATCAGTATCATGATCGACAACTTCCACGCAAAAAATGATGCTGATCTCCGTCTAAAATGCCTGGGGTAATATCCGGGTCTTCGTTCGTGGAAGAGCTAGATAGTAGGCAAATTGAGTTCAAACAGCACCGTCTTGTAAGACGTCCATTTCTGTGATCATATTGTGAGTAAAGAATACTTAACAAGTGGTTCCTCCCACCTCAAGGACTCGCCGGTGTTTGGGATCCTTATTCAGGCTCGAAACGGTAAGCTATCCGTGCTTATCCCTGACGGTGTCTCGCCTAACTTTCCCGTTTAACCGTTTTCCCGTGGACCTGTGCAAGGCGTTGAGCCCGCCAAACCGGGGTGAAATACCCGCCGTATATAACGGGAGTCGAGATGATGTAAAATCGACTGAGAACAAAACAGTGGTGATCTTCCGACAGCTAGTGTTGTCGTCCATCAACAGAGTCCGAAACAGTATATGTATACGGAAACCACTGGTTAGTCGAAAATAGGTGCCACGAACTGTCTGTCACACGTAGAATTCTCAGCTCCGAATCCTACTCCGCCAGCGCTAATCATTATCATCAGTGAACATAATCGAAGTCAGAAGATACGGCACGTACAGAGCGCCAAGAGGCCTAGAAAATCCGTCAACTATTCCAGAGAGCGTAAGCTGTCGTTTACAGTTCAGGCCGCACTGACAGGCCGAGATCCGTCTATGAAGGAAATGAACGTCGCAGAACGTACAAGCAAAAAGACGCGTACCTCGAAAACCCGACGATGCCATACACCCGCCGCGTCTTCCATTTATCCACATAATACGTTTGACACGTATGCCGACCGAGGTATTGACAGCGCTGTAAATAACATGCCGGTTACGACGAGTCCTAGTTAATGACTCGAGCTATCAATACGACACCTAGGCTCACTTCGTATCAAGCTCATAATAGCGGTGTTTTGGACTGCGCCGGAGATTAGAAGAGCGCCCCGTCATAGGAGAAAGGAGACCGTACAACTGATGCTCCCGCTGACCGTAGGTAATTGAACGGGAGACTTCACCGCAGGGCCTGGATCAAACCCCTCCTGGACACCAAAAGGCGAGCAGGACGAGACGAAGGAGAAATAATTCATGCCGTATATTCTCGGAAATGTGTGGGTTTTGACATTTAGCAAGAGGTATAAAAAAAAAAAAGATGGGATGGACCATCGCTGTCGCCGTCTTCAGCATTTACCCCTTGTCGTCGAGGGCGTTGATGAGCGCACATGATGTGCGCAGCATCTGCGACAAAAATTAATGGCCGACTCGCAAGAACAAGGTGAGCGGTGCATCATAGTTGGGAAAAGGAGAGAAAAGGTCGGATTATGTAATCCAGTTGCCCTCAGTTCAGTTCCGCGCCGTCATGCCGCTTTACCAAATACAAGGGCAATCTCCCTTTCGTTATTCGAGATGGCCTTTATCTCATTAATTTCTAGCAACGTCAATCCTCCATGAAGGTAGAGCGGCTCCTCCATATAAACGCTACCGATTCCGAGGATCCGGACTGTACACCCACTCTACACGCCTAGCTCTCCTTCTGTTCTCCTTCAACCGTCTTCCTAGTAGCGAGACTCTATTGAAAGGGTATCTTCCACATGCTCATCCATTCACCTCGGAACTTTTTGTGATTCGCCTATTCCTGAATCCTGCTAACTTACACGGTCCAGGTTGATTGTAACCGAGTTCTCTTTCTACTTTCCTCTTATAGGGCGTGGAGCTTAAGAACGTGCGCGCGTTCATATCGAACTAGACTTGATTCTCATGTTCCTTCCTCCATGGAAGAGCATTGCAGCACGGATCTACCTCTACCTTCAAACACGAGCCTACATACCTATGTGATCCTCCATTCTGTCTCCCGCTCCAGGTTTCAACATTCCATATGACACACTTTCAGATGATACATACACCTGTATTCAAACCCGGGCCGTTGCCAGGGCTCCCGGATAGCGAACCGTTCTGCCCCCCCTTCCAATCCCATCAACCACAGGGTCAAAGTCGATTTTCGTGTTGGGATCTTTGATTAGTGTGTGATGTATCATAAGCACAGCCGGGTCCCGCGGATAGGTATCCGCCCCCTCCCCGGTTCTAGATTCATTCATCGACGTCGGTGATGCGTATAGGACCATTGTTATTATTCATTAAACCTTGACACCAGTCACGAGTCTAGATCCCGCTCCTTTCCAAGCGGCTAAATCGCTATGCGTTGTATGCTGCAGAGCATTCTTGGCACATTCCGTTCTTACTGCTCATCTGACATCCACCCGAAGGAGCATCATCATCATCATCATATTACACGACATGGTCCGCTATAGAGACGGCCATGGCGTACGGTACAAATAACTAGCTAGGAAATCTATATACCGTACTACCCAACACATCCACAGGTGACGAGCCAGATTCCAGGACAGATAGCTGATCGACCGACGCTCAGAACGGAATTTCATTTTCTCTTCCATTCCGCCATGTCAAATTAATTGCTACATCTCTGTCTTCGGTTCTTCCACAGAATTACTGGTAGCGCATCTTTCTTTCTTTCTTCCTGGTAAGGTCAAAGGCTCATCGTCATATTATCTGACGGATGTGGCATAGATATATTATCGATGCCGCGTCAGCTCCATATTTTCCAAGTTCTTTTCTATATCCCTTTTCGTTGGCGTGGTCTTACATCTTTCTTTATCGTCCATTCAATGTCTGGGGATAGGCAGTGAGGGGAGAGGCTTGTTTCCCTCACTCCCTATTCTCAGACGTTGAATGGATGACTCCCGTTCGCCGAGCATGAGGCATACGGATGAAGAGCCGATGATCATCAATACACTTATTCTTATACGTGAACCACACGGCTGTACAATATGAGTCCGGGCTTCACGGACCGCTCGTGTGTTCAGAGCTAGATGTTTCTAGGTCTGTCGTGGGAGAGGAAATACCGTGGTGGGACAGAATTTATGTAGCCATTAACGAGATGTCGCTAAGCGATCGAGCAGTCCTAGACCAAGACCAAGAGAAGAATGCGGATCACTCGCAGATCCCAGTGATAATAAACAGGCCCCTCGGAGGAACAATGTACGAATATTGCCTCACTTTCTGATCTCGCGGTAATGGAGTGGGAGAAGACCAAGATCTGCGCAACCCCGGGAGCGACGTTGCTGCGAGAAGATTAGCCGTGGGAACTGACGGCAGATATGAGGAATAATTAGTATGGGAACGCAGTGACGTGGATCCTCCGTGCCAAAATGGTGACGTCAAGTTCGTGCACAAAACCTCCGAGTCGGGTGCTGAAGATCCCCTCCGCGACCGTCCCTGTGTACAACCGCCGTGTCTGCTGTTCTGATCGTGGCGCGACCTCTGTTGCGCTTCCCGCCGAAATCAACAGGGACTTTTGAATTACTGGAGCCAATAGGATCGTAAACTCTGAGGGCACCCCGATGACAAGTGGAATTTCAAGACGCACAACAACGTACCACGTTGTCGTCCCTTGATCCGAATGCGAAAACAAAACAAAAGGGATAAAAGCGCGAATCGGAATCAGTGCTTTAAAATCATCACGCCCGGGATGCGCGAAAGTGCCAGTTTAAGATCGTATGGATTGCCGTAAATTTTCAATTCCTCCCGTGTATCTGATGTGGAGTTCAAAGATTATTGCGCACACGACCATACCCAGGGCTTGTGTGATACTCAAAAGCGCCGAACAATCTCCCTGATTAAGTGCATCCTCGTTGTGTATAGAGCTTCCCATGGGGGAAAATCAAGTGCCCATCGACCGGGAGAGCGTGAACACCAAAGAACTGGTGGTAGATCCAAGTAATGCGTAGGCAATGAATAATGATACACGAGCAAGCCCCAAGTCAAAGAGAGACGAGTGGCGCTCGAGATGGAAGGTTTAAGGATCAGGGTATTTCGAGCTAATACACGAGGTAATGGATACTCAAGTAAAACCCGAGTCGTGAGTGAGTAATCGGATGTCTGAAAGCGAAGTTCCAACCACCAAGACGGATCCAATAAGGGTGCTAACAAGCGCACGGCGTAGTTGGAAGGCAAATGGAACGGCAAGCGCTGGGCGTAACCAATCAGAAAGGCTTAAATCACACAGTTATTAGCTGCGCGCCGTCACCGTATTGTACGGTGATACGGCTTCCGTGTACGGTATACGTACCGAAGCCGTGAGCACTCTAGGTGATACCGTACATTACGGCCATCGACGACCGTATTTGCATGGCAGTGCTACCAGGCATGAATGTACATTTTTGAGGCCGGTATGCAGCCTGTAAGTAGGTTCGAAGCCACTCACTATCATACCATTTCAGATGTCTATCTGTACAATGCATCTACAGGTCGAATTAAAGCCTGTAGGGTAGTATGACCCCATGATGTAGGCTCCTAATCCTTTTCATCGACGAAGAAAACCGTTGATTCCTGGTCATGATATATTCAGGGTGTGTTAAACTGCATGGTATGCCATTAATGACACATTGAGGACCACGTTCACACTAATTATAGAAACATACCCAGTTACAGCTAGTACGGCCGTATATACGGCTTTGACGGTCATAATTGTATGGATCGAAGCCGTCAGCCAAGTTGATTATACGGTATACGGTCGGTTACGGACGGTGCGCAGCCCTAACAGTTAAGTGGATTTCGAAGTGTAGTAAAATCAGATTGAGATTCTCGAATAAAATGGTAGAGACAGTTACTAGTAAATCGTCGAGTCATTAATGTTCTGTATCAGCGGGGGGAATGGAGAAAATACTGGTCAAGACCGAGAAGGCCGAGAGCAGGTATGTGTGATATCCATAACAGGAAGCGGTCCGAATCAGAGGGTATGAATGCTCTCAGGACCCCACGATGACGCTACACTTGCCTTCCGTGAAGAGGATCCTGGTGATGGGCACCCTACACCCATTTCTTTGCAAGCGAGGATTCACACATCGATAAATTGTGAGGAATTGTTCTTCGAGTGTGTATGTAGAGATGAAGTGATGTATACGCTCGGATATATGCAGATGTTTAATACTGAGATGCTTGTCTTCTTATGAAGCCGGGTCCCTGGTAGCGAGGCCATCAAGTTACTTCTCTTTGAAGCCTCTCGCCAACAGCTGCACATATGATCTCGGTACGGGCAGGCTTTACATCATCTCGATAGCAAGGCTAATATCACGCATCCTAGGCCTGCTAGGTACATTCTGGTGGCTATATCAGATGAGCTGAATCACGACCGCCGAGGTGGCTATTGAATGAAAATCTTTCATTCACGGAACCTGTATCCAACATTGGCTTTGCAAACAGCGCTGGAAATGTATTTCTAGACGTCAGCGCCTCGCTCGTAAGACGGGCGGGGGTATTTTAACATCACGATCATGAGCACTTTCGTAACAAAAAAAGATGGAAGCGCGAATCCACATCAATATTCACAAAGGTGATTACAACTTTTAAAAATAGTCGATGCCTGCGGTTGGGATACCTGGTAACAAAGAAGATTGGAGCCCGCGAAATTGAACAAGTAAATGAATGGCAACTCGGTCTCCGAATCGGACTCGGACTCGGTCGGATACATCACGGTGTTATCGCTCCTAGCACTACGCGAGTCCAGACTGACGAGTTCCGGTGGAATGGGTAATGGCAAACGAATAAAGGTGCAATTGACTAGTAAACGATACAATGTAATCCAATGGTGCGTGAAGTATAATCATGAGAGAGGAAATATATGTAGCACGAAAGCAAGAAACAAGACAGCAATAGAGATAGAGAGAAATGATCAACGACCCTTCGCATATGAGTACCTCGCTGAGGCTCCATAATTATATTCATCCCTCGCGCTGCTCATCCTGCGTCGATCATATTCCCTCTCATCGTACCGTTCTTCGTACCGTTCTCTCCGCTCATTACCTTGAGAACGATACTCTTCTCTCGCTCGATGAACCCTATGCATCGACTGTTCGTCATCTTCTTCATCGGATGATGTGCTCGACGATGACGGTGGGTGCCATACGTATTCGGATTTGGATATGCGGCGTTTCTGACTCGGGTGCGAGGAAGAAGAAGAAGAAGGGGAAGAGGGATACGAGGGGTGTCGGATAGAAGCGGAGGAGGGAGTAGGGAAGAGAGAGGCTGCGCCGGGGTTGGTATGGTTCCGGTAGTGACGGCGCATGTTGGAGTTCACATTGAATTCACGACCGCAGCCAGGGAATGGACACCGGAATGCTGGGAGCACAAGATGATCAGGGATGGGTCAAATAGGAAATGAAATGGAGACTCACGGGTAGCACCTGTATGCGTGTTAATATGGATTCTAAGACTGCTAGGCCGATTGAAACGTTTGTGACAGGTCGTGCAGACATGTTTCTTGCCCTCCTTGGTGCCGTCCTCGTCATCTTCACTGGAGATGGGAGTGGACTCGCGGCGTGGCGGTGGGAAGGACTGCGGTTGGTATGGGAGCGACGCGGAGGATGCGATGTGCGTGAGAGACTCGGCTGCAGGGTCAGACCGGAGCACATCGAATGAGTATCGTGTAGCGTGGGAAGGTATGAGCGTCGGAGGGGCGCTGCCTTTCACGCGCGCTTCGGGCGGGACGCGCAGCAGATGCTCTGTAAGCAACTACTAGTTAGCTAATCATTCACGATGACAAACATGGGGGATGAGCACCTGGGAACATCTCGTGTATACTGGGCAGGGAGACAGGACTCGTGTTCATCGTGAGTGGGTGGGGAGGAAAGAACGAACGCCAATCAGCCGACGGTTTATATAGTGATGCCTCTTTGCTAGATCGGCAACTATCCGCAGTGCCGAGATCTTCCCGATGTGGATATATTCCCGGTTTGGGCAAGCCATCAATGACAATCATCTCTCTGACACCGCCCAGAAGAATCCTGCTTTTGTGAGGGGTGAATGTGGATCTTCGTTCGTCAAGCGCATGCCGGCGCCACAATCATGTTCGGCGGCTGTACTGCTGCGTGTGACCGGGAGGATCCCATAATGGGTTTCCCCATTTGCTTCGGGTGCCCCTCTCCGCCCGTCCGAGGTTTGGTGCTGACGTCACCAGGAACGACGATCTTGCTACGCCTGGAACCAAGTCCCATGCACGCGCGGACCCGCAGTTTCTCCCAAAATTCAACCGTTGTTTCCCAGACATCTCCAGGTTCACCATTGGTTGATTAATTATCACAGCAACAGCACTGCGGGCTGCGCAGATCTCCTGATTAACCACGGGCGGTGATCATTACCCTCTCATTCCCACCTCTCATTGGAACTTCTGTCCGAGGGGTCCCTCTACTAGCATGACTTCTTCTTCCGGGATCTGCATCTGCGTGAGGAAACGAAGATTCTCATTCTTAGTGCGCTTTGACTCCACGATCTGCGTCTTCATTTTAGTCTCTCCGAGGACCTACACGATGCGGCGCCACTTTCCATCAATCCACGGCTACCAAGAAATTATCCGCATCTCTTCTCCACTCTGCGCGGATCTGTTCATCCGTCGAGGTCAGGCATCTATTAGTAGTCCATGACTCCTCACCTCTTTCCATCCCACACCATGACCCACTCGGTTATCTAGAAAATTCCCTCCTGGTCTCCGTGACGAGCGGATTCAATTTCGCCTACCTACCCATGCCCGTGAAACTTTGATACTTTGCCATATGATAATCACGCGCCGAAAATAAAGATCAACGGTTCACTATCCGGCCATCCCTGACGACTTCCTGATGGTGGTCGAGTGAGATTTCTGGGTATCCTACTTTGCGAAACTCGTATCTGTCAAGAGCTTGAAACGATAGTGAGGAAAATAGGACTTCGAATGTTGATAGGCATCGCCTCATGAACCATTAACCTCGTGGAGTTATATCCCCTGCTTCGGATAATTCCAAGCGATGAGATGTGATAAATAGCGTAAGAATACACTTAACACTCAACAGAGACTCTTAGCCCTCGCACCTCGACTTGTACGCCAGAAAATTCAAGAGAGGAAGCAATTATTGTCTAGGAACCGAATAAATTAATTTTGACATAACGGAACGGAGAGAGAAAATGAAATTACGTCACTCTTTCTAGGGCAAGGGCATCGATATATTTCCCTCATGACCGCTGAACCTCCGGCATTTCCCGTAGTACTGGGATAAAATCAGCTTAATTGCGATGTTGGAAAGGGCCATTGGCATGAGTTTTGATAACACATCACAAAGTCGGAAGATCCTAATACTGTTCTAAAGATTAGCGCTGATGAATGATTCAATCCTCTCCTCCCGCCCACACGGATAACTTTCCGGGGCGCTATCATCGAATAAGATCCCAACACGAAAATCGAGGATGGTGGGAGGACTGTTCCTTGAGCGCGTGGTAACATGTCGTGAGAGGAATATGAGCGCAACTTTACGCTCCAGGAACAAGTAGAGGGGAAACTAGTTACAATCAAGAGAAGAAGGGGGAGGGAATAGACGAAGTAAAAAAGTCCAGAGGGTAATGAATTGAGGGACCCAAATACAAGGAAAGACGGGAAGCAAAAAAAGGTCCGAGGGCAATGAATTGACGAGAAACGGGAGAAGACTCGCTAACTGACTAGTAGAGGAAACGAAAGCATAAAGTTCCGAGTTAGACGGAGGGCTCTTATGCATGTGGGGGATTCTTTGGCTGCTAGTAGTAAGGATAACAAGCATGTAAAAGTCCGTGTCCTCGGAGTCAGATGGGGGCCCCGCTCTACCTTCATACTTAGTGGGGGATTGATGAAGTTACTAGAGATTAATTAATGCGTCGTGTACACAAATAAGAAAGACAGAGCGATTTAGAAAAGGCATATGATAGTGAGAGATGCAAAAACTCTAAAGCGTGGGCAAAAAAAATCGACGGAGCTGCAAATGGGTTATGTAATCCTCTTTTGCTTTCTCTTCCCAACTTTGATCCATAGGAAAGGAGGACGAGGTTTGGTCTTTACGTTCACTGTTTCATTCGCTAAAGTGATTGTCAGCGGCGACACTTGTCTGGGTTCTGTGGGGTACGTGGTTTTTTGTTTGGGACTCCGTTCCACTTGCACGTCGACTCGTTTTCTAGCAAAGCCCGGTGGGCCCGATTTCTGTACCTCATGCTTCTGTTGCATGTGTCGTCTCGCTCGTTACTACACTATAGTAGGGCGGTGGAGGTGAGGCTGCGTCCCACGGTTCCTGCTTGATAGATACTGTTTCTCCAAGGTACATTCTCCACCCGTTTTCGTGATGCGGTCAATAATATATGGGCTGATGCGTAGGTATCGGGAATATACTATTTCATCAGGCGTTAGCAGTTCCTTGCCTCCGCGCGTCATAAGGTGAGTTCGCCAGCCTCGATATGAGGCGAAGTGATATCTAACGCTGATTGACGTACAAGTACGCATACCCATTAAAGGTATTCACACGCGCTGAAGCCGCCGTCCCTACTAGGCGGGATAATCGGCGCCTTCACGAAGGACGGAGGCACCTTAACAATGCGCATGGATTGCAGGTACTACGTTCTCTGCAAACAGGATGTCGATCTCTTCGGAGGTGTGTCTTTCGTCTTTTACTTGCATCTTCTAAAATTAAGACGTTCATTGAGAGTATTGATCAAACGGCGTGCATTTGGGCGTTGCATGCGACACCGCTGTTTTAATCAAGGTACATGAGTCCTTGTCCAGGATGACTCACCCGCGAGCGGTGCTGTCATGGAAATGTCTATCGATGATACACGTCTCCAGGAGATGTTTGTCATTCATGCTGGTGTCCAGCACTCAATGGTATGACATTGACATCCTCATAACAACTGAGCGTCGTACGTTCAGAAGATATGCATCTGAAAAACCTCCGAAACAGTCAATGTAACGAAAAAAACCTCGTTTCGTACGATATTCATTCGTACGTACGACATATTTTTTCCGTATGAGAACCACAGATGTCCACAGGGCACTGACCGTCGGTCGTTTTAAAGACATGAATTCTAATCAACGGAGAATCGGCTGTTTTGTTATATCAGTGTAACCTTTCTTCAACACCCATTACGAAAGGCAACATCACAATAAAGGCTCCGTCATTGAAATAGAGGTACGTGATGCATGCCTTGACCTTCCCGTGATATGTCGTGTTTTTAAACTTTCAACGCGTTGGCTTATGTACGTGAACAATGATCCACCATCACGGAACCGTATCCTAGTCACTCAACTGTCGGAGGCTATATGTTTATTTTTTTCCAAAGCTTGATTCTAGACCCATATCCCTTGTGCGAGAGGCGGCTTTTCCACGCTGCTATCCACGGTTGTCCACCGCGCGGCCCGCCTGGCATCCATTAATGTCGCCTGCTACACGCTCGGGAGCGCAACTGCCAGGAGGAAAAGCTAGACAGACACCCCCTTCTAGATCGACAGTCATCTCGATCTGGAAATAATATATGTCTTTGACGCTAGCCCAAATGAATCCGCTTTTGGACTATCAGCACATTCGCAGCGCCACAATCAGAAAAGCAGATGCGGCGGTTATACACAGGGGGGGTGTGTGTTGACTGCGAGGTCGTGGTTTTGTGCGTGCTTGACGTCATTGCGCGCCATTCTCTCACGGGGGGTTTCCTCGCAGCAACGTCACTCCCGTCTCAGTGAGAGGCTCTATTCATAGCGCAGATCTGCTGATAGCCATGAGCGATGATCTCTTCTCTCACTCAATGCCGTGATGTCTTATTTTGGAATACTCGCAGTCATTCTCACCTACGTGTTGCTTCGTGCGCATGAACTTTGAGGCGGCCGCACTTAACTTCATCGTACCCTCCGAGGCGCCCTTTTATTAGCACTGGCCTTCTCTCGGGATCTGCATCGGCACGGGGGAGATTCGCATCCGTTACTCCACGATCTGCGTCTTCTGTTAGTCTGCCCGAGGACTACAAAATACAGCCAGTCTTCATAAGACTAGTACGATGCAGGTCCATCTTGTACTGAACCACAGTCGCGCTAGCGCTTCCTGAAGAACATCTACGGCTACTTGAAAATCACCCGTCTGCGTTTCTCCAACTCAGTCCCGTCCTGCGCGGATCTTTTCATCCGAGTAAACCATATCCGAGGAATGCTTCTACGAATCCAAGTCTCTTTCACAAAACGGCACACAACGACCGAAAGATATGTGGATAACTATGACACAGAGTCACATCTCAAGCTCAAGCTCCGGCCATTCTGACGCGTAATCCTCCCGCCCTGGGCGGAGCTCGAGGGCTTCTCCGTGACCGGCGGATTACCTTGATACCCGACAGAGCCCATCTTCCACACTGCCCGTCTCTTGCCCGTGAGAGCCATACTTGTGTTCAGGGTCGGATATACATCCTTGTTATAAAGAGTACCATCCCAATGATTACCGGCTCTGTATCCGTGAATGCCCTAACGACACGGGAATCAGGCTTGAACAACGGTCGATTGAGGTAGTTCTGCTGGATTACTTAAAGGCGAAACGATGAGACAAGTCATACACCCTGCCGAAGCGGGAAAACCGAGATGGGGAATTGACGGAGGAGTGAAGCAGATTGGAACGTAGAGGGTTACCAGTTATCATTGAAACGAATTAGATCATTGACGAACAAGTACATCGGGGGATGAGCTTGAAAACTTGTGAAGACGAGACGTTTGTCTTTACAACGCCGATGATGTCGATGTTTGTCGACTCGAAGGCCTTCCGAACAATATAGTGCGGTTCCGATTCTAGGCACGGAGAGGAACCTGCTTGCAAACGTACCCGAGAAGGCAGAGACAAATATTATGCGAAGGAACCGAAGAAATAGGGCAATTGAAAGCAAAATGCGCCTATACCACTGCTCGTTGATGGTGATTTGATGGTAATATATTTGCTTGCCACGTTCACGGATGGGAATCTCTCTCTCTCTCTTTCCACCTGATGATCTGTATTAGATGTTTTGTCAAGTTGAACCATAGCCGTATCTGGGACGCATCAGGGCTTCCTTTCCTTTCCTTTCCTTTCCTTTGTGGAGGCGTATCAGGGGATATTGCTTAGCATTAGCTTAAAAAGACGTACCATGTTCCAGGCTCGTTCCAGTGACAGGCTTGATGATAGTAAGATGGTCCTAAGTAGCGCGGGTACCTATCCGTGGGGCTCGGATATATGGGAGGCGGGAGGAGGTCATGAATCGCTGCGCAGGCAATTCACTCATCACTCGAGCGCTAATCAGTGTTGAACTAGGGTGCGGTTAGTGTTAAATGGATTACGTTCAGATTTCGCAATGCAGCACTTGATATTTTCTCGTGATGCATCACGACTACTAAATCAAAAAGGTCCCAACACGAAAATCAGCTAGTGATCCACATCATGGATCCGCAGTCGGTTAGTTATCCGAGGACCCTGGTAACGCACAGCGCTTTACGGTTAATAGGCATGCTCTAATGGGAGGAAAGATATTGGAAATGAAACGGGGACTGAATTGATAGCGATCTCTAACGTAGTGTGGCGTGGGGCTAGAATACGAAGTTCGACGCTGTATGGACCAGATGTTAGAGATTTAAGCAGGGTCGCGTCTTGCTAACCTGGTATGAACTGGGACCCTTTATTCATACAGACGAGCAAGACGGTTAGAGTAAACACACAAAAGGAGGAAGGTAGCAGAGTAGATCGGGAAAGGAAGGGAATGAAGGGAACACGCATTATGAGGATAACACTGTTTGTAGAAAGTATTGCTTCGGAAGGCATGCGAAATAAGGCAAGAGATGAAGCAATGTTCCGAGGCAGGTGCAGATCCAATGAAGCTAGGCTGGCCCAGGAAGGAATCCTCTTAGGTTAGGGCACGTAGAGCGGAGTGACCCCGTAAGATATGTGCGAACCACGGATCGTCGGAGTATACAGAAAGCATCATTCGAAGCGTAGCTATACGGAAGACATCAAATTGGGGAGGAACGGTGGTGAAACTACTCCAATTAGCGTTCCACGGTTTAGATCGTCGCTAAGTACTGGGAAGGGAAGGCTTAGAGGAAGAGCAAGTGCTTGGAGAGTGGCCCCATAAGAATTACAATGAATGACGGATCCTCGGAGTCGGTAGACGGGTCCCCGCTCTACCTTCATGAGTGAAGGATTTCCGATTGACGTCCTGGAAATTAAGGTGCCGTTGCGCCGAAGGTTTGAAGTCATCAGAAATCAGAATCCAGAATCCAGGAGTGACGAGCTAGACCGCTTACGGTTTATTGTCTAGGAAGAAAGAGGGTAGACTTGGATCATACTTCGAAAATAAGAGCTCTCCGATTACGTAACATTGTGACTCTTGATTCGGGACGTCCAAGCGTACCACAAAGCTGGGATTTTCTTACCGGATAGAATTCGGTCTATGCTACGATAATCGGATGCCGGAGGAAAAAATCTGCTGGGGTGGGCAAAAGGTTAAAGACGACATGCGTAAGTACTTTGTACACTTTCCTTCAGCTGGCAGTGATTTGCTCTGGTAGGACTGCTTCGCGACGCCATCAAGGAACTTGAAAACGGTAGTACTTGGCTAGGTTACGAAGCTAAAATTGGCACGACTTGCCGTTGGTATGTTCTTGGTTTTATTCGTAGAGAACTTGAACCCTCGTCTAATCTCTTTCTGAGGGGATGCCTGCTTCTCCGTCTATGCAACACTAATCTATGACCAGGATTTGAGTATTATTAGACTCGAACCATTCCCTCCTGTAACTTGATGACAGTCAATTAAAGGTACCATACGGAGTTTCGATCGATTGTCATTGAGATTTAAAGGGGTTGGTTACTGGAGTCGCATTGTTCAGAGCGCCTACGCACTGATGTAAAGCACATACTATGACAGGTGCGTACACTCCTACATTCTGCCTGTACCGGACCTTTCTTACCTCCTGTAGAGACGGATCTCGAACTGTCAGCGTCTTGTTCAATTTTGAGCGCTGGTGGCACGCTCAATTGTCAAACGGTACTTATTACCAGAGACAGTCACTGCATGCTTGGTACGCATCGTATTGATGGCTAACTTCAATTCTACGATAGGGAGATGAGAACCCATCTTACGGTCCCGCTTGTCGGGTCAGTCAAATTTCTACATGAACCATCTGGTGATACTGGGAACATTTCTCCTCACAGGATGATCAATCATACGTGTACTTGTCAATCTACCAGCAACTAGAGTGGGTACCTGTGTGCCCAATGGCTGACAACACCAGAAATACCTGTCGTCAGGCATCAGGTCATAAACGGGAACGTTGATAAATTCTTTGACGTGGGAGGAACTTGTAGAAAGTGGTCCTGTGCGAAGGATCAGTATCAACCTTGGGTAAGTATTGCGGGACGTAACAAGACCGGTGGGTGGAAGGTGACAGGTAAAATGTATGTGGTCCGTCTGAAATAAATTGACGTGGGAACAAAGTATGATTGAGCGCTCATGGTATCAGTAAGCGCCTCTTCGCTGGATAATTCAAGTACTGTATCGTTTACGGACCTTGTTGTATAAAGTATAGATTCTATATAAAGTGGGTGATTGTTGTTCCGCGGATCTGTGCAGAAATACTTAGTATATGTGGAGGTAGAAAAGACGCATGGAAAATACTGTACCATAGGTATACCCAGCGACAAAATGCAGTTGTAGATTGCACGCATGAGCCATAAGGGGCCTTTAAACAGACACATGCATTCCATTCATTCTGTATCGTATTAAAACTAGGACATTGCCGGTAACGCGTGGAGTTGAAAGTGCCTAGCTAGCGCTTGGCTCGCGAAGGCACATGGCGGCCCGGTTGCGGCCCGAGACGCTTTGCGCATGTAAGGACGGACGTTGCCGACGGCACCTTCTTTTCACTTTTCACCATGCCATAGTGCGCTTTGCTTGCCGATTATCTTTCACCGCTCTGGTACTTTTGCGCCTAGGGTGAATCTATGCTTCTTTTGGATATGGCTAAAGAATAGCGGCTAACTCGGAATGGATTGGACAAAGGATCAATATCAATTTTGTGACCTTGATTGTATTTATGGAGCTCGCGTTCATTGGGGCTTAGGCGTGCCGATACTCGCCGCTGCATCGACATCCTTGGTTTTGGCGCGCTGGACATTGCTGCTGCCCTTGACATATCTTGGCAGATGTAGTCGGCATTCTGCGAGCACTCTCCGAGACCATGGTCTGCACAATAAAGACCTCCGAGTTTCCATCAGCTCTTTCAACGAGGTGGGGAAATGCTGGCTCTTCCGGCGAAGGTGTACTGAATTTTTTTACAGGGTAACGCTGAGAACATGCTCGACGGCCGCCATAAGGACGGGATATAAGAATCATGATTGTGATGACCCTGATGTACAGGCGTATGTCGTCGCAAGCTCTCCGTTACAACCGCATATCTATTCTCTGAAACAGACTGGGTGCGTTGTCCGTTTCTTGCTGGGACATTAATGCTGATGCTTAGCAGTACAGTACCGCTAGCATTGATGTCATTCATCTACTGCACTGCATTTATCAAGCGATCTGGTACCAGGGTCATCGACGAAACGGAATAGAATATCTGTGATTTTGTCGCAGTATCGATCAGTGACTTAGTCTGGATGACGCTCGACTGAGATCTGATGCATAGGTTAAATGCCTATAAGATTGTTATTGGCTGGAAAGAAAGTAGGAACTGTAGAGTTGTGAGTTTGCCCCGATACTTGTGCAATTCTTACTAATCGAGCATTGTTTTAGGCACCAGACATTGATCGAAATGAAGTGGCACCCATTCGAGCCCACCGTGTAGCAAACACTATTTGACTATGACCTCCGAGTTCGATACACGACGCTAAGGGCCTGTGTTCATTACCGATAATTAAGCTTGAAGGGCCAGGCTATTGCGGCGTACTTCGAAACATCTATCGATGATGGATCCACAGCACTGCCTCAATAAGAATTCGTCTGCAGGAGGTTCCAGGAGAATGATTGCCCTCGATCTTCAAGTTGGGTCCTAAAAATACATCCAGATCGGGACGATCTTGGCACTGCCGATCTAGAAAATCGACTATATAAACCGTCGGCGGATTGGTGTTCGCTCTCTCCTGCCAACCTCTCCACTATCCATGATGGCTAATACCCTCTCCCTCCCCGGCATACACGAGATATTCCCAGGTATTCATCCTTCCATCTTTGTCATCTTTGAAGATTAGCTAATATGGAGTAGAACACCTACTGCGCACCTTGCCTGGAGTCCGACCTGTCCCATCGACGCTGATCCCTCCCTCCGGCTACGCCCGGCCACCTATTAACCACGGCCAATGCTCTGCTGACGTCCTCCGGTCCGATCCTGCCTCTAGCTTGCGCAAAGATATTCCTTCGGCTGCTTTCATCCCATACCAACCACAATCATTCCCTCATTCTCGACGTCAGTCTACTCCTACGTCAAGCGAAGGCGAAGACGTGCTTGGCGAGCACGACAGGAAGCACGTCTGTACCGTGTGCAATAAGCGCTTCAATAGACCGAGTAGCCTCAGAATACATGTTAACACGCATACAGGTGCTACACGTCAGTCCCGTATTACTGTCATAATACTGCTCCGCCTCTAACCGATCTTCGTAGCATTCCGATGTCCATTTCCCGGGTGCGGTAGAGGGTTCAATGTTAACTCCAACATGCGCCGTCACTACCGAAACCATACAAATTCCAGCAACGGGTCTGTCGTCCCGGCTCCATTGTCATCGTCGCCTTCACACACGCTCTCGTCGTCTCCCCCTCACTCATCCGTCCTGTACAACAAACATCAGATAAACGTATCTGAGTACGTCTGGTGTCCGTCACCATCGTCGATTACGTCTTCTGATGACGAAGAGCAGCCCACGTACAAGTTTCAGCCTTCGTTGGAGTCTCATCCTCTTCGTGGATATGAAGAATTCCACAAGGAGATACACTTCGACAGGCACCCTGTCAGCGACGTGCGTACCACGAGGGAGCCAGATCATCATGCAGCGGCTGCGCCGGCCGCCTATTCCTAGTCTTTGCTCTACACATTATGGGCCCTCCTTTGCTTTGTCCTTGCTTGCACGTCTGGCACGTATATTCTCTGAGTGCTTGTTGGATATTCACTGTGTCGTTGGCTACTCGTTAATATCATAATTAATTGCACTTACGTGTTAGCCAAGAACGAAAGCTTCTGCTGTCCTCTTCCGCTCCCACTCGTTTACGACCAACCTGACTTCTCATGGCTTATACAAGAACTAAGTTGCACTTTTTTCGCCAGATTGAGGACCTTGGATGATATGTAATTTTTATGTATCGTGGTAGCTCTATGGTCATATAAGCATAATAGTCTGGGCGCTTCTTGTTTCCCTCTCGACACTCAATGTCGAGTTCTAGCCTCCCAGTAATCAACCAACATACTCATTCACCCATTGAAAGTCTCCCTCCAGGGCACCTCATTGAAATACTCTCATACCAGACCCGTCCTCTACCCTGAATAGCGACTGCTTCACATTCGTCCTCCTACACACGACTTCAAAGACTGCCTGTTCCATGCTTGCGATAACTCACTCTCAATTAGCTCAACTAGAACACATCCAAAGAAATCCTGCCTTCATCCACTCTTGTTCGTAACTCCAAAATCAACGGCGGACCTCTTGGAAACACGACAGTCCTCCCCAAACATGATGACCACTCAACCAATGACACCTCCCTCTGTATTTCTCCAGGCTGCCTTTATTTCTCATTGTTTGACCATCAAGAACGCTGCTATAGAGGTCGAGCATCAATCAAACATTCTTTCTAGCTACTGCAACGAAGTCAGCATGCTCGTCGAACCACACACCTCACCCATCTCACTTCTATCCTACCGCATCTGTGACAGGCTTACAGCCTCCCAAGGCACCAAACTCCTCACCCCCATCCTATATCCCGATCCGAGAAAACAAGTGAATGCTGCCTCCGGCGTGGCGTCCTTCTTAGCCAACGAATTGCCCCTTCGTCTCCGTGCATCCCAATGATAAGTACGACTTCTACACGACAATTGTCAACATCCGCATCGACAACTATGTTTCATCCACTCTCGCGGAACAAAGCTACATAGCGGGCTGAGAATTCTTCGCTATGGTGGTGTTCGTCCATAGGCTCGCCCACGCCGCAAGTAATGCGTATCACTTTGGCATCCCAGAACTGACCCGATGTATCGTGGTCCGCGAAGCTGACACTGGTATTGCCTCGAAACGGCATTTTGGGGGGTATCACGGGCGTGGTGTTCCAGAGCGGTACCGCCCAAGATCCTCAACTCCAAGATATCGTGTGATACGTTCTTCTGCGGGAAAGCTTTATAAAATCGGTATGTCTGTTCAAGAGTTCTTGTTTGGATACAGGTATCTGAGATATTTTGTGCAGATATTGAACAGGCAGCCGTTTGGATTACGGCTACAGAAGGTCGTATTTCTCCATTTGATTTTAATGCGTTGGAAGAAATGAAGATGGATGGGCAAGTGTTCTTGATGCATACTTGTGCGTCTGTGAACGCTGCATATGCACCTGTATCTACCTCGTCACGCACCTTACAGACTTGGTAGGCGCATAGTACTTCCCCCACGTCAAGCGTAGGGTCGTGTCTTCTTCACTAATAGTTACATATAAAATTGGGTACAAATTGGGTACTATTCGCTACGAGTTTATGAATCTAGTCTCCAACCGTACCATAAATCGCTCCATAAGATATACGGCCCCGTCGATATGGGCGTACGGACGGAATTAATCCTGTCTCAATAACGAAGATTGAAGAGCAAGTGATAAACCATATGACTCCAATATACCAGACGATTTCACTGTAGAAAATGTGTACTTTTGACATTCAAAATATTATGACCTTTGTCCTCTGCATAAACAACTTCTCAAATCGAGACCGGTGAAATTTATATGAAGCCTTCCCGCATTCCTATCCGTGAAATGCCTCAGTCATGTATGAAAAGTATGAATTGGAAAAGGTGGATTCATAATCCCCTGTACTACTTTGATGTCCAGAGCACTCAACCTAGGGAACCGATGTTGGGCAAGTGCCGAGGCAACATTGTCCCAGTCTCGCATCGGGTTCGTAAGCCGGCAGAGCGGGATGGCCAGGGATAGGGTTTCCAATGCCCACAGGGCGTCAGAAGGTTCCTCGAGGAGGATTTCAGTGAGTCTGTTCGGTCCACCACTCGAGGCGCAGATTTTTAAATGTTTCAGGCGTCCGACTGGGAACTATAAGGGTGTGGCTGGATTGGAGCATAAATTTTCAAGTATAAGAACCTGTTTATGAAGTGCTACATACTTTGTCCTTGTCCTGCATGAGCACCTCTCATTAAGATGGTTAAATAAATTAGAAGGGGGCTCCTTTCTACGAGATCCCTGAGTTCTTTGGGCTTAGGATGTCTGATGGATGCTACACGAAGCGACCGAAGGGATATCGGGCAGTCATCTTCAAGCAGTGACGAGAGATCTGTCAATATATCAATATGGAGCCGCTCGACTTCAATCTTGTGTGTCACTGGATGAGGAAGTAGTGAGTTATCGAGGAATGTGTTCTCTCAAAGACTAAGATCCTTTACGGATGGTGGAATGGTCGACAAGATTTTAAAATATTCTCTCCGTGATTGGACAGCTATGTACGCAAGCTCCAGGATCTGAAGGAGTTTCAAGGATGGGAGGATTGTCAAGTTGCCAAGGGGCCCGCCCTTGAACATGGCGTTACAAACGAGAGTGGGCCAAGGTAATATTTCTTTGGAAATGTCCTCGTTCAGCCTGCTCAAAGTGAGTTTTCGTAAACATGGAACAGCCGGTGTTCGGTCTTTGAAGTGGGCAAAGAATGTGGGACAGAGGCGGTGATCACCGTGCAGCGAGAGGTTGCGGAAAACGAAAGGAAGGTGGTCGTTGTTGAGCATGGTGCACGTTAGGGACAGAGGTTTGATTTTGGTGACGATGAGGTAGAAGAGAGTTTCCGCGAGGAGTTCTGGAGGGAGTTTTTGGATGGGGAAATGGGTGCATTGTGAGAGGTTGGAGTTCGTCATTGTATACTGAGACAGGAATGAAGGAAGGGTAGTACGAGTCTCTTATATAGAAGATTTTATCAAAAGACCTCGATTGAGCCAGGGAAGTATCGGCATCATTGTTCTGAAGACAATAATACAAGGTCAGGAGCAGCAGACAGTGTGGTAAATTGTCCTTCGATGCTTTCTGCCGCTTTTTTATGGTTCGACGCAGCACCGCCATGCTATTTGGACCACAGAACATCGTTCAGATATCAGGTAATTGATGTTATAAAGTTACCCCCAGAGGTCCAGGAGACAGAACAGATAATAGAGACCCCAGAGAGTATTTTATTTAGACAAACACTCACGAACTGCACCCAAAACCACGTTGCCTTGCAGAGATTGCTCAAAGTCTGGATGACAGGGTGTCGATTTTCACTTCCGGCCCGATACTGGTAGGGGGGAAGTAAATTAAATAATGAATAAAGTAAATAAATAAATAACCCTATTAGGAAGCAAGAGCTCGAGGTATAGCTCACTTCTGCTTCACCACAGCGACGAAATGTCACATCCATATCAGGAGCCGAAGAAAGTTCTGAATGACTCGCTACCTGTAAAGCCCATTTCTGAGTCCGGGTCGGATGCTGAAATCGACATTAACTGGGTTCTATATTCGCCCGGAAATCCGTTTGACAGTATCCTAGTAACTTCGATGAAGAAACAGCAGATGTCGCTACCTTTCGGACATCTTCGGCCATTTTTCAAGATCTTGCTGCGTAGGGAAGCTCAGCGTGTCACGGATTTTGAAAGAATTCGCTTTTGGAAGGTATGCAACTGTTGTAGCATTGTCACTGCAATACTGAACAAAGCACACCCCACTTTTAGCCCAAAGACAATCTCTCCATCTTTCATATCTCCCAAGGCTGGACCGTAGCACTCCCGAATCTCAACGCTGTCGCCACGGAGCTTCCGTTACCTGCGAAGTTTCGCATGGTCACCCCTACAAGGAGCGCTGTCGACGATGGCTCAGGAAATGTCCACCTTATCATCACTGTCAATCCGAAGGTCAATTTAATTGAAGAGGAGGGTGGCGAAGACCGATATACGCCTGCAGAGCTGTTTGTGAATCCCATATATATGCGTGCGTTCCCTTTTACTTCTTACTTTGTACTTATTGAGATGCTTGAAAAACAGAGGCTACAGAACCTCAAAACGCCTCTGTCGACGAACGACGGGTAGATATTTCCGATCATAAGACGAGCATACGGAGCCCAGTATCAGCACCGCAGACTTTCGACGATCATTGCACCGCTGATAAAAACATTCAAATTGTCACCACTGCGATGTCAACACAAGACGTGCACATGCATAGTACGACGAGCATAAATCCAGAAAACATCACCGCGGAGACGGCGGCTGCTCCCCTAGGCAGCACAGAAAAAGTTCCGGAGTCTACGAAACCAGAAAGTAAGAAAAAGAAGTGCAAAGTCAAGCTGGAAAAGAATCGATTGAGGGTGCGTATCACCTTCGTATATGGAATGTTCTGAGAAGTACTAACCTATTTCAATAGGCCGAGCGGAATAATTTACGCGCAGCGAGGCATACTTTGCGAATCTCGGCGGCTCCAGGGACCACGATCGTCTTGCCCCCCAAAGTGCCACCGCACAACAAGAAAGAGATGGATCAGGAGAAAGCCAGACTTATAAAGCAGCTCGGCACCTCGGGCAGCAAAGTCTTCCTCCTTGGGTCTAGGGAGACCTTTCCTGACCTGGCCGGTGATCCTCCGCCCTGCTTCGTCTGCAAAGGTGGGTTTGAGCACTTATGAAATATGTTGATAGTTTCATTTCTTTGTACAGAACCCGTAAAGGCCCCTCCGGTGATTGGAATGCTCGCCTTGGAAAGAACACTTTTCTCTGGATTTAAGGCCTTTCGCAGTGCTCCTGGGGAGAGTACTCACGATGCTGACGAGCGCAACGAGAAAACAGTACGTATTTGTTTTTTTTATCGGGATCAGACTGACAAGGAGTGCCATCAGTTAAAGGATCGTGTACTGACACGCTGCATTTATTACCATTGGTCTTGTGTTAAGGACCCATCGAAGAGACATTTCATCGATACACCTCCGATCCGGGATTCGTCGGTGGATTCTCAGAGCTGGGAAAGGGTGCTGAGTGATATCATGGCCTCTGCAGGTGAAGGAAGACACCATGACGGTGAAAAAGAAAGTGCAGGAGCCAGTTCGCGTCAGACTATGAAGGTCTAGTTCCCGCCCAACTTGATAATGTTGTTTTCCTCACTACAGTTCCATATCTGTACAAAGTAAGATCGTGTACCCAGAGACGAGACGAGAACTCCTGAATGGACATACCAATCTTGATTGTCACCGGTGAGGCCTCTGGTAAGCAGCAGCATACAATGCGCCACTCCTATTTTGGTCTTTTACTTCCATGTTCACTTTTGGTTTGCTTTCTGGTTTTCGAATCCTGCGTCGTGCAATCCTTTGTTCATGTTCAGTCTACCATTCTTTTGCGGATCTTAAACGTTGTACATGCGGATTCTCGTGAAACATGATATCGCTCATAAGGCGAAACAGGTCCTTGGCCCGCAGGCTTTCCGCCCCCTTGCTCCGTGGCACTGTTGCGAGTACATTTTCAGTGTTGTCTGTGAGAGAAATACTGGCTGATCGTGACTGTAGATCAACTCGTAGCTCGGAAATTTTATATCCGGATTTGAGGCGTGGATATAATATATCCGTATAGGGAAAAGGTATGCACTGTTTCTGCATCTCTTGTCGCTGTTATTGAATGATGTTCAGTCACCCAACTGTTTCAGTGATTAAGATCCTTCATGCCCTATGCTAATGATCGCCGTGTTAAAGCCCTGACAAGGCACAACATCGAAATTCATTGATGCTTTACCGCGTAATTGGAATGTCGATCTGTTTGGTGGTATATCCGTCTCCATTCCTTTTAAGAATCGATCCTATTTGTGTCATGACCATGGAAATTTGCCTCTGTTCCTACCATTACAAACTGCGGTCGCATACATATCCGACGACGTTGTCCCTCAAAGTCCGGCATACCCGCGAGCGTTGACATCAAACCGTCTATTAGTTTCTAGCCGTCCATAATTGGTGATAGGTCCATACCCGCACGAAAACGAATTTGGCATTCAGATCGGGACGATCTCGGCCCTGCGGATAATTGCCGAACCTTGAATGAAGCATCACTATATAACCGGCGGCTGATGTGTCTTCACTGTTCTCTTCCCTCCACTGCACTGAACATGGTAGTCTCTCTCCCGAGCATACATGAAATGTTTCCGGGTATTGTTTTACCTATGTCATCCTTAACAATTAGCTAACCAATGACTTTCAGAGCACCTGTTGCGCATACCGCCCGAAATGCGCCATCCCCCACCAACACTGATCATTTCCCAGGCTCTCCACCCGCCACCGTCCAACAGAGAGCCACAATACTCCTTCAATGTACTTCGGTCCGAGCCCACTTCCGTCTCCCTCGAGCACATAGCATCGTCTGTTTCTCTCCCATACCAATCACAGTCACCACGACGTCGGGATTCTAATGCGCTCTTATCAAGCGAAGATGACGACGAGAAGGGGGACGGGAAGCACGTCTGTCAGACTTGCAACAAGTCCTTCAATAGACCGAGTAGTCTGAGGATACATGTTAATACGCATACGGGTGCTACACGTGAGTCATATTTCATACCCGTATACTCGTCTTTCGCTTCTAATCATAAGCTAATAGCATTCCAATGTCCATTCCCCGGTTGCGGTAGAGAATTCAACGTCAACTCTAATATGCGGCGCCACTACCGAAACCATACTAGCACCAGCACCGCATCTTTCGCTCCTGCTCACTCATTGTTTCCACACCGCTCATATCATCCCTACCAGAAATGTCCCTTAAACAGATCTGAGTACGTGTGGCACCTACCGTCGTCTTCTAGGACGTCCTCTGATGACGAGGAGGAAGAACCAAAGCACAAACTTCGGCCCGCGTGGTGGGTACATCGTTCCAGTGTATATGGTGGGACAGAATTTAGTAGGCGCCGGCTGTGTGATGCACGTTCCACTGGAGCACAGCCTCACGCCGTGGACCTGTCCACGAGGTGTACGGAGAGACATTGACCTAGACCTACCACTTGTACGTTGCACGCATTCATGCTCTGCGGCCTCACATTTTTCATATACTGCAATTCAATACCATAATCAATCATGCTGAATGTCGCGTCGCGTACCACACCGGGTAACGGGTGGCGGGTGGAGCAACTAGCTCGTTTTGGTCGGTGGATTCCGGGTACTGTTCATTCCTGGCTAGTTCCATATTCATTCGAACGGTTCTTACCCAGAGTTCCATCAACGCGGATACAATACTTCTGATCGTTCCCGCAAAGGATGAACTGTGATCTATTGGGGCTTATGCTGCAAGGGAGGTGCGAGACGCGATTTCTGTCGCCTGCAGGGATGCAATATTAGGGCAGGTGGTTGACGTATGGTGTTCCAAGTGCCTACCGACCAGTCGGTTCCGACTACCCGGTGATATACCGCAAATCATCTCCATCAAGAACCATAGCAAGCCAATCAATCAAATTGAATTTAACTCTGAGATGTATTTACGAGGACTGCGAGCCAAATGTCCGGTAACCGTGGGTCCGTTGTACGCGTCCCTTTTGAGTGGATGAGATTTTGGGGTGAAAGACAAAATTCAAGCAGCGGTAGGATGAACACTAGGCTTCAGTGAACGTCGGGTGTGCTGTCGTCAATTATATCAATGATTGCCGATGTGTTAGCAATCAATGAATAAACAGGGATAGCAGACGCTCGCTACTAGGCTTGGAGTCAAGAGATGGCGAAGGAAAGCAACAAGTAGAGTGACGGCCACGGAAGGTGGCTGCAAAGTTAAAGTTCATGGCCATAAGGCTCTGCAGCATCAAAACGGGACAGTCTTGAGAATGAAGGGCGATAATTATCAAGGCAGGACGCCACTGAATGCAGGGTCGAGACCTAGAAGCACGATTGTACAGAAGGTTGTGGCGTGACCATATTCAGAAAATACATGAAGCAAAAGAGATTGAGCATAAAATGTCGAATTACGGCATATCCGGTAGTGTCTCGTTACTATGTCTCCACCGGTGTTGGGGTACCTGACTGTGATACTCAATGTACGATTCGCAAACTTTCCCGGATGACCTGTGTAATCAACAACTGATCCACCATTATGCGTCATGGTTCGCACCGCCACGGTTCTCAGTATAATCCGGGTGCTGTATACATTCATCTCGCGATGCCGCTTTCAATGGAAGGATCAATCCTTACCACGATAACTTCTAGTCCCGCCGCCTGCTGCGCTCAATGCCCTTGTTGTAGTAGATACCAGCTCGTAATTTGTGCCGTAACTCCAAGGAAAGGACTTCATTCCCGAGGAGCTATCTTATCAACGCTCTTTAAAGCTCGATTCTCTCAAGAATCGAATCTGCGATTCATACCTGCATCCGCATTCGACTTTCCTGGTGTTTGCCAGGCCTTTATTCGAACATGCACGAAGTGACGGTCTGAGTATTTGTAACTGGACTTCAATGCGTTCATCAGAGCTCCTGTCATTTGACTCTTAGATAACCCCATTGGTCGAATTCAATTATCATTTCAGAATGACTTGCGCCATATTTCCATGTATGATCTGCCCTCATTTCAAACGGAACATTGGCACTTCTTGTCATAACAATCAGGAGCATGGAATAGAGACCTAGTCACCTGTGGTCCATAGTGCGCTCGGATTTTCTGTATAATCAGCTTCTTTGACGACGGAATTGTACTTATCCCGACTCACATCAGAGTTCACGTAGTCTTCTTGTGTATCTCCATTACGTGCTGGTAAGTAATTGATCTAGTCGCTCTTATCGTCGCTAGCTGTTTTGCGATGCCATCGGGCTTTTATTAACGAAACTTATCTCTACTATATGCGAGACTAAACCATATTTAGAGGCTCGTGTCTCCCGATGATCATGATCCTCTGTGATCTTAGTCTTGTTTTAATCGCGCCCCCCTTGTTATCACCGTCGATGCCGTTACGTCAGCTACCATACATAGAATGACTTTCCCATCACTCTTTGAACCAATACTACTGTGTTCGCGTCGTTTCTCTTTGCTCGTCTCATTGAATGGTGACCCTATGACTCAAACTCTCTCATGAAACAACCAAGAAGGCATGAAAATTGTTAACGGTACTGTTTCAAAGCAAATACCAAGCTGAAAGGATGGCCAGGCTATTTCAAGAGCAGTCGCCTATTCATATTCTCAATGGCAGATATGACCTTCTATGGACTGTCACCAGTCATAGAAGTTAGGCTCTAGTCACTTCTCTGTACGAAAACGCGCGGCTTTGGATAGAAACGCGTCAGTAAATTGACGTGTTGGCGGTGCATGTGATTCCATTACGTAACGGATTCGTCGGTGATAACGAGACCCCCCAGATAAACAACAGACTCATACACACCATGGAGCCGAGGGAGGCTCGATACTCATGCTTGGGGGTCGCTACTGATAGCAACTGCTACCGACCGGAGTTTGAACTGAGTCGGAATTATGCCGGAATTTCCCGCTTGAGGCCTGATGCCGTTGGTCTCGCAACTGGTAGTTGTTGCACTGGCTGCCTCCTGCTCTCTACCGCAGCCAGATATTTGCCAGAGATCTCTTTGAGTGATTATATTCTCAGTACTTGAATATTTATGAATCTTCCTCATTTCGAGGCCATAATTTTTACTTTATCTTATCCATGAAAGGAAATGGCTTCAGTCTCACGGGGAGAAAATTTTCTGATATCAAAAGTCCATTTACTGTAAATTACCCTCAAGCAAGATCTAAATTGAAGGTGCCGACAGTCGGTGTTGAATGCTCTCACTGCGACAGCGAGCACCGATAAATCACCGCGGCAGTGAACCGCACTTGGCTGAAATTTCAAACTCCGGTCAGTAGCAACTTGGCTGCTACGATTCGCAAAAGGCCCACAAATTACTTAATTGCCCGGAGGGCCCGAAAAATTTAGGGTGTATTCTATGTGCATGAATAAGCTTGAATTAAAATTTCGAATGCATCTCTTGTGTTTAATGAATCCGCTACTGAACGGCAGGTCTGCCGCTTGATGTGGCTGTGCCTCGGGCATCAGAAAGGTCCACAGAGCGCCGTTTTTCACCACCCTCTTTGACTTCGCGTTTCTGACACTCAAAAATTATTTTAGAATTCGCAGTTAGGTCTTCTGAAACTTTCCTCCTTTCCCTTTTCTTTCTCTCTCTTTTTTCTTTTTCTTTTTCTTTTCTTTTTAATTTTTTCTCAGACCGACCCACAAGCATCAGTAGCGAGCCCCCTCCATAGATGTGTATCGTCCGTCTGTCTACGAGAGACTACTGTGATCTACCGTAATGCACTTTTTCCTGAGAAGCCATCTTATTTTCGCCTCACAATTGTATCGTCTGATATGCGTTGTAGAGTATCATAGGCGAAACCAACTGATATAGTTAGGTATCTTCAAATCTCCCGTAGAAAGAGACTGAGAATGCGTTTTCACGGTTCACCGCGAAAGGTGCTATTTCAAATATCGGCCCGAGCGCAACGTGATTGTCACATGACTGACTCAGGTCGAAATTGAAATAGGAAGTCTCTTCGCAGCGACGTCGACGTCCGTGCTATACGACATCAAAGCGCAAGGGGATCAGTGAGCGATATATTCGTATATTAATGCTCTTTCGTGCGGCTGATGCTCTCCAACGCAGATTGTAATCAAATATGCTCGTTACGCGAGGCCCGCCATCTCTACCAGCAAAACCTTGCCCACAGTGCGGGTTCTACCCGTCCATGAGTGACATTCTTGACTCTGTACCATCCTCTCGAATAGATCGTCTTCTTTCCTGCAATGATCCCCCCACGGACTACGAGCGCTCAGAATTCCAAAATATCATTGCCAATGGTGACGGTCATATTGGAGCTATCGACCGGCGCCTCTCACAGATCCAGAAATTAATACATGATCTCACCATTGAGAAGGGTATTGTTCAGAAAAGGATTGCAGCATCGAAGAAACTGTTGAACCCTGTGCGAAAGGTCCCATACGATGTTTTGGAGCACATCTTCTGTTTCGCAGCGGATGAAGATGTGATGAACGCAACCATAGCTTCTTGCAGCGACTCTCTCGATGTGCAGTGCTCTCGTTGGGCTATTACTCACGTCTGTTCTACCTGGAGGACAGCAGCAGTATCGATGACGCGCTTGTGGTCATCGATAACCCTCGACTTGGGGAATGAGAAGTATGGGAATGCACCGCTAGTACTCCTGAATATGGTGTTTCGAGGGAAACCCTCTCCTTCATGGTCCACATCTCGCCTGAAACTATTACTCGAGAGATCTGGCACACGCAGTCTCTCTGTCTTTATTGGAAGCAGAAAGGACATTTCTCCACACCCGCTTCTTCCAATCATACTTTCATCATCCTCGCGGTGGGAACAGCTCCACGTGTCACTTCCAAATATCCAATCGTTCCAACGGTTTGAATCGGTATCCGGTTCTTTGGGACTATTACAGGAACTTCGGATATCTACGTCCCGCGTAGACATGTTTCCTCCTCTATGGCGTACTACTGCCTTCCGATATGCGCCATACCTACACACAATTACTATCAACGAGTCCCCGTTCTCCTTCCAGCTGCCTTGGCAGCAGATTAACAACGCCGATATCGGTGGCGATATTTTAGCCATTCTTCCCGACGTTGGATGGGTCAAGTCGCTAGTTCTTCATCTGGAAAAGATCGATAGGGATATAGCGCCACATTCTATGTTCACGTTGAGGCACTTGACTACCCTGAGTATGTGGGAGGGGAATCAAGGAGCGACCATAGTTAGACTTTTATCTATCATGGAGCTTCCATTCCTGTCATCATTGGAGATTCATTACGTCGGCGATGAAGCAAAATTACCTACTCTCCAGGCCAATTCCATCCCCCATCTAATTTCTCTTCTAATATCGGCGCCTTCTATTCCCATCGATGGAACAAGCGTGTGCGCTATGCTCCGGGCGTTAACAAACCTGAAAACCTTCTCTCTGGCTGCTACCATCAAGTCGAGTTATCTCATCGCTGCGCTAGCAACACATCCACCACAATTGGAACGCCTCGACCTCGCTGGGTCGCAATTGTACTTTGATCATACGGAGCTTATTCATATGCTTCGCTGTCGAAGGAGTGATCAGAATTCTGCTTTCACCGAGGTGGTTTTATCATCTCTCCCTGGAGCTCATCGTGGAGGAGTGGAGTGGATGCCTTCGTTGAATGCATTGCGTCAGGATGGTCTAACTATCGTGTATTGTCCTTGATGACGGTGATTCGTGTGCGTTTCGCTACTCGGACACCCGATGTTTCTGGGTTTTCCTTTACTTCTAATTTCGTAAGTTAATTATCGACTCCTAGTATGTACATACACGATCTTCTATTCTGCTAGATATTGTTTCTGTAAGTACGCGTGTGATTTCACGCGTATGGGAGTAGCTTCCGGGCCATCGTTTGATGGGAATGAATTCATTAAACGGCTTTCTTACCTTGTCGATTCTAAGGTTGCTAGCAATTAATCCTGTGGTATCATGGATGGTACCGGTATCCAATCTACCGTTTGCGAGATTGGGTGTATCAGTTTAGGATGTACGGCTTTATCTATATAATATCTGACTAGCGTATCGAGAACGTAAAAGCTACTAAAGTCAGAAACCGAGTCAGGCGCGACAATACGATGTCCGTCGATGCAGTTTTGATTCATCATCGCTCCGTATAATAGCTGTACATCATGCAGGGCGCCTGCCCTTAGATCGCCCTACGTAAAGAAACAGGGTCTTGAGATAGGTCTAAGCTAACTCTAAGCATCCTACCAGCGGCGAAAATGCAAAAATTGTGTACGATCATATGCCCATCAAATGTGCGGAATGAAATGAAGTCTTTAACCCCCATAGTCGTCTCAATGTGTACACGTCCAACGGTAATTCAAACGAGTCCACCCAGTCTCGAGGCATTGACAGCCCCGACAGTACATAAAGGACGCTGATTATACCATGCAGTATACTCATCTAGGCCTGAGAGCCATGTAGCGCAACAGCCATTGATATTCCGCCTCCCAGAAACCTCGGATTCCTCCTTCATGCTGTCCATAGGCCACACAATTCTTCTAATAACATTGAGAACACAGATTTATTGAGTCGAACACATGATAAAACTTTGACATGAAGTCCTGAGAAGGTACAACCTTTAACGTGCATAGCGCTTAGGGGGAAGTATCAACATGCCACCCAGTCTCCACGATTCACGTCGAGGGTCATGAGGTGGAATATTGACGGTCTCGTATGAAGAATTGACAGCCACGGAAGTACGCGAAAATAAATATCCTTTCGTAGTTCACAGGATTTATTTTGATGGTTAACATCGTGGGACCATTAGCATGTCATCTCTGATTTAATCATACAGCTTGATGCTCCTGAACTCCTCCGCGTATTGCCTGGCTAACATTCCGTCCGCCCTCGAAAAACAATCAACCAGGCTCCCGTAGACAACCCTTCCGCCAATAACTGTCCCGAGAACTCTGGTATTTGCAATGGAAGAGAGCGAAACACCTGGATCCAATATGTTCTGTGAAATTAAAACAAAGTCGGCATATTTCCCCGGTTCCAGCGATCCTAATTCAATGTCGCTGAAAGTAGCAAATGCAGCGTTCATGGTCATCTCTGCGAGAAGGTTGCTGTGAATAGACAGTTATTGATACGCCAATTCCGAACGTACCTCTAAGTATTTTAATACGATATCTTTCCCTGTACGAGGTGTAAGTGAGCTGCCAAAGAAATTTTGAATAATTCAGCATACAGATCCTCCCTCCTGGCTTTCCCTTTCGCGTGTTCGCCTTCATTATTGCTCACGCTTGATTGAAAAATGTGAAGAGGATTAAGACCGTCGACCGGAGTGTCTGAACCAAGTATAACCTTAATTCCGTTGTTTCTGAAAATTCTGCCGTCGATCTCCTGCATGTTTGTAAGCAAGGATGTAGCGTGAGACTCGCAGTACTCACTGATGGAAGGCAAGCTATTGCTGTATACCACGTCAGTACATCATGTCATTGATTTCTGAATGGCCTTGCCGTTGCTGTTGCGTATATGGTGTATATCCTCGGCAGTCAAGTTACGTGCATTGTCGAATCGTATACGATGCTGTGAGACTTGATTATACCGACCTTCAATAGCGGACATCATAATCTCATTGGCTTCATTGTCTCTGTCAAACACCTGTCATAGTAATTCAGCTTTGAGGCGCCCAGAAATCAGAAGCAATTGCGTCACCACTGTCCATCCTTCTTTTACACATTTCTTAATGGATCCCATGAAGGTAAATTGATTGTTACTCAACGTTCCTCCTGAAACGTTTAATTACTACTCCAACTGTTAAGGAAGAGCCGCTTACCTTCCGCCGAGAGGTGTACCGAACGGATGGATAGCCTAGATGAAATCTGGCTGTAAGGTTCATCGTAACCGCCGGGGATCGATGCCGAATGATGATCGTACTTTCTTGTTGCAAAAACGCGAAGCTAGAGGAAGAGTCGGTCAGCCACAGTCGATGCTATATAACATGAGATATGACGCGCAGGCAGAGGTCCCTCTTCTAACCCGCACCATCTGTAGAGTTACAAGACCGTAAATGTTTTGAATCATGAAGTAATACTGCGAGTAATTACCTTATATACAAACCTGTCGAACGGGGATCAGGGTCATGCACAGCTGTCATACCAAATCGCCTCGCCTGTCGGGCAGCAACGCCAAACATCCTACTCTTTTCCTGTTCGGTGATAGGAAATACATCGTTAATGATGCTAGCAGCACCATTGAGAAAGACCCCTACAGCCGAGAAGGTCAGTGTGTGCTGAACCTGGATGAACAAGTCCCTACCCGTCGGCTGTCCCTTTGTATCCTTCAAGATATCCCCGCTATGTACGCGGTTGACCCACAGCTTCTTACGAACGGCGAGGGTTTTGAGGACTGTGGAAGACACCCAGACCGCATGGTGATTCTTACTCTCCAAAATTATTGGCCGGCCTTTAATGACAGAGTCGGCTTCGAGATCTTTCTGCGAGCGTTTAAATCAGCTTAGGTCACTGTTGTGCTTACGAAACCTGCTTACTGCTGTGGGCGATATACAGCGGTTCCATGAAGACATGTCCCATCCTGAACCTCGAATGCATTCTGTTTTATCCTGGGGTCCCATGGGCCCGATGACGAATTCTCGGATGGCTTTGACGACATCTAAGAGTCGAGGGACTTGTATATTAGCAGTTTCAAAAAGAGGAGGAATTGCTTACCACTAGGGCCTCTTATGTCCTTTCTTCCGAGGTCGATATTCATACAATGACGCCCTTGCTGGATCATGTCGATGTAAGAGTCTATGGCTTGCGAATGAGTCACTACTGATAGAGGAAGAATACCTTGAAATTACTCGTTAACCCTGGTATTATTATGGCGCTCTTTCCAAGTTCAATGATACCGAGATTCGAAAACTTCGGCAGCCGCTTGTCGGGTAACAGTGTAGCGACGTAGGTATTCCATTCGAAGTGAACCTCCTCTAACCCACCAGTTGATACAGTTAATAATATCGTTAGCAGACAGGAGTATTACTTACCTAGAGGTCCTGTTGCCACAATATGTTCGCCGTGTATAGCCATGCAGTCGGCCCAATGATCCCGTGAATCCCCAGTCCATATCTGTTGCTGTCCAGTATACGAGACAATGAGAAGGCAATCGAGAGCGCAGCCAGTATTCAAGGATTTCTGTAGTGCTGTATCCATACAGACCTCTCAATCAACGGTGTTTAAATATTCGGCGCTTCGAAGGCTCCCCCGTGTGAGGGTACGTACCTATTAGGTTGTTGGTCATATAGAGAAGACCAAAGAAGGACTACACTTACTGGAAAACAAAATAAGTGCTGGTCCATCCCAGCCGCGCTATTGTACGAGAAAACCACACAAATGGCCATGGAAACACGAGAAATCCAGAGAGCAAGGAGTAAAGCCCTGCCTTGGCACCGAAACTTGGGGCCATCGATAACGGCCAGGGGAGCTGAGTCACGGCAGATAGCTACACATGACAGGCTGTTTAAGGGAAATGCTCAAGTAAAATGAGCTCGAGGCATCAGAGTGCTGTTGTGGCCGGACGAAAAGAAGAACCAAGGCTGTGCAACGGACTGGATCGGGATTTTCCGATCGTTCTTTTCCACTGACGCTGTCGTTCAAATCTCGAAAGGGAATAGTGGGTTCCAGAATTATCCAAGGTATATAAAAAAAATAGAGGCATGTATACATTTGAAAACACGGCAATCCCTCAATCAATCAAAAAGTGCCACACATCAACTCGTTGTCTTTCGGATTTTTTCACACACCTCTCCGGGAAATTATAACCCTCCGGGATTAATTAACAGCTGAGACCGTATCTCATTCCCAAAATTCTGCTGCGACTCCGTCTTCAGGATCAATGGCACGTGAAATGTCGGGATGGGCTGCCGAGCTTCTACGTCACATTTTTGTCACATTTAGGACACGCCGAAGTTTCTTTCATCAAAGCCTTCGTAGCTATCGTCAGGACTCAGGAACATGACGGTCCGGGTTAGCCAACAGAGAGAGGCAGGATTGGCTGTATGTGCATCAACGTTTCTGACATCATATCGCGGCTTACCGATCCAGAATTGCAACCGGTCGTCATTTTCAGTTGACTTCTTGTGTTGTGCCTGGGGTCGCGTAGCGTTAACACCATTGGCCACCGGCTAAATGACCACCGGCAAGTTACAACGATAACCTGAACTATGATGCGAACATACGGTTTTATCCATATAACATGTGAGTAGCGCATCGAGAACAACGATGTCCACTGATACAAGACGTCGCTCCCTATAAGAGCTGTCTGTCTTGTGTGGCATCCGTGCTTAGATTACACAGTGAAGAAACATGGGTGGGTCTAACCTGAGCCTGAGTATAATTCTAGAGGTGACAGTGATATCGGTCAAACAAGTCAACTAAGTTTTCAATATTGTAGAGTGTGATGCCCTTTCATGTTTCCACATGACCTAAAAAATAAAATAAACCACATTATAATGTCCTTGCGAGTAAGTATTCGCCGGGGGATAGTGTGTCTGAAAATTGATTGTGTGGCTTTGGTGTAGCTCCAGATTTTTCAGATTTAGTTAAATGTCTTTGTTACATGCTCCCGGTTCTTGAGGACAATAAAATTCTTGAATGCCGCGTGTTTTATCTTTAATCTTCTTAACGATGTCTCGAATCCTGATAAGTGCCACTGAAAGTGCCTGTGTATATAAGGAGATCCGTCTTGTAATGCTCACCGAGTTCCCATTTCTGTTCACCGTGTCTTCTATTTCTATCGGTGACAGTCCCAGGTATTTTGCCAATAGTTTTACATCGAATCATTGGCTCATTCACGACCATAGCCCTGAACAAATACACCCTGTAGCGCCCATCGACGCCCTCCCGGATGAACTCCTCCTCAAGATCTTCGCCTTTGGTGCCCAAAGCATTGGCAACACTACTTTCTCATTCTTAGTATCCACTGTCTGCCAATCCTGGCTTCTCTAGCCATCAACGAAGACCGCGTCTGGACTTCTCTCACTGTTACTATTGCTACCGCAGTCCTGAGTCCACTGACTTCCCCTACCGGTCGAGGATACCTTCCATGTTTCTGAAGTTTTTCCCAAAGAGTCTATGTCCCTTAAACGCTCTGCGGATCGGGATTTCGATTTTTATCTTCACCTTGAAACCTTTGAGTATGATGAGAGGGGACCGCTCGACAGCTTCAACGACATGCACATATTTGTCCTTTCTGAACTCCTTCGTTGTCATGCCCATCACATGCGAACATTCCATGTCACGATGGAGGGCTGGGAATCAACTTGGGATCTTTGTACAGTCGCCTCCCTCGTAACCCATACTCTCCTATACCCCATAGATTTTTGGATCCACCGACCTCGTTCGCAGGGACATTGATGCCATAACCCATACCCCATAACCCATAGCTTTTTACAAGAATCTCCTCTCTGGTACCCCATACATTTACCGGTCCGGGGTCAAATTTTGACTAAATATTGGTGATTTTAAGAATCCGTGTCATCGGGGCGGTCAAAATATGACTACGCCAAGATACATGTACCCCCGCTAGGTTGAAAATAGGATGAATTTGCTTTCAGGAAGTTGCCGAAGAAGTGCCGCTTGAGTGCTGTCATCAGAACAGTTGACGGGACTAGGCAAAAGTGCCGAAAACAGGTGTCTTTGGCGCGTTTAACCTTTCTAAGTGATAGCCTGAAGCCGAATACAGCATAATATGGTCAAAAGACTTCCCTGAAAATCTATTAAAATCTTGAATTTTACATGTGACCACCCTCATAGCCCATACTCCCTCGTAACCCATAGCTTTGAGGGTCCACCGAACGCTATGGGTTATAAGAGAGGCGACTGTACTCGTCTACAAGGGATGGCGATGCCGCGGCTGGAAATCTGGGATGTCATTGCATTCAACATCGAACCTGGTTTTTTGGAGGATGGCTATGAGAGGAGATACAGCGTAGAACCAATCCACGTACTCGAATACGCGTCCGACGATGATCTACCGGTAAATTCCCAGGAGCCCCAGGGGTCCCACCGGTCGCTCCAGCCCGCTCTCAAACACGTCCATTGCTCAGGGATTCCTCTGAACTGGGGACTGTCCTCACCGTCGAATTTGCAGAAGTTGTGTTTACAGTATCAGCCGTGGAGCGGACGACCATCGATGGAGGGTTTGCGTGAGCTCCTATGGAATAGTAAGGACACTCTAGAACATCTGGAGCTTACCTACGTCGTTGGCCTTTATGGGCTGCTCCCTGAGCCACCTTTGCCGGATGCCCGCCTGGTACTTCATCATGTCACCCATCTCGTATTTGGATATATATATTTTCGCGAACCGCGGGAGGTTCTCCAAGCGATCGACTTCCCCGCACTGCGGACGCTGAGTATCAGAAGTTTGCAGGCAGGGCTTCGCAGTGGCGATGTGTTGATTGATATGTTGGAGTACATCCGGGTGGAGGAGCTCCTTGGCCTGAGGCTCGTCAACATCATTGTTCCACGAATGGATTATATGGAAGGAGATGTACGTGGGCCTGCGGAGGAATCTCTACCTCTGATACTTCAGCTCTTCCGCAGACTCTCGCGAGGGCATCTGCGTACGCTCACGCTGGAGGATTGCTGTCATTGCTTTTTGAAGTTTATGAATTATGGGAGGGAAACGGGGAGCGGGTCTGTTAATCTATCCGGACTCAAGGAGCTGTCTTTACAGGTCAGTACGGAGGACGGAAGTAAGGGGGTCGTGTGGTTCTTACGCGACAGACTGGAGCTGGGAACCGTGAATAGGGCGTACGCTGGTCCAGTTTTGGAAAGGCTGATGTTGACGATGAGTGCGAATGTCCAGGAACAGCTCGAGGGTCTTGGAGAGTTGGCAAAAGAGAGACAGATCTCTTTTGATTAGTTTGTAACTTGGGAGTAAAATGGAATCCGTGAGTCCAATTATGAAGTTAGTCCTATGATGAGTTCCTTCGCCGAAGAAAAGTGAAGGCGCAATGCTGATGAGAATTCTACTTTCAGAACGAGGTGGTTGGGTCGTCTCTCATCGTGGAAGGGTGGAGTGGACAGCTTCGATGAATGTTCTGCGTCAGGATGGTTCCTTGTCCTTGATGATCATCGCCGCTTGGAATGACCTGATATTTCTGGTTTTCCTATCTGTTTTTCGCAAGTAAATCTTCGGCTCCTAGTATGTACATAGATGATCTTCTACCAAATCCCATTTCTACGTGCGATTACTCGTATACCGGAATAGCTATCCAGCCATCAGTCAACGGGAATAAAATCGATAAACGGCTTTCTTACCTTGTCGATACCCGCATCGCTTGCCATCATTCCTGCGGTATCATGGCTGATACCGGGTACCCAATCTACCGTAGTGAGATTTGGTATACCACCCATGTCTTCTAGCATCGCAACGAAATTTCGTCCCCTTGCTATATGTGTACTTCCTTGCGTCTGCGAAACCGTTTGTAACAGGCGAGAGAAGGATAAAGGACGGCTTACCTCTGCCTGGCATCGGGTATCCCCGCTCTCTGAATCGTTCTGATGGACGTTAACCCCGAAGGAAGAAGAAAGAAGAAAGAGGATTATACTTACCAGGCCCCAGGCATAACTGAGAGCGCGGGTGTGATACCTGTTGATGATGCCTTCCCTTCCTAGAGCGTCGGCGTTCGAAGAGGCGTATGTGGGGAAATTGGAGTCGAGGCCGTACTTGAATTCATCGAAGCCTTCGCAGGTATCGTCGGGAACGGGACGGTCTGGGGTTAGCCAACAGAGAGAGGCGGGGTTGGCTGGACATGTGTGGGTCAGTGTTCTCTGATATGTCACTCTTTATTTGGGGCGTACCGATCCAGAATTGCAGCCGGTCGTCGTTTTGGGTTGACGTCTTGAGAGTTGCGTAGCGCTGAGAGGTTTGACCACCGGCTGAGTGGCCTCCGACGACGAGAACCTGCGCATGGATGAGAAGAGAGAATTGCTGTGTATAATGAGAATGCTTCACCTTTAGATTTGGATATAGGGTTTTGTCCATATAATATGCGACTAAGGCATCAAGGACGTCAAAGCTGCTATAGTCAGAAATGGAGTCGGGTGCGACGTTGTGGTGTCCGTCGATCCATGTCGTAGCTCCGTATAGGAGCTGTCCGTCTTGTGCAGCGCCGGCGGTTAGGTCTTCCTCGGTGAAGAAGCACGGTCCGAGGATGGATGTGTGTTCGCGCTTGATAGAAGGGTCGTCGTAAGTCGCTTTGTAGAGTGCGTTGTTTATCGAGTTCCAATCTATTTTCGGTAAGAGGCGATCACGGAGGCGAATAGACGGTACACACCAGACCAACAGGCCCTTTCCTTTCGATGATGTCAGCTAAGAAAAAGCATTCTCCGAATAGGAAGAAAGATTACCTTTCCGTGTATGACGATTATTGCTCTGGTGACTTCTGTGGTGTTCAGGCCGGTGGTTTGATAGACAGGCTTGCGAGGGATTTTCAGCATGGTGATGATACTAGCGTGGGGAAGAGCTCACCAAATAAGCTCCGATATCCTCATCTACCGTCCATTGAGGATACGCAGTAGCGTCCTCGACGTCTGGGAAGGATTGCCAGCCGTCATCTGTTGATCCCTGGACAACTGGCTCTGCGTTATGCTGCTGACCGAGAGTAATGCCGATGAGAGATGTGAAAACGAGGAGGGGTGGAAGAAACATGGCTTACCGAAGGAGAATGGCCTGCGACAATTTATGGGATTTAGTTTTGATGCAGCCGAAATGAAATTGTTGGGCTTTGAAGGCGTCCGTTCACCACATTTCTTCGATGTTTCTGGACTGCCGGAGACATTTCTGGTGTCCTAAATGTATGTTCGGGTGAGTGTGTTGACGTAGCAGGCGCCACCCACATGCGTATCGTCGAGTTGCAAGTACCTCTTCCATTGGGACCACATTAACTGGCATGTCCTCCGTCGGGGGAACCCTTTTAAGTCTCCTTTCTACTGTCTTGCCTAAGACGTCCAGATGAGGTATCGAAGGATGCTATTCAAGGTTCTTCAGAAGGATATCTGGTAGCCGAGTACGAGGTCAGTGACCGGAGGATTCGCCATGACGAGGAGCTGGTAGAGTTGAGATAGCTGTTCTCTCAACTCTTGAGGACGAGTCGACTGCTATAGCAAGGGAGGGATATTTGGTCCTAGTATCACTTATAATTTCGTCGTCCATTAATCAGGCGATTCTGAACCAGGAAGCGAAAACTCACAATGAAGCATATGCTAGGTTCGGCTAGGAAGTGTTGCGAAGCTCTTAGAGCTTCGACCCTCGGCAGAGGGGACGCATCGGGTGAGAAGACTTTATGGATGGGGAGCTTGTAGCAGTGTCCGGTCTAACAATTATCCTATACATTATCAGGTGAGAATGTCGCAGGAAAAGGGTGCGTTTTTGTTGTTGAGCGTGAATTTAGGGTGCCCGGTAAATAGAGCACTAGGGTTACACTTTACTTAGCACACGGAGTCAAGAAGTATTAGAAAATGCAGCCTACTAACAGAGGCTAAAGACTATACGCGACACATCAGAGTTCGCAGGATGGTGAACGAGAGCAAATCAGATCGGCAGTGAAAGGGAAATCAGTTGAGGCTAATCCCGGCGTAGCGGCATTTGTCAGCAACCCCTAGATGATGATGTCAGCAAGCAGTCTCCTTTTGCTCCCGCCCATGACCTCTGCTAGTCCTTCTCGCAAACGCATCAAGCTCGAGTCGCCTTCACCACCACCAGAGACCCCAGAAGAAGAGGAAGATAACTGCAGTATATGCCTGCAGGCCCTCGTAGACCGGACGGTAATCCCGACATGCTCGCATGAGTTTTGCTTTGACTGTCTCGTCGTGTGGACAGGTGCGCGGACTGTTTTCGCATAGAGTCGACATCCGGCTGATGGTGAATCGTGTAGAGCAATCGAGAAAGTGCCCTTTGTGTGCTCAGACGATCGGAGAGTACCTCATCCATCGCATTCGGTCGCGCTATGACTATCAGAAGCACTTCCTGGCGCCTCTCTCAAAGCCCGGGCTACTGCCGTTGCGAGCTGCACCGCATCAAGAGCCTCAAGTGCGTAGGCGAAGGCGCAGGAGAGACTGGGGCCGGCGAGACGAGGAGGAAGCTGACAAGCTAGACCGGTCGATAGAGAAGCGGCGCTGGGTGTACGAGCATGGGCTTTATGCCAAGGTGCGTTGATTACCTATACACTCATTCCATCTAACGCTCTCGTAGCATGTAGCCTCGAACGGCTATACCAAGTACCGCCCATACCCTACCCCAGCCCAATTTGCGGCAAGCCAGGAGATGGTGAGCAAGACGACCATGTTTCTGCGGCGCGAGCTACGGGTATGGGATGATCTCGACGTCGAGGTGCGGCTCTTACCTTAATCTCTTGCGTATGGCCCACTGACTATGAGCTCAGTTCTTCACGACGTTCACGGTGTCGCTCATGAAATCCATCGATATACGCTCCGAGTCAGCCGTCGAGCTCTTGGCGGAGTTTCTGGACATTGATACTGGTGGGAGAGCTATGGCAGAACACTTTGCACATGGTGAGCATGCCCTCCCTCTGATGGATATTCTTTTACTGAAGCGGGCAGAGGTGTACTCATATGTGAGATCGCCGTTCAAGGACTTGTTCGTGTATGATAGCGTCGTCCAGGTGAGAGATCACAATACCGCTCGTATCTGTATCTGAACTTACAACGACTTGACTAGTATGACGCGCCTCCCCATGCGGGCTCTCCTCCAAGACCAAGACCAAGACGATGGCGGGAGGCCGACGAGCACCCTCGGCCTCGGTCCAGAACTAGGTCACCATCTCCCTGCAGCCGCGACGATGAACGTGCTATGTCGCCCGAACATTCTCCCGCCCGGTCAATATCCTGGTCACCCTCAGGCCGACACTACCCCAGCGCCAGCGGAGCGTCATCACCTTTACCGGAGCCTGCTGCTTCTACCACCACACCTTTGGAAGATCCTCCAACAGCGCGAGCGACTATACAGGAGCCTCCCGCCTCTCTCACCGAACCGCCTGATCTGAAGGGTAAATCGAAAGCTATCGACAACTCCGATAGTACACCGAGTGCCGTTGGTCCGACACACGATACAAAGGGCAAATCCAGAGCTGATACACCACCCTTCAATGTCCCCGAAACCACACGGCAGCGGTCGAAAAAGCCCATTCGCACCGCCTTGGACTCCTTACGCGCGCATTTGGGTACTTCGTCGAGTCCAAACCTCCTCTCCCGCTTGTCAACCGGGAATGGCTCTGTTCCAACGTTGGACCAGGATCGTGAACCCGTTTCTACACATACGCCGACCAACGATAACGAAGACCTGCTTACGCAAGGTCGCGCGCGGTTGTTGGGGAAGTTGCTGGAGGAGAGGAGGCGGGTGTCTAACCCTGTTGATGATGTTGAGCGGAGGCTGAGGACGAGGGCGTTGGTGAGGGTGCGACTCGCAGCTGAGAAGCGGGCGACACAGGGATGAGAATCGCCATCTCACTTCATTGGAGACGGGACGCGGGGATGGTCGTGCACCGACGGAGTGCGGAGCACGGGGGAATGGGATGGGTGGAGCTCTGGCTATGATACGCGCGAGGGCACAATTGGGGTCAAACTGAGACTCGGTCCATCGTACATTGCACTCTCTAGCTTTGTATTAGCCCGTTCGAATGCTATCGTCATCCTCTCGATTTGACAGAGCGACTGGAAGAGATCGTGTTTACGGTTGGATGCCCCTGCGCGCCTCTGTATGCCTAGCGTCCACGCATGGTTCATTCGCGATGGGGTCCCTGTTGTTCTATCATTAGATGCCCACTTCTTTCCCTTGAAATGATGTGTTGTATCGGTTTTCCTATCAAAATGTAGCTCGTGACCGTGGACTCTTCGTGTCTTGATGCCGCAGAGGTATGTACGCCGAACTTTGCCTCGCAGTAATAATCTGAGGTTATTATTAGATGTTACCTTGGGCATGGATGGCAGTCGTGCTCTATCAAACATTCAAGGAAGAAAAGGATGCATCGCCTTCAATGGGGTCTCTGCAGTAGTAAGAGGACCTCATATCTCACCGAGCCCATGAAGTTCTTCGCAGCCACTGCAGTATTAGCAAGTCAAAATGTACTGCTGAAATGCGCATTTCTTGTCGTTAGCTAGATGGACCGTTCGCTGATTAAGATGAAAGTTACAGCTACAGTTAGATAAAAGTTCGTGTCTATACATTAGCCAGGGCCTATATGATAACTGAACGACGGTAAGCCCTAGGCTGGTGATCCTAAAACGTGTTAACTTGACCAATGATTAAAGGAGTATGTGGATACTGTGCATCTCGATGGCCATGAGTCCGCTGAACAGAATCTTCCGCCTTGAAGAGGGCAAAATGGTGCATTGTTGAGCCTATGCGTCAGAAAGAGTTCGAATGAGAGCCTTTTGTGGCAACTACCGAACAAGCTTACTTGACATCTGGTCCAACGGTGGCCGAATAGCAGGCCGTTGTGGAGATCATCTCCAAGTAAGAGGAAACGGTAACGAAAAGAAGAGCTGCTTCCTCACGGCCGCTAGCCTTGGTATTATAGAAGACATCATCATTCTGTAGATGGGAATTCCGAATCCGTGATATGAAGCCCGACTTGAAGACACAGAATACCTGAGCCAGAGTGTGTTAATATAGATGCGGCCCAACATGAAAGCAGAGCGCTCACCAAACCGTGATTAGATTGATTCATTCGATGTAAACTAATGCTCTAATAAAGGCGCATCATTGAGTGGGGATGTGAACACGTTATTACCGATTCTAAACGTGAGCGACGAAGTCGAATATGGACAGGCGCAAACGAGAAATCAGGATGAACGTGTTCAACTCCTCGAGTTGCTCAGAAATACTTTCAGTATAGTGTGTTTCTCTCTAGTGACGGGATGGGAAGGAGTGTGTTACGAAGCTATGGTGCAAGAAGCGAAATAGGGGAGGTGCAAGGTTCGATTAGTGTCCCACATGGTAAGGCGAGAAGTAACGTGCTATCATCGTCTTAACAGTCTCGTCTCAATTGTCAGAACCGGCGCGTAGAAACTCCAGACCACGAAACCTGTTGACATGTATGATTCTAAGACCACGCCTCCGCCCGAAGAGAGAAATCTTGTCATCATGCCTAGGGTCTTTGCCTCAAATAAAGATTCAACGCAAGAGCTGAAACTACGTCGATATGGCTTCGAGGGAGCGACACCTTCCAGTCATAAAGTTCAAGCTTAGCATTTTGAACGGCCAAAAGGTGCGTTGGTCATATTTTTATGGAAAAAGGACTTAATTATTGTGTCCATTCTGACAAAAACACAAACAAATTGAACTGTTCAATAAACTTAGAGAATTTCCAGTGCGATAGAAAAAAAAAGTTTACCTATCAAAGCTACTTTCCTTCCTTATGACTTGTTGCAATATTCGACACTATCTCCATCTTCCCAGCCTCGAATTTCTTAAAAATGGTCTCGGCCATGCCAATGGGAACCTCGGCGATACCATTGATCAATTGAGGCATCAGCTGGCCGATAAAGTCGTCCAGGGACATCCAAAACTTGGAAAGCTTCTCCGTCATTCCGTATGCTGTGACCCGCTGTCAGAGTGATAATGGAATGGAAAACAAAGTAAGCACGTACCATCATGCAGCTCTGATTCGACCAGGCTGAGAGTTCTAATGTCAGTAACGAAGGTATGGGATTCAAAGGTAGTACTCACGGAGGAATGACCTCAACAACGTTAATGTTCGTACCACTCATTTGCGCGCGAAGCGACATCGAGAAGCTGTGCAGGGCAGCTTTCGTCGCGGAGTAATTAGGCACCCATGCCGCAGGCACCATGCTGAGGCCCGAGGTTACTATTATGATAGAACAGTTTCGACCTTGTGCCTGGATAGACGTCAGAGACGCGCATATATCTGGCTGCCAAGAGAATTCCGGACTTACGGCAAGTTTTTCGAGATGGGGGAGAAGGTAAATGACTGACAGGACGACAGAAGTGTAGTTGACGTGAATTTCCTCGTACAAGTCTGCATATATGCGTGAGCGACAAGACTAGAAATGAATGGCAACACTTACTATCGATATTCAGCGCCTCGCTATTGGTAAAATCAAACTCGTGTTGAACTCCGGCGCATAGAATGATGGTGTCCAGCTGTGGTCATCTATTAGCCGTCGCGACCTCGAAAGAGACGTAGAAAGCTCACTTCAGGATATTTCTCGACCACGTTGTTCAAATCCTTCTTCAGCGCGTCTTTGTCATTCCGGAGGTCCAAGTTCACGGATTCAAGTCCACGCTTCGCGAGTTCCTCTAGCCGACTTTCGCGCCGGCCCGCCGCGATGACCTGAGGCTTCGAAGGTAGCTCAGCGACGGCCAAGGCGAGCGCACGGCCAATACCAGACGTTGCGCCAGTAATGAGAACAGATTTGCTGGAGGATATTCCGGCTGCAGACATGGTGGTTCGTGGGAGAGATGAAGAAAGGGGTGCCCTGTACCCACGCACCATCTTTCCCAGGTAATAATCCCGATGACGCGCAGCGGGCTATGCCTGTCCCGACGTATACGGGTCATGTGCATCTGCGTACGGATGTGACATGTAAGGGCTAGGTCGATATAGTGAATTGGAGTACTACGTTGCTCGGGTCCTCTGATCTATTCAAAGGCGCATCATTGTCGCTGGCGCTGGAAAACCCCGAGTTAGCTGAGACTATAGCGCAACAATCGAACCTAGTGCACCTACCACCACACCGACTATACGACGCGACGGATCTTGAGCCTCAGTTGTTCCTGCCTCCGTCGCCTATGGCGGCAAGAGCGTTACAATCTCATGCCGTGTCCCCCGATACTATTGTATCCGTGTATACGTCTCAAGGACGCATCCCGACTGGTAGGAGCTTGCTCCAGGTAGGATGCGAGGGCTCCGAAGTCCAAGAGGTCGGCGTTCTCATTGCAGGACGGTCAGGACGAAGACTTCAACGGAGGAGACTGCTGTTGAACAAGCAGAAACACCAAATGCAAATATGCAACAGCGGCAAGGGGGCATACGAATCCGAGATAGCCAAAGCGATGCGTCGTGGTCGTGTCACACAAGGGGAGCCAGAGGGCCTAGAATTTTCAAGGAAGCCAGCTCGTACATCACGTGAATAGCCCTTTTGATTTATTTTTCGATTAAATAATTCGGCGCGTTTTCCTCTTCCACTATGCAAAATACCAAATCCTACAGAGAGTGTGGGGGCTTTGAAATTTGACACTTGTTTAGTATTTTCCTTCGAGTTTGTATTTATTACTGGGGACAGAGATCAACACTATCCAGATTCCAAGCAATTGTAGGTAACTGTGCCAAACTTATCAGTCCGAGTTCCCTTGAACTCTCTGGGAACTATTTGTCTCAACTTCTCCTAATCTCCATCACGAACATACCTTTGCAGTACCAAGATTTACACGGGACACGCTATGTCGAGGAGAGAACCGTTTTTAAAGCCTCCTTTTTCGACAATAAATTGGTCGAGTTCGTGTATTACATCGAGGTACCGACGTTCTCAGACCTGCCGAAGTATTTAACGACAAAATCAATGCCCTTGACTTCGGCCCTTCCCAAAGACATGGCCCACCATCGTGCCAGAGAATACGACGGTGGCTCAATCGAAAGGGATTTAAGGCAGCTCACGTCGAGCGGAGGGCACATATGTTCTTCACAGATTAATCAGTATATCAGTGTCAGCATAATCAGAAAATTGCAACGCACCCCAGTCGACCGGTAAGGTACACGCTCCCATATTCAGTTCCTCTAATGACGTCCTTGACAGGTCAATCAGTCCCCGAACGAGCTCCATCTGCACACTAAAGCATCTCGTAACCTTCAGCCTACGCAGCCGGTCCAGCTTGACCCGCAGTGAGAACATCTCTACTGCGCGCGAGCTTCCTTCCATATCTATCTCGAGCTCTTCAATTCCCAAAGACACTCGCTCCGCGCCAGTCGCGGAGAATGGTGCTGCGATTATTGTGCCTAAGGATAACGACTTGAGATTTTGGAACGCGCTGAGCATGTCAAGGAGATCCGTTTGACAATCGAAGTGGGCGTAATCAAGCCTGAGGGTGGTAATACCATCGGCGATAGAAGATAGCGCGCGCTCGAAGGATAGAGAAGCAGGTATGCGAGAGAAATTTCTCCAGCGCATTGCGCCGGCTGTGAAAGAGTTGAGGTTTGGCAGCAGGGGAAGAATATCTTGTATGGTTGGGTCTCGACATACCCATTGACGGTCGGATGTGCTTTGCCAAAGCACACTGTCTATCATTGCATGGAGATGTACGGCCGCCTGGCGTTTGTACCTAGGATCAGTGTCGATCTCTAGGGACTTTACCAGAAACGCGATAGTCGAATTGCTCAAAATGAGCTGGCGGAATCGTTTGCATAATGCAGGAGTAGAGAGTGTGATATGTCCGAAGAAATGGAGCCGAGAGCGAAGGAGAAAACCTCGTGAGACGAGTGTACACGACTTGAGAGTCTGACGTTCATAGCGGAGCTCGTCGATGATATTGTCCGTTAATTCTGGTGGAAGGCGCATTCTGTCAAGGAAATGGGTGCTCTGGATAAAGTTCAGTACTAGCCAGTGATACGTGTGAAAAATTACACATTGTTAGACAGCGGCCGCGAGCTAGACCATTACCCTGGTACGCACGCTAAAAAGCGAACCGCGGATACGCAGGCAGGCAGACCATCTGCACGTGTCGATAGCTAATTTCAGCGAGCACAATCGTACTTCTATAATGCAGTGGAGTCGGAATTTCATTCGAGGTAAGCCTTGCTCAAAGAAATACGTCTGTGAGCTATCATCAATAATGATAAAACATTACCAGTGGAATTATCTCTTCCATCTGTGCGCGGAATAGCGACCGTGTGGCATAATGTAACCTGGGGTAGCCGCACCAGGCACTTGACGCTTGAGAGGAAGCGGTCTTATCCTTTACGCCGCATTGGATGCCCGCAGATAATTAAGGGTTTTGACTGCGACCACAGATCAGCGATGGCAAAATGATAGCAATAGAATTTTATAGGGCTTACGCGCGCGCGGTCATGCAAGAATGAATGATACATTACGGAGAAGTTGGGGTTGAGTCACTGTGGGTGGTGTGAGTTTGCATCAGACAGCGACGGCACGGGCGCGGAACGAAATAATAGATGGTTGGACCCAACAAAAATTCGAATCGACTCCGATGTCGATTATGCAGTCCGACGGGCTCGTATATACTATACAGGTGTTTCGGGAGCCACATTAGATGCTCCAAACTGTTCGTAAAAGTGCCCGGGCGTCATAAAGTGAGAGAACGCGAACGAGGGACATAGTTACTGCCAAGTCGCAAATGAGGCGTACCTGCCGGATTCGGAACGGATCGCGCCACGTGGTACCGGTTGATCCTGCCGTTCATCGTCTCGGTTCGTGGTAAGAAACTAGCTACAGTGACGTGTGACGCGTCTGCGCGTCAAGGTGCAGACATTTCGCTGCGATGAATACCCTCTACTACGCATTGGAGTGACATACCCTTTCTCACGAGCGTGCATGTCGTCTCGATCCCCACCCGATCGATCGCCTAGGAGTACGGCAACACAATGTCTACCTGCTCCACATACATCTAGTCCTGTGCTCCCATGCGCGGTCTGTGCTCTCCCTCGTCTCTAAGTCCCACAACTACAAGCCGTTCGAGGAAGTCATCCCCTTTGGAGTTCTGATTCGCATCTGCGGTACGTTCCCAGCGCATTCTCACTCATTCGACCCCCCTCGAGTTGTATAATCTAATCCTAAGATACCCTTTTCTGATTTCCAACCCATCGGAAATTCGGGCGGCTAGCGACTAAGTACCGTTCCATCGTATTACCGCGAATCAAGATCCCTCACTTCCTGCCAATACAAGATATGCCTAGTCTAAATTTCCTCCTAATGACGACTACCAGGAAGCGACCGTAAACACTCATGAACGGTTTTTTTCAATTTGGTTGCGAATGATATCGAACAAATGAGTGGATGTGATGAACAACAAACAAGTCAGTCTCTGCTGATTCTGTCAAAGCTGTTGAGGTGAGGCCGACCCTGTCTTTTTGCGTTTGTACTGAAATTTGTTCCACGGGCATTTTAATGACCAGAGTGGCTTATTGAAACAAAACAGCTGCGCAACTCTTTGCTTCCTGCGACGCTAATATATTCAACGAGAATGACGTCCGTGATAGTTTGTGTACTCTATCATGTCTTACTAATCACAGCATCAAGCTAGATAATAGTCACCGTTCATTAATCTGGACTGGGCAAAAGAGTTCTGTGATCAGTTACTTTGTTCACCTGGGTATCAATAAGGAAACTCGCAGCAGGATATCGTGACGATTGAGGTAAGGATAATCAAATTTGATCGGTAGAAAATTGTACCTCTGAGACGCAGTATAGCCAGGAGTAAAAAACCTCCCACTCCGGACTTACGTTCGACATCTGTTCACAGGTGTCTAGTGGTAGGGGGATCCGTCTCACTGTGAGACCTCAGGCTATGCAACTCATGCAGTCCAGGCTCAACGAGTCATAGAACTCCGACACCTCACATCAGAATTACAGTTACTAAAAAGATCAGACAGACAGACCTCGGTTAATAGTATTATAACCGAATGGTTTATCGCGTTTCATCACCCAGCTTTCGTTGCCAGTCTAAGGCCTGACCAGCCATACTTCCCTGACAGATAGCCATCGCTTCATCGGTCTTTCTTTCCCTTGTTCCTTCCAATAACCACTGGTTATCGTGGCTTATGTCAACACTGAAGCTCTGCGGGAGCGAGTTGAACAGCACCTCAACGATACTTGTATTTCTCTGGATCCGGTTATCCAAGGTTCGTTGGTCTGAGGGTCACAAGTTCTTCTTGGTACTTACTACTGTACTATTTTGAACGTAGCTTCATGGGGTGTTACGTGTTATGCTATATGGCCAAATGACTAGAGGTTCATTCACCGAGAAATGATGTAAAGTTACTATACTTAGGGTCTCCGGCGCCAGCCGGACCCGAAATTTTACCATTTTAAGCGCATACTACCTCTGCGGAGCACCGGGAGCTTTACTTCACGAGGCCCTGTTACGCGTTATGTGAATTAACGGTCGAAATAGTACAGTATGCTGCCTAGGCACCTTTCACTTGGTGCGTCTTTACTTAAATCGGCTCAATCAGACCGCATTGACTGTTTCCCGTTAGATTTACCACGTAATGATGGTCAAAGCGGGACTTGTGGTTGTCAGGGTATCCCACCACTTTGTGGACGAAACATGCCACCCAATGAAGAGCAAGATGCTCTCTGAAGTGCGCTAGAAATTTCTCCTGCTTTGACATACTTTTATTGTTATTAGGTTGCGACAATATGATACCTGAAGAGACACACATCAATCCCTGTTCCAGATGTTTTTGCTTACGATTCTGACAAGGACAATGTGGTCGGCGGCTCGTGGATGGTCATGGAATCTGTTGGTTACCTCTTCTTTAATTTAGCGCTGTACTGATATTCTATTCTCCCAGGTTGACGGGAATGATGCCGCAACAATATGGGATTCCCTTAGTCCCGAATAGAAGCACAAACTCTCACTAGCCATCGGAGATTTATATTCGAGCATACTCGCCGTACGATTCAATGCGATTGGGAGTATTTACGAGGATCGGGGACATTTTTTCATTGGGCCGATGGTCACGATCGAGATTAGTGCCGCCCATGATACGGCTCCGGATCCAAACAAGTGCGGTCCCCATATTACTCCTGCTGACTGGCTCGTCGCCGTTGCCCAAGGAGACACAAAATTTGCACTGCCGCCGTCTTCTGAGTACCGCTCCCCCACCCATCAGAGCTACGTGCGCTCTATAGTCAACGACATCAAATCCTCCCCGGACATCACTGCCGACCAAACACCGATAGTCCTAGATCATATTGATTTCTCACTGCAGAATATTATTGTCCGTTCGGACGATCCGACAGTTATCTGGGGAATCATCGGCTGGGAAGGAGTGCGTACGGTTCCTATGTGGGCTGCGAATCCCTGTTTTCGGTGGGCACTGTTTTCGCCTCCAGAGGAGCAGCACCACTTCCACAGGATCCTTCGTGATCGTATAAAATCCACGACACCGGAATGGTGGCGTGCGCTTGGGGAAGAAACGTTGCCTATGGGTTGTTGGAACAACGAGCACGGTGTAGCGTGTGGACTCCTGGCAGTATGAACTTCGACAATCCACCTCATCATTTTCTCAGTACAGATACCGCACCTAGTACTTGTATCATTAACGTGTAGCAGTTTTTTCTTGATAACAAATGGCTTTGCTTTTCTAGTCTGCAAGATGGCCGCGTCGTACGTTTTCAAGTATCCTACCTTCGTTCATGTTATGCCTCCTCGAACACAGATGCTATATTGACTTTATTCAGATGCGCATAGGATACAATGACTAAATATGACTGCTCCCGACTTCAGTTCACACCGTGAATGTATAACATCTCATTTTGCATATTGAATGCTAAACGACGAGAGAAACATTTATGTTAATCACCTCTGAAATACGTCCCTATAGATCCACACCAGGCGTCTACTCGCTTCTCTTGGCCTCAGGTCCTCAAGCGAAGGAGAAACTTGGGCAAATCCTATTTGCCAGGTGTTGCACCATCGCTGTAGACAGGTGAGCACACGGTGATAAATTTAAGGATGAACGACATACCGTTGTTTTTCAGCGCATCTGTAATCTTCAGGACCTCAAGCGCCACTCCGCGTTTATACAATCGGTCCAATGCCTGGAGGACATAATCTGCTAACACTCGAGGGTCGGCATGCTTGTCCAGGAAAAACTCGTAAAACCCTAGAGTTATCGATACACTTTTCAGCTGGTCAACCTTGAGAACACCCTCGTCTATCAGGATACCCATGTACTCGAGAACGTAGACGAGCGACACGCTGCTCATATCCAGGTCGAGGATCCGAGGGTACATGGATCCACGGAACGAACCTTTCTGATGAATAGTCCGGAAGGTACGGTGGAAATTAACCCAGCTGATTGTGAGCTCTTGCAAGGTCGATGGCGAATATGCAAGCAGAGACTCGAGCATTGCCGGTGGGAAGGAGTCGCAGTCTACGCCTTCCTTGAGTCTGATGACTGTAATGCGCGTAGGAGGATCCCTAGTGAGGGCGACGGTGTCGTCCATCAGGTTTTTCCAACGATAGGTGGAGATGGAGACCGAGCGTGCTTTGCGGTACTTGGATATCCAAGAGAGGATAATACCTATATTGGCGCATTCATGGAAGGGGAACTGGAGCTCGACGTCGATGGCCTCCCTGGCGTCCAGTCGCCTCAGGATGTTTTCGTGAGCAGAGAGGTTTTCATGCTGGGGAAGGTATATGGAGTCGGTGGGGAAGTTCCACCCTAGGATAACAGTCTCAGAAGCAGAATGAGTTGAAGACATGGTGGAACGGGGGGGATTGAATGGGGATTCGATCCTGGTGGTGGTGGCCTTTAAATGCGAAGACAAAGATGCTACTTTGTTGGCTTAATACAAAATGCTGTGCAGAATGGGCCACTGAAGTAAGGTCTTTGTCCATCGGCACGGCTAGTCACGTTGCGTAGAGGTATGTATGCGACGGTCGATTCTCGAAGACCTTCAGCGGTCAGAGAAATATGTCACATTTCCTATGAATATAATTCTCAAAACCACAACTACATTCGAAGCTGAACTGGTGACTGGCCTACTTTTCCTTTTTCCCGTCGGTTCGGATTTCCTGGAGGAAGGGCTCGCAGTTCGAAGAAGTTAGAACGAAGCCAGGTACTGGTGACGGCATCTACGTTATCTATAAACCAAGAACCAGCTTTAGATGACAAGGCATTGGCTTTTCTTGGTTTTCGTGAAGGAAAGATCGTGAGCCAAAGAAACAACGATTTCCGAATGCGGCGGTTGACTTCGAGGGCTGTTCCATAAGCAGTTACGCTCTGATTGAATCGCCCACGAGGTCCGTCAAAATATTATGCCCGGTCATCGGAAGGCTGCGGGAATATTTGGGAAGGCTTACAAAGTGCCTTCCCGGTTTGGTCATGGCCGACAGCCATCGACTCATCGGCAGACTCGGCTTAAAGGCGCGCCTCCAAAACACCGGCATCGGGAATCGGGACCTGGCTTTCCTTCTCACTTCCATCATCCCTCTTCTTCACTTGGTACTCTCCTCGTATTCGGCGAGCGTCAGCACAGGAAATCCCGGCTGCTGCATAATTGTGAGTCTGCTCATCCGAAATGCGTCATATTCTGTGATAGAGAGACTGCAATCACGGTAAAGGGAGTGGTGACAGTGCGGTGTCGCATAATGACCATACAGCGCACGGTGTGCAAACGTTTCATTGAACTCGATCTACGCTTCTGCCTTTAGGTCCACGACGACTGAGCCTGAAGCAGATCCTACCAATCTGCTGACTTGTGCGTGTAGAAACCTTCCGGTTCATATCATCCTCCCTTCATGGTGTCGTACCGCAAGATACCTCGCTGTATCTCTTTATACATGGGTGGGCATGCATCTCGACCGCGTTGGTGACTGCCGGTAATAAAATTGAGGACTACGTTGCGTTCGCATATATCCCGGTTCCGTTCATCAAATTCTACCGCAGTCGGCTTCTGGTCCGAAACCTACGTTTATGCGCCGCTTCCCCTCTAAGCTCTTACTGACGGGTTTCCCTGGAATCTATGCTCATTCGTCTTGCATTCGTCGAAATGTAGATTCTTTCCTGGATCACACGGGGTGAGTGCGATGTCTACATATCATCTCTTCTCGTCTACATTATGCGCGTTACAGCAGAATGACGCTCTCCCTACTCCGATCCCACGCGTGTATGAACGATTTCCATACTTCCACGTGGATTTTTTCTGTTGTCCTCGCACTTATGAAGTTTAAGGCTACATGGACGGCACGGACATTGACGATACGACGCCGAGACTTCGTCATATTCCGCAAAGAACTATGGCTGGATTGTCAACTGACGATTACAAAGCGGCGAGCGCTGCACTACTAGTGGCCAATCGTGGTGGCTCGTCAAGAATGTCTGCTATCTACTCGGCGGAGCTACGGCCGTGATTGTCCTTCTGTCTCCTCATGCCTTTCTGCTCGACGACTGAACCGGAAGAATGTCTCGCGATTGTCCCGGAGAAGCGAAGGCGAGTTCTCCTATGCACTGAGTGGCCAGTAACAACCATGTGGCCGTCTGTTCAAAGACTTGCAGGGCAAGCCTTAGGCTGGTGCATTCCCTTCTCACACGTTTCTACCGGCGACTTAGATTACATATCCCCTGGCGGATTCTTTCTCAAGATGACATACATATGACGAAATAGGGGCAGCGATGACATCCACTGTTGCATATTGAATGATCCGACCTCTCTTTCAAAAACTTGCTACGAGTCTAATGTCGTTAATAATGAAAGTCGGAACTTTCAGCAAATGTGATATTCCATACTAATGCCACGACGTCGTCCATCTCTGTTGGCTGAAATTCCACACACCTCGTATGCGAGGGTTACATGACACCATATGCGATGTCAGCCCCACCTGCTTCCGATATCAGCGCCTTATTTTATTTCTCCTTTGCTTCATCTGTGCCCTACACTCTCTCAGCCTGGTCCTTGTCTCGCTTCTACCACGCTTAAGACCTCATTCGGAATGGAGGGAATTCTGATTTAATTTTCCACCAGGTACATGACAACGTATGATCCTCTTTTCTTCCGCCCCGGCGTTTGTATATTTCATTGTGTCCGTGGTCGGGAACATCTGACCGTAACACGGCGAATAATCACAAGGTCTATCCCCGGTTCGGTTATGGAGTTTCTTGCGATGATTCGGCTTTCACCCTCGAGGTGATAACTATAGTCCCTGACGAATGATTTCACACCAATCTATAATGATCTTGAGTCATAATGAATCGCAGAAGTTTGATTTGGCTATTTGGGTGGATTGAAAGGCCGACGAAAGCACTGATCTCTTCAGTCCCTTAACATACTCTTCGTTCCGTTGCACCCGAGCATTTACCCAAGGTTATTTGATCCCCCTAAAGTCCCAAAATAGAACAAGAATGCTGTGCACACGTGACAAGTGACCATTGGCCTGTGCGTGGGAATTAATTTGGCGTTGTATCTTCTTGCTCCCGTCATCGTTGTTTGCCGAAATCTGCGCATTGACCACCGTGCTTGGCGTCATTGAGAACCATGTCCTCGTCGTCGACCACCGTCAGCCCCAACGTCGGGCCATACAAGGGCAAGATAACCCACAGATCCTGGGCCCAGCTCCCTGAAGAGCTCGTCAGGTGAGAGCAACGCCATTGTTCTGTTCGTCGTCGCGTATTCAAATTCGAATTACCCGCAGGCAAATCGCTACTTTCTATATACTGGATATGTCTTCAAGTCGTACTTACCCTACGATGTGGGACTTTCGAGAGCTCTGGCATGCCAGGATGGCCTATACAGCAATACGCGACGGCATGGAACTAGAGAGAATCATGGCCGTATGCCCGCAGTGGCTCAAATCTCGTGAGTACGAGTTCTTACCAACTTTGGATATGTTCTTGTCTTCGCTCCCCGCTCGGCATCTGGGACATTGTGGGGGCGCCACCACCGAGTGTCCATCCTTGTAGCGAGGGGACTTTCAATTTTGCCGATACTATTATCTGGATCCTTGGGAGGACTTTTATCGATTTCTTCGTGGGCTCTGATTGGCGCGAGTTGACAAACGTGGTCGTTGTCGTTCATTCACTGAGATGGTTTATATTCTCTACGCTGTTGGGCGCGACTTTTGCCTTTGCCAAGACGCTGTTGACGGTAGCCGTGATCTTGTGCGACCAACACCTTGACTATCTCCGACGGGCCCTCAGTTGCCCACCGACGTCGCCTTCCTTGTCGCACCACAGCTCCTACATTCCAATTTTCTCTCCTTCGTTCCTTCGTTTCGTCGTATTCTGTCTGGGAAATATTTCGTGGCGTCTGACATGTATCTTTTCTAGTGGAAACACATCTGTTTTGGCATCATGCCGTCAATGTCCTCGATCCGGTTGATGTCCTCGGACACTACGCGTTCGTTGCTCCTCCGACCACCGCCACCACTAACAGCTCAAATGGTCTAACGTATCCCGAACGTCTTTCCCCCTACCAACACTATCGCAACATCCTCAGCTACTCATGCGCCATTTGCCGGATAAACTACCCCCATATCAACCACGGTCTTGGCTTAGCGAAGCGCGCTGTACGTTTCCCAACTCTGGGTATCGTGGGCATCTGCCGCGACCACGATCGCCACAAGACGAGCTACTGCGGCGTTTGTTATCGGGAAGCCACCCGCGAGCGCGACTTGAGCCGTGACCGTGTCGGGTGCATGTCCAACGAGGATCCCGAAACGTGGCCCGGTATTGATGCGACGTGCAAGCAGTGCCGCAAGGATGGTCTGTTTCGGAGAGCGTATGCGCGGGCGGAAGATCAGGAGGCGCTGGGGATACTGGGGTCGAAGGATATTGATGATGAAGCGAGAGCTGCAGTCGAGGGTTTCCTTACCTTCGCTGATGGTTCCGTGCGGCGTACGCTCGAGACTGTCCAAGATAGGTTGTGGTTGAAGAAGCAAACGAGAATGCGCCAGTTTAGGTCCCTCGTCGCTGCGAACCGTTACGAAACACGGGAGGACGGTCTCCAGCAGCTGTCTGCTTACCGAGCAGCAATGCGAGCTCACGAGAGTGACGAGGACCTCGACATGGATGCGAGTGATTTCGAAGAGGAAGAGGAGGAAGATCCCGAGATCGAGCAACGGTCGTTAGAGGACCACAGCGCAAAAAGTATGGCCTTGGGCGATTGGGCGCGCAACCGGATATTGGATGGATTCTGGGTAACCCCGTGCGACCAATGGATCTCTGGTACTATGCTAGAGGTGTCTCGCGCCGAACATCCCTGTCCGTGGACGCGTGGCGATGAGGACGACAGCGGCGAGGAGCGTCCCCGGCAAGCGACTGTTATGGGCGACGTGCCGCCATCGTATAGTCTGTGCGAGCACGCGAACTACGCGTACATGAAGGAACTCCGGACGTTGCTCCTCCCGCCGATGAAGAATATTGTCCGGAGACTGGTTATCGAGTGTGCGGCTGATGGCTACGACGCGGTCAGGAAGGCATGTAAGATGACCTTGGACGATGTTGTCCATGAACTCAAAGACGAAGCGGTTTGGTTTGATGGATTCGACTGGCTGGAGAGGAGGAGGAACGACCGACTAGAGGCGCGGAAGACCGAACAACGAACGAGAATTATGGAGGAAAGCAGTAGTAGCGATGACTCTTCGCTATCCAGCAAATCGGATGGATCGACTACGAGCCCAGTGCTATCGACATCGACATTACAGACAACGCCTTCCCCACCACCCAAGGAGGCCATTTTGATTCCAGTATCACCTATCCTTGACCCTCCACGGCTGTTGCGACCGATACCGTATATTCCGGAATCGCTGATCCATCTCCCGGAGCAGAGTTTGGAGGTTTTCCAAGGAGTGAGTCTTTCCGTTTTCATTTACCGTCGATTCTGACGTGGTGAATGTTTCAGATATGGAGAGACGCCTGCCGGCCGCTCTATCACTGCCGGTGCAAGATATGCGAGCGAGCCAAAGCTGCGGAAGGCGTGGTCCAGATAGCACCCGAGGATACTGCTCAGCCTCTTACGGCTGCAGCGGAGATTCGCCTCCCGTCTCCTGAGGTCAACGAAGCCGAGGCTGACGATGAGGATCTCGAATACGATTCGTACTACGACGAAGAGTTCTACTCTGAGGAGGATGACGAGGCTTGGAGTCCCTCGGCTGACCGCAAGTCGCCTGAGGTGCCCGACCTACCCGTTAGGAAGAGGTCGTTGGATGATGTAGCGGAGCCCGTGAGGTCGGGAACGCCACCGAAAAAGCTGAAGGTCGACGTCGAGGTAGATGTGCCCGAGCCAAGGTTGAAGAAGAGAAACTCGGAGGAACTCGAAGTCGTCGAGGACAGTGCTGGGAGGAAGCGGTTTAAAACTGAAGATATCGTCGAGTCGCCACCGATGTCGTTGGAGAATAGTGACCACTCGAGCTCGGTGCCACCGCTCGAGGAAGAAGAGGCACGATAGACCGGGGGCTTTGAATGATCTTTTCTTGTTTCTCGCATATGCTTTCCCTTTCCATCCTAGTTGTCGCCTTCGAGTTTGTATTATATCCCCAACCGATTCTGGCATACCTTTCGCTTGCTTCGTACCATGTGCTGTATAAAGTCGTTTTCATAAATTTCTAGCACCAAAATATCTTTGTATTCACCATATTCGATATATCTTGTATGGAATGAATACGCCTTGGCCGATTAGCTAGCAAGGTGACTTTCCGGACTGGTTACATAGATGTATCTTGCGTACAGCGTTGGTTCCTATTGACTAATGTTACACCGCGCGTCCGTTTTTGTTTAGTACTATATTTGCCCACATGTATAACACGTTCTCAAATCTTTTAGTTATCTGTTCCCACCGATGTGTTGCTACATGGGACCCCATCATGCCTACTGTCGGTGCGGGGAACTGCATCCGGGGAGCGGGGTGCGGCATTTCTGCGGGGAAGTATTCAATTTGTGGCGCTCTTTTTCTCGTAACACCAGTGTGAGGCCTGGACTTCGGGGTAAGGGAGCAGATGCCAGTTTTCATCCTCAGCGTTGAAAGGGGGGAGCTCGGTTAACCTCTCTCGCTTGTTCCTTTCCTAGGCGAAAGTAATATGGTGACGGACTCATGACGGAATTGACTAGCCTACAGAGCGCAATAGGATTCTGATAGGAGTCGAGTTTTTCAGTCTACCAGGTTATTCAGGTCTGAGTTGTCTTCAACAAACATGCTAGTATACGGACTTTCAACAGTCATAAAGTCTTTATGACTTCAGTTCTCTGGATCATAAGACAAAGAGGATCAAAATCCCTACCGACGCGCTGATGGATACTGATACGCTTATTCGCGTCTTCAGACGTTGTTGGTTCAGATGTCTAATCAATGATATTTGAAACATAGGCCTCGCACGCACTGGCACGTAAGATTAATGCAACTGCTCCAGGCTGAGAAGGAACGTTGCATTAGAAGGATGATTAATACAAGAAATATCAGTATAACAATGCGTATTCAGAGGAACTTAAATACTAGGTGATAAAATGTAGCCAATAAATAGCCTAAATAACGACCGGAATATATGGCCCCTGATATAAGTATTGCATAAGTATCGTGATGTTTAATTGCTGGAAGAATCAGGTGAAGGATGGCGAGCACGAGAGAGGACATTGAACTTTCGCCAGATGGTGTGCTCGGCAGAAGACTCTTCCGACGAATTATCGTCGCTGCCTCCCTTCATCTTTATCGAATCATCGACACCACCAGTGTCATCGCCACTCTCTGAAGTCGGAGGAAGGGGCATGGTGAAAGAAAACCGGAACTGCGACACGGTTTCCTCATCGAAGGATGGTGAGGAATTATGTTGGCGTGTAGGAGGGGAAGTGCATGAGCGGTACTCGCTGTCGTGAAGGCTGCGACGGGGATATACGACAACGTCTCCATCGCGGTCGACCTTCCACATCTTTTGGTCCTTTCTAACACGCTGAACAAGAAGGCGACAGGCCTGGGTGAGAGCATACATGGTAGTCTCTCGAAGAAGGGTGGATTGTTCGTTCAATGGGGAGTACGAGGGGTATTCATCCTCTTCGGAGACGGTGCGCTGGATACCAGCATCAATAAGGTTGCATAGATATCTTTATGTTACTGACCATAGCACACCTTGACTTCCTGCCGTTCAAGTTGAGTTTATCGGTGAAATGCTGGGTAGATGTGTACGTCTGGGACATATCGAAAAGCCTGGGGAGGGATAAATGTTGTCGGTGCCAGAAACTTGGAGGACGAAGACGACGTGAACAGCGACCTGATAGATGAAGAGTATCCATACTCTGGCAGCGATTTATACAGATGCTCTGCATGGTCTAGAGTAGGTGGTATCTCGATCCTTGGCGACCTTCGGGCGATGCCTGTACCTCTGCCAATTAACCAAGGTGCAGATGTGGAATAAAAAACCGTAAAACAATGTAATATCAAGATCCGAAGGGATTTTCGTCCTGAACGTGAACTACGGCAGGTCCCGAGATCATAAGGGGCGGAGAACTCCTTTGCTATCCCTGATCGAGAGGTTCGCAGATACCCGCGAGTTGTTCGTTCCTTCCTTTGACCTTAGACCGATGTGGAAGCATGGCTACTAGCCTCCGTGATGCCACGCTCGGTCACTGAAGGTTATCGTGGCGGAGACCGGTAAGACTGTGAATTCCTCTGATGTTCTTCTGCTCTCCAATCTGCCAGGCACGAACAAAAATGTGCAATGAGGAAATCGGCAGAATTGGCTCATTTAATTGAATAGCACTTGATTTTGGTCGTGATAGACACTGACCATGCCGGGGGTACCTGAGGGTTGATGCACGAGAATCAACTCCTGGGAGGGCGGGTGCTGTTCCATGGAAACGGGTGAGGCCCATGAGGGCTCGGTTCATGCATGCGTCAATGATGATACTTGATCAATGATTGGCATCGAGCCCTACTCCAAAAATGGATCGCACACCAAAATGTTTCGGGAAAGGATAATGACGAGCGAATGAATTCAGGAAACATGTACACACGTCCACATAGGTATCATGCGACTTCTTTCAGGAACTGCACTAGTCAAAGTAGGATTCATGAATGTTAAGTGAACTTCGAGGTTAGGCGGAGTATACGTTAGTATGAGTTCTGCGATGCGAAAAAGGAATGAGAGCAGCGGATACAGAGAGCCCGTACAGCAACGTGTTACGTGACGAGTACGGTCTGGACGTTTCGCTATCATGCCGAGAAAAGTCTAAGTAACCTTTCATCCCTGGAAAGACTACCGTAAGTGGCGCAGGGACATGCATAGCTCTCGTAGACCACATAATTGTACCCAATGCGAAACATGGGAAATAGAACAAGAGACAGAATAGGACAGTACGCATCCTGATTACTAGCATGGCACGGCAGGTTCTCAAGCACAGACTGGACGGTGGGACTCGCGCGATATACTTAAATGCAAGACCACATCGGTGGAGTACAATTCGACCTGTATCATCCCTTTGGTCAACCACCTTCAGGTCTTGTCAGAGGAATCACCCTGTATGAGCCTGTATGTAAAGCATCAGCTATCAATGACCCGGCCCGAGAAGATCGTGGATCTGAGATGACTCCGTGTTCCCCGGTGAGAACGTCTGCCGAAGCCCATAAGCAAGCCATAAGTCCTGTATTGTAACCGCGAATCTAGAATTTCGGGACCGTAGTAGTGAACTCCACGGTGACGGACAAGCGCCAATAGGCTGGGTTGAAACTCTGTAAGCAAGCCTTGTATATGGTTATACCAGTCAGAAGTGCACTTTCGATTGACCTGAGCAATTCGAATTTGATTTAATTTAGTCTCTGCCGAGCATGATCAGTTTTTGGAGAAGCATCCTCGATTCGGTCCAACTCACTGAGAACGCAACGGGCAGTGCTCGTCGTCGCTCGCCAAGAAGGAATCGCCCTGATTTAGTCTCGGTGGAACGGAAAGGGGTACCTCAAGGAGAAGGGTCCAATCTCCATTTCCCGTTCGTGTCGTGGGTCCTCCTGGGTGCAAATTTTTGACGAAACGCTGCGCAGTATGATGGTCTTAGAATGACCTTTGACCTAACGTCGACAATTGCTTATACTCCTGGTAAGCGGCTATTTCTTCCGGTCAAAATGGAGGCGCCATTGATCTCTTCATGAGTACTCCTCGTCTGATTATTCAAAGACAGGGCGCGCCGTTTGTGCCGAAATATCAATGTCCAGTAGCTGGTATATCCCTTAGGTTATGTATCCATATTATAATACACTTACAAGCAAGTCAGTCAAGGTGAAGAGATTACGAGAAACTTACGTCCTCCATGTATGACTGTCCTCCTTGCGTCATTCACACGATAACCGTAGTTTCCTGAGACGCAGTAACATAGTTCCGGGTTCACTGTATCCAGGCATCTGCTTATCGGTCACGTCATGTATATAAGCGGGAAACTATCACAAGGTAAATGTCGACAGCAGAAACCCATCGATCCTTTTCAAGACCACACCACCGTGGTCCTATAGGATTATCAGACACGGCGGGATTAAATTAATAGAAGGCGGGGATCTGATCCTTGTTCGACGTGCCCACGACATTATTTCATTCTAGTCATGCGGATAAACAAGCTGAAAACACGTCGTTAATAACGATAGGCCCTCCAGAAAAATGCAGCTCACCTTCGGGAAAATACCACGGTGCGGAATCTCGTGCATCACTCCTTTCAAATCCGTGGGATGCGCGCCATCTTGCCACTTTCCGGTATCGGGTCAGCCAACGGGCTAATGATAGATGACAGAAGAAAACAAGCGTGCGGAACGACAAGGACATGTGTCTGAGAACCATGGCAAAAACGTGGTATATTTCAAGTACGCTATTTCCCGGATTTGAACGTGGACTGGCCGTGGCTTACGTATTATTCCACGATGGAATACATACAAACCGCTTCCAACAAAACCTGCCTGCTGACGAAATAAACAGTAACGATAGCGGAAATTTACCGCATGGCCTATGCCATTGCCAACGAATGGATTGAAAACTTTAGAATTCCTGGTTCTCTAGAGGAAGGAGTTCGATAATAACGTGTGAAAGAAGGTTAGGAGCACCTTGTATAAAGCATACAAGAAGAATATGGGCGAGATTGTCTGGACGCAACTTTGAAAAACAAAGAATCGCGCGAAAATAACAGTACTGTTCAACGGAGTTCATGAAACGAGTCCTAGCGTGTCATGGCCAGCGCGTCAGTTGCACACGAAAGGTGTCGTGTCAGCTTTATGTCTGAGGTATCGCCGTGCTTACCTCTACAATGAGCCACATGAATTGAAAGGTGAAAGAATGATCCAACAAACAGTATCTTGAAGATTTGGAGAAGGATCATCCTACCCTTGCGCGGCATAACCGTGATGGATGAAGGGAGAAACTCGGGCTTTTGACGTCGGTCCGGTTGGCCGGCATGATCACGGGTTGAAACTCCGCTGTTTTCATGTTTCAACCGGTGCTACCACGACGTCCGAAGTATATTCAGTACATATCGGTCGCTTCATGGTGAAATAAGGACCAATACTGTCATTAAAATGGTAAATATTGGCAGTATGCGATCTCCACAATCCTGAAAGTACTAATACGTTCTGTTGCAGTGCTAGTCGCGTTGCTCTATTAGTTAAGAAATATGGACGCAAGTCAGCAGGTGCGCATCCATTTTTGTCATCCTATTCCCTCACCGAAGCCTCCCTTAGTCCGGTGAAATGGTTGTGCCTCTCCCGCCGTCTCCTTCTCCTAGCAGCAACAACTTCGATAGGCCAGTGGTGCGCTTGGGGAGTCGAGTTCAGAACAATACCGCCGCGCCCATTCATACTCTTCATACTGAGATAATGTGTATCATCTTCGAACTTCTCCGTGATACCCTGTCCCTGTTTATGAGTTCCTTTTCTCCTCTCTCCAGTCTGTGTTTGCTGGCGATCCATCACCCTCGGTTGTCCGAACTTGTGGACGCGAGTATCCATCCAAAGCTTGTATGACAAGGAAGGGGTAGCGACGTGTATCGAACGATCAGGACACAATCTTCTGACCATCGATATCTGTATCCCAAATGACGAGCCGTTCGAGAACGAGTGCTTCCATGCACTTATCCAACTCTGTGTTCAGCATGCCCGTCGTTGGCATGATTTATCTATCTGTATCTCCCACGCATCGTGCTTGAAGCTCTGCAATAGAGGACAACTAGAGCTTCCCGAGATGGTCCGGCTTAGCATACGACGTAGCCGGCTCGATCCCTCACAGACCGATGAATCATCAAGGTTTATGGTCCATTGAAAACCCCCAAAATTGAAGCGTTGAATACAGAGGAAGGCCACACAGAAACCACTTGTCGATGTCGAAGTTGCCGTAGAGAGCAATAAAGGACGTGACATTCTTTGCATGTTTTGGTTATTTGATCACTAACGCCCTTCAACCAACTTCAACATTTGACGTCTCTTGATAAATGCGTCATAGAAGGTCCCGTTTCCTTTTTACCACTGGAAGAGTCAGTGTCGTCCCCCCTCTGCGCCTTAGAACTAGGATTCGTCACCAGGGCAGACAATATTTCAATGATACTCGAAGACATTCCGCTACCGAATCTCGAAATTCTTCGTGTTGTCCAGTCCTGCCACGATCTTCCCGAAGTCCTTGTCCCAATCATATCCAACCTCACAGCCCTCACGCTTGTAAACAACTGGTGCTCTTTGGATACCGACATCCTGAACATTTTGGAGAATGCACCAGGTCTCCAGTGGTTTGCTCTACGTGAGACGTACGAGAAGAAGCGGCCATCCCGAGTTTCAGAGGCGCTGCTGCACCGATTGGCCCAGGAGACGTTTCTTACGAATCTTCAGACAATTGCATTTGTTGTCATAGCCACGATCAATGAAGAAAGTCTGATGCGCATGATTGCGGAGAGGGCTGAAGGAGATAGAAGTGAGACTCGTCAGACGGATGCTGACGGAAGCTACGCTCTTGTCTAGCGGATCTCAGGGTGTTCAGGATAGAGCGCACGTTCAGACAGACAGACAGAGAGACATCAACACTATACATCTTACCCGATATCCGTCTTGACTTGCAGACTACACAGTTTAGGTGTAGGTGAAACCAAATTGATTTTGAATTCCCATAACACCACTGCGGACTTGAGACAATCCTTTCTCGAAGAGATGCAAGTATCAATAAACTGGAGATACCATTTAAAAGTGAATAGCCCCATGGTGACGGGGTGCCTTCCGGCATCTATAGTTCAATAATTATATATTGCCTTTCGACTAGCCATTACAATTCGAGTCCGTCCCTGTTTTGTTGCTACGTTACGGCTTCTACGCACGCAACATTTCTCAATAAAACCACAGAGTGGCTTCCGCAACCAGTGGCGAATCGTGTAAACCCTCTATTTCCATCGATGTCCCGTCTCATAACAACCTTTGTACTTTTATATCTATCCCTTCTTGTCTTTTTCATGATCATTGAATGGAAAGCGCATTTGTGAGATAGTAATTATACTAAAGTTACCGGAGGAGTCCTCATTTCTGTGTCGAATTCGAACGCAGATCTTGAATCGCATAGTAATAGGCTTGAGAACATATCAGCGCCGTCAGCGCCGAGAGCCAATGGATAAATTCCAAATTTGGTGGGTATTAGGACGATGATAAACGAACGTTTCATCGTTCTACCCGGAATGAAATAGTGGTGTATAACAAGGAAGTTAACGCATTCTAAAGAATTGCAATATAGCAGACAATCAACATTTTGGTTTTGTTTGAACCACAAGCGACATCAGAGAGAAAAAAGTACGGAATAAGAAATGTCAACCGAACGGGGGTTATGGTGGCCCTCGTAAGGGTAATAACTACCAGCGGCGGTGGACTGATATAGAGAAGGATGCACGTATCAAATAACATCACAGCGACAGATGTTCTCTCCGACCTGTAGGAAAATAGCAAGGACCTGGAAGAACCAAGATCTTAGTCGCTTCGTAGGTTCTGTGAGCAGAATGTAGCATACGCACTACTAGCACAGCAAATACCGCTTTCCAACGACCAGCGGGACCATCAACCATCCCCACCGCCTGTTCGGTGAACTCTTCATGAACCTAAACAAAGAGAAGTCTTGAACATGGCTATCATCAACAGATCATGAATCGTACTTGCAATTTCATTCGATGAGGAGAGAGGACTTGGAGGCTACAATAGAAAGCTGAGCCCTGCGAACGAATCTCTCAAACTTGAATGAGCGCACCAACAAGATCGAACCAGGTCGAGGGTACGGGTGATAGCGCCTGGACAGGGCTTTATACCTTGGGGGTTTCAGAGAGAGCCACTGGCTATTTTTGTATGGTGGTGGTACATAGCTCATAGTCGTGGCAAGGTCGCTCCTGAATAAAGAGGAAGCGATTTTTCATTGTGAGAATTGGGAATCATGTACAAACAATCCACCCGGAAATCGGTTTGACAGCTTATGAAATGGTTCGCTTTGGTCGTCTGTACTCAATCGAATCTCTTTCTATCAGCAATGTTCGTGAATGGAATCGCTAAAAGGAAGCATAGGCCCGGGATGATATACCAGCGAAGCCAATTGGATTTTTGGTCGTTTCCTGGTGATCAACTGTTGCGATTCATGTCTTTAGAGTTGAACCTATTTTATTCTTATATTCTCTAGGACATTCTTCAAGTACAGCGAAAATCCTATAACTGAATTGAAAAATACATGGAACTGTCCTTGTCCGTCCGAATAATGTCCCTCAAGCGCATCCTCGCTTGGTCATCTTTATCATATCTCCGGAAGCGAAAGAATGCCGACTTGGGCATGATTCTGAGGTCCTCAAAATGGGGAAGACCTGCAGAAGTGAGCGATCACATACATTCTCTTGCTTAACAACCATGGCCGTGGTGTCGAGGTAAGGAAACAGGGCTAACGGAGTCGTTGAAGATGAATCCACGCAGACGTGAACAGTGAAGGTGATGGAGCCTATTGATATAGCTGGGATTCGAGGGGGGTGATAGCCTGATAGGCTTTGAAGAGTTGGTAAGGCGATGGAGAGAGGGGAGGAAGATAAAAGGACGTCGAACAGTCGGCCGAGGAGCGTGTAGTGGAGACGCCTGGGGAGAGACGCGCTGCGTTAAAAGCACCAGAAATATGGCTTCTTCAGTGCAGGGAGGTCAATGGTCATTGAAATGGAATCGTCATCTTCAAAGAGAAGACACCGCCATCTGGCAGAATGCCTCCTCCGAGGGGTGCGTATTCAGTAGAAATCAGGGATTGCTCCTTCAGCCACAAATCAGTGATATCCAAGGGCGAGTTTTGGAATACCGAAACGACGAAGTGAATAGGGATGACATGCGCGACAAACTCAGGCCACCGTATAAACTCCGATATATATCCAAACCATACGGACAGTCCATCCTGATTGTCGACCACAGCATCGGCGTAGGCACGATGTATCGACTCCCGTGAGGAGCCCAGGTTTTGAGCGGCAATGGTCCTGATTCGCAGAGGTGGGGTATGGGAACACTCCTCATGAGAGGCAGCGTGTGCGCTCGAAAAGAGCGATATCGAGGGTTGGACGCATACAGTCCATACTGTCGACTTAGGGTTAGGGTGGACCCTATGTCCCTCCTTCAGGGCCCCCCCGAAGGGAGGGAGAAGGAGGCGGCATAGGGGACTTATCATTACTAAGACCGTACGTTGGCGGAAGCGGAAGGCGGGTTGTTAGTGCGAGAGTGCGGGAAGCGAAAAACGTACTTCGTAGACGAGGTGGGTCAACGAGGTGGGGAATTCCCCACCGCCCCGTTTCGTCTTTATAGACTCATCAGGACCCTTGCTCGAGTGGTGCCACTATTGATTAATAATAAAGTCTTACGACTTCTAACGCAATAATGGCGTGATTAATTTCGCAACGTCATCGACGACGTCATTAGACCGGTCCAGACCGGTCCAGACCTACTGCGGAGAAGTCGAAGACTTCTTTATTACGCAATAGTGCTTACTCATTAAGCCGTTTAACCGTGCCGGCATGCCGGCACCACGTGTAAACCTGATGACATATACCTTATGTCATCTCAGGGTCCTTATGATTAGTAAGGGCCTGGACCTTAATAGAACCGGCCCGGTTCGCTCCGTAGAGCCCGCCGGTCCGTTCGGCCCGAGTCGCCCGGCCACCCGAGGGCGCCGGCTCAGTGTTAATTCACTCCAAAGGTCCGCAGCTACCCCTAGGGGTGCGGGGCCATAACAGGGGAGAAACGCACCTTAGAGCGCGGAGCGCCGTTAGGGTTCGTTAGGTTAGGGTGGACCCTACGTCCCTCCTAACACTATTAGGCGAGCCCCCTGGGGGTCAGAAGCACTTTTTCATCAATCGCCAAACATCAGCACACACTTTCCTCAACGGGTCGGTCCCTCCCTCCACCACCCACCATCGATTCTCTCTCTGGGAAGGGGGGGGCCAGGGAGGTTCGGCACTGGCACTGGCACAGACTCGACTCCCCTCCCCCCCCCCCCCCCAATGGCTGGCAGTTGCTCCCTCTTTTCATCAACCATCTTCTCTCCTTCCTGCCATCACTTGCCCTGCTGACACCCCCCCCCCCCCCCACCACCGAACTCAGATCCAGCTATACCGTTTACCCCCCAAATCTACAGACTCCTTGATGCCTGTCACCTCAGTGTCTTGATGCCCCCCTCCTTCCCCCCATGAGCTTGCACAGTGTTAAAACCATTTTTGCATATGATGGGAACCATGAACTCATGCTATCCTGAACCATTTCATGGATGACTCCAATGGACAGCCTCCATGGTGGTCCTTGGTCTTTCTTGATGTGCTATATCTGCATCCTCACAGTCTACCTCCTAGCATCTAAAGGCCACTATGGCTTTTTATTTCCTTTCATTATTATATTTGCTGCTGTAATTGTGGGTATTTAATATAGATATTTGGCTCTAACAGTGTTTAACATGAACAGGAATTCTTTCAAATGTTTGCTGCTTATGCTTGGTTCAAAATTGTGCCAGAGGGCCATATGCAGCTATGTGTTGATACAATTTAAGCTGTCATAGTCCAATGGTTGAAAACTGCAGAAGTTATCGAGGCTTGGTCGATTTGGTAATCTCGTCACCACGAGGTCCCGGGTTCGAACCTTGCCAGGGTTGTCGGGGTTATATAAACCTTTAATTCTCCGCCTTTGTGATGGACCGGAACCTCACCACCATTAGACATGACAGGCCAGCAAGACCACTGATACTTGCATAAAATGCGGGCTGACTGACTCCCTCTGGAGACTACGCAGGAAGTGTTTTTTTGCTGCTGCTGGACTTCAAATCCTTTTCACCTTGCAACACAGCTATTCTTACTTATTGACAGGTGGTAACTCTTTTTATGAGATCAGCTGCCACATGATGCACACTCCTCTGAACATTGCTTCAATGCCTGTCTGTAATGGTAGTACAGAGGCCTATTTACACCCAACAGATTTTTGAGGGGACACCAAATATGGGCACACAATTACCATAACCATCCTGCTCCTCTCCCTCTCTGCCCCCCCTTGGCTTCCTACTCTCATCATCTCATCTGTAGCCTCTCTTTGGTCTACCAAAAAAGTAATTCCTGCTGTTCAACACCTGGAATCAAATCCGTGTGTAGCTCTAAAACATCTCCTCTTCCCCCTCTGATTGTTTGCTCCCCCTCCCCCTCTCCAGTCTCATCTTGCCTTGCTTTTGAAGTCAAAAGCAACCTGACTAAAATGTCTCAACCAAGTCCATCATCTGGCTTGTTAGTCCCCATTTTTTTTTTAACTCTCTCAATCTGCTGCTCATACCGATTCCATCAGGCAACCACAAAACAATGCCTGTGTCCACTGTGGCCTGGTGTTCTCTCCTTCAAAGCCAAAGCAGCTGAAAGATCATCTCCATCTCTTTCATGAGCTTTCCTATTCTTTCACTGCAAGTGTGTATCTTTTTTTTTTTTCTCTATGGTCTCCGATCGTGCTATTCTTAACAGAGGATGTCCTCTTTCCCTGGTTTCCTATCAATCATGAATGTAATCTGATTCTTGCTTCTCTTATTTTAGGCACTGCTGCTCCATCCAGTGGGATCAATCCTGGGATGGTCTATACTGCTCAGCGAAAAATGGCCATGGATACCCTGGCCTGTATTGTTCCAGGTTGTCAACTGGGAGCCTTCTCTGGTCTTGTAAAGTACAAGAAGCACTTGACTAAGAGCCATGCTGGTTTTGGCTTCCAGCTCATTCAAAATCAGTCTGGTGAAGATGTCACAAAGCCACCTGAAACAATTAACCCTTCTCACGGTCCTGTCAGTCTTTCTATCACCCAACATCTTTGCTTGACTCATTCTCATTCATGCATCTATAGGTTCGCACCTCTACACCAGCTCTGGGGCTATCACAGCTTTCTCAACCATACAACTTGGCTTACTTTGATTGCAACATTGATCCCATTCTGGCCACTTCAGAGCAATCTCTATTGTCTGACATGAGACCATCTGTCAAAGAATCTCTAGCTGAGCCTGTAAAAAAGGTTACAACTGATCTGATAATATACCAACCGGTCAGTTCAATTTTACGATGTGTTGTGGTCAAAACTCATTCATTATTTCTTTGTCCTTGAACCTTAGGTCTATCATCCTGCTCAGTTAGCAGAAGCTAGTCACAGATTCCATCCATACAGAAGACTGATGCAGCTCTAGCTCCTCCTTCAGCTTTAAACTCACAGCTCTCTTCTATTCCATCTGATACCTCCCCTCCCTCTTCGGCTCCATCCAGTTTACCTTCAGACATCTTCCCTCTTTTTGCTACTCCATCTGATATACCGTCCAACACCTCTGCTGATTCTGTCATGACCAACTCCAGTTTCTCCATTTCTGATTCAGATCCTTCCATTCCTGCTCTTGATTCCCCCAGATCATGTTTGATTGACACTCCAGCTCTCAACAGGAATGGTCTTGTCTTCCACTCACATTATCACACTGTTCATTGTGTTAATGATGCATGTAACATTGCTGTCCTTCCCTATGCTATTGTTGGTCATCTCCGAGACCAACATCATTTTCACTTCACAGCAAAAGAGCAGGAGCTCTTGGATCAAGCTATTCAAGAGCTCAATCCTATTTCTAGTGACTCTGAGCTAGCTCTTCCACCACCTGGCGAGGCACCTGTAGAGGCATTAAAGGTCCACCCACTTGGACATTGCTGCCGTGAATGCTGCTATGCTGTACCCATGCTGAAGACCTTTCAACGTCACTGGAGAGACAACCATCGGTATGACTTTCCGGGGACCAAGGCCAATGAAGGCTATTATCTTGCTCCTATTCAGTCCTTTTACATTGTTCCTGCACGCTACTTTGAGGTCAATCCTGCACTTACCAAACTTAGCAAGGAGGCTCCCTTTGCGATATTCCTAAAGACCCTCAGTCCTATCTTGGCAGAGGAGTCTCACAACATTCTTCCTCCACCAGACCAGGTACGTGAGGTCTCTCCTTTGCTCCGAACTACTGGATGGCACCTGCATCTAAAAAATTATATCACTGACCGTCGAAGTGTTGCTGCACTTCTTACCCTTATTGCTCTTCCACCAATGACACAGGGATCAATGCCTGCCAAGCTTCGCATTCTAGTCCAAAAATACATGGAAGTTGTGCGTGACAGGTGCCAGGCTAGTCCTCTTGGTGTACGGGCACTTCTCATTGACTTTCATCGGTGTGTTTATCATATGTAGCACTCTCTCATCTTTGATACTAACGTCCAATCAGGCAAGATCAAAGAGGAAAGCTGTGGTCAGCCCATGATGAGCCAGATACACTTCAGGACTATGGTCTCTTTCTTTTTCACTTTATATATGCTGTCATCGTCTCCCAAACATCCTCTCACACCGATTATCTCTTTCCTCTTACGGATTCTGATCATCAAAACACCGATACACTCCTTGTGGCTCTGAAAGATGGAACAAATGAGCTTCAATCTCTTCATCAGCTCTTGCTCCCACTTCTGTCCCCACGAGCATCATCATCTGCTACTATCCAACCTGACAAATGGCAGCTTGTTATGGAGTGCTTTGTTGCAGTCTTTTGTCTATGCCCTGATGGCCGATTCCGCAAGCCAGAGCACACTACTCAGGTTTTTGCCAAAATCAAATATCTTGTTCGTGGCACTTGTCTCTTTGAGGCATATGAACAACACAGCCATTTTAAGAATGACTTATATTTGTTCGTCCAAGCTTTATCTCATCTTTGTTCCACTGTTCTGATGGTCCTCTTTGTTCCCTTTCAGAGCTGTTGAACACTATGCAAAGTGTATGCTTCGTCCTGGTTCCACCATGAGCCCATACAACATGGCAATCGATTACCAGCGATTAGCATCCTATCTTGCTTACAGCCAATCCTCCCCTCCGGCGACTCGTGTCTCAGATGACTGTCTGACAATTTTCTACCGTGCACACTCACTTCATGTGCCGGACTGGCGACTTGGCTTGCAGCGCATGCTGGCTGAGCTTGTGTCTGCTCAAGACACATTGATTGCTGGTGCTGATCAGACAATGCACATTCCACCCACTATTTCCGATGACTGGGTTGATGAAACCCGGGGGTATTCCTGGCTCAAAAATTCTGACTGTGGTGTTCCAGAGCATGCTCTCTTGCAGCACCTTATGGCAGACACATCATTGAACCTCGTCACCATTGATCGTGATGGCCGTCTCATGCATAACATTGCCGCATATCACCGCATCTTGGCTCAGATCAGTGAAATAACATGGCTCCTTGCATTCTTGTGCTATATGGTGCCTGGCCAAGTCACTCGTGCAATGGAATTTGTTGATCACAAGATCTCCAACTCCACCCGACCGCGTACCATCTTTCGCAATGGCACCAATGTCTGGCTTGTTATTCGACGTGCCAAGTATGAGAACAACATTGGGAAAGCAGTCTTCATTCCCAGCTTGGTCCCACCACAGTTGCAACGGGAACTTGAACGGTATCTGCTCTTGATCCGTCCCTTGGAACGTGTGCTATCTGCCACTGTTTATGGCCTATCATCTATTCATATCTATGATGAATACCTTTGGGTTACATTTGGAAAGCGCATTACAGGAGACATATTTTGCAAAGAGTTTCCTCATGCAATGCTCAAGTACTGTCAGTGTCCAGTTGGCATCCATGACTACCGTCAGCTAGTTGTCCAGATCTCACGCACTTACCTTGGATCAGAAAATGAGATGAATGATGAAGAGGAGCGTGATGTTTTTGCTGCACAGCGTGGTCATTCTGTTCAAACAGCTCGCCGCATTTATGCACCAGAACTTGGTCATCTCCCTTCCATCTCCAGTGAGGCCCTGCTCCGCTTTGCTTCTGGATCGAAAGATTGGTGGAGTGTCACAGGATTTATACCTGGAGAGCCACCAAAGCTTCCCCTTATTCAAAGACGCCAATTGGGTTTTGCAAAACCTCTGGCTCTGTCTGCAGACTCAAACACCCCTCACCAATCCTCATCATCTTCTGTTGATATCTCCGCCCATTTCCAGAATCTCACTGCCACTCTTCTCCATCAGATTGCCAGTTCTGAGGCTCGCATGGAAGAGAGAATTCGCATGGTTGTAGCTGAAAGTGTTGCTGCTGTTATGCTTCGGATGAATGTTGATCCTACAACAACCAGAGCTAATGTGGTCCAACCAGTCCCCATGATTGCATCTTCAACTGATGTCTCACACTTTGCTGATGCTTCCCCTGCACCAGTGACAGTACCTGCTATTGATGATGTGACCATGGAGGTTGATGATCTATATGCTGAAGGCTTTGAGCATCGCGAGGACATTATGAATGCAGATCTTAGCCAAGGTCTTGTCCAGCTCTTTCCAGACACTCATAACCCTCAATTCAAATCTGAGGTACAACGAGAGGTTGTAAAGCTCTCTTATCAGCGAACTGACAACTTTGTCGCTGTCATGCCCACCGGTAGTGGAAAATCACTGGCCTGGCTGCTTCCAGCTATTCTAGATCGGCAGGGAGATATCACCTTTGTTATTATTCCAAACCGTGATCTTCTTCTGGATCAGCTGGCACACACAAAGGCCTTCAAGATTCCAACTTGTCAGTGGACAGTGGCAAAGCAGGACATTCAAGATTCCAAGATTGTCTATCTGGCACTGGAGAGTGCAGCTAGCAATGCATTTGCAATGTGAGTCTTTTTCTTGTTTCACTCTCATGCAATTCTTATTTTTCTGCATGGACCATAGATACTGGGCACATCGTGAACACCTTACTAGTCGGTTGGTCATTGATGAAGCACATCAGGTCCTCTCTCAAGCCAACTTTCGCCATCTGTTTGAAAAGATCAAACAGCTTGCTGCTGTTGCTATCCCACACATCTTTCTCACCGCAACATTGCCAATCCGGATGGAACATGATTTCCTTCTTGAGGTCGGAATGCCCCAATCAACCCGAATCATCCGTACTCCAACATTCCGTCCCAATATCAGTTACAACATTGTTCGCTATGATAGCAATGTCACTGCCAAGCACGAACTTATCTGGAATATTGCCAAGCTCATGGAGACTTATTTTATGAGTGAAGGTCAGATAGGCATTATATTTGCACAGGACATTGCAGATGTCGAATTGATTGCTCAAGCACTCCACTGTTCTCGCTCCCATTCACATTTGAATGCAGTTGATCGAGCCCATGATTATCAAGCATGGATCTCTGGAGAAGTAAGATGGATGGCGGCAACCACTACCCTCACCCATGGCATTGATCGCCCCAACATTGCTGTCTGCATTTTCCTTCATCTTGTCTATGGTCTTCTTTATCTTGTACAAGGCAGTGGGCGCCTTTTACGCAAAGGAGGTCTCAGCTACTGCATAACTCTTCACGATACCCAGCGGATGTACATTCAGTCTCCTGAACCACTTCAGGGTGATTACACTTGTTCATGGGAAGGTCGCCGATGGTACAACAATACTACAGTCTGTCGCCGGCTAGAGATCTCTGCAACAATGGATGGCGAGTCCCGTATATGTGCCGATATTCCTGGAGCAGCATTATGTGATATCTGTGATCCAGACAGTCTTCTCATGTCTGCAATCCGAGTTCTTCTTGAAGGTGACCCAGTTTCTGAGGTGTTACCAAATACTGATGATAACACATCAAATAAAGGCTTATCAAAAGCACCTATCATTATTCCTGATGTCCTCATCACTCAACCAAACTCTCAGCCATCTCCTTCTCTTATGGTTCCCCTCATCAATGAGTCTTCAGAAGTAATGCCTACCTGTGAGTATGATTTTTATTGGTACAACTTATTCCTGACTCTTATTCACATGCTTCAGTGTCACTGCCTGCATTGTTTCCAGCTTCTCCTGCTGTCCCTGCTGTCCTGCCCATTCAGCCGATCTCACCTATTGTTCTTGTCCTGTCTACTCCTACCTCTGTTGTGAATCCTCGTATTCCACACAGAGAATCCACCCCATTTCTCACTGATCCTGGACAAGCTTTGACACCACCGCCCAGAGAATTAGTACCCTCAACTCCTTCTCAGATTCCTATTCAGCTTCCCCAGCACCCACTCCAAGTTGTGTTCCCTGTACCACGCCAATCTGCTACAGAAACTGTGCCATACGTTGTCATAAAAGATCCTGCATATGCTGGAACCGATACCGAGCGTTTCAAAGTCATGGAAAAGATTTCCATGGAGCCAGTTTATTATTTGAACACAGGCAAACTCCCTTCAGCTATGCGAAGCAGACCTACCATTCCTTCCATTGAGGCATCAACATCTACCGTTTTTGATCCAGGGCATGCAAGAGAGATTGCAAAGGACCATCGGTGTTTCAAACAAATGGAACAGATATCTGTCAACCCTCTTCATTATATGACCAAAGGAAATTTTCCCAACTCCCAGTCAATCACACCTGCTATTTCAGCTCAGCAGAACTCAGCTTCAGTTAATTTGGACGCTGCATTGGCACGAGAGAACTGGAAGCAAAAATTTGCAAAGATCCGAGTTTTAGACAATGTAATGAAGGAGATCAAGGGACATTGTGTGGTTTGTTGGGCATGGAAAGGTATCCTTCATCCATTGGCATCAGATGGCAGTGGACATCGCTTCTTCAAAGATTGTAGTCCTGGAAATAGTGGCTTCATACCCCATGCCGTAGGATGGATCGATTTCAAGAAGAAGATTCCACGGTCCAAAAAATATGTCTATTGCTTCTACTGTGGTGTTCCACAAGAAAAATACCTCCCCTACTCCCATCCACCTGTCCAACGTGGTGCACCTCACTCTTGCCCAGTGACCAACTTTATTGTTCTATTGGTCTGGCATATCCGTCACATGCCTATTATCTGGTGCTCTGCCTGTGCACGATTTCCAGCATTGACTGCTAAAATGTCTGTCCCAGATTATGCAGCTTGGTGCGGGATAACAGCAGATAATGCTTCCTTCCACAATGCTGTTGAAATTGTTGTCTGGTTTTTACAGCAGCCACGAGATCAGCCAAATGCGGTCCAGTATAAAATCCCTCGTAAATTTGGTCACATGTAAGCTATATGAACTTTGGTCTTTAAACTGATTCTTTTCATGCATTATATTCCTGTCTATGACTTAAATCACTTCATATTTATTATTTATTACTATCAGTCATGTAATTAAATACTCATGAAACTTGCCAGCCTATATCTCTCCCTATACATGCCCTTTCTACAATCAACTCTATTGCATTGTATGTGTCCTCAATCAAGGTAGTCTGAATACTCTGCCAAAGTACAAGTATGGTAAGGCCCTGTGTAAATTGTCTCTATGCTATATCTCTCATTTGAGCTTCTTAGTTCACTATTCAGATATGCTGAAATGCATGACATTGCAGATAGACATATAAATAGACAACATGGCTAAGTATGAAGTACAATATGAAACCAGAAACAAAGGAATGTGATGTTGAAAAGGAGTGACAGTCTCTACAAAGAGAGAAACAAGGAAATCAGTTGAAAACAAAAAAGATAAAGTCAGGCTGTCGCGGTGGCCTTGCCCTTCTTGGCCTTGACAATAACAACACGCTTGCCTCGAGTAACTTCTGGAGTCGCTCGGAGTTCCTTCACAACCGCTGCATAAGTCTTGTCAGGAACTGATTCATGACAAAGAAGCTCAGCGGTCTGCAGGAAGTGCTTGGTGCTAGCCGGTACACATTTCCAATGATAGATGAGTTTCTTGATTGATGTCATCTCATGCTTCTACAGTTTGAAAATCAGCATCTATCATCTTTAATCACAGAAACACTTGCCTTGCTGCTCTCACCAGCATTGTTAGCAGTCTCACCTCCCTTTAACTTGATTTGCTTCCAATGGTCACATGCATTGCGCATGTAAACAAGCTGGCCTGTCATCGCTGCACTAATAGGCTCTGAAAACGGCATCAGCATGAACCAGAGAAAATGTCAAGACGTACTGTCACATAAGACCGTACTGCAGATAGGATTGGTCTTCCCAAGCTCTTCGAAGGGATGCTTCTCCCCCTTCGGAACAAGATAGAGAAGGTGAAGAGAGTCATTGATCTGCTGAGCAATCCTACGCTTTTTTACTGCTGCATGAGACTCACGCTTATGGCCAAGGATGGCAGGTGCCTCAATCAAAGTTGACTTCAGAGCAGGCTGCAACGAGGTCATCATCGTGTGTTGAGCTGCTCGGATTCGATTCTGCTCTTCCTGGAAGGTCGTCATCAGTGATAGAACCACCCAATTACAGATGCAGACTCACTTGTCTGGCTTTGCTACTCAAGACTGCCTTCTTACCACGCTTGGCCCTAGCCCGCTTGCAACGGGCCCTCTTAGCCTCCTATTGTTTGGAGCAATTAGTGTCAATCCATCCCCATACAGGCGGAATACTCATACCTTGGTGTAACTTAGAGCAGGGCTTTCATCGCCCGATGCATCCTGAAAACCGTAGCAATGAGAATATGCATCCAGGAATGAATATCAGTCCACGTACTAATTTTGGGGCCTCCTCCTCCTCCTCCTCCTCCTCCTCCTCACTGTCTGCCTTCTTCTTCTTGCCCTTCTCTCGGTCAGTATCTTGGTCGTCATCAGATGGAGCAGACTACCATGAACAGCAATCAGATCATGCTTCCAAGAAAGAAGATCAGACAACGCACCGACAAGTCAGAGCTCTCATAACCACCATCCTTCTTGGCTAGAGCATGCTTGTGTCCAGTGGTATTGACTTCACCATCGGCATCATCCTAAGGCAACATCAGCAACAATATACTTGGAACACACAGAATTCAATGACTCACCATATGGGCACCATCACTCTTGCGGGTCAGTGCATCAACTGGTTCACCATCAGCCTATACAAGCACCATTAGAATGTGTACTGCAAAGTATTAACGCTGGACATACCGGCGAGAGTCCCTCATCACCTTTGTTTGGCTGCTCCAGTACTAATTAGCATGGTGCACATACCTCATGAATATAGCTACGTACACTGGTACCATTGCCAAGCGCAACATTGATTGCATTAGCCAAGGAATCAGCCTGCGAGGAGGATTATTTCAGTGGTCTCAGCCTCAATGGTGAAAACTGACCTCTGATTGCTAAAGGACATTCAGTCAGTGAATTCTATGGTCTGTGAAAGCGGAAATGACTCACAAACTGTGTCCTAGGACACTTGCTTGATACGGTTTTGCGCGGAATCCTGTCCTTAGGTAAAGCCTTCGGCTAAACGACAATATATAGTCAGGGAGGGAAAAAATGAGCCCATCGGCACTCACCTCTAGGAACGGCCCGGCTTTCCCTCGTCCTCGCACTGGAGTTTGAGTACCATTGCTGTTAGCGATCTTGTTTGTTGCGGTGATTCTCATATCAGTGATTTGCGATGCGGATGATGGAAGTCGAAAGTGTAAAAAAAGACGCAAGACGACGGTGGATATTTCGGTATACGGTCCGAATTACATAATCGATATTTCAGGCCCAGATTCGCGCTTGGACCTCCTACCCTATGCTTCAGAGAGCCATTAACTTAATGGGATTTCATATCAATCTAGCTGGTCCCTTTGAGCTGACGCACAAGAAAGCGGTGTTGGACTCTTCGTCATCCCCCAGAGAAGTATAACTGGAAGCAGTCTCAGGTTCTAAGTGTAAGGGACATCTCTGTAGACCTCTGCGCGGGTTCAGGGTGTCGCACGATTGTCACCAGCGTCCAGGCGACCTTCGCCTAGTCTTCATTTTGTCGCTCACTCCTGGTCATTCTAACCTTCCGAATCGCCTCAAATACACCACGTCATATCGACGAGCTACAGCGACGGCTACAGCAGATATTCTACGCCACCTGCTGGATCACGTCCGACAATGGTGATCATCAGCCTGAGGGTATCCTAGTGGAAGTGAGCCTTAGGCTCCATTCATACCTCCCGAGTCAAAGCTCTTGTTAGCCCTAAGTCCTCCGCACTGTCCTCTCCGCGCACACTCCCTTCTCTCCTGTGTCGACTGTGCTGTCAATGCGTGTCCTCTCTCTTGTAGTAAACTCATCAGTTTTCAATCAACAGAATCTATGGCAAGACTCACTAGATGCGCGATAAATCGGGTGCCGACTCCCGAATACCAAGTCGTCTCGTCAACGGAGAGTCGCGACCGGCAGAGGAAGCGAATGGGAAGGGTAGATCCTGTAGTCGCCTACAGAACTGATTAGTGGTGGGATGAATGCTCTCGGACGAGTCTGCTTACCGGTTGACTTCCACCGCGCACACCCTCCTAGCTTTCTGCGCGTGCTTTGGGCTTAGTTGTCTTCAGCACTCCCCGCGCACACTCTGCACACCGTCCTTTCCGCGTGCGCGCCGTATATAAACACCCCGTCCTCTGTAGGAAACTCGTTAGATTGGATGAATAGAATTTATCAAAATACTCACCAGATGTGTGATAAATCGAGTGCATTCAGTTGACGTCCAGCATAGCTAGAAATTAATCAGTAGTGCCGTTAGGAGGTCAGTCGAGTCTGCTTACCGGTTGCGTTTGCTCTCGACTGACGTCCTCCGCACATCTCCTAGCCTTCCGCTCGTGCGCACGTCCCAGCTCGTTAGAATACAGAAGTGATGGTGGTGTTGAGCGCATTACTGCACTATTGTTAGTAAACTGTGGCAGGATTGAGGTAAGGAAGGCTTACTCAAACCACGCTTGAGGAGCTGCTGAGGCATCGACACTCGGTGGACGTGCAACCTGTAAACGGCCGTAGCCTGGACGAAATCTTGTATCAGCCTTGTCTCGGGTATCATGCATAAAAGTGCTTACCGTGAAAACCTACGTGCCAAGACCCCGCCGATCCTTTGTCTGCGGTGCATCCTCACATCCATCTACCCCCGTCGTGCACCGGAAATGACTGAGGTCGATACGTGCCGCAGGCGTCTGCTGCAAACGACCGTAGCTCCACAAATCGATGCTAAATTGGACGAAAACACTTGTTAGTTAAGTCTCGGACATCGTCAGTGGAAGGTCTTACCTTGGTAAAACACGTTGCAAGAGCCAGACAACTCGAGTCTGGCTCAGTGTCACGACTGAAGACGGTGTCGCGTCAGAAAATGGAATAGGAAGCTACTGCGTACCTTGCGGTGAGCTTCCGGAATGGCTATGTTGACGGGACAGGCAGTTGCTAGGTAAAGAAACAAGGAGAGCGGAATGGTGTAAGGTATTCGTACACTTACCTCAAGTGTTGCCCGCCGTCGCTACCAGACTGTCAAGTCATCGTTAGTAAAACATTAGAAAGTTGATGCAAGAAACGCTTACCTCCGCCAATTTTCCCAGTACGAGTGCATCCAACGCCGACTTTGGATTCGACACCGCGCAAAGGCCTTGAAGCTTGAAGGCCGGTAGACGTGTTGAGAATCCCAGACTGGGGAATCGTCGTCGAGTTTGAATAGCGCAAACGGTCTTAAGGGCTGGTTGACTTATTGAAAGCCGGGATAGAGGTCGCCGTCGAGCTTGACAGGGATAGGCTATTTGGCGTCCTCATTCAGAAAATGGCTGCGTCTTCTAATCTTGCGAGATTGGCGTGGCTACAAAAGGAGAGAAAGAGTTAGCCTGCGAAAGACATACAAAGCATCAAGAACCTTGCGTGGTAAGTAAACCATTCAAAGGTGTTGATGCCATCAGGATAGAGCTAGGAAAACAGAAAGAAAAGATTAAAACTGAATAATAGACCGAGAACTCACTATAGTAAATGCAGATGTGAGCTAGCGAACAAAGGGTGAGAAACCGAGGAAATAACCGTGTGGTACCAAATCCTTATCAAAGTCCGCCTGTGCTACTGGGTAGCATTGAAGCACCATAGATAACCTGCAAAACATTAGACCAAAGAAAGACGCGAAGAGATAATAAAAAACTCACCTTTCCTTGGTGGCCATCGTCGTCGTGGTCAAAAGGTATATAATAAAGCCAGTGACGTAGTGACGTCATGCTTCCTAAGTTGGAAGGTCCCGGCACTTTGCTCTTAGAGGCTGACCACCTCCATCCCTCGCGTCGTCTCGCTCGCAGACGACGCGGCGGGCTCTTCAACACTAGGGGTCGTGTCAGATGTTCAATGGCACGCTGTGGGCAGTGTCTGCGAGGCGGCAGAACTGCGGAATCGACGTGGGAGTCGATTGGGGTATCTGGTGCGTATTCTCGTCTCTCTTTTTATTATATCTTCGTCTCTTTCTACTAGGACCTAACTCTGCACATGGAAAGCGTGTGGATAAACGTCTAGACTATACTCTCCCTGACGCCTATAACCGTAGATTTCGCCCTACACAGTCCCGGATGACGCGCCACAGACTCCCTACCCAACCATGGCGTCGACACGCAATCCTGGCCCTGCTCGCGGCTTAGGACTTAGGACTACCCTCCGAAGCACTTGCCTTGCCACCGTCGTGACGGACCCTGGACCTCTCCGTTGGCTGCAGACGACGTGGTCGTCCCTACCCACCCTTCCTCGCCACTTTCCTTCGTTTCTCCTGTTCGCCACGACGTCGCTAGCTGCCCCTCATCCAGTATAATCTGCTGTGTATACGGTGACCGTTGCAACGATCATCGAGCCCCGTGTCGCCCGTCCGCGTCACTACGGAGACCACCCCGGCCTACGACTCACAGGGTCTCGCGACATTTCCTGTGACCTCCCCTCCCTCTGTAGCCACGTCTCCTGCCCTCCCATCACCACGTCCAATGAGGACCGACTGTTTTACGGTCGGCCTTGGACTTGTATCCTCGCCGCTCGCCGTCTTTGTCACCTCGACGACTCCTCGACACTCCTCGGCACTGGCTCGAATGAGATACCTCGCAAGGCACCGGTTTTATTACCCCACGAGGCATCGCCGCGACCTCTATCGCTGTAGCTGTCTACACACGCTCCCTCCCTTCGTTCTCCCACTGTTTCACGACGACGAGCACGGCCACGCGTGTCGTCGACTTTGCCCATCAAATCCGTCTTCCTCACGCTCTCAGGTCGTATTTCCCCCTACCGAAGCTCGTGAGCTCACGCGCGCAACTCGTTTCCGGTAGCGCCACTGCCCACGCTCACTTTGCCTCATCGTGCATCGTCCCACCCCGTCCCGTTCTACCATCGTTACCTACAGCGCATATGATATCTTCGGCACCGGTAACGTACTCCTTATCGCCCTTGCTAGGTTATGCACCTTGCCGAGCCGTCGTATCGATTCCCTCGTACAATTATATTTTTGTTCATCTCTTCATAGTTATAATTCACATGTTTTTATACTACTGTAATAATCATTTTCTATTCGCTATCCTCCCTCGAGCTTGCAAGGAGGCGACAGACTAAGGTTTATGCTACAAGCAACTTAAGTGTCTGTGTGCCATGGATATTATCTATTCAGTTGCACAGATAAAGGTCTCTTGGCTCAGTTAGATCATCGCGCGTCTTAACTTTTTTTGAAGCTTGGGTTCGAGTCTCGCTGCTGTAAATTTATTTTTTTCAATCGCATGTCATCCTTTTTTTTTTTTGGGTTAGTATTAATACTAATGTCGAATTTTCTCGAATAACCATCTGAAAACTATGGCAGTTCGAGGCCGTGTTTCTCTGTCGAGCTCTAGTGACGTCGTCACGTCACGCTTCCTAAGTTGGAAGGTCCCGGCACTTTGCTCTTAGAGGCTGACCACCTCCATCCCTCGCGTCGTCTCGCTCGTCGACGACGTGAGGGCTTCGGGCTCTCTAGGTAGAGTGTCATTTGGTCAATGGGGCGCTGTGGGCAGTGTCTGCGAGGCGGCAGAACTGCGGAATCGACGTGGGAGTCGATTTGGGTATCTGGTGCGTGTTCTCGTCTCTCTTTTAACTATATCTTCGTCTCTTTCCACCAGGACCTAACTCTGCACATGGAAGACGTGTGGATGAACGTCTAGACTATGCTCTCCCTCTCTCCGACGCCTACAACCGTAGATTTCGCCCTACACAATCCGGATGACGCGCCACAGACTCCCTACCCAACCACTGGCGTCGACACGCAATCCTGGCCTGCCCGCGGCTTAGGACTTATGACTACCCTCCGAAGCCTTGCCTTGCACCGTCGTGACGGACCCTGGACCTCTCCGTTGGCTGCAGACGACGTGGTCGTCCCTACCCACCCTTCCTCGCCACTTTCCTTCGTTTCTACTCTTCCGCCACGACGTCGATAGCTGGAAATCCTCCAGGCCACTCTCCTGCGAGTACTATAACCGTCGTAGAGGTTCAAGTCGCCGCCCGCATTACCACCAACGTCACGAACACGGCCGAAGACTCAAATGCCCTGGAGTCGTTTCGTCTGCCCTCCACCTCGCGTTATCGGCACCTCCCATGTTTCAACCACCAGCCTCACCGGAGACCGACTGTTCTACGGTTGGCCCTGTACTTGCGTGGTCCGTCGACACCTCACACCCCTTCTTTGCCTCTGACGGCGACGACAACTCTTTTGGGGCTTCAACAGCCCTGTCGACGATTCTATCTGCAGTACAACCGGCACCAGCAACACTGGGGGCTGTTGTTACGACCGTCGTGGCTATCTTAGTGCTGCCGTCATCGCCTTAGCCTCGCTCACTTCCTCCACCGCTTCTCTACACCAACGATGACGTTCTGAAAGGTTTAAGAGCCCCGGAGACTCTCGTCTTGTCAGGAATACTGTTAAGACATGCTGTGAGGACCATCCCTATCGACCTATCTCGAAGATGACAACGTTTACCGTTGTCAACGACCGCGTGGTGATCATCTTCGCCTACATGCTTCCCTTCGCCGCCGCCGCCGCCGCCGCCACCTCCCTCGAAGCCTCCCTTCGGGGACGACTGCAACGGCACGGATACCACCAGCCTTACTGGTGGTCCTCATCATTCTCGATCTGCCGCCCCTCTCCTCACTCTCCACCTCCCCGCATCGAAAGGCCACCACGACTTTCATTTCCGTTCCTCATATATGCTTCCGTAATCGTAGTTTTCAATGTAGATATTTATCTGTAAATGTATTTAACATGAATAGAAGTTCTTTCAACATTTCGCAGTCATCCTTAGCTCAAAATTGTGTTGGAAGGATATATGCAGATATGTTTGCGTACATTTTAAGCTATCATAGTCCAATGGTTGAGAACTGCAGAAGTTATCGAGGCTTGGTCGATTTGGGTATCTTGTTTTGGCAAGGTCCTGGGTTCGAACCTTGTCAGGGTTGTCGGGGTTATATAAACCTTTAATGCTCCGCCTTTGTGATGGACCGGCACCTCACCACCATTTGACATGACAGGCCAGCGAGACCACTGATACTTGCATAAAACACGGGATGACTGACTCCTCGGAGACTACGCACAAAGTGTTTTTTGCTTCTGTTGGACTTCAAATATTTTCCACCTCGCCGCATTGCATTTCCGACACTTTTTGTGGCTTGGAGTTCACACCGACAATTTTTTATAAACGAGTGTGGCATTGAAAAGGAGTGGAAGATGATAGAACAGCTATCTAGGTATTTAAACGACTGTAAGAAAAGTACAGTAATTAGCTTCCATGGATTCTCCATAGAGCCTATGCCTCGGGTGACATATCTCTGGCCCACTGTGGAACTTCATTCGCAATTGCACTACTGAAACCAGGGTATCTAGCTTCACCCGCAGCACCAATGTCTTTACCGATCTTCCACCAAGTGTGGTCATAGATAGTCTGGTCTCTCCAGAGTTGTAATCCGGGTTCTGCAAGGTGTTCCCTGAGATTATGACCAGTACAGTTCCAATGAAAGTATTGAGTCTCAACAATAGCACGATCTATAAGCTGCATATAGTTTCATCAATATTGACAAAAGACAGTACATCAAATAGCTCACAGGTACACGTATCCCAGCTTCATAATGGCTCTCACCAACACGAAGAAAGAGAGGAGCCCAGCCTGTGACTATAGCACGAGAGAATACTATTGTTGGGTACTTTTCCGCATTCAGTACGGCTAAATATGCATCAGTGAATGTAGAACAATTTTAGATACTACGCACCACCGCAGACTGGATTTGCACAGGTAGGGATAGTCCCTTGTGCATCAAAATCGGCATACGGAGATCCCTTAGTAAGATAGTAGAAGCGATGCTCTGATTTGTTTATCTCATTTTGAATCAAACACTTCTGCCTTCCTGAATGTTTGTCGTCAACGAATAGTCCACCAACATCTTCGTCGGGCTGAGACCAATCAGTGTTCATCTTCAAGAAGATATTAGTATGTGAATCTATGGCAATCAGACACACGGACTTTCATGATGTTGCGCTGTCGAACCCTTCTGCATCGCTTCCTTCCATCTGGTACCTGAACAATAATTCAGTCAATGGCTTGTAAAGTAGAACACATGAACATACCTTTGCTTGCTTCCGATTGTGAGACATGTATATTGATATATTCAAGATCAATCAACAGTGTTATTTTCGAGAGATGATTGTGGTAGCAAGGCAAGTACAAAAAACCCGGATCGGACTAGATATCCCTGCGCGATCACGTTATTTTATGATGTCATTTCTATAGTAATCGTGTACACTTACTCAATTAAGTTGTTCCAATTAGTAACCTCCCTGTAGTCTAGTGGCTGAAGCCGTCAGGCCATTGAGGCTGGGTACCCGTTTACGCCGCGGGTTCGAACCCAGCCAGGGTTGTCGGGGTTATGACCTTTAATTCTCCCCCACCGTTGACTGGAGGCCACAGTTCTTCATTACGCTTAGTAGTGTGGGATTGGGACGGACTTGAAACACACAGGTGAATCAATATGTTTTGTCGGAACTTATATTTATATTTATTTTACCCTTGCTATTTCATTCTATAGTCAAATTGAACATTGTTTTGTATAGATATACTTGGCTTTCATGTTGACATTCTGGCGCATCCACGTTCGAGCCTTCTCAGCGTGCTCCACACTCATTCCTGTCAGCGATTACTCGAGTTGACTCCGAATATCTCAGTAAAACTCCATTCAACCGGGAACTGCACCATTGGAACCCGCTGAAGGCAGGCATAAGCTTGCCAACGATCAAGGCGACATGTAAAGAAACAAGCATGAATTTTCGGAATGTTGGTGATACCATGAGAGGAAAATGAAATTAGTACATACTTCGGAAAACAGTTGCTCCTTGAATGCAGCAGAGAGATAGACGCTGCGAAGGAGTCGAACTATACCATGCTGAAAATATCAATACCTGCAGGTCAAACTGTGAACCAACCATGAACTGCGCCAATGAACCACACAACATTTCGTTAAAGGCCACAACTAGAAGTAAAGAACGGACCCAGTCCCAGAAACATCATGAATCTGTGAGCATTCTCAAGCTCGACGACGAGACTTCCCGTTATCACAATACTAGCAGCCGTAAGCTGGAAGATGCGCCTTCCCCTCTGAAAAAGCTCTCACTTCGGAACCTCTTCATTCTCTTTGCCCGTCGGAAATAGGCACAAACTCACCTGTCATTATCGCCGCGACATCAAAGGAAAAAGTCCTAGATTCGCAGAATGGTGAGAACGAACTCAAAGTGATAGGAAGCCAACAGCTTACCACGCTGCACACGATTGGAGATGAACGAGCACCAAACAAAGGACACCGGTTTCAAGCTGGAGAGGAAAAGATACTGAGTCGAAAGATCAGACGAACACTGGAAAAGGAACGGAAAACGACCGACAAAGAGAAACCAGCATCATCGGAGTTCGCAAAGGCTGAGCAGGTTCAATTGTTGCCGAATGGTACAATCATTGAACATCCGCAGTCTCTCAAACTTGAGACAATGACTCCAAAACATACATCGCGGACAGCTGTAACGAACCAGGTAAATCAGAACATTAAGCTTCGTACCAGTTTAAACCACGTACCTTCCTACATCATTAGCGTTCCCACGAAATCTCCGGATCTCACCTCTACGTATGTTGACCTCCTTGGACATTCAAAACTATCATGGCCGCCAGAGAGTGCTCGAATCGTTGTGCACCAGGAACCCGATACACACGCATTAACATTCACGGTGGAGAGAACAAGCCAGTATTCGCAGAGCACTTGAGAAAACACAGCAGGAGAAGGAAATCAGTACATACTTCCAAAAGCAGTTAGAACTCGGATGCCGCAGAGCAAGACAGACGCTATGAAGGAGCGGAATTATACCATTTTGTAAGTACATATGTCTGCAGTCCATATAGCTGATCCCATGGCGAGGAGCCTCATCGTAGCTCGAACCGCAGAAGGGAATACACAGCGGGCATCGAAAAAAGAGCCGGCAATGGACCATCATCGAGAACCGCTACCCCCAGAAGCTGCGGTAAACGGAAAAGAATCAAATCGACTACTCACTGAACCGTTACACAGTGCTGAATTTTATATGGCATCTTTGAAGCACAAGTTGTCGGGGAGATCTGATTATAGTCAGTCAAATCGGAGTGTCCAGTCCAGAATGAGCTCGAACAATGTACCTTGCTCCATCACCATCGTCGCTATTACAGTCAGTTCTATCATATCTCCTGGAGACATCCCAGTCAGCCTCATCCGAGTCGTGGACTCAACAGACCTAGCACTGACCACGCCGCCTTCATGTGGTGATATAAGCATCATTGGGCCTAAACGACATGGTAGCCTTGTTGTAGCCATAGATTCGGAAGTCATTTTTACACTTTCGGCGTAGCTGTAGAAGTTCTGGCTGATAGCAACCGATGCTATTAGGAAAGATGTCAGCGCATCGGACCAACAAGGAAATTTAAAAATCACATTTGGGATCCGGATATAAACATGCAACGCGCGATACGCATGAGTATCACATTCAACCTAAACGCAGTAAAGATCACAGCGACATTGAAGCAAGGCCAACGTTCGGACAGAATCTCGAGAACGAAGAGATCAATGTTGGAATCGATGAGAGAGCGAAATCAAGGGACCCATCATCAATATCGTTCCCGTTTTGGAAATGCAATCTTGGCTTCGGCAATGGCCGGTCTCCCTTGCGCAAAGCTTCGGCCTCCCTCTATTCTCGGGTCTCCTGACCAACAATACGATGCCTCCCGCTACAGAGGTCATTTAGAAATTATTATAGAAGCCATTCTGGGACATTCACTCAGAGATTTATCCTCGATACAGGCTACTGAATTCACAAATCCAGATTGCAAATTGATTCTGGACTCGTCTAATAACGATGGGCCTGGCTGTAATGACATTTACGAACTATCTCAGACTGCGAGGAAAATATTTCGAGGTGCCCAGGTCAGCTTCACTATGGGACCGCTTGGGTATGTCGTTTTCGCTTGTATTCATTTCTCTGTTCGATGCCTCTGTAGATATGCTATGGGACGATCGGCGTAATCTTTCCATGACACGTATATTCACAGTGTGTACACGTGTACAGTGAGTCTCGATGTATTCATTTCCCGAAATTCAACTGATGCTATGGTCTTAGTTCGAACACGATCTCTGACCTTCGACATGTTCCCGACGCTGACTGAACAGATGCGGACACGCCGTTGTTATTGACGGTCTCTTCGATAACTCTTCTGAGTACGTCCTGCATCGTTGTCACTTTCCGTGGTACGACTTGATAGATCACGACCAGAAATCATCGCCACAAGGAACGGGCCGACATAGGAGACGGGGAAGACGCATCGCGTACCAAAGCTAGAACCTTATGAAGGAGCTGAGTTGTAGATCTGAGTTGTTATACCGATTCCCATACCGCTCGGCTCATAAGCACTTCCCTACGTGACTCCGCATAGATTTACTTTCTTCATTCACGACATCGCATCGTGCACGCGCTAGGCTACATCCGTAACTGTCGTGGGGTCATTCTATCTATCATAGTCATCACTGACTGTATTGTCAGCTTCACTCCTCAAATTTCTCCACCTCCCAGTGATGTACTTATCCACGTTATACCATTCTTAGAGAACCTTGCAATGATGCGTCCGTCGGCAGATTATATACTTATCTCTGTTGGTCTTGGTGTGGGCATTTCGGGCGTGGCGTGCGATTGATGATGTACCAGCTGGCGAGATCAAATGCAACGAGGGATAGCAATGGCACAGGAGGATGGTGAGATGATATGAAGTCAGGTATTTGTCACATTGCGTATGTTTCTGGAGTCGGGGAGCATTCATTATATGCGGAAGAAATGACGATGAATGTAACGGATCTTTGAAAGCAGTGTGAAAACTTATGATGCGGACGGTTTCTTTGTAAGCATTGAGCAGGACTATCAGTGTGGAAAGCGACGGCTCATAGAATAAAAGGACAACAATGAAGAAAGCTTACGACAATTCAGATACAGGGAATCGAACCCCGGTAGACCACTAACTTTGCGTTTACTGCCAGCGTCCAAGAGTGATCTGATTATCTTAAACCAGTCTAACCTATGATGCTTGACGGCCTGACTAGGATGTGGGGAATCGAACCCCAACCTACAGTTTATCTTGTTCAACAAGGACCCTGCGCCAGAACCAACCCGTTATCTCATTCACAGGGCTATCATGAGAGGATATACCTCTAGCTTTTCTACATGTGAAGCCTCGGGATCAACGGAATCTAACATAGGGAGGACTTTTCGTCTACAGAGATGGAAAAGAACGAAACCATCTATTGCGAAAGATACTCTCCTTCTACATTGTTCGGAGACCCCCCTTGTTGGTGCCTGTTCAATCGCTTCTTTAGGTTCACTTCTCTGATTCCTCCGCCAAATGATACGGCATGATGTCCTCCCAACAAAATGAAGGTCTTTGCTCGGAGGCAGCGTTTCGTTGGGAAAATTGCACGGGCTGTTTTGATTACCGACCTCAATATTGATGTTAAACACCTCTCAGTCATCCTGTACAATTTGAAAAGGAATCCCGTCCCGTTGGCTTTCACTGAGAACCCTTGTTTGCACGCTCCGTAGTTTCAGGGGATACGGACGACTATTTATGGCAAGGACTGTATGGCATCAACGGAAACATCGTTTAGAACTTTACCGCTATCGATGAGCGAAATGATTTAGAGGCAGCGTCATGGAGTATCTGGTATGGGAGAGTGTTTCTTGTAGGTATGCTACCGTCTCTAGCCAACCATTGGCATAGCTTGTTTCAGAGGTCCCTTGTCCCATTTGTTTCGAGAAGGACACACGCGTTTTCAATATTCACAGTCTGGTACCCACCTCGGTTGCCAAGGAGATAACGGATAACAGCTCGGTGGCGATTCAGGAAGATGTAAGACGTTGGGACGGCGAGATAGGTGGTTTATAGTTGGTGTCGTGAGTACACTCAATCCTGTTTTGTGTGCCGCCATAGTTTATTATCTTCAACACAACAATGTCGCTCGCCGAGGTCACAATGGCGCCTTTTCAGAAAAGATGATCATATATTCGCATAGCGGGTGAGTTCTCAGTGTGCTTTGCGACCTTTCCTCACGCTGACATTTATGAGTTACAGTGATATACAGGTCCTTTGCAATTTCCTCCTTTCAATCACGGATGCAAATATACCCGTCGTTCTGAAACAGGAGTACTGGGAAAGGTTGCGGGGTGACGATTGGATGATGACTTTGGTGGCGCAGACAAATCTCCAAGACTAGCTTAGAGGGCCCATCCAAACGCCTTCACATAGATTCGCCCGCTTCTTTCACGACGATGCTCCGTCTACGTGCACGCCAACTGCATCCATTTTATCTCGGTGTGTATTACCTACCATAAGGAAGTAGCCGACTCAGGTCGTGAGAGTCAGTCGCATTTCTTGATAGTGGGCAGTGAACGTAGCCGTAAATGGGAGTGATCAAGAGTGTAGGTATCACAGCTCAAATGGTGCAATCTGTGGTATCTCGGAGTTCGATTCTCCGTCATTACCTTCACGGAGCGTTGCGAGGTTTTAATCTCAAGTCCAAAGAAGTATTCATATACGACCATGCGATCACCGTTTTCGCACGCAAACCACGAGCGTAAGTAAATGTCTATTGAATGCGGCTCCACTTCCTTTCAGATCGAAACAGCCTTATCCATACCAGAGAGTCAGGGAGTTCCCTGAAGCAACGCATCTTTGAAGACCACAGTATGACCAGAAGTGGTTTAACTGTCAGTATGGACTTGTTCGGTTGTGGGTTCGATTCCCACATTCTGATCTAACCGAGGTCTTGGCCATGAATGTAGGTTCCTGGCCTCGTATATGTTACGGACGCTGACATGATTCGCACCATCCTTTTTCTGCCAATCCAGGGCGATATAATTGCACGGTGATATTCATTCTGCGGCGGTACCTTGGAATTCAATTATCTCTCATTGCTAACATGCGAGCATGCCTTTAATGTAGCTCAATTACCATTCCGGACAAGCATGAGATTACATATCTATAAGAACAAATTTTCCGTCCTTTAAAACGAAAATAGACGCCATCATCGATGCCAGAGAGTTCAACGAGTCGGGTAAGACGAGACTCTCGAAGCTATAGTAAAACGAAGGAATCCGGTGTGGTGTACGAAGTGTTACACGAGAGGATGGCACCACTCCCACACCATGTATTGATTCAAATGTTTTTGGAGACATCAGCGTAGCGAGTCAGTGCACATTTCATCGTTATAGCAACGGAAACATACTTAGCGTAGTGTAGAGGAAACCGCGTGAAAATTCCTAAGAAAGGGAAACGCAGACACCGTTACGAGCAACCTTTGAAAGACATTGGACGGGCTGGATGTCCAGAACTAGCTTATCCAGCGTGGCAACATTGCAACTGGGTGCAAATCATAGTGGAAACTACAGGTTTCTTTCCCCTCACGGCGGTTATAGCTGCTTCTCAATCCGAACGCTCGTTAGTGATCTCATTAGTAGATCACAACGTGGTATCGGGCCTCTGTCGAATGCGCTAGCGTCCGGCAACGGGCGTTCCGTAGTCTTATCGGCTCAACTCATGTCTAGTATGTTTCTTTTCTGAATTTTGATCTTCGCAGGGGAACTGAGGGATATCCCTACTACATAAGAAACACCCTCGATCCTGGACTACACGTTGGCGCAAGTGAGTCATCATGGAGGATCACGTACTATCACGTACCGTTTCTCTGGGATTTATGGACCACTGCGCTATTAAGGCGTATTCGCCCATTGATGCCTTCATCAATGTAGATTGGAACTCTTACTGCACGACTGGCTCGTCCAGTCCTGCTCATTCTGCGTTGTACAGTGCGTAGATTCTCTGTTTCCGTTTCTTCACAGCTAACGTTCTCATCAACCAGGGCCGACATGTGAACCTTTATCACACGTGCACTAGTCTCGTCTCTCATCTTGATGCTTACGCCAAGCTGAAGGTTATCTGATCCTAGCCGGCGTACTATGGACTTAGGGTTAGGGTTAGGGTTAGGGTTAGGGTTAGGGTTAGGGTTAGGGTAGGGTTAGGGTTAGGGTTAGGGTTAGGGTTAGGGTTAGGGTTAGGGTTAGGGTTAGGGTTAGGGTTAGGGTTAGGGTGAGGGTT